>OW121852.1:54612871-55862871 GCA_933228895.1 Platycnemis pennipes
TACTTCTATCGCTTCAACTAGATTTACAAATGCGTCACTCAAAAATACACTGTTAAGTTAACGTAATGATTCCACGATTTAATTCTGTAATATAAATTTTTTCCAATCATTTACTTTCGCCAAATTTAATTATCTTTTTGACTTATAATTTGGCATGAAATTTCTGATAATCTACTTTTTTTAACTGCCTACTAACATTACCCTAGGAATACAGCACGGCTGTGTTCTTAGGTAGTGTTAAGGATCGAATTCGCGACTGGCAGTATACTAGCCCTCATTTTTAACAACTACGCTCTCCAAGGTTCACGGGAATCTGGCGAATGTAGGCTACCCGCATGACATTCGGCTTAATTTTTTTTCTCGCACGTATGGAGAAAAAGGTCAAGACGAGTATTTTTTATTTTTTTTTCCTCGTTTGTGGCACGGAAAAAATCTTCTCATTTCATGACCCGAGTTACTTAACCTCTCCTTGTTGGTATCTACCATACGTACATTCCATTCGCGGGGCGCATCGATCACGAGGCCGCGAGATGTTAAAATCTCCGATCCGGATCTGAATTTTTACTGTCCTCGGATATGATTTCAGTAGCGAATGAATTGAAAGACCCGTGGATCTTTGGATCCGACCCGACCATCCTTTATTTATGAGTGGTACATTTGTAAATCTAATTTAAACGACAAAAGTATAATAAAGTGAGTATTCAGATGTAATGGTTTGAAATTGAATATGATAACATTTTCGATGCAGTAACTGAAAGAAAAAATTAAACTGCGATTGGGATCGTACTTCGCACAGTACACTAGCTCTCGCTGTCCGCCTGATCCCGGCGTGTAGGCCACCCGCATGACATCCTAAATTTTTTTTTTTTTTTTCCCGCGATACCGGGGTAATGGGGGATAAAAGTCATATTTATTTATTTTGCTTCTAGTTTCACGGGAACATTTTCATCTAATTACGTGACCTGAGTTACGCATCCTCTTCTTGTCAATATCTACCGCACCTACATTCCATTCACGGGGCACTTCGATCGCTAAGCCGCGAAAATTTAAAATCTACGATCCGGATCCGATTTTACTCCGTGTCTTTGGATCCGAATCCGGAACCGAGAAAAATGAAAGATCCGCGGATCTTTGGATCCGACGGATCCGATCCGACCATCACTAGTGTCTACGGTTTCCGGCAAAATCTCCAGAATTTTGAAGAGACATGGAATCGAATCCTTCTTCCGGCCATGTACCAAGCTGAGGGACCAATTAGTTAGAGCGAAGGATCCCTGTGGCCTTGCGACATCCGGAACATACCAGATTCACTGTGAATGCGGAGATATTTACTTGGGGGAAACTGGTAGGACATTGCCACGAGAATCAAATAGCATAAAAGGCATTTCAGGCTATGTCAACCGGAAAAATCTGCGGTGGCCGAACATAGCATCAACAAAAACCATGCTATCCATTGGGACGAGGGGAAGATCATCTCTCGAGAAAAGAAATACTGGGAAAGGATTATGAAGGAGGCCATAGAGATCCGGCTTGCGGACAATAGCATGAATAGAGACGGCGGCTACTCCCTTAGCAACATCTGGCGACCTGTCCTATGAAGCATCCGATTGGCTAAACCCAAGGACTAATCAGAGGGAACTTGAGGCCCCGACACCACTATATAAGGCGGCCACTTCTCGAGCCACGACATTCAGCCCTGATGATGGAGTACGACTCGTACCCGAAACGTCGGCAGCCATGGAGGAGATTACCCGGTGGAGCACCCGAGCAGCCTTCACTACTGGTAATGGGATTGGAGGGACTGAGAAGGATAGGAAAGGAGGAAGGCTAGAGAGAAATTCAGCATCGACATAAGCCTGCTCTTAACGAAAGGGGCCTAGGGTTAACGTCCCATCCAATGGATATATGCATCATTATAGTATTAGAAAATATTGAAAACGTTTAATGGTCATTATAACGCAGACACCGATTTTCCAAAGTCATTTCTTAGCTGCAATATTCATTCACATAACTGTCTCCTCATGTGGTATCGGAATTCATATTGCAGGATAATTAATTGAGTATGTAATAAGGCGAAATTTGCGGTGGTCGTAAGACCATGTGCGGAATGAATTTAATAAGTTTCGTCGCAAAGTAATTTGCGATAATGCAAAACTGCGTGAAATCCACGAGCATAGAAGCAGTTGGAAAAGCTGTACTAAATTACTTTTCATAAGCTAAGTACATTTATGCGTCGCGAAATATCTACATCTACATAATACCCATCAAGCCACCACAAAAGTGTGTGGCAGAGGGTGATTTCTCACCAAACATGCACTACATATCATGCATAAAAAAGGAATAGTATTAATATACTTGTCAGAACTTCACTATTTAAAAAAGATAGCAATGTCTTCCGAAGTGTGGAAATACTTCACGGTTGATGCAGCAAATAAAAATTTCGCAAAGCGTAATATTTGTCATTCCCTGATTTCCAGAGGCGCATGTAAATCCACTTCTAACCTGAAAAAGCATGCGGAAACGAAGCATAAAATAAATTTTCGCGGGAAGTACTGAACTTGCTCTCCACAGCTGAAAGTGCTCTCCACATGGTACTTAAATGGGGACTAGTATTCCTAGGAAAGATCTGCCACTACCAGGACTCAAGCTGTGGTCCTCCGAGCAGGAAACTAGCACTCCAACCATACCTATTTGACTCCCCCATGCAACATATTGCTCATGGGGAAATAAAGGAATTTATTGTTTCCCTTAATGCTGACAATTTTAATGTCATCCAGTGTCAACACTTGTGGGTGGTATTCATTCATCAACTCTGGAAGATGAAGATGGGTTTATAGGGACTGAAAAAATTTATTTCTAAATTCCAAATTTTCTGCAAATACCATATATGTTGGCATATAATATGCATCCCCATGTCAGTAAATCATATTTCTGATGAAATACTTGTGTAAACAAACATACACAATTTTGAATGATCACTCACTCATACTGATCAAGGTCATTCAGCATCTTACTTGCACCTCCTTCAATATTGTGGAAGCAATATTGAAGGAGGTGCATAGGGGCAATATTCTTGTAGACCCTAGTCCTAGTTCCATTCTTAGCATAGAGACCCAATATAATAAATTACAACTGCAACATTCGTCATGTTAATGATAATTATTGTGAATAAGTAAAATATAATTGAAATAAGTATAATTGAGTTGGAATGGGAAGTAGTGGCCATATGGGGTTAAATTAGGCTTCAATTGTGAACTTAAGACATTGGGTGGCCAAACCTTCATAAATAAGACCCAGGGAGGATTTTTTGAGCCATAATTTTGGATAAAAGGTGTGCCCATTAAAATTTGGTACCTTACAATGTTTCAGCCTTCAGCTCATTATACTTTTGACCTCCCCTCATACCAGCTGAAATATTTCCTCCTTTATATGGCATTGGATCATGTCCCCTCTCTCTCTCTCTCTCTGCCTCCAATACTATTCAAAAAAATTTATTTTTTATTCCTTGAATTTCTTCTAAAACTTCACTTAAATAGTAGCTCATCTTTGTCTACTTTTTTCCCTTTATTCTTTGTTTGTTTAAAATCAGTGGTATTTAAGGAGAACCCAGTGTTATGCCTTCCATTTAGTGGGACAGGTATTGATTTCATCAAACTGAAATAATCTCATGGGTCTAACCAAGGATGAATTTTTTTTTTCAGTTGTGTTCTTGCTCAGTGCTAGGGCTGGTGGAGTAGGACTCAATTTGACTGGAGCATCAAGACTGGTTCTTTATGACTCAGACTGGAACCCAGCCAGTGACCTCCAAGCAATGGCTAGAATATGGCGGGATGGCCAGAAGAGATCTGTTTATATTTACAGGTTACTATAGTTGCCTTTGAAGTCTGCATGCTTTTCTGTTATCATAATTTTCCATGAAGTTATCAGATTAATTCTGTCTTTGGATAAATGAATTCTGGTGTATGTATTTGTTATGGAAATGACAGTTACACCTAATGCAGAAAAAACATATCTTTGTCTGGTATTGTATCTAATTATGTATTCACATTATGATGGAATTCACCATAAGAACAGTACTGTTGTACAATGATGTGCCACTAAAGTGAATGTAAAGCAGGGATACAACTTCTCCATGGGCTACTAAACTTGTCATAGTGCTAAGGATTTACATTTTCCTACAATCTGATGTATATCCGAAATTTCTATAGAAGACATAAGATTGGACGTGTAAAAGAATGGTGGCAAGAGTGTAAACCCAACAACGATGAAGAAAGCATTGAAAAACATGATAGGAATTGGAGATACTATACAGAATATGAAGCCATGGATCTTAGAGGAAATGAATAAAAAGGTGAAGTAAAGAAGGGAGTGGAATAATGTAAATACAGTAAACTCTCCATAATACGAAGCAAAACTGCCAGTCCCGACGAAAAGCCCGTACATGGCAATGTTCGAAAATACGACGTTTCGAAAATACAAATTTTTCGAAATTACGAACTTCAGGCCTGTTTTTGGCATTCGTTGACTGGACTAATTGGATTGCGGAGAGAATCCTAATGGATCTAAAGCATGAGGGGGGGGCTGGAGCTTATGAAAATCTCTAGTAAATAAATAGCCTTCCATTTTCATGTCATCCCAGTAACTTTTATGTGATTTACCCTGAAAGATTCTAATAAGCTAAACTACGAAACCATCTTTAAGTACCAGAAATATGACCACCTTCCATTATTCAGTAATCTAGTAATGAGTTCAGTAATCTAGTAATTCAGTAATGAGAGCATGGAAAGCGTGGGCACCCAAATTAGGTCAGGGACCTGTGATCCTGATCAACCCCTGGCCCCCACCCCATGGTGAAAATCAGTAGCCAATGTGGGGAAAAGATGTCAACATGTCAGTTAAAAAGAGACGGATGTGCAAATATGTATGTACCGTATATCCTGAGAGTACAGGCTTTGGCCATATTAGGAATGAGAATATAGCAAGGCAATCATGGTTGCGTAGCTACTAGCATTAGGACATGCAGTCTTGATCTTCCCTGGGGAAGTGAGAATAAAAATGGTCTCCAAAAGACATTTTCACAGAAAAGAGGAAGGGACAGAAGATAAATTGACAAAAAAAGCAATATGGAGAATCTTCACCAGATTCTGATTCTCTAACTGGCATGTCCGAGATCAATTTGGAAATGGAAATGCAAATTTAATGAGCAAAACATTTCCCATAATGTAATTTGGCTTGATTTTTTTCTTAATAGGAAGTCTGATTTGATATTTGATTATTTTTTCAGACTTTTTCGTTTCATAATATTTCACTAGTTTTTCTGAATTTTATGACCAATCAGTTAGACTTAAACACTTATTTTTTTTCTTCGCATTTTAAAGGTTACTGACTACTGGAACAATAGAGGAAAAAATATATCAGAGGCAGATTAATAAAACTGGTTTAAGTGGTGCAGTGGTTGACCCTCAGAATCCTAGTGGCATTAAACTTTCACTGGAAGAATTAAAGGTAAATGAGTGGAACTTATAAATTTAAAAATAAATTATCTCCAGAATACTAGAGTTTGATGATAACTTAAAAGAATCGTGACATTGAGATCCTTGTGGAAAGAAAGTTGTTCTTAGGGAAAAGTGACACCTAGTTCAAGTGTGACAGACATTGTGATCCATGAATTAGCTAAATAATTAATGCAATGTAATTTGTATGGCACTGCTAATGTCCTCACAGTGCTGAAATGTAATCCCTTAGTTTGCATTTAAAATACATTTTAGTCTTAAATTCTTCAGTCGGCCCTTCACATTCAACGCATTTTCTACTAATTATTTTGTTGTATCCCAAATTTCTCGAGACAGCTTTAAGCCACCGAGTGCATCCACTGGGTTGCGGATGGTGGGTCGACCTCTAGATATAGAGGTTAGCTGTGAGATAAACAAGTTTACTCGTCAAATAAGCAGTCGTGGACAAAAAACGACAGCATTCCGAGGGTGTATTGGTCTATCTCTGGGTAAGGTAGGCCTTTAAATAATACAGAACCTGTGAAGATGCCATGACTTAGCGACGGAAGTTGCCAACAATTACACTTCCCATCACCCGGAGGAGAGGGCAGCAGCTCTTCTTCACATGAGTGAAGGTGGAGACCATGGTGGTCAGTATAGCGTCACTCATTTCACTACAGGCGTGGTAACATTTACTTCAACGGCTGTAGTACTGCGATGTGGAAGGCAAGGGGAAACCACCACATTATTATCTTGAGAAGTTGCAGGTACTCCACTCTTTCCTTTATTATCAAGATGTGATAACACCCTCTCGAGTAAAATATTCCGGAGGTAAAATAGTCCCCCATTCGGATCTCCGGGCAGGGACTACGGGAGAGAGTACATCAGTCAAGTGTGATAAGCATTTTAGGGTAGGAACGTGGAATGTGCGATCACTTTGGACCTGCGGGAGATTGGAGAACCTTAAGGTGGATATGCAAAGAATGGGCGTCGACATTATAGGAATCAGTGAAATGAGATGGCCCAAAGAAGGAGACTTTTGGAGTGGAAGTTATAGAATTGTTCACACTGGATCAAAAAATGGTAACACTAGAGTAGGCATAATGCTCAGGAAGAGTGCAGGACTGCACGTAAAGAGCTTCCTGCAGTACAGTGAGAGGATTATAATTTTAAAGATTGAGACCAAGCCTACAGATACCATTGTGGTACAAGTTTACATGCCTACGTCAGACTACGAAGATGAAGAAGTGGAAGACGTCTTTGAGCATATCATGGAAGTAATAAGACAGGTAAAAGGAGAAGAAAACTTAATTATTTTAGGAGATTGGAATGCTGTCATTGGCGAAGGTTAAAGATGAAAGAATAACAGGAAAATGTGTCTTGGGAAATCAAAATGAGAGAGGAGAAAAACTTATAGAATTCTGCGCACAACACAAGTTGGTGGTGGCAAACACATTGTTTAAAAACCACCAACGGAGAAGATATACCTGGAAAATGCTTGGGGACAGAAGAAGATTTCAAATTGACTGCATTTTAGTGAAGCAGAGGTTCAGAAACCAGGTGAAGAACTGCAAAAGTTACCCGGGTGCAGATATCGACAGTGACCACAACTTAGTGATGATGAAATGCCACTTAAAACTCAAGAAATTGAAGAAGTCAATGAAGAACGTATGGCAAATAGAGAAACTAAGGGAACCTCAACAACGGCTGGCCTTCCAGAAGGAAGTGGAAAACAAAATAGAGGAGGATTAGACCGTGAAATCAGTAGAAAAGAGATGGGAGAACATCAAAATCGGGCTACATGAAGCAGCAAAAGAAGTTCTGGGGAGAAGAAAAGTTGTCAAGAAGAAGCCATGAATTATAGAAGAAGTCATAGAATTGATTGAAGAGAGAAGAAAATATAAAAATGTGGAAACTGAAGAAGGGCAACACAAGTCGCAAAGCAAGGAAAGCTAGAGAGATGTGAATGAAGGATCTATGCGAAGATGTACAAAGCAACCTCGCAAAAGGAAATGTGGAAGTTGCCTACAGGATGGTGAGAAATCACTTCAAAGAACAGGCTGCAAGATGTTACAGTATCAGGGACAAGAATGGAGAACTCTTAATTGAACATGAGGATAAAGAGAAGTGATGGAAGGAATACTTGGAAGAGTTGTACAATGGAAGCTATCTTGGAGCGGAAGTAATCGAAGAGGAAAATGAAGTCGATAAGGATGATTTGGGAGCCCCAATCTTAAGATCAGAATTTGACATAGCTGTAAAGGATGTGAGGATAAATAAGGCTTCAGGAAAAGATATTCCTGCCGAGCTAATTAAAAATGCCAGAGATAAGACATTTAATCAGCTATACAAAACCATCTGCGACCTGTACTCTATAGGAGAGATACCCACGGACTTCGAGAAAAACATAATCATCCCTATTGCCAAAAAGAAGAGGGCTGAGAACTGTGTACATTTTAGGACCATAAGGCTGATGACACATGCCTCGAAGATATTGAAGAGAATCATCTATGTAAGAATAGAACAAAAAGCCGAGGAGTTCCTGGATGAGGACCAATTAGGGTTCAGAAGAAACAAAGTCACAAGAGAAGCGATTTTGCCCCTCAGGCTACATATAGAGAAGAGAATAGAGAAGAATCTACCGAAATTTGTTACTTTTGTAGATTTGGAGAAGGCATTTGACAACTTGGATTGGAATATGATGCTAAAGGTTCTGAAAGAAATTGGAGTATCATACAATGACCAAAGATTTATCCACAGCTTGTATAAAAACCAGGTGGCCATAATCAAATCAGGACCCAGCAGTACAGAATCCTCACAGCATAAAGAAAGGAGTGAGACAAGGCTTTGCACTGTCTCCCGTATTATTCAATGTCTACATCAAGAAAGCCATCCAAGAAGTGAATGAAAAATCTCCTGGATTGAATATCCATGGGGAGAAAATCAGTTTGCTATGATTTGCAGATGACAAAGCAGTCATGGCAGAAACAGAAGGAGATTTAAAGAAGACACTAGGAAATATTGAAAGAACAATGACCAGATATCATCTGAAGATCAATAAAAAGAAAACTAAGGTATTGGTATGTAGTAGAAGAAAAGAAGCCAGGACCATTGTTAAACTAGGAAAACAAAAAATCGAGAAGGTGGAGGAGTTCTGCTACCTGGGAAGCCCAGTAACCAGCGATGGAAGAAGTAAAAGAAAAATTGCCAGTAGAATTGCTCAAGCAAAAAGGGCATTTTTCCAGAAGAAGATTTTGCTTACAGCTGCAAATACAAGAGTTGAAGTGAGGAAACATTTCATTAGAACATACATCTGGAGCATTCTACTATATGGCATTGAAGTATGGACAATAACAGCAGCAGAGAAGTCCAGGCTGGAAGCATTTGAAATGTGGTGCTACTGAAGAATGATGAAGATAAAATGGATTGATCGAGTGACAAACGAAGAAGTGTTAAGAAGAGTGGGAGAGAAGAGATGTCTACTGAAAACATTAAAAAGAAGACGGGACAATTTAATGGGCCACATCTTGAGACACGATGGTCTGATGAAGACAATCGTCGAGGGAAAAGTGAACAGGAAGAATGGAAAAGGCAGGCCTCCTATGAGGTATATGGAGCAAGTTGTGTAGGATGTAAAAGAGAGGAGCTGCGTCAATATGAAGAGGTTGGCCGATAGAAGAATCGAGTGGAGGGCTGCGTCAAGCCAATCCTAGGATTGTTGACCGATGACCCCAAATTTTGTGGTTGCAGTAATTGATGGAAGAAACTTGATTATGTATTTGACTTGGTATTAATGAAATTAACTGTTTTAGGCTTTACTTTATCGAATTGCTCTGTGGCATCGCAAAAAACTAAGTCTCCAAATTGTTTGTGCTTCATGACCTAGGTTTTGACCCTCGAATATCATCAACAAGTGTCCAAATGTGGTTGGTAAAATAAAATAATTTTGTGAAATAGGTACTCACAGAGTGGGTTAGTTTATGCTGTGCTATATATGTTTTTCCATGAGTACTATGATCTGTATTCAAATGAAACGAAAATGGATAAATGAATTGAAAAATATTGAATTCACTATCATAAATGCTGCAAAAATATGCTAAAGAGTGCTAGTAATATCGTTCTCTGATTCTATGGGTGATATATGTAACTAATGTTCTGTGCCTATCCTAAAGCATGCTTGGTCTTCTTAATTCATTACTGATTGAGCTCTCATGTTAGTTTTTCTAGTTGCCACTTGATCTTAGAAATATGTAGCAGGCAAGTCAACTTGGTGGAATTTAGATATTATATAAATGAAATAAAGCTTTGACCTATTCCACATAAATATAATTAAATACTGCTCAACCATTTTCAACCTTTTCAGGTCATTAACAAGGACTGAGTCCTCTTGTTCATACATCTAAAGTCAGGATATCCTCCACTCAGGTCTTGTTAATGACCTGAAAAGGTTGAAACCAGTGGAGCAGTATGCAATTACATATGTGAAATAGAACAAAGTTTTATTTTATTTATATAATTACCACTTAACATTTACTTTTAACATTTCCATATGTTATGAACTATGTAACAGTAGTGTGTTAAAAATTACTGAACTAAAGCTAGACGGATGCAGTCTGAACATTAGCGACTTCTCCGGTGAGTAGATCTGAAATACAGAGGGGAATCTTCCAAAATTCTATAATCAGGATATCTTCAGGTAGGACCAGTGAAAAATAGTGTGGCATCACCACATATGCCAGTTCCTTACAACTTGTTTTTATCATAATTCCTTGATTTATGCCAAAATATAAATGCATATCTATTGGCAGTACATGGTAAAATTAATCAAAAATGAAGAGATAGATTTGATTTTTGATGAATCAATGAGGATTTCACTACTCTAGTATTTACTAGAGTAGAACTCTACTTTTACTACTACAAAAATGTGAAATCCTGAGCTGAGGAATAATTATGTATTCGTTTTTTTAATTCAATTTTCAGGACTTGTTTACTTTTCATGAAGATACTTCTTCTTTGACTCATGATTTGTTGGATTGTAAATGCCTCATATCTTCAGATTCCCCTGGCAAGAATCTTGCATTATCCACTCCTAGTGATGAAATACTAGATGATGAAAGGGACTGTCAGCTTGGTGTAGCTGCGAAAACATTGCAGAAAGCACCTCTTCCAATCAGCCAGCTAAATAGTTGGCAGCACTTGGCACCACCATTTGAAAATTCTCATCTTGAGGTTGGTTTTTTAGGTGTCAGTGACTAAGCGATGCTCAATATATATTTATTATTTTACTGAGATGTCTGTTGCACTTCCTTCACCATTACTGGCATTTTGCTTTATATTAACCAAATTCAGTGATTATGTTTTAAGTGAATATATTTTAGTCCTAATAAAAGATTCATTTAAGCTATGATCAGGTAAGCACTTGACTAAGCCATTGTATTGCTTTATATATGTCTGATAGAATCATGCCAGCCATTGAAAGTTAAAAAAAAATGAGGTACATTGTTTTAATAGTTTGTTCACTTTTGTGAATGGATGACAGCATTTTATTAGTTATGATACTTAGTAATGCAATATCCTTACTTAGATTTTTGTAGCACATTCAAATGAAGATCTATAATCATTCTTTGTTTATTTTTCAGGACATGGGCCTATCATTTTTACCCACCCACATCACTTTCATTTTCCAAAGTTCTACTTCATGAGTAAGATTTCAGTCTAATTGAGATAAATTCCTCCAGAGCATATCTTGGTGCTGAGGTCTTTCCTATTGGATATGTTATTTAAAAGTTAATCAATTTCACTACCCAGCTACTTGCCTTTGATTGTGTTGGACTTATCTGGCTTCCATCCAGAGACCAACTTCTTGTTCCGAATCATAATTATGTGACTATGTGTTAATTTTTTTGAATTTGTTAGGAAAGTGCTTGGTCACAAACTCAATGGATCAATGTCTTTATTTGACTCTAAGATATAGTTTGTGTGAACTCTAGTCTGAGGCTTTAACTTTATTGGAGTGTCATAATAAATTAAAGTTGTGTTTATATTTTCATAATGGAACTTTAAATGTGAATGAAAGAATGTTACAAAGCTTTATATCATTGGCATCAAATTTAATTGTTCATCTACCATTGAAGGTTGTTGATTTGTATAATTGAATGGAGATACAGATATTGATGGTGAATATCTTTAGTGGTTTTCTTATTGCTGTTTTTTGATGTTTTACATTTGATCTCAGGCAATGATTTCAGGTTTGCATAAAATTAGAAGTTAGTCAATTTGAATGCTAGTACAGGTGGCGTGTATGTTAACCCATTCACCTCTTAATTTTCTATGGATTTTCTGGCCGTAAGAACCCCGTTAATTTTCTGAACATTTTCATATGGAAAATAATTAATTTTTTTGGAAATTAAAATTAATTATACCTACATCCCAGCCGGCACAAGACAGGGCATATCCCTAAATAAACAGATAGCATCCATGGAATAGAAGGATACAGAATCTCTGTTAAGTATAGGTTATCTCACGGCAAAAGTACGCAACACAGATGCCTGGTATGGAGTATCCATGGATCATCTAGGTAGATTTCCGCTATTATGGATGGAGCCCAGCTTCTCATGTACTGCAGCGCCATTTTTTCGCTCCATACGCGAGCGTGTGGGGAACTATGTCAGTCATGTGGCGTCATCTAACGAGCACATTTTAAACTAAATACCGCTACCTAACGGCTATTCAACTAACTAATATAAGGCGGATTTCGGGTCCACTTGCACTTTATAAATAAGTAACTGATAATATAACCAGTTACAAATGCAGCGCGAAGAAAACCGATCTTACCGAGTGGTTTTCGCAACCATTTTCAGATGCAGTCAGCAGATGCTGCAATTTATGCAAAATAATTCACCATTTCACAAATAAAATTAACAATAGGTAAAGGAAAAGGCAGGAACAATTACATCTAAAACATTTCCAAATCAAATGAAGTTTTATTCACGGCACGTTCACAGAACAGCAGATATACCGAACCAGTTAGGTCACCAGTAAGCGTACTCCAAAGATTAGCGTACTCCTTCCCATGGTACTAAATGCTCCTTCCTTTCCAGTCTCCTTCCGACGCGTTCTGCACATGTGCTTACAATACAAAGATGGCGTTCACGACGAGGCAGTTCAGTTCATTGTGTCCATCTACTTAATTTAACTCATATCTCCTCGTACATCCTTGAAACCCTTTATATTTTAATTAATATTTTTTCTATGCAAAATTACTTGTATCTAACTTCTTGATGAGTATTATTCATTTTACGGATTTTGTGTTGTTTCGTCCCTCACAGAGAAGCTAGGCTATTCATGCCCCGTTCACACTACTAGGGTAGAATGATAGTTAATATGGCGGCTAAAACTAACCTGCGTTCACACGGCCTACCCAGAACCATCGTAAAGACTCTAGTGACATCTATTGGAGAGTGAAAGTAAGTCAAAATAACAATGGAGGGTAGGATAGCGGAAGGACTTTGTCTTGCAAAGATTGGAAGCGTATTTTAACTTATGTGCAAATTAGATGCAGTTACTTTATAGAAAATTATCAATGTAGTTTCCTAGATCCATTTTTATAAATGAACAAAAATATTCTTCTTAAATTACTTCCTCATGATTGACAGTGGGTCGCATCTCCGAGATACGGATTCTGTGTTAAGTTACTTTCCTAAACATCAATTTTAAATATAAAAACGAATGCAATTAACATTTGCTTTGAATAACTCCAAAGTAATACGTTAAAAATATGTAAAGGTTGTACAACGATGAACGCCCTCCATGACTTTAATTTCCGGATATTTAGGAACATTCAACCTTTACCTCTTTTTCCTCGCATATTTGAACTAATTGTTAGAGGCCGAGGTAGAACAAACGTAATTCACAGGTTCAGATAATGAACAGTACTTTAATGTACGTACTTGGATTACAAGAACGTGCACATCAGAACGTGTACATCGAGAGACTGACAAAAAGACAGAGACAGCTGACCAGGCATGGGCCGAGTCACGAACAAAAGAATAAGGATAGTAGCAGTAGAAAACAACTGCACAACGTATTGATGCTTGAGTTATATCACAACAAGTACAAACACTCAACACACCCCCTTAAATTAAGCATCATATATGTTCACAACATTCATAATCCTAGAAAAATATAAATGCTTTTCTTTACATAAAGGTTTGGTGAGAATATCAGCAACCAAGTCATCTGTTGGATTGTATTTCATTTTTACAATCTGACGCCCAACTACATCTTTAACAAAATGGTGTTTTATATCAATATGTTTACTGCGTTTCAAAGTTTGCTTGTTCTCAGCCATACATTGAGCAGACAAATTGTCATTCAATATTTCTATCACACCAAGTTTCAGCTCCAACTCTTGACTTAAATTGTTAATAAAACATGCTTCTTTCACTACATTAGTTATGGCTAAATATTCAGCCTCTGTGCTGGATAATGCTACAGTTTTTTGTTTTACAGATTCCCAACTAAAAGTTGAGGTACCAAGTTGCATGATATAACCTGTTTGTGAACATCTATCACCAGGCACACCACCATAAGAAGCATCAACATACCCTTTAATATTTAAATTTCCAGATTTAACATAAACCAAACCATGATTCTGAGTACCTATTAGATAACGCATTACTCTCTTTACAGCTGACCAATGAGACTCATCATAGGCTGTACTATACTGACTTAATTTATTGATTGCAAATGCTATATCAGGCCTCGTGTTAACTGCTAAATACATAAGTCCACCAATTATTTCCTGATATGGTACAGCTCCACTATACATAAAAGTGAGATCTGTGGCTTTGGTCAATACCAATCCAGCAGCCATAGGTGTAGGAGCAGGTTTAAGATCAGTCATACAAAATCTTTCTAACAGCCTTTTAACATATTGAGCCTGGTCAAGAGAAATAATTCCCTTTTCTCTTTTTCTGATCACACGCATTCCCAAACAATCTTTCACATTACCCAGTAACTTCACATCAAAGTTTTTGTACAGTGAATCACACAAGATTTTACTGTCTTGTTTACAGTTTGAGAATATATAAATATCATCTACATACAAAGCCACTATGGTAAGATTTTTATTTCTATGACACACATAAACACATGATTCAGATTTTAACTGTTTGAAACCTGTTTTAATTATAACGTCAGAAATTTTTCTATTCCACATCCTACTGGATTGCTTTAATCCATAAATGCTCTTTCGCAATAAACATACTTTTCCTGGAACTGAAAAACCCTCTGGCTGTTCCATGTATATTTTCTCATTAAGATCTGCATTTAGAAAGGCTGTGGTTATATCCATGTGACTTATATCCAGATCCATTTCATTAGCAAACGCAAATAACAATCTCAGTGTGGTGTAACTAACAACTGGAGAAAATGTTTCATGAAAATCAATCCCATAAGTTTGAGAAAAACCTCGGGCTACCAGGCGAGCTTTGTGCTTTTCAAATTCACCTGAACTTCCATTTTTTAATTTAAAAACCCATTTAGATTTTACAACGTTACAATCTGATGGTCGGTCCACTAGTTCCCATACTCTATGATTCATTAAAGAATTATATTCGGATTGCATAGCTGACTTCCACATGGGATCCAATAAAGCGTCCTTAGTCGATTTAGGAATATTGACAGACATATCAGTCAAAGCCTGAAAGGACATGTCATAGTCAGCATGCCAACGAGGTGGCTGTCGCATGCGTGAGGGTCTATTACAACCCGCAACATTAGGGATATCATTGACAATAGGTGCATTTTGAATATTGTTTTCTGACAAAGTACCAACATCATTCATAGCATCCACATTTTGAACATTTCTATCTGAAAAAATGATAACATTATTGTCAATTTCAAGCTTATTTCTATCCATATCTTTGTTTTCACTTGCAATAGGAATATCACCAGCCATTAGGGTCTCAATAAATTTGACTTCCCTAGACATGTAAACCTTTTTAGGATCATGTATATCACCTAATCTGTATCCTTTCCTCCCGGGACCATATCCCAACATAATTACTTCTTTTGATTTGGGATCTAACTTCCCTCGCTTTCTCTTTGGAACATGAATAAAGGCTTTGCAACCAAAAACCCTAAGGTGAGATAAATTAACTCTTTTGCCTGACCAAACTTCCTCGGGTATTTGAAAGTTGAGAGATGCCGTTGGGCATCTATTCTTTAGATAGATCGCTGTGGAGACGGCCTCTCCCCAATAGCGCTTGTTTAACTTAGAATCACACAACATAGTCCTAGCGCAGTCAAAAATAGTTCTACCTGCCCTTTCAGATAAACCATCCTGTTCTGGTGTATCCGGACACGTTGTTTCATGAGAAATACCATGAACTCTAAGAAAATCTGACATTTGCCCATTAATATATTCACCACCACAATCCGATCTTAGGCATTTAATCACATGACCTGTCTGTTTTTCAACTGACGACTTAAATTCCTTAAACTTATAAAACACTTCATTTTTGGTTTTCATAAGATAGCCAAAAGTTTTCCTGGAGAAATCATCTGTAAAAGTAACAAGATATCTGGCACCACCCCACGTCACAACTCCCTTTTCAGGATAGCAGACATCAGAATGAATGCGTTCTAACAAGCCAGATGCTCGACCAACTGTTTGATGAAATGGTCTTTTGCTATGCTTACCCTGAATACATGGAATACACTCTGTGTGTTGTCCTTCAACAAACTTTATGCCATCAGCTAAATCCTTGAGCTTAGACAAATATTTGTAATTAAGGTGCCCTGTCCTTTTATGCCAAATTTCCTTAGATACATTGGAGACATTCATCATAAAGGGTAAAACCTTGTTCACATCGTCTACAACATGAGGAATTTGTTTAGGAATATCAGAGACAATACCTTTAGATGGACATACAAGAGATGCACTTGCCATAGTAGATATCTTAGGCATTCCATTGTCACAAACAGTTGCTGTGGTTTTTCCATTTTGGTCTAATTTATAAATGCCACCAACAGCACTACCTGTAAGCTGACTTGTACCTGTAATGTTAACTTCATTTTCATCAAACACATTAACACCATATCTGTCAAACACAAGTACCTTACCTTTTTCTGCAATTTTAGAAACTGACAATAAATTTGCAGCACTCTGTTTACAAAGCAACACATCAGTAATTGTACCATTAACTAGAGAACTATTACTACTAAAAATAAAGGGCACATTTCCAACACCTTGGCATGACATTACAGAACCATTAGCCGTTAAGATATCAGCATTCACAGAAGTTTTGAGGTCATCAATCCAATCACCACGAGATGTTAGATGTTGACTTCCACCACTATCGAAGAACCACTGATTTTTTGGCATTTTAATTCTACTATATGTCGCAGCAGTCATGAGAACTAAGCCATCATTGCCATCAAACTTCTTGGAATTTTTTGATGTATCTTGAAAACTTGAGGAATTTTTGTTTTTCAGTCTCTTCCACTTAGTGCACTGAGGTCGTTTATGTCCTTCTTTCTTACAGTAATGACAAATAATGTTGTTGGGAACAGTTTTCTTGTTTGAATTAGGGGCATGAGAAGCACTTGACCTGAATTTGACGGATGCTAGTGAAGATTCGCACGCATTGGCACTTCTTCGACAGTCCTCCTCTATCAAAAGCTTTTTTACTTCCTCACTTCTAACTTCAGTGTGAGTGGACGCAAAACCTTGCACCAAAGTCTCAAAAGACTCCGATAGACCACTTAACAAAATTTTCCCAACTTTGTCATCAGGGACAACGACGCCGATATCTGCCAGCTGATTCACAACGGAAAGGATCCCATTAATGTATTCGGACATGGAACTAAAATCTTCGTAACGCATTCTCATTAACTGTCTCTCTAACATTAGTTCACGAGTCAGCCCTGAGCTGCCAAAAGCCTTTTGTAGATTATTCCATGCTTCTTTGGCTGTGCTACAGGCGTAAATGTGAGAAGCACATACGGGTTTTACAGCCAAGCTGATCTTTGCTAGCGCGCGTCGATCTTTGACTGGATCTATGTCCTGACCAGTAACACTTTCCCACATGCCATAATCTATGAGTAGCATCTTCATTTGCCATTTCCACGTGTTGTAGTTCCTTTCGCCTTCCAACTTCTCAATACCCGGCACGCCTGCCGGTGCAACGAACACCGACTGTGCGAAGTCAACGGGTGTCGAATGGTGAACAGTTGCAGCAGCATTTGAACGTTCCTGTTCGTTATCCGACATTTTCGTTCAAAACGCAAGTTCAAATATATTGCGAGAATGCGGAAAGTGAATACGTTAATTAATATTGCAGTCGTGACACTCTGGGCCCATAACCTGTTAGAGGCCGAGGTAGAACAAACGTAATTCACAGGTTCAGATAATGAACAGTACTTTAATGTACGTACTTGGATTACAAGAACGTGCACATCAGAACGTGTACATCGAGAGACTGACAAAAAGACAGAGACAGCTGACCAGGCATGGGCCGAGTCACGAACAAAAGAATAAGGATAGTAGCAGTAGAAAACAACTGCACAACGTATTGATGCTTGAGTTATATCACAACAAGTACAAACACTCAACACTAATACCTTTACACTTTAAAATTATTAACGTTTCCTTGCCTGTATTTCTATTCGTTTAGCTTATATACAGGCATCACGCACAAAGAAATGCAATCAACCATGGAACGCCATGCTACGAAATGATTAATTGTTCACCTCTCAATAAGTTATCGCTCGTGTTAACCCATTTCGTAGGCAAGTTCATGTATCCAAATAGAATACATACAAGTATACATAATGAATTTGTTGCTCTTATCAATATTTAGTATTTTTAAATCCGATATCCCAAGTTTACCATATTCTGCTGTTTGTGAAAGGAGCTATGTAAGGGAATAATGCTGAAAATAGTTTTAATGCCGTCCTAAGGAGTGAATACGTAAAAAATAACACGAGTCGAATTTCCTGTTAAAGTTTGCAACTTCTTAGTTACTTAATTTCTGCATGTATATTTTCTTCACGGCAAGTTAATCACATACAATAAATATATAAGCGTACGTACTCAGGATTCAGGGGTAAAGCAAACTATTTAAAACCATTATTGAACAACCGAATCAGTGGAACGTGGTAATACAACTACTAAAATATATTACAGTGTGATTAAATAAATATCGTTGTAACTAAGATTCATTTCCAATCCATATCGTGCGATCCGGTCACTTCGTCTTCAAGCACTCTACGTTCATTTCCACTTCCATTTTCAAAACAAACCTTCTTTCTACCCACATTTCTACCAACTTGCGTTCACACATCCTTAGGCCCCGTTTCCACTACTGACATTTCTACGACGGTAACTCTCTACCCGCGCAATGCTAGTAATGGAAACGCTCGAAAACGCCTACCATGGTAGATAGTCCTACTAGCATTGAGTTACCCTTGTTAGATCAGGGAATAGTGGTTACCGTCGCGTCTCTTTTGTAATCGGAACGCAAGTTAGTCAAAATCCTGGTAAGAATTATGGGAAAACAGTTGAATCACGGATAGCGGTGTAGGATCGCGGCATATGCATCTAGGAAAACGTGGTTGGTGTGGCTTTGTTTGGCTTAATACTTGATTTTTGTCTATGCTCAATGATGCTCCAGAGTTGTTATTACCTATGGTTTACATAATTTAATAATATTTTCCGACCAATGACCGAACAAAAGAATTGCAAAAACTTTGCTCACGAAGAGACGGACTTGCTCCTTGGGCGTACGCGATAAGCCCGACGACATTTGATTATAACAGTCAATATAGATTCTTGAATAAAACTTCAAGTGCTTACACACTAGTGCTTACAATGTGTTACCATCTTTGCGCATTTCTATAACGATCGTCGATTTTCTTTTGAACTGGAATACTGGTAACCGCTATGTGACGAAAGCAGTGATTACAAGGGTAACTTTGTAGCTAACTGGAACGCAGGTAGGTTATGAGGGCTGAAATAACCGTGGTAGAATGTCAGTAGTGGAAACGGGGCCTTAAAATACCAGTAACTAGCGCCAACTATAGTAACTCAATAATGGTAGAAAAGTTTACTAGGTTTAGCGGCAACCTGCGTTCACACGGCAATTTTCCAACTATGGTAAGCCTTACCATAGTAAAAAGCTAGTAGTGTGAACGGGGCATCAGCTGATATACGTCGCTCATCCTTTAACTACGTTATGCATAATTTGGTTAAGTTAATAATGGTTGTCTTTGGTCGTTATTTGTCACGTCCACCTTCAATTAACCCTGCAAATATTATATAATATAGGTTTAGATAGGAAATACGTGCTAATAATTCTTTTGGAGCATTACGTTTTCACCTAAAAGGCGTTGTTTTGTATTCTTACATCGCTCAAGTTGAGATAAGTTGGGTATATGGAGTATGGAAGATATTCTATACCCACTTTGGAGCCACCTTATATTAGATAGTATAGCCCTTGTGCCGGCTGGGATTAAATATTTCAAAACTTATTTTCACTCAATTAAAAAGATTTGTGGTACATATCCTCAGAAAAGAAAAGAATAGCATTAGAACATTGAGTACCATCATAGGAGCAACAATAAATACTTTTATATGGTTACTGTCGAATTGGCTGCTCTTTACCTTAAGGCAAAATAAGGCAGACCGGGGAATCGCTGGCGCTTAACCCCATTGGATTAAATAAAATACATATGTTCTAAGAAAGTTAGCTCAGTTAAATTTTAGATGATACAAGAAGTCTATTTTGTATACATGCTTCAAAACAATCATTTTTATCTGCGTATTTTTGGTTTTTACCATTCAAAACTTAATGATGAAGTATTCTTACCTCTTTGGTATGAAATACAAAACCTCAGGTTCCCACCTGATTTCCCACCCCACTGCCCAGCCAGCACAGTGTAAGCCATTTCCGTAAGTTGAAGGGAAATAATGGGTAACTTACAATGGAAGCGGCTTACCCTATTCTTACGTTGAAATTATTGTAGAGAAGCTTCACCCTGGCAGACAAAAATGGTACTTCTTCATTGGTCTCGATCTATGTGGCATCTTTGGTTATTTCCACGGGACTTGTAAACAAGCTAACCAAAGCAACACTCGAAACCACAAGTCTTTTCAAATCAGAGAAGACCGGAGTAATATATTTTCAGAGATTATAACCTAAAGCATACTTCAAGAACGTTTTGTGACCACAACAAACATTGGTGGCTGATGTGTTCTCAATCAGACACACGTTCATCCCGAAACTCGTTTATTGCAGACTTCCTCCTTCTAGGCGTCACATTACAAGAGAGAGCGTGTGCGTCACTGCACCGCTATTATATACTATCCCCTAGGAGGAGGAAGTCTGCAATAAATGAGTTTTGGGATGAACGTGTGTCTGATTGAGAACATATCAGTGGCCAAAGAGTCAAGTTCAAATTGGCTGCATAATAATATACCAAGGACTGAGTAATAATGTATTTTGATAAACATGAGACATTTAATCCTTCGAGTATTGAGGAAGGAACGAGTATAGCTCAGAGTAACCTTCCTTACTTGAAGGAGTAAACTGCTATTTGGAGGTGACTTTCAACATTGGAAGGCACAAAAGGAGAAAGAGTTCATGAGTTGATTGACCTGAGCCTCTAGAAAGATCTCCCGAATCGCACTGCATCAACTGACGATGATCTCGGTGATACTGAATCAAAAGGTAAGTTTTACTGCTTCGTGGCACATAAAATAACCCATGGTTTAATTATTATGCATATTGAAGCATTATGAATATCCCAATAATGCCCTAGAAGAACTGAAGTATAGTCTAGTATAGTTTCACGTCTGGTAATCCTACTTTGCGATGCACCTATTTCATTCTGTTGTGACTTCTTAGATGCAGCAAATTTTCAGTACCAGAGGCGTCTTGTTCCAATAGGGGTTATCCAAATAAAACTTTAAGCCATTTTGCACTTTTTTCACACTCCTCCTTCCTATAAAGTTCCATTTTCGAAGACCCCTCCAAATTACGCTATGCTACCGGTGACCACCCTATTTTTTCTGAACACTAAAATAGACAGGCTTTATAGATTCTTTATCTAAGTCTCAATTTTAATTTGTATTAAATTCTTATTATTTGCTTCATTATAAATATTTAGAGAACAAATGAGTTTATCCTGTATATTTTGGATTCCTGTATATTATATATGCAACACAACGGCCACGGACTCCCGGCCACCCTGTGAAAGATATTTTCTCTCGAGGGAGGAGAGAAGGGTAACCATTTTGTGTAATATTATCGCGTACACGTGCAAAGGGTAGGGCAATGGCCTTACCCCTCCCTCCCTTTAGCCATGCGAATTATGCCCTGTCCTCTGTTACCAGGGGGCATTATCCTCTAGGTATCTATTCCTTATAAATGGTTCGCATTATCATGTTTCCATTGCGAACCAGGCATAAGTCGCATGCATAACCCATAAATATCTTCGGCATATGTACACGATAATATTACATTAAATGGTTCCCAATTGAGAGCAATATAATTTGGCCATTACTTATTTGTGGAACTAAATTATTGACATTCCGCTATATATAGTGTTCTGTAAATTGCCGGTTTGCCGGAGCTCGGAGCCGGAGGGAATGCAAGGGGAGGGTTTAGGCAAGTAAAAGGTCACAAATCATACTAAGTTCGTGTTTATTACCACAACACACATTACATCTTCACATGCCCAGTTCCCAACAACTTCTGCCTCCTTCACTCTTGCTGCATCTTCCGCCAGCTTACAGTTCCCAGGTACGCTATACCTGATGCAGGGGAGGAGTGGGGAGGAATAAGGCTGGAAGGGGTCTAAGGTTCTCTTACTCAGGTTAGGTGGCAGGATGTTGAGCAGGCAGACGAGGGATGGGGGACGAGGGACGGAGTGCCATATTGCAGGAGGAGTGCATTTCAAGGAAGGGGTAGGGGGCCCTCACGCATGGGAATGGCAAGGTTGCAAAGGGACGACAGGAAGCAAGCATGCACACTTTACAGTTCCGAAGCAAATTTCTGTCAAGGTGCCTGCTTCTTTCACATAATTCCCATCATTATCAATAACACAAGCTCATGTAGGGCAGCACCTCACACGAAAACCATCCTAATGACTTACTCTACCCACTGAGATTGGTCCTTTGAAGAATAGGACAAAATTTAACTGTAAGTATCCCATTTTTTCCTCAGCATAATTAAAAATTATGTAATGCTAACGCAACCACATGCATTATAAAGGTCCATGATTGGGCCTCTTGTCGCTGAACTTGATCTGGTAACCCATAGTTATTCTCTAATATGTTCACTTTGCTCTCTATCCTTAATATCTTCCCACATATGTGCCTCAGTGTTCTCATATCCTCTCTTTTTAAAAGTTGTGCTTTGCTTGTTTCTGCCCTTGCTCTGCTGGCTGCATATGTGAGATAAGATTGCACAGCATATTTGTACAATGATACCTAAGCTATGAGTTACCCTGTGGATTTTTTTTCTGTTTTTTTATCTCTGCTAATGAATTTGGATTCAGCTAACAAACTTTTCTGTGGATGCTCACAGTAACATGATGCAGCCACATGGGGAGCTGAATTTTCACACCAATTGTCTTTAGAATCACTTTCACTTGAGTCACTTTTGAGTGTGTTTTTTAATATTTTATAATACTTATCTTTAAATTGCAGGTGACATCCAGAATGAATTATATGATTTACTGTAGACAACTTAGGGTAATAATGTTTCTGCTGATGAAGATTTCGGCTAATGAATGTAATCCCACTATGAATTATCTTTGTTAGTCAAGGTATCTCTGTCTACTCTGGCCTTCAATTCCTTGTTTACATTCTTTTTTCACAAAACAATACAATTAAGCACCCCTGATAATTTAGTAGCTGATAATGCCTGATGTTTCACCTGGTCTCTAACCATACCAAAACTTGTAATATTCATTCCAAGGTAATTGGAGATAGATGGATACTCGATATCATTGTTGACTTCCAAGTTACATCTCACAGGCTCTTTACTTGCCTTTACATTTTGTATTTTTTGTCGATTGGTCCATATTATACTTCCTGGAGGCATGAATTATCTTAATCAGTAGTCTCTGCAGTTGATCTTCCATTTCTGTAATCAGGTATTCATCATCAGCAAAGCATACTATGTTGATCTTGCATCCTGTATCCTCTTACAGTTTCCACCACTTTGATTACTTCATCCATAACTACATGAAATAGCAGAAGACTGAGCGAGTCCCTGTATTTGACTTTATGAGTCTTAAACATTTACCATTTACTTTGATGGTCACTTCAAAATGTGTGAATTGCTCTTATCGGGTATATTCTATTTTCTGGCACTTTGAGCTTAATTAATGTTGTTAATACATCTTTAAGCATGATGCTTTCAAATCTTTTTCCTTGTCTATGGAGCATAATGCTGACTTATTAAATTCTATAGCCTATTCAACCAACCGTTGTATTATGTAGATACCATCAATGTATGATCTGCCATTCTGAAAGCCCTGTTATTTGTGTGTTGAACTATTATTGATTTCTTCCATTCCACTTCCATTATTTACACATAATTTTCAATGCCATGAGATTTGTTTATGCAAAGATTTTTGAAACAATTTTGGTGGTAGCCGTTGAGATTGTCTTTCGACCTTTTTTAAGGGCTACACATTCCTTAAATAGACTAGGTGGGGAATCCTTGGAGCACGTACCAAATGTGGCACACTTGTTTCTGGCATGCAGAACAATTACTTGTTTAATTTAATTTAAATTTTTTTGTGAAAACCTGTTTATTTCATGCAATTTACATTGTCACTTTCATATCAAATATCATGACATCAAATAATAATTTCTCAAAAACTTTGCTTTGAAATATTTTGTCAGAGGTTAAGCCTATTTTGGCATGTATTCTCAAAAAGGTTCATGCCCCTGGCTCCCAAGCAGAATGGATCCAAGCTTTTTAAAAGTAAGGAAGTTGAGAGGTATGGAGGGAAGAAATGGATGAGATTTTATTTTTTGTTCAGTATGCTGTACAATTAAAGACATGCACATCCATGCCCCAGGAGGAGAAGATCCCACCAGGGGGTTCGAACCAATGAGCTTAGGCTTGGCAGGCAAGGAATTTAACCTGCCGCCACCAGCGGAAGAAAGGGAGACATCTGTCCCTGCTCACCACACAGGCCAGAACAAACCTGAAGAACCACACTGCCGTAGTTAGCAGTGAAAGTGTAACGTAGTTAGCAGTGTATGCTGCTTATTCAAATTAACTGCTACACAGTTTATTTCCTCTCCTCTCGTGCTAAAAATGAATTGAACTGCTTCATGGAGCATGCACTCCACTCTCCTACTAATGCTAAATTTTAACTGCTTCACAGCAGTGCTCTCCTCTACTGCTATAATTGGCTGTTAAATCTTCTGCTTTTGCTCAAAATCAACTGCTTTTTGATGTATGCGCTCTTGTTTCTTGCTAACTATTAGCAAGAGTGTACAGAGTAATAGTGGTGCCTTGTGGTATCCAGCTTCTGGAGAGGAACAAGGAGGAGAGATAAGCACATTGTAGCAGCCAGTAGAAACTTAGCAGTTATTTCTGACTGATATTAGTGTTTGTTATGTGCTAATGAATATTAGCAGTTGAAAAGTAGCAGATTGTAAACTAGCAACCCATCCCTATCTGCAGTGACTGAATGGAAGGCATGCCTGATACTAATAAGGCTCAAAAGGAGGAGTTTAAAGCTAGTAGGGGGTGGTTCAAAAACTTCAAGAAAAGAACTGGGATCCTTAGTGTTATTATGCATGGATAAGCTGCCAGTTGTAGTTGGGAAATGGCTGAAAGGTTGTAAAGGAGTTTTTGAATATTGAAGAGTATTCATTGAATCAAGTGTTCAATTGTGATGAAACAAGCATGTTTTGAAAAAAAGATGCCCGGGCAAACATACTTCTCAAAGGAAGAAAAGTCTGTCTGGTCATGAGCCAATGAAAGGCAGACTTACTCTTTTCCTGCATGGTAATGTTACTAGGGATGGCAAGATCAAACCTGTACTTTTGTACCATTCAGAGGATCCATAAGATGAGTCTTTAAGAACAACATCTTGAAGAGCAAACTTAATCTTATGTGGAGATCAAATGAGAATGTATGAGAACACCAGGCAGTGTATCTACCAGAGAAAAATCTCCCAATTAAGGCTCTTATTGTCCTAGACAATGCTCCTCTGAATCCTTCATAATTAGAAGATTATTTGGTGGGCAAATACGGTTTGATTAGTCTTTCAACCTTATACCCAGCATAGATTTGCACATCAGATTCGCTAAAGATCTCCATCAGGGTTTCCCCTGATTTGTCCTGGCCAGGCATAGCTTACCATCTTTTGGGTCCCAACATGTGCACCTCCCCTTGCAATGATGCGCCAGTAGTGCAGGGACTGATGAGCACTGGAGCTCATCCTCCCTTGGCCACCGTGCTTTATCAAGGTAAAATATTTGCCCCCCCCAATACCACTCCCTTTATCCAGTCCATGGGCCTGCATATGATCTTGAGCTTAAAAAAATTTAACACCAAGGCTATATTTGAAGTATGTGCATTTGTTTTGAACTCGGAAATTAAATGGGACTGACCCTGAGAGAGTTATGGAAAAATCACTGTAATATCCTCCATTACCTAAAAATTATCGAGAAAACATGGGGGTGTTTTTGATGACAGCAAACTTTAAAATCGATGATTGGCAAGTTTACTTCGTGGAATTAACACATGGTAATGAAAAAGTACTTGGTTTATTCCACAAAATTATATTTTGACTCAACTGGTTTCAATCTTTACAGGTCAATATCAGGAGACTACTAATAAGATTGGACCTGTAAAGGTTGAAACTAGAGATGTGCGAATACTACCCAGGAAAACTTGAATATCAGAAAGTATTTGATATTCAAGATCTTGAATAATTGTTAGTTATGCTATATTTGGCGTGTCGTCTAACTACATAATTAATTACAAAACTGGAAAACATTGTGTACTAACACTCTCTGCTAACTTATTGAGGCTTATAAAAGTATTCAACAGTCCATAATCGGTAGTAAAATTGTTTTTTTTATATATTTTGATATTTTAAAACCAGAATTAAGTTTTTAATTTAACCAACTTGTAGCTCTTTACTTCAACAGGCAACAAATTAAGTAGCAGAATGACTTTATGCTAATCAATTGCAATTCGAGATACTCGAGTCATGAATAAATATTGGAATTTGAGAGATCTGCTATTCGACCCATCTCTAGTTGAACCTGGTTAAGTCAAAATATAATTTTGTGGAATACACCAAGTACTTTTTCATGACAATGAACTCTGCCTGGGAAAATCCTTGACCTTGATGTTGCTGCAAGGGCCTCTGAAGGCTCTGAGAAATCAACTCTGTTCATGACATCAAATCTCCGGGCGAGTCCATGGGTTTGGAAATCTGCGAAGAGGATTTCAACAAGTTGTTGGATAATCATGGGATTGAGCTGACAACAGAAGTGCTTCCACACCTCACCAGCAACAGCAGAAAGATGACGCAGAAGAAATTCATTAATGGAAGGATGAGGGAGAAACTGGAATCATTCCCACTACTGAAATCAAGGATCTTCATATCTTCTGCCATCATCATTTCTTTTTTAGGTAAATAGAGCTATTATGTTTTTAATTTGATTAATTTGAATTTATTCCATTATTATTAATTGCTGATATTTTATCATAAATGCAGTGTATTTAGTGATAAAATTATTTTGAATATTTAATCCTGTGGAACCCAGGAAAAGATTAATCCAGTTTCTTGTTCAGTTCAGTGTTTTATAGGGGTAAAATTGATACGCAACTCACATGTTTTGGAACTCATATTGGATTCTGAAATGGATAATAATGTTTGGATTCTAAGGTTCCTCAGTATATGAAAGAGATGGGCAAAGAAGGTATTATTCAAAAATATAGTACTTTATTTTAACAAAGTACATATAAGAATTACAAAAATAACAAGCAACCAAAATCAGGACTAAATGATGTGATGCATTAACCATTACAATAATGAAGATAATAATCATCCCTAAAGGTACGAACCAATATCAATTATTTCAGTCTTATCTTAAAATATTTTAAACATTACCCTAAATACAGATTATTGAGCATTTGAATGCTCAAGATTATCTTCCCTACAATCCATATGGATTCCACCATAAAAGTCAACATCAATAGACAACATAGTCAATGACATGTCCAGAGCTCATGAAATTAAATTCTGCTTGTCTCGAATCCAGTGTGACTTTTATCTGCATTTATATGTGTTAGTTAAGACACATTTACACAAAATCTATAATTTTATGTCCCTCAAGATTCTGAACTGAACTTCATGGTCTTCTAATTCTCAAATCATTAACAGATAACCGTGGTAAATGCAATAAGTCTGAATTTTTACATGTTAAATGTGGTATTCCACAGGGTTGAGTTGGCCCACTTTCACTTCTTGCGCTTATAAATGACCTTCCTATTAATACAGCTAATGACAGTGACTTGCGTGCTACTAATATGATATCAACTCAAGTGACTCCTGACAGTAAGAAGTGCAACTCCCCAAAATCTTGGACTAGATTAAAGGTTATATTGGGGTATCCCTGTTTCTCTCAAGAGTTTCTTTATGTGTATATTTCTTTACTTTATAAAATTCAAACAAAATGTTAATATCCTTAAAATCAAGTCAATCCAAAACAGAAACTACATATTATAGCCGAGTGGCTTACATCAGTGTTGAACATGGTATTCACAAATGGTGGAGTCCAAAATAAATATATTTTTATGAGTTACAGATCTAATAATTTAACATAATTTTCCCAATGAACTCCATATATCATGACTACTCCACCCGCTCCAACAATAACATACATGCCAGTCAGCATTCATACTCCCTTTTTGCTAAAGGCACCTATCATTCAGCCTCAATACTATACAATAAGTTGCCAAACGACTTTAAAACCATCACATCTCCAATGATTTTCAAAAGGAGAGTCAAAGAATTTTTAATTAAGAAATGCTATTATGATGTAAGAGAATTTCAAAGTGATTGCATGTGAACAACTTTGTATATATATGTCCATTAATTTTGTAATAATGACATTGTAATTTGAACAACTTTGTACATATATGTTCATTAATATTGATATGATGACATTGCAGTTGTTGTGTGTATATGTCCTGTCTGAATTTCTTGACGAAAACATGCACGTACTTGCTAACGGTGTAATAAAAATTATTATTATTATTTCATGAGTATGTGCTCATGACAAAACCATTAAATCAGCACGTTCTTATCACATTGACACTATGACTGTGAGGTATCAATTAATTCAGAATAATTAAAAAAAAATCAATCATCAAAATCATTAAGTCAAAATATGTCAACATAATCAATGCTTTTAACACATATATGTCATCCCAGCATCATTTTTATGTCATTGTATAGCCAGGAAAGATATCTTTCGTCACATTTATATAGTTTCAATATCATCAGCAAATGTCATTTTTATGCTTTCGAATGTTATCACTTTTGACCATCTGTCTATATGAGATTGACTAACAAGAGTTTAGTGATGTATTGGGCTGATATAATTATGCTATGTAGATTATTATGTGATATCATCATAAGTTAAGGTAAAATGCATATTAATTTTCATAAATTAAGGTAAAAAACATTTATACAGGTTAAATTTCCCTTGCAATTGTAACTTCTCAAGAAAACACCTTGGGAAGCTGTGACTGGCTGTGCTACGTAAAAATTCACTGTAATGGTTGGCATCACCACTCTGAAAATCAAAGCAATGTAATTCAACAGTCTACTTGGAAGCTGGTAATAATTAATATTTTAGGAATGATGGAATAACACAATGGTCACTTTTCATTAAGATTTGGAAGCCCACCAGAGGCTCATCTGCATGTAGTCTGAAAATTCATCTAAAACTAATTATCAAAGTTTATTACGCCTAGAAATAAACTTTAACATTCCATTAATGAAATCCTCAGACACCCATCGCTCCTTGAGTCTTTCACACTCTGCTTCGTTTGCTTTCCTTAATTCTTGTATATCCCATCGGCGAACAAGAGCTTTGGTATACATCATGGACTGAAGAGTAATTGCAAAATGACAACAATGAGTATCTAACTTCATTAGTAAGCAGCATAAAACTTATAAAACCTCTACATTATTGAATATTTATTTGATTCCATAAAACCAATTATTTACCCCAATTTTAGATAGAATTTGGGTCTACTCCAAGTTCTCCTTACCTTTGCTGGAAATGTTAACATTTTCTTGAGATGGCTGAACACTTCCTCTGTAAAAGTTGAATCAGGAAAGACTTTACTCACCAGTCCACAGTCTTTTGCCTCATTTGCTGTCATTCTGTAGTTGAAGTAAAGAAGGTCACCTGCCTAGTAAAATAGAATATTTTTTCAAAGCATTCCCAATTTTTAATACATATGTATTGCCATTTACAGAATATTATTAGAGTTACTTTTCTTTCTAGTTTCAACTACACCAATGACCACACCTGCCTAATAGAGGTAGGATATGAAAAATTAGAGGAATCAAAGTAAATGCCAAGCGATAGCACTACTTAATATAATTTGATTAGAATAAAAATTAATCTGAACATTAATGGCTTTAATACAAGGGAGAATGTAGGGTATCGAGGAAATGATCAGGTAGTTCAACAATACAAATCTCATTTCACGAGAATTCAACAGGAAAATTATCAAAATAACAGCTTCGACTGCATAACTTGGCAGTTACAACCTGCATAACTAAATACCAGGAACTGTGGCCACATATTAGTTAGTGATTCACATCAGAATCAAATTAAATTCATAACTGTAAGTTAATTATATGAATTTAGTGCATAAGTCTTACCTTGCTGGTTCCCATTATTCTTGGAAAGGTATACGTTGAGCAGCCTTCAGCAGATATGCCAAGAGGTACAAATGGGGTATTAAACATGGCCTAAAAATAATAAAAGATACATCATTAAAGATGTTCACACAGCTATTCTATCTTGTTTGCAAGTAAATAACTATTTGAAATGTCCTATTTCACGCATGCATTAATCCACTACATTTCATAATATTCATTACATGAAGTACATTTCTCTGTAATCTTACACATCCTCCTAATAGCACACCTTTCACCTACTTTCTCTTTTATGGCTTTTGAACTTTTAAGTGTGACAAGTCACAATCCACAATTCATAGATCCATGACTCATTCCCTGGAAGTCACTTTCACATGGCTCTCCTCTGACAATAGCTTAATCTCACTTCATTACCAAGTTATGACTGTGGGTGATACCTAAACCTGGATTGATCTTTCTATCTGAAACTAAGTAAAACTGAAAGGCTGCTGTTTAGGAAGTTTAATTCCTGAACTTGCCCTTTCGTTGGAGAGTAAAATCCTTAGGTCATCCTAAAAATATATCTCAGCTTCAAGACTGGTCTCAGCAGAGACTACATAAACCATGACGGGGTTGAACTTTAAGTCAGGAAACTAACCTCTACAGTGGAGAGAATTTCCATTCTTCTTAAATTTATATGAACTTTTTGAAAAATACTGGACTGCATTTACTAAAAAAAGATTGAAATCAACTAATTACATGAAGTGGGTACTTAGCAGATATAGGTGATTTTAAAGCAAATTACAGTAAAACCTCGCTTTTACGTCCCCGCAATTTACGTTTTCCCGCCATTAACGACTTTTTCTTCATGTCCTAATAATGTCCATATATCCGCAATGTAACGTCTTCCCTTTATTCACGCTAGCAAATTTTTGAATGGTTCGCCATTTACGTTTTACGAGACGATTTTGCCATGATTGTCGTCCTGGTTGCATAACTAGTGGTTGGACTCAACACTCCGTGAAAGACAAAGTAGAAACTCATGCAGTAAGTTACCACTATGAAAGAGAAATAAAATTTGCCCAGATATACCACCATTTATCGTGACCTCGCTCATCTGTGCAGTTGTAATGCCGCGAGGGATTACAGTACACGTACGTCGTTTTTCTCGCGATTGTTGTTCAGGTTGCATAACTCGCGGGATGGCTGATGCTATCGTATTGGTGATGAAATTTTTCATTTATTTAAGAAGTGTATGCTTTTCAGCATTTGCGGTCTTGTCTTTCTTTTTTGGAGGCATTAATACAGATTTTAAAAAATCCTCCAGCCAAATTTCATCCTCATATATCCTATGAACACACCCGTAAAATCATCTCATTCTTCTCTAGCTCAATTCTTAAGTAGCTTTGAAAGAATATCACTATAGTCTCCACACCTTCTTTTCTCATAATATGTACCCTAACTTACTAGCATGGTTGGATCAAGACTCCTGGCCTCAGTTCATCCTTATCAATGTCATTCTCTTCTTCTATGTCATTCTCCTCTTCTATTCCCAAGTTCCCTTGTCTATCATTAATGCCATGCAGTTCTTTTCACATTTTCCTTACCCCTATGCTGAATCTCGTTAAGTTCTATCAGCATCTCTCCTGACTTAACAGTAAAGAACAGTGTCTTGACCACTCTAGTGTCTACTACACCACCCCCCCCCCCCTCCATCCTTTCTCAACTGCTTGCTGTTCTGCATCTTCCCTCATACACCTGTAAACTAATTCCTGATATTCTCTCCAATTTACAACTACAATTTTTTCACACTCTTCCTAATCTTGGCCCAACCATATGTAATCTAGTTAATATATCTCCCCATGTCCCCATGCATTTCAAATAAGAGATTTTGGCATTATTAAAGAGGTTTTGTTGGAACTATATTTCAATTTTAAACTTGTCATTCAATGAAAGCAAGAATTAGGCAGGCAAAATCAAGAAGCGAGGAGTTATTCTTTCAGGCATAACTTTCATATAAAATTGCATACCCTCAAATTACACTTTCCTGCGATTTACACTTTTTTCTCTTGTTCCCCTCAAAAGTGTAAAAGAGGGGTTTTACTGTATGTGTCACATCCACTCTCATTAACTCTGATGAGGCAAAAATCTCTTAAAAGGATAGGGAAGCAAATGTGGGTGACTTGGAGTTACAATCAATGCATTTCCTGTGTGTCAGAAATTTTCACCACTTATTGGATTAATTCTGGAGGGCGGAAGGACAGAAAGTTAGTGGATCTCTTGTATTCTTCTCAAAGAGTGGGGAGACGGAAGTGGGATGACCCATTTGAAAAATTCAAATCCCCCTCCCCATTAACTCTCTTACATGCGCCAACTTAAACTTCGTCGAGCCTTGATCCTAATTTGAGGATCTTATGACTTGAGGAAAAGGCATCTCTTTGCATGCCAAGGTCCATGAATCTCCATTGATTCAGAGACAAAATCGAAGAAATTGCACTTCCCCTGGAGCAGAACGCAGAACCTCTCCATAGAGCACCTTGGAAATGAAGAAGAAATGCAGAAGATGCCTTTTGGCTGGTGAGTTATGTTGATAACTCTGGCTCTCAGGATAAAACTATTTAAAGTTTAACATTTTTACTAACTTTAAAATATCATTTACCATGGTATTTTAAAGTTAGAAGTCACTAAGGGAGCCCTTAGAGTGATTCCAAAGGAGTATGAATTCTGATGCAGGCAAGCTCATCATGCAAGGAAAAGATTAACCCTCTTAGCACTAACCTTCTTCCTGACATACTAGCGAAAAATGCAGAGGGTAATTTAATAAAATGTAGCACCTTGGGAAAAAAAAAACATTATGAAGCTATATGCCATATGAAGTTTTTTTTACATTATTTAAGTTGAACTAATTAATGATGATACAATTATTTTACACTGACTGAAAAATAAATGTTATTATTTCTGTGTCATAAAGTTGAACAATATTATGCGTAGAAGCTGATATATTGGCCCACAGCATTTTTTGTCCGAGATGCAAAAGCCAATATATCAGCCCTCCACACTAGGAGGGTTAAAACAAAAACTTGCTAGTAAGGCAAATTCTGTTCTTCCATGATGAAGACTACCACAAGAGAAATACCTGGCATACACCAGCCATTTATTCACGTAGTAGGCTCAACTGATTATTGAAAAATTATCAATTTTCTTTTAGATTCAGATTCTCTACAGTAATTGTACTTTAAGATGATGTTGCAGCCTCCAATCCAGTCATATTAAACATATCATGTGTGAAATAACTAATTTGGCTTTTATCCTGAAGAACCACTCTCATAAAGTTACGCCAGAAAAATTCTACGTACTTACTTAGTGAGAAAGTAACATTTCGTAAAGCATTCAAATGTATCAAATTAAAACTAAAAAAAGCTAAGTGGATATGAAGTAGTTCGCAGAGTTTCTTGTTGAGGGAGAAGATAAATATTTGGGTGAAGCTGGAAGTCACTGACTGAAAAGGGGAAAAACATACGAAAGGCAATCGACAGCTTAGCTCATGTGTACCTTTAGGATAGCTGGGTAATTGGATGGAGGTAGGTTTTTCAAGTAATGAAGGAAGCAAAACCCAGCATCAACATTAGCCTATTCTGAACAAAAGATTATGTACAAAAGTCAAATACATATATGAGAGTGAATAGTATGAGAGGATGTCTTCGGAAGAAGACTCAGGACAGAAATATTAGAATTCTTGCCAATCAATCACAATGTATTCTTGGCTTATGGAAAAGTCCTATGCATATCACCAGTTCTTTTATTTCTGTTATGACCTCAAAAAGGAATACTATGAGAGTAAATAGGCTTGCATGTAGGTTATACATCTTAAGTGTTTACCTTATCTGATGCGTAGACAATGTCACATAGTGCTAAAGTTGTCACTCCTATCCCTATTGCTGGCCCATTTACTGCTGCTACCAATAGTTTTGGATATTCAATGAAAGCAGAAACAAAATTCCTGTAATCAAAGAATTTGAATCTTAATAATGTAAGAAATAGGAATATTGAGCTCTACAACTCCAATAAGGGACACTCCAAACTGATTTTTAATCACCACAAAAGAAAGGAAAATGCATAAAGAATTAGGGTTAGAGAATCAATATGTTAGCTATAGAGGCACTGATCGTTCTATTATTTTTATAAACCTTGTGTGCTAAAGGTTCACAATTATTCAACCTCAAGAATGGCATTTTGATATTTAAGCCTCGGCAGGTCCTAAATTTTACATTTCAACTGTAGATAGTCTAATCTCTGATATAATAACCTTGGTATTTCTGATGTCCCAAAATTTTGAGTTCTTCCAAAACAAGCCCTTATAAAATGTGAGTGATTGGAGAATAGCAATGACCAAAATTCCACCGAATGTTCTTGAAAAAGTACTATCAGATTTTGGTTCAGACAATTATTAATGGTGTCAAGTCACCTATTACTCAGAAAAAAGTTGGTTTGTCCCCAAAGATTTATCTTAAATTTGAGCAACAATGGAAAATATGATCTTTATGTAAATAGAAAACAACTAATTATATTTAACGTATATTCATCACAATCACTCCTATTATTATTTTCTTTGTATTGTATATTTTTGTGACTTGTATCACAAGTCATACAAGTACTTTGCAAAAAAACCAATCTCAAATAAATTCCTGTTCAATTTAAATGAAGATTTTCCAGCAAATAAGATACATACTATTTTTTCCCAAAGAAATTCATAGAAAATCACCAAGAAAAGTCTGACTCTAACCATATATCACAGGTGTGTGATATATGGTTAGAGTCAGACTTGGTCTAAAGAAATGCTGGTAAAATGAATTTAAAACATGTCTAAAATATGCTCCAACTCTATTTGCCATTTTTGCTAAAGTTTTTCAGTAAAAGATCTCCATGTCCTCATAAACAACATAATGAAAGAGTTACTTACGTCCCCTAACAGTGCTTTCAAAACTTGGGTGTGTTTTAATTGTACTTGCCCCTAATATGCAGAAAAATATAGTAATTTATTACTTATCAACAATTTGGCTGTTGAGTAATAGAGTACCATTAAGCAGCCACCTTGGCAGTCCTCTGATGACAAATGAGTCTGTCTCGTCAACAATGCTTAACTAAAATACCATGGTTTACCATGTAACATTTTAAGGACAGGAAATATGCTATTTGTTACAAGTTAAGTATTTGTTGTAAATATACCTTACTAAAGTGGAGGCTTCATTTGCTATTTCCATGATATCACCACTATTAAATTTTGAAGAATCAGAGAGATCATTTCCACTGGTGTAGTAATCACCTTGACCAGTGATAACTGTGATGACTGTATTTTCATCTGAAGCTGCTTCCTTTAGAGCCAGTATCAGGTCCTGGTACATCTAGTCATAAATAAGGAAAACTTTATTTACTGTTTTCATTGCTCTTTATTTTAAAATGTCATTAATGGTAAAGGTTAAGAAGTCCACGTGTACTCTTGAATAAAAAGAAAATACCTAGTATTGGGTGTGATTAACATATTCAAGCTTACTCTCATAGAATATGGCAAGGGTATAGGCGGATTTAGAGGAGGGGGGGCACAGGGGCACGTGCTCCCCTCCCCACCACCCGATGCTTAAGAAATAGACAAGATTTTTAATATGGTCCCATTATTATAATGATTTTTGTTTTGTGCACTATGGAGCCTCAATCACGGTACATACCTGGCATGGGAAAATTAAATTATTGTAAAATTCGCAAATTTTCAAAATAGAGGAATAGATTTATCAGAAAGTACGCAAGTGAAAAACATTGTCCGTCTCTGGCTGACTTTGAGAATCTAGTAAGTACCAGTGGTTGAAAAATACTTGGCAACCTACAACAGACCTTAAGTTACCACTGGTGAGTGAGGGGAAAAAAAGCAGTCTTTTCAAATGAGCTGGTTAAAAGGATATGAATGGCTAGAATACAGCAAAATTGCTCCAGAGGCTGATTGTGCAAAATATGCATTCTTTTTGGTCGGCAGGTACAAATAATGTGAAGCTGGGACAGTTGGTGTCGGAACCACTGAAAACATATAAAAAGGCCATCGAAACGATCAGACACCACGAGAGCACAAAATATCACCAGGCGAACATGGTAACTTCTTAAAAAAATTTCATGTTAAAGGAGGTAAAATCAATGTACATTGTTGTCCAAATGAGATCCCAGGAAATGAAAACTATTGAAGAGAATCATAAAAAAACTTATACCCATTATAAAAACAATTATATTATATGGAATGCAAAACATACCATTAAGAGGTCACAGGGATGATAGTGATTTAGAATCGGAATGTTCCCATGGAGAAGGCAACTTCAGAGCATGGTTGAATTTCTGAATCGATACTGGAGATGAGATAATGCATGAACACGTAAAAAGGCGTTCTAAAAATGCTTCCTGCATAAGCAAGTCGACACAAAATGACTTCATTGAGTGCTGTGGGGAATTAATCACAACCAAAATAGCAAACAACATTAAAAAGGCCAAATATATTACTATTATAGCTGATGAGACCACAGATGTTTCTGTTCGTGAGCAACTGACCATTTGTATCAGCTATTTCGATGTAGATAAAAATGAAATACAAGATGACTTTCTCATGTTTGTCAAAGTTGATAAACTTACTGAAGAAAACATTGCTCAGCATATTTTGAAGGCGATCGAAAACCTTAACCTGGACATGACATTGTGCCGGGGTCAAGCATACGATGGTGGAGCCAACATGAGTGGTAAAATAAAAGGTGTTCAGGCATGCATATCTAGCATTCAGCTGTTAGCCTTGTTTACTCATTGTGCAGCCACCGACTCATCTTAGCTATCAGTACTGCCTGCACCGTACCCAGCATAAGAAATTCCATAGGGGTTATCTCAAGTGTAGCAACTTTCTTTTGTGAGTCAGCTCAACGAATAAATCTGCTCAGGGAAGAATGCAAGTTCATCTGCCAAAGGATAAACAAAATGTAATAAAAAAATGTGAGACCAGATGGGTGGAAAGACATGAAGCTGTTTTGACATTTTTGGATGTCTTGCCATGTCTTCCTGGAATTTTGCAAAATATGGATGAAGAAGGGGTCAGAAGTGCCACACCTGCATTTTCGCTGCTCCAAGCTATCATGTTGTCGGAATTTCTTGTAAGCTTGGTAATCCTTGCTGATATTGTAGCACGCCGCCGTTATCTTGATCATTACAAGCCATTGAAAATGATTTACTTTCTGCAGTTCAGCTTATCAATATGACCACAGCCAGTCTGCAGAGGCAATGTTAAACTAGCATGGATGCATTCAAAAAACATATCAATATGGCTGAGGCCCTTGCAAATGAAATGGGTACAGCAATCACAGTCCACAGAATTACCGGTCGTCAAACAAATAGGTCGAATATTCAGGCTGAGTCTATTGAAGAGTATTACCGACTTACAATATATATTCCTTTTCTAGATTATTTGTTAAAGGGAATATCGTCCAGGTTCCCTAACGCTCAGCTGCAAAAAATCGGACAGTTGCAAAAGCTGCTGTCCCATAACTTCAGTAACGAAGATATTGAGGATGTTTTGCAAGGTGCTGAAGTATATAAAGAGGACCTTCCTTGTTTTTTAGCTTTGAAGGGATAGCTAAAAATTTGGCAAGAGATGAGAGAAAATATTATGCCAAAGTCTCCAGCAGATGCCTACAAAACAGCAACAGCACTGCCATATATTAGAACTCTATGCCAATTGTTATGCACGTTTCCTGTGACTACTTGCACTGCCGAACGATCTTTCTCCACCTTACGCCAATTAAAAACATATCTTCACAGCAGAATGACAGAAGATCCTTTGAGTGGACTGGCTTCAATGCATATCTATCAAGACATTGTGTCAAAAATGAACATTAACGAAGTAATGGACATCTTCAGCAGGAAACATGAAAGAAAATATTATTATGTATGTAACTTAATAATATTTTCATATTAAAAACCTTTATATTAAAATAAAGAGTATATTTCGTACAGTAATTAATGTACGTTGTTTGTTAATCCCAAATATGAGAAGACTCTTTGCCCGCCTGACCCTTGTGCCCCTCCCAGAAAAAAATCCTGGATCCGCCCCTGGGCATGGGCAAGCTGCATCGAGTCCTATAAAATTGCTTTCCTGGAGGTAAATACATAAGGAAAATTATGTTTCACATGAGAATTGCAAAAAGTTTAAAAAATTGCTTTCTAAAAACCTGTTACTCACTGGTAACTCAATACCATTTCAAGTGCTTTGATTTACCTTTAGGAAAAATGTATTATCATCTGCCAATCACTTAATGAAGATCAATTGTTTTGTTAAATTTGCATAAATTAATTACCTGCTATAAATTAATTATTGCACATGCACTGTATCATAGGTAGTTAAGCTGAACCACCTAGGATACAGTGACAGGTAACTACTGTAAGATTTCACTAGCCTACATTACGGTACGGCCAAATCCTTTTTTGCTTGGTACTGTGGGAATAATGTCTTTTGTTGCTTTATTATTTTTCCAGGTCCTTTTTGGCTTAATACAATAATTTTTGTATGTATATGCAGTAACGTGTCTCACTTACAAAATTACAGCAATGAAAACTGGCTCACATAATTCTATTTGATTGGTTAAACTGGAAAGTAGGCAAGGAGCCTTTTTCTGAAGAATGAAAGCACTGCAGTTGCATTTCCACTTAGGTATATCAGTTATCAAGATGGGAATGAAATTAAACATAGTATATTGAAAGTAATTGTATTTATTGAATGTAATAAATATAATAATATACGAATAATACATATAATTCTCTGAAGGGACAAGCATAGTATATTAATAATACATATACCTCTCCTATTATTCCTGTTTTATTAAGACGTAAATAGATTTAGACAGCTGCTGAGAACACTGGTGATGTGGAGATCACAAAGTAATTTGACATTCACTTCATCACTTGAGCAGTAGGTAGGTACCACTTGAATACTGTGGAGAATCACAGAAAGCAATAGAGAATATATTTTTCATCGCAATGACTAATGATGAACCAAGCACCCATGTTGGGTACAATGAATAACAACAGAAGGATTAGGAGTTCTTCCATAAATGCTTACATAGTTCTTTGCTCAAAAAATGTATGGATTAAAAACAAGGCCTAGATTGAACTACAGTTATCTGAAGAGATGGCAGGGTTGTCATACATTCAGTATTTGGTTGAAGGCCTACCTAATAGTAGAAATGTTCACTTTACCTTTCCAATGCTGCATTACCATCAGCTTTGGAAACCATTAAACCTATGATACAACACGTTTATTTCCCCAATTTTCCAGCTCATATGTCATGATCTTTGACCCATGGGTAACCCTTGGGGGTCAGAGAATTTCAAAAAAGATTTTGGAACTTAACTATTGACTAGGTAGCCATTTAAACCTATGTTAAGACACATTTTTGTCCACATTTGCTTCCCTAGACCCCGTGACTTCTAACCATTACTTAACCCTTGGAGGTCAGAGAAGGCCGGGAAGGATCTTGGGATATTTCCATCGATTTAGGAATCCATTTGAAATTATGACTTGACACTTTTTTGCCCTAATTTGCTAGCCTATACCTTGTGATCTTTGGCCCCCATGTAGGGTTGCCATATTTACTTCTCTGGAAATGAGGACGATTGGGTAAAAAATTAGGACTTTTGAGGACTCAGTTCCCTGAAATGCCACGTTCATACCAAATCTCTTTATACTACCTGCCTTATACATCATCATCATGGGTCAATAATCCTAGGATTGGTTTGCCGCAGCTTACCACTTGATTCTTCTGTCGGGCAACCTTTTCATTGTGACATGATTCTTCTCTTTTACATCCCTCACAACCTGTTCCATGTATCTCACATGAGGCCTGCCTTTTCCAATCTTCCCGTTCACTTTTCCCTCGACGATAGTCTTCATCAGGCCATCGTGTCTCAAGATATGGCCGATTAAGTTTTCCCTTCTTTTTAGAGTTGTCAGCAGACTTCTCTTTTCCCGCACTCTTCTCAGGACTTCCTCGTTCGATCCATTTAATCTCCATCATTCTTCTGTAGCACCACATTTTGAATGCTTCTACCCTTTTCTTCTCCACTGCTGTCATCTCTTGTGGCACAGTTTGCTTTCATCGGGTTTCTATTTTCAATGTCATTTTCTTCTTTTCCCTTCCATCAGTTCTCTAGGAAGCTTTCCTTCAACCAAAAGTTGGCTTTACAGCTTCCTGCCTTGTCATTTTTAATATTTAACATCTCTTTAGTGCATACTTTAGCATCACAGCATTGTTATGTAGGTATCCTCTCTTATTGCTCTCCCATTGTGTCTTTGCCAATGACTGTACTATCCTAACCTTCATTGACATGGTACCCCTATCTCCTTTATTTGTTTCTTCTCCATACTGTTGTATTGCTTTCATGAAAGTATCTTGCATAAAATTATTCCAGGTCAATTTTTTCTAAGTTTCCCCACGAACTGTTCTGGTGCAATTCCAAGGAGATTACCATTTGAGGAGGGAATTGTTCCAGGGGAGGAATTGTCCTGAGAGGAATAATTTCCTGGCAAAGGAATTCTGGGCAATAATGAGGAAGAGAACAGAGCCAACTTCAAGAAATATTTCAATAGAAAACATTACCTAAAATGCTATAAAAAATGGAGGGGTGGGCATTCTGGAGCCCCCCTAGGGGGGGCCATCTAAGGAGCCAGCTGGCACCTTAGACCTCTTTATATGTGCCGTTCCAAATTTAACCTGCCTGTCACTTGTAGACAGGGGACAAGAGCGCCACGGTAGTGGCATGGATGAAGGTCACCCATCCAACATCTGTCCCAGTGCAATGTTGGTCAACTTCGGTGATCTGACGGGAACCGGTGATTCAAGGGCTAGGCCCTCGCCATACCTAAAATATGTCTAAATACTCAAGGAATGGGTTATTAACAATCAGAAAATTTGGCAATGGTAAAGTTAATCATTTTCACACTTACTCTTGGGTCAAGCATAGTAAAACAATATAGGTTACTCCAGAACATGACTGCTCCCATGGACGACCACAGATTGGTCTATCCTTACTACTACGCACAAGTCATTATCCTACTTCCACAGCACGTTTCCAAACCCTCATAATACAGGTTATGAGTTTTATTTGAAGAAATGATTGCCAAAGTTGAAAACTTAGATTTACCTCTACACTACTATAGTTACTATATATAGTCATTGGGGAAAGTGAAGGACTCAGTCTAGATCTCAAAAATAGGTGTTATATAACACTTTTTTTGTAAAAGAAAAATCTACACTCGTACAAGGGGTAGACTTCTCTTGACGGTCAAAATAAATCTCCACAATAAAATATGAACGCAACATTCGAATGCTCAATAAAATTTGTGACCGATTACAAATGTGACATCAAGGTACCTACATTTTCAATTATAACTGGCAAGAGACATTTATATGACAGCTGAATAAATTAGCAGAGTTTGTCAACACATATCATCACAGCCTTCGTGAAAATTACTCTTAAACATTCTCTGCGCTCAATATCATCAACATCCTGAGCAAGTCATTTCCGTCGACGGAAAAAATGCCACTTTTTATCAGAAGACATGTTACACAGTGGGGTAAAGTCATATGCACGTTGCATTAAAGTTCGATATTTGTAATAACGAGGAGAATTTACCACCATCGACGAACCTTGGGGACCTTTGTAAAAATCCACCCACCTCTTTACTGAAGGCATTCTTCTTCTCAGGTCGATTTAATTTAATTACTCGTAAACCATTATCGACGGATACCACTATGCTCCTCATTTTATAAATCCCTGAACCTGTAAAAGTGAATTTATTGTTGAAGAGTCGAAGATACACGGTAGAGAGTACCTATAAGCGCCCGATTTTGTGTATTAGTTGGCGATTAAGAGAAAAAACCACGTATTTTTTCCCAAAAGCTGCCATAACCTTAAAGCAATAATTCCATCATTTCATTGCTAAAACTCCTTACCTCTGCAATTTTAACGAGAACTTCGCTAAAAATATTCTGAAGACGAGATTATACAACAGTCAAGTACCGCGTTCAAATGAATTTTTCTTCCCTGCCTCAAAATATAGCCAACCTCCAATCTTCCGTCCAAGAATGACCTATGGAACTAAATTCCGATGAGCTGCGGTGACGTGGAGACGTAAGCTCAATTGTTAACATCAGATTAATTTTGACCTCATTTAAGTCTTAATCAAACAGGGAGGGATATACCAAAAAATCATACATGCTGAATCAGAATAAAATCCGTGCGAAAAAAGAAAACGACGAACGTGATGCGAAGCAGGGATAACTTTGGTACATCAACCTCAACCATTAATAATTCACTATGGTGGCGTTAGTTCGTGGATGCAACAGTATTTGTATCTGATTTATTCTTATTACTGTACAATGTGTAACATTTCTCGCACCGCTACTCAAGAGATATTTTTTTCTTGTTATTGAAAGGTATGTAACTCCATATGTAGGTATATGATAAGAGGGTAGGATACCGCTTTTAAACCCATAAATGAGCGAACAGCATCGGTATTACGTTGCTAGATATAACTATGAGGAAACATCTACTAGAGTTAAAGTCATTAATGGACCTTTAGTAATAAAATATAGGAATAAGTTGATTTTCCCAGGGAAGTGAATTGTCATTTGACACAGATTGTAGTGATAATGAAATTGATGAATTTCGTTGGGGATGTGAGAAATGTTAAACTTGGCCTGAGCTGCTTAGGAATGAAAGTGGGCCTTGATAGCGGGAAATAAAATATTAACGACATAATTCTGTCTCTATCGTTACCGCGATACGCAAAATAATATATTCGACCATTACTGTCACTGGGTCGTGAACGATAGTATAACTGGGAGTCATTTGAGTGAGACTTTACTACAAACTGAAAGTGAGCTTGACGGTAATTTATCACATCAATGACCAATATACATGGGATGTTGCCGGAAAGGTCCATGTAATTGCCTCGAAATGAACGGATCATGGTACGAATTCTTACACATGGCGCGCATGCGCAGTCTATATGCTGATTTTTATCTTCGGAACAGGTTGGCGTAAATGAGAAAATTTAGCTTATTTGTTTTGAATTTCACGTGCAGTGTTAATTATATTTTTCTCCGAAATCACTCTCCCTAAGGTGTAGCGGTCAGTGTTTACATACGGAGATAGTTTCGTGTTGGGGGACGTCCGTGGTCAGCGAAGCTCTAACCGAAATGCGTCCCGAGCGAAATCACGAAAGATGATCTAATTTGAGAAATGTAAGTCATTTCATTTCTTTCTAGTATTCACGATTGCGTAGTACGTTCAGAAATTCAACCGAATTGGTGGTTTTTCAGCCTGAATCTCATTATGAATTCGCGCCAACTAACATAATACCTATTTCTTAAGCATAAACGTTTTTGGAAATCCTGGGTTACTCCTTAGTATTTCGTAATTGAAAGTTTAACTTTGTGTCGTAGTAGCTGATATTCATAAATCCTTTAAACCAAAATTTACGGGGTTTTTCAACGGATTGAGCTTTATTACGTAGGAACCTGTTTACGCGCATTAGAATTACGATTATTTTATCTATTTGCCCTTAGTAATGCTTTGAGACAAAAAAAATCCTGAATTAGTATGTCACCGGTATTGGTTCAATACGAATGCTTCTGAAAAAATGGCCCTTGATTACTTGTTGCATTTAAAATGTTTTAGCCTTCATGAAAATTGTGAATATTTTCTATTGCCCTTTTTCGTACCTTTCACCTGATATTGGTGATTGGGGTTTGCTTGTGTTATTTGAGTCTCATATATAAAGCTTTGGTATTTAATATTAATCATTTATATACCGTCTTTAACTTTATTTAATTGGCTTTAATTTCAGGAAGAAGTGGTCGTTTGTACGCGTATTTCGAAGAACGCGCATGTTGTCATTGTATAGCAGTTCCTTTAACTGATGGACAATGGACTATCCAGAAGTGCCAATCTATTATTCAGGTGCAATAAAAGCCCGCAAGTTTTTTGTCATGACTTGTGTATAAATGTTGTGCATAACTTCTTGAAACCAGAAGAATAAGCATAACTACTCGCCAAGTGCTGGTATCGGATTATTTCTTTTTCGTCAAGCGTATTTTGAGACTACGAAGTCACCCCTAAATGATATTTCAATCTGAAGAATAAATTACCACAGCTTTTCTGAGGGCTGAATGCAGTACGAAATGCCGCGTCCCAATGAAGATGTTTCACCTTCTCATGGGGTGTCGACCACTGTTTCCCCATCATTTACCATACCACCACATGTGATGGGTCGAACTGTTCATAACCCAACCATTGATACAGCTGGTCCTGGGCGCCGTCCCCAAAAACCACGTCCTGGAATGCGGATACCTTACAGAAACCTCACAAGTCAAATTGTGACTCAGGATGAAATTGCAGAGGAGATACTGAAGCGGCAAATGAAAAGAAATTCAACTACTCAACCAGCGGTGTTTTTAGTTGATAGCGTAAGGAGCAAAGCATTGCATTTTGGGACAAGTGGTGATACCACTTTTGCCAAAAGTTTGTCTCAGAAGTTAGCGAATCAGCTATCCTGTCAATCAGATGTGGAGGAGAAGTCTACTAACGGAATTGTTGGAAATAATGGAGTGTTGTGGTCTCAGGTAATTTTGACATTTTTGTGGCATACATTTTTATGCATTAGTATTTTTCTCAAATGATAATGCTAAAACTAAACTCAGTGATTTTGAAAGTTTAATGGAACATTTCTCATTTCGTGCTTCATTCATATTTCTGTATACCTATTTGCTCAGCTGTTCCATTGTGATTGATCTTATTTTTAATTGATATGCTAAGGCTTAATGCCATCTCGTAATTGTTTCTATGCCAATTATTGCTTATACATTTCACGCTACAAAGTATACACAAGTCATAAGTGCTTATGGCAACTTGATTCTTTGCCAGAACTGCTAAAATATAGATAGTACATTTATGTTGGAGGGAAGAGTGTGTGCTCAGTGGGCAATGGTAATGTAGATTGCATGCATCATATGTAATTATTGGTCAAATCAATTGGAAGAATGAAGGCCTCTTAAGTTGGCACTTGGTAGAAGATTATGTAGACTACAACGATGATTGTCCTATCATTATTTTTGTGGAAAATGAGCATTTCTGGCACCATTTCAGCTTAGCAAATGGCTTAAACTTGCTGTAACGGTCAGATCCAAATTACAATAGTAATTTACTGTTTATAGCTCACATGTAAGATGTAGCCTCAAATTTCATTTATCTCCTTCATGATAATAATAATAATATTTATTAAACTGGTAAAGAAAAACACCCTTTGTAAAAGTACATTTGAGTTATAATGGATAAATACATAGAAATTACTTAACAAAACAAGATAAACTACATATACCACTGAGAATCATTAAACACTACTTCTCACATATCTTTTAAAGGCCCTTGCACTTGTATTAAAAAAGTCGGCATCTCTTGATATTTCATTACTATCCCTCATTGCACGATACAATGGAATATAAAAGGAATAATTATTAGGAATATAAGGAACATTAAATATATTGCACAGCCTGGTATTCAACGAAGGTACCCTTTGTGACACATATGACAACAGTATTGAGTAGTTAACATAATTGTTCAAAACCTAATACAGAAATATAATGCCAAATTGCTTTCTTCTGGACGGAAGACTAGTTCAATTTACTCAGTACACCACCATTATTCCACCAGATATTCACCTTTATTTCTGGGAATTGACAATTTATTAGACGCAAATCAAAAAAATGTTTTCTGAACCCTCTCCAAAGCTGAGATATATTTTCCATAAAATTAATTACAGACAAAGACAGTATTCCTGGACAGATCTAACTAGGGAAATATATAATATTTTCGAACAATTCGGGTTGCTGAAATCTTTTCAAGCGGGACAGATGAAACCCAACATTCTGAGTGCCTTGGATGTTGTGACTGAAATATGCGCATCGAAACAATCTTGAGTCAAAGGTTACTCCAAGGTCTTCAAAGTGATTAACTCTTACTAACAGGTTCCCAGAATATGAGTAATCGAATAAGAAGGATGGGTTACCTTTACAGTAGGTCATTACGAAACATTTACTGAAGTTAAGGTATAAGTAATTACTCACACACCATTGGGAGAGATTTGCTAGGCATGTCTGTAGGATAATGGCATCTTTTTCTTTTCTCACTTAGTGATTAACTTAAGATCATCTGCATAAAGTAGGTATGGGATTTGATGGGAGTGAACACCTCCTTGATATCATTTATAAAAAGTGAAGAGAGTAAGGGTCCGAGATGTGATCCATGGGGGACACCACTGGGTACACCATAAGATAAAGAAGTGGTTCCTAATATTTTAACACTAAGCCTCCTATTGGAGAGATAAGTGTCTAGCCAATTAAGCATGGTGACAATAATGCCATAAGCTTTAATTTTAGCACGAAGAAGGGGATGAACAACAGCATCAAAAGCTTTACTAAAGTCATGATAAATCACATCTACTTGGTTACCATGCTCAAGCATTTGAGTAGTTACTTGCTGAAACACCAATAGGTTGGTGGCAGTCGATCGACCAGTGCGAAAATCATGTTGTTTGTCAACCCATATCTGATCAATTAATGGACTAATTTTATCTGTAAAATTAGAGACCAGTTCACTTGTTGAGATCGTAAGAGAGCTGATGTGAGTAGAGTGAGGAAAGTCAGGTAATGAAGGTCTGGAAACATTAGTATGATTATACACTCTTGAAAAGTGACTAGCAAAAAGATTACATATGTCATATGAGTTAACACACCTTTGAATATTTAAAAAACCTCATCTGGCAGTCTTTGAGAATTTCAAAGATTATTTATGTGATTCCAGAAGTGTTTGGTATTAGTTAATATATTATCCTGCGTTCATCATCATTGGTCATCAATCCTCAGATTGGTCTGACACAGCTCTCCACTGAGTTATTCTATCAGCTAATCTCTTCATATTTACGTATTTCTTCTCTTTCACATCCTTCATCACTTGTTCCATATATCTCGCACGAGACCTTCCTTTGCCATTCTTACCGTCCACTTGTCCCTCGGCGATTGTCTTCATCAGGCCATCATGTCTCATGATGTGGCTGATTAAGTTGTTCTGTCTCCTTCTCAGGGTGTTCAGAAGAATTCTCTTTCCTCCCACTCCTCTTAGGACTTCCTCGTTACTTACTCGGTTGATCCATTTAATCTTCATCATTCTTCTGTAGAACCACAGTATCCTGTGTTGTGATGATATAATTGGAGTAACATTTCTTACTAGGCAACTTACATTTTCGACGAATTTCACTGAAACTGACGTAAAATTAAAGTTCGCCAGAGTCTTTAAAAGATTTATGGGCCCCTTTTTTTTAGCTTAATTAATTTCTTCAATTCCAGAATAAACCATTTCGGGTAGCTACTTCTCCTCACAACAGTCATTGGGGTATGCTGGTTTATTAGGTTTAAGAAACTGGAGTAAAAACAGGGAACAGCCTCATCAGCATGAACATTACACAAAATTTCTGGCCAATTTATTATATCTAGATGACTTGAGAGTGATAAAAAATCAGTTTTTGAAATCATACATACAAATAGCACTGTTAAGTTGAGTATATGTGGCACATGACAATATCAAATTGGTGGTCAGAGGGGGATGATAATAGGGAGGATATAGTCTACAGCATTAACTACCCTCTGATAATTCACAGATGACAAAACAAGGTCTAGTAACACCCCACGTTGTTTCCGTACCGTATTGCACTGGTAAAGGTCATAACTTGCTGGGAGTTCGTTAAACATTGCACAGATACTGTTATTGGGGACTTGTATGACACAGTCACACCAACTAACATCAGGAATATTATAATCACCAAAGAGTAAAAACTGATTGCAGGTTGGGTAACTGAGTAGAACCCTTTACACAGTATCAAAATGTGATAAGTAGACATCAGGAGCGGATTTGGGAGGGATGCAAACAATACCGAGTACCACATTATTGTTAGGTAAGTGAATTCAGATAAACACTTGTTCCACTGTTTTGTTCCCTATCTCAACCTGCGATACTTTATAAGTATTTCTGATAACAATCATAATCCCACCGCCACAGGATTTAATACCGGTCCTTTCTGAAGATGTTAAAGTCAGGTAAATCAAGTTTGTCATTGTTAATTTCTTCCGATAGATTTTTTTCTGATAAGGCAAAAACGTCATAGTGTGAACAGTACACCCCAGCCCTTAATTTAGGCATTATAGATCTTAACCCTCTAATGTTTGATAATAACAATTGAGAACAGGTTTCTAGTCGTTTTTTTGTCCAGCATGTTTGTCAGGCTCGTCCAGGAACTCATCTGATTTTCGTTGTATTCTTCTGTAGATGATCCTTGTCAATATCTGCGATACATGTGTTATCAGGCTTATGGTCCGTAAAGTTTCTCAGTTCTCCGCTCTCTTATTTTTGGGAATAGGAATGATGATGTTTTTATTTAAGTCCCTGGGTATTTCTCCTGTTGATTACATGTCACAGATGGTTTTGTTGGGTTAATATCTTCTCTCCTGCATTTTTATTAGTTCTGCAGGAATATCATCAATTCCAGGAGCCTTATTCATCTGAAGGTCTCTTACTGCTGCATCAAATTCTGATCTTAGTATTGATTCTCCCACATCATATCCTTTTCTATATAATTTTCCTCTTTGATCACTTATGTGCTGAGATTGCTTCCATTGTATAACTGATCCAGATATTCTTTCCATCTCTTCACTTGATCCATGGCTTCTTCATATCCTTCGGTAGTACCACATGTACTACCAAAGCAGCCTCTGCTGCTGTTATAGCTCATGCCTCACTTCTATAAAGGAGCATGCACCAAGATGTACCTATCTTCTAATGAAATATTTCCATACTTCGGCACTTTTATTTCCTGCTGTAAGAGGAATTTTCTCTTGGTAAACTGGTCTTTTTTACTGGGCTATTTTTATGACTTACTTTTTTGCTTTGTCCATTGCTGGTTACTCGACTTGACTCCAGATAATAATACTCTTTCACCTCCTCTAGCTTCTGTTTTCCTAGTTTTAAGTTCCTTGGCCTCTTCTCTCCTGGATACCAATATTTTAGTTTTCTTTTTGTTGATCATTAGGTGATATCTGTCCATTTTCCTTTCCACATTACAGGTGTCTTCTTTAAGTCTCTCTCTATTTCTGCCATTTATGCTATGCATGTCGTCACACTTTGAAAATCTCAGCATGACTTTGTATTATCGTAAAACGTGCATGGGAAATCTCTCTGTTAATTATTGATTTCAATGTTTTATCAATCAATTAATTTTTTTATACTGAGTTATATGTCCATATTTTGCAGGCTGAAGTGGAAACTAGTGAGCAGGGTCAATATGCCTATCCAGTGAAAGAGAATCTGTCAGTTGAAGTTATCCATGGTGATTCAAATGGAATAGATGTTGCAATGACATCTCACAAAAAAACCTCAGTATCTCCTAGAGTCAATTCTCTTAAAACTTCAAAACTTGACAGGGAAGCCGAAAAGGAAATGGCTCTGAAACAATTAAAAGAGCTCCCCATGATTAAAGATTCTGAATCAGCTGTCAGGAGAAAAAATTTACTCAAGTCGGATACGAATATGCAGCTTTCTCTAAGTATGACCGCCCAATCTGATTTGAAGAATTGTGTAAAAATTGAAACTAAAGTCTGTTCTAGTAATGAAGAGAAATTTGGTGTAAATACTAGTGGTGATAATTCCAGTGACATTGGTCGAACTTTACCCTCAAGTCAGGATTGTGTTAAAGTGCAGTTAAAAAACTCCGAGGCAAATTCTGTCCATCCTGTTTCAGGTGATGGTAAATTAAATGGAACACAAAGTAATGTCAACGAGTCCAGCAAAAATGTTATAAATAAAATGAAATGGCATAAAAAGATGGATATGAAGTCAACTATAGATAATGGTCAGTGTAAAAAAATGGAAAAGGAATTAGGCTTGAAAAGGAGATCTGTAAGGTTAAGTGATAAGGATGTATTGGATCTCATGAAAAATAAGAGCCCTCAGGAAGCAAGCCCTCCTGTTCCCCCAAGCAGTGGAATTAAACGGAAGAGGGGAAGACCAAGCCTGAAACAAAATGGTAATCAGTCCACAGGCAGTGGCACCATTTCACCAGTTATTAATTTGGAATCAAGTAATCTTGCATGTGTTGAGTCATCCCCCAAGAAAGCACGTGTAAATGATGCTAATGAAAATAATAAGAGTGTATTGTATCTCATGAAAAGGCAGTGCCATCAGGAAGCATCTGTTTCCCCAAGCAGTGAAATAAAGCGGAAGAGGGGAAGACCAAGCCTGAAACAAAATGGTACTCAGTCCACAGGCAGTGGTACCATTTCACCAGTTATTAATGTAGAATCAAGTAATTCAAGGAATGTGTGTGAAACTGCAACAAGCCAATGCAGTGTGGAAACGTCTGCAGCTGTCAAAATTGAATCAAATTGTGCCTTAAAATCCCCTGTGGATCATAATGTGATACAGTCTCGAGTGGAAACGAAAGAACCCAAGATGAGTGATGGCAGTGAATCACCTAAGCCAAGTAAGCAGACTCAGAAAAAACCAACTAAGAGATATGCTTCAGAAATAGAGAAACTACTGAAGGATGAGGGAGCTGCTACAATGTTGTTAGAAGCTTGTGCATTTGAGGGTGTTGAAGGAAAGCTACTTATACCAGTGTTGCATAAACACCAATTATTGCCAAGGAAAAAGGAGCTTGAAAAACTATTCAATGATGAAGGTGTTGTTAATATGCTTCTGGAGACTGGCGAGTGTGGACAGCAGATTATTGTGAAGAAAAAATTGCTAAGGACTCAAGCAAAAGAACTTAGGAGAACCTCCAGGCAGGGAATCCTCTATAAAGCCAATTTAGCCAGGAAGAGTTTAATGCGGGGTGGCTCCCTCTCGAGACTGAGGGCTAGTACGTTGTTTAAAACAAAAGTGGAAATTGAAAGGAAAAGGAAGCTGGCTGAGAAAAAAAGGCAGCTGTTTGCAAAGAAGAGGGATTCAAATCTCAGTCAGTGGGAGAAGAAAGCTGGGGATCACCTCAGGAAATTAAAAGAGGAGAATAAGATGACTGGAACTGATGATAAACTTGAGAGACCTCCAGAAGTGATTGACATTACTAAGTCACCTTCTAAGAGGGAGAGAGACTCAAGCCTGTCTGTAGATTTGTCTATGCAAAGTCTGTCCCTTCCACTAGCAGCTAAGGCATCCCGTATTATAAGGCGCCATTCTTCAAGTAGTTCCTTTTCCAGTCGAAGTAGCAGCCCAGTTGGCATGAACATCAAAGGTAGAAGAGGGAGCTCTGGCAGTAGCTCACCAAAAGAAATAGCACGTGTTTCACCAGATGCCAAGGATCTTAGACAATTAACAATGACTTTAGAGCCAATTTCTGAGGTTAATTTGAAGAGCAATGCAGATAGTAGTAGATTTAGTTGTGTTTCTAGACGCCCAAACTCTAGGAAAGCTGCTGCCATGCCAAGAATGAGTGCTGCAGTGAGGTTGAAGCTTAACACTGAGATGTCAAAGAATTTTCAGAAGGGACTTAACATTGAAAATGCAAAAAATATCTCTGCAAAAATTAGTTCTTCACCAAAAGCTAAAAGGAGCCCTACACATTCTGAACAATCTTTTAAGTTCACTTCAGTTACGGACATGAAACTTCAGTCTCCAAATCAAACAACTAAGGATGTTAAAACTCAGCTCTTGAGTAATGTGAGTGATGTTAAACTATCGCCTTCAGTTGAGATTATTAAAGACACTCAGCCCTACAATAGTTCATCACCTTCACCTTTAGTTCCATTGAATGCTGTAACTTCAAATATATTTAGTCAAACACCTGTGCAAGATTTGGAGATAATAAATAGTGGGGAACTTGCTGTGTGTGTTAAAAAGCTACAAGAGAGGAAGGATGTGTCTATCACAGCTATCAATGAGAGTGGTGAGAGGACAATGGAATTTGCTCATACCATCCCTGCAACAAGACCTCTGTTGCCAAAAGTGAGTCCTGAAGTTATTTGTGCACCCAGTGTGATTCCTAGACCATCAGCATCTGCAGCAGATGTATTGGTAGAAGTAGTTCCTAAATTAAAAAAATTAAAAAATCCTAAGGCTTCATTTCTGAAGAACATAATGGGGAAGGAACATCGAATTGTGGGCTTGCCTCTAAGTCCCATTGCAAGTAAGTTTAGCATTTTATCTGTTTTCAAACTTATTTTATATATTTTTTAAGTCTTAACATGGATTTTATATTTTATTTCTGTCAATTTTATGTGCTTATATTGTACTGGAAAGATAAGTAAAGCAAGGATATCCTGGTTGAAGTATGTAACATTTTAACATTGTTTGGCATTCAATTTTCACTCTTATTAGATGTTTATTGGCAATCAGTATACATGATGTTAAGTGATTTTTATCTTCAGTAAATTTTATTTTATTATTAGGTGATATCTCTACCTTAACATCATTACTATGTTATAGGGTTATAAGATTAATGATTTTTGATGTTTGATTAGGTAGTTTTATTTCGGAAGTATTTTATAAAAACCTAATCATTGATTATAGTTAAAAATTTTAGATGATTATTTTGCCCGTCACCCCATGTACTGCCTCCGGTAATTGATAGGGACTCCAGGAAATATAAAAAAAATTAATCCTCAGCATATTCTTATTGGATCATCCAAGTTCAGTTCAACCAAACCATGGCACCAAACAACTCATACTTTGACTAAACTTAGTACATATCATCCACTCAACATTGACAGCAAGTGACAAATCCAAATTTTATTCATCTAGCTCCAGTAGTTTTTCAGTTACAGCCTCTCAAACTTCTAGCAAGTTCTCAATTTCTTCCATTCACGAGACTTATCAAGGTATTCTATTTTACACAAAAATGTTATCTCACTCATTTGTGAATCGTTTCTGAAGAAATTTATCAGTTGTGACCACAAGGCTATGAGGATCAGAAAAAAAATTGAATTTGTCCTTGAATTATCTTGCCCTTGAATTGTCTATTTTAGTCTTTAAAAAATTCTTAAATTTAATCCAGTACTTGTTTATCATAATCATCCCAAAGATATGTATTTTCACCCCTAGGAATTTAAATAATGTCATTTTCATTTCTTCGATGAAATTAATGCCATTCTAGTTTCATTTTATCAAAATGGCTGCCAGGCCACAGTTTTTTTTATGTTGCTCATTAGATATAGAGACCCTAATTAAACAATTGAGAGGAGACTAAGTGTTTGATATAAAAAATTCATAACATATTTCTTAAATGAGTGTTGGGATGTATAAGACCACAGCTGTCATTACTTTTTGAAGATGTAACACAAACACATCACCTACAGAGGAGGTGGCAAATTGCTCTCAAAATACCCTCCAAGTTGGCAAATGTTGGCAAACTTTTTAATGCTAATTTTAAAGTATTGTTGATTTAATCATATTAAAATGAACCAGGCCACATTTAGTGTAATGATCTGGCCCAAAAAAAATATATAACTTAAGAGGAAGTACTGTTCTGAAGGAGTAATGATTCTGTGCTTAAATTTTTTTAATCCAGCACATGCTTGAGTAATAACTATGTTTATCTTTAAAAATTTATTATCAGCAACAAATAAATGGTTTCATCCAGAAAATGTAACATTAGTTCTTATTTAAAATAAGCATCTTGTTAAATTTGAAAATATTGGAAAGCATTTGAAAAAATTCAAAGATGGCATTTATAGCAATATTGTATTATGTTCTCACTGTGTATATGTGAGATTCTTGTTTCTTATATAGGTATTTATGCTAAATATTTGTTTTGCACGGCTCCAAAATTGTTTTTACATTGTAGCTCAGCTTTAATTTTATTTGCATTTAATTTGGGTTTTTAATATTTTATTCTATGATTTTTTAAATGAGTGTAATGAGAAAAAGATCTATTTTCATAACTTCAATCCATATTTATTAACTATTTCTCCATTTTTAGTATGGGTGTATCATAAGTTTATGTGTAAGTGGTCATCCTCATATTTGTTTGCATGGATAAAAATTTTAATTTTAATAGTTAGAAGTTCCCAAATTAGAATGTAAGTGCACAGTAAACATTAATAGGTAAAATTTTGAGAATACAACATACAATGACAGTGCAATCGCATCTTGAGGGTTAGTAAAAGAAATGGTGAGAGTAATTTATGAGAAAGTAAGAGAGATTAGAAAAAAACAGTTGAGTTTTGCAAAAGAAGTGGATCAGTAATGACAGACTTGGCTGACAGAGCAGTACAAATGAACAGGCGTATAGAAAATATCCATTGGTTTAGGAAGATATGGATTGGTGAATATATTTGTGTGTAGTTCAATTGTGCATAGTTTGACCCCTCAATTTTTCAATGTAAATTTGTTTTGTTTTGATATCTTGTGTAGTTCAACCCCAGGTCCCATGATGAAAACATTAATTTTTTTCTTTGAGTAATAGGGGCTTGAATATTCTATAAATTACCTGTCACCAATTATTATAACAATGACTAAGTAATAAATGAGCATAGCAAGTATGAAATCATTGTGTCACTACTGATTTCCACTTTCTGCAATGTATAAAATTCACCTTTTTTTTCGGATGTATAGGAGAAAAAAACCTCCCGATCTTGCGAAGGTTTGGCTATTAAAGCTAATGGAAGGTTCGCCCTTTGTGATTATAATGAAGAGTATTACAGTTGTTGCATCTTTGCACTATGATTGGCACCAGGGTTTATGCAGTAGTAACTCGAAATTACGAATTCAACCACCGAGTACGACATACGAACCCTCCAGGGCATTGTCTTCACGTGGTTTCATGTTTTCTCGTCTGAGTTCCTAAAATTTGTCGGTCACTCCCCTCAGCCCCACTTTTGTTTGGATGTATTTGTCTGGGCCTATTCATTGCATTCTTAGATACCGTCTTATTTTCCCATTTTTCTGTTGGGCAACCTTTGCACCCAAATTCGGACAGGTCAACATTAGCCCAAAATTAACGAAAGAGATTGGGGATTGGGTTGGTGTGGTGGCCAGAGTACTGGCCTCCCATCCCGAGGACCCGGGTTCGATTCCCGGCAGTGGCGGATTTTTCAGTGGAAAACCGATCCTCACTTGAGTGCCCAGTGGAGGGCATTTCAAGTACAGTACTCCGTCCGTCGGATGGGACGTTAAGCCATGGTCCCCTTGGCACCTTTCGTTAAGAGTAGGCTAATGCCGACGCCGGGTTTCTCTCCACCCTTCCTCCATTCCCTAAAAACTCCTACCATTACCCAATTACCCACCTATCCTATATGGCGCAAATGACCTAAGCTGTCGGTCGCCTCCTCTAAATCAACCAACGAAAGAGATTAACTGAAGTTAGTTTCCTATCAGCTGCATAATTTTAATGAATAAAAGTTAACCCTTCTAAAAGTAATGATGAAATTAAATAGTTAACCACATTTTTAATAGTTGATTTTAATCGTTAATCCGAACTATGGAGTGGGTGGGAGGGAGGGGGCTCACGAAGTGGCCTTATCCTGCCTGGGTACCAATTAACTCCCACCCATATGAAGTCCTCCGGGGTGTATCGCTCGAAAACGCAAGGGGAGATGAAAGTGCCTCTATTGGACTAGAATTCTGACAAGGGTATCTGCTCCCTCTCCAATGACATGTTTAAGGTTTCTTGTAGGACGGTTCTATTTATCATCAGGGCCATGGAACTATTTTCACTGGGGTGGGGCAACCTTGAAAAGGGCCCACATTTTTTGCGGATAGGAGGGATAGAGACTATAATTTTGCTAAAGGAGCATATGAAGGTGGGAGAATATGTGTCAGAAGGGAAAAAGCAACCTGGAAACAAGTGAAATTCAATTTTTATTAATGAAGACTACTCATTTCTCAAGGGCCTTCTCAGTGTGTGTATTCTGAGTCCTACTTTAGTTTCTATTTCCTTAAGAGCTTGTTTTTATCATCTGATAATCCTGAGAACATGATGAGTTACCACTTATGATATCACCTTCCTATTTTAAGTTGAAGCATCATATCTGCCGTAACATTACTCGGTGTTTGTTTCCTTCTATCCTTTATTTTTCCTGATTCTAGCTGTAACTTTCTTGTCTTTTGTTTGTAGTTAGTAGTCTCTCTTTTTATGAAAGGAAATATTCACAGAAGGCACATGTAATTTAAACAATGTATTTTCTATATCTAAACGGAGTGCTGGGTGAAGTGAGATACACAAGCATACCGCATAAACTCGTGTACCACGCACACCCATGTAGGATGCGCTAGGTGTTTGAAAAAACCAAAATGCCAAGTGTGCGGCAAGATAATCACATGCACATAGTTTTTTTTACATGCCTTTCTTGTAATTTGAATTATATTGTCAAAATTTATGACACGTGTTATTCCAATTTTGCCAAGTGTAAACATGATTGTAAAGGAAGAGACTTATAATATTTCCTTAATTGATTTCAGCAAATCCTCTCTTCTTTTAGAGCATCTAATTTACTGAATTAATAAAAAAATGTCATTATCTGTAACTATTCCTTTTGGCATTTTTATTATCTCATCAGAATGTCTATAATAGCCCTAAATTTGGTCACCTTAGTGGGAGGAATTCATGTCACAGTGTTTTTTCATGAAAGGATTTGTAGAAATCAATTAAGGAAATATTGCCTCTTCTTTTACAATCATGTTTAGACTTGGCAAAATTGGAATACTATTTATCCTGTGGCAATTTTTCATTTAAATATTTTTTTAAAGTTTTATTATACTGTTGTTGAGTTAAAATATATGATTTAGTTTTACCTATGTATTCTGTAATTTTCATGATAAGCTTATTTACATTTCAGTCATTGGCATAACCTGGAGCTCTTACATAATTCAAATTAGCCTTAAATTGGTTTATGATTAGTTAAGACCTGAATAGACATACATGGACAAGCACCTAGTGTTCAGTACCTCATCCGTTGGGTGGGACAGTAAACTGTGGTCTCCTTGTCGCCTTTTGTTAAGAGTAGAATAATGACGAAGTCAAGTTTCTCTCCACTCTTCATCCTTGGCCTTCCTTTCCCATCCTTGTACCTTACTTACTGTTCTGAAGCACTTTTAAGTTTAGGGCAGACCTGAAACCACCTTAGATGAAGATGAATCCTTATTTATATGAATGAGCGAGGAGAGGGGCTCGTTGGAATTCAATGGGAGGGAGATAAATTAGGCTAGATGGTAGAGGGGACTTTTAGTCTCAATCTCGCCCCAATAAAGATGTCAATCTATCTATCTATAAATTACTTATTCTCTAGACTAGGGAAGTAAGTCCTATCAAGAGCAGCCATTTCAAATTCCAACTCTAAAGTATTCAATGTGCCTCATGTCTAATTTTCTTAAACTTTAATACTCCAACGTATATGGAGTAAGAACATCTTAATAGGTATATGTGCATTATAATTAGCCCCAATGATCATTATCTCCTTGGGATAACGTAAAAAATTGTGCTCTTGGGTTTACTTGATGCTTTTAAGCTTTATCAACTGGTATGTATTGCCCTCAGAGGCAGCAATGAAATAGGACTAGTAGCACTCAAAAAAGACCCCCAAAATCCGATTAATATTTATGTAAATCACATTTTCATAAATTATGAATATGTACAAATAAGAAATATTGAAGCTTTATCCTTCAACAACGGTAAAACGAAAGGAAGGATAGCATTCACTTTTTAATTAATGAAATAAGGCTTCTCATTCTGAAAAATTGTCAAATTTAATTTTAAAAAATAAAAAAATACAGAACCCTAGGAATCTTACCTAGGCCTTTCACAAAAATATTAATGCACTCATAGGGCTGTTTAGGCTGCTAGAAATGCTGCAGTTTACATATTCTCTAACAATTTACGAGATGTGGTCACAAATGAGCATATCTCACAATTACGTATAGGTAGTCTTTAGTTGAAAGAGAATGTAGACTGTTCTCAAGTAAACTAGAATGAATCACGTACAGCGCCAAGAACCCGATCTTCAGATAATACGATCAGGGACGTATCACTGTAAAAAGTAGATCTGATTTTAAGGTACAAAAGCGATCTGAATTTCAGATGCAACAATTTTAAGGCAGGGTATGTTGAATTTCAGCAGTAATATCTTGTCTAAAAATAAGGCAGGTGAACGACTGAAAATCAGACCATCCAGAATCCTGCTTCCTCTGCTTCCAGCTTAACTGCTCCTGTACCAACCATCCATGTTCCTGCCTCTTCCGCACCTTGCATCCGTGTTCCTACCTTAAACCAGACAGCGCTTAAATTCAGATTGCACTGAAAATCAGATCAACTTTTTACAGTGATATATGACCTCTGAGGCCCCCAATACTAGTCTTGCAATCTGGCAGCTTGACATAGACTTTTCCGTGCATATTAAGATAATACATAATGAGTTAAAATATCTATCACTATTGATATTCTGCTGGTAGACCAGTGGCGTGCGGTGTCAATTAACCTCGGGTAAGCGCTCGCGCATCAGGGAAAGTATGCATCCCGCACGTCACTTGCGTATCCTCAATGAAGAACTAGATACCTATTACTGAGAATGGCATTCTATTTGAATTATTGAATTGTAAATTAAAACCGGATAATTTGGTAAATCACCTACGGTGCACATAAAAATTACATTTCAGCATGTTCATCAAGTATCTAAAATAAGCATGCCCAAAATGTTTTCTCATCTAAAACTTTCTTCCGTAAAAACTATTGGCTTTCTAACTTGAACCATTCCGAAAGAAAAATATGTAGTGATATTTATTCCATGTGTAGGAAATGTGCGAATTCGCTGATTTAAGATACGGCTCACCTGCCAGCACGATGTCGGACTACGATAGATAAAGGACACCGCTCTGGGTTTGAGACCTTATAGTAATTTGGTGTGTCATTTCTTTAGCTTGCCTTTAGAAATATAAAATACCATGAAATAAATGAACCGGTCAAATCCATCGTAATCAATATCTTGAAACATGATAGTAAGTTTAGAGAACGTTGAATGTTCATAAATTTTATTGGAATTGTATGTCAAGAAATATACTGTATTCACTTAAGGTTAAATACAGGATGCAGAAAAGCATATAAATTTAATCTATAAGATAAATAATAAGTGGTATTATAAAATTGAGTACATTGCGGTAAATGCCGTTATACATGTCACGCAATGTGTTCGATTGTTACTTCAGAGAGGTCACCCACTGATTTGCAAACAAATGCGTGAATAGAAATTGGCAAAAAAAGCATTCACCAGTCTTGTCCTTCTTGCAATGAAAGCTCCATTGAAAAGACCTATCGATATGAATTATTGAAAAGTCGATCTATATGTATTATTGAAATTATTTTTTGGGAGTCGACTGACCAGAGCGCCCCCTTCCCCTTGGATCTGCCCCTGTTCAGGCCGTTCAATTCCCCAGACATGACTGCTGCCCCACCGTATGTCAGAGCAACGAGTTTTTCTTTCAGGTTATGAGAATTAATTATATGCTTTGCATGAGCAAATAACGCGTTGGCAGACCCATCGGCACTCACGTCAGTGAACGAAATTAATCGTTGCTGTACTTCCGAGGCGTTATCGTGGAAGCTAATAGGTATTATCAAGTCGTTTTTAATGCGTTTTGTTCTTCCTGTGAAAGGGGTTGCATTCACGAGATGATGTCGTAAAGTAGGGTCATATTCACTGATACCATTTAAAATTGCAGTGTAAATACCCTTATACGGAGAGTCTTCAACCTCACCTCGAAATGGAAGCTCTTGAATGGCAAAAAGGCATATTGTGTCGATTAATCTAACATGATCACTCTGTTCTAGGCCACTGTTTCATTATGCCGCTCTACACTTGCGAGGAAATGGGAATGAAGACGTGCGGGTATTGCCGAAGTTGAGCAAACGAGTGAATGTGTCCCTATGACCTTTCATGTTTCATTATGGCATTAGATATAATATTGATTTTGTCATAAATAGGATGTTTGTCATGGACAACAAAATAATTTCACGAGAATAGAACTCCCAGTCAGCCAACGGGTTTTTATATGCAGGGACACGCAAAAATGTCGAATGTACTCACGATTACACTCTTTGTGTTTGCACTTTAAACTTGGTATTTCCAGCGCTCCGAAATTGTAATTTATTCACTGTTTTGTATGCATAACATTAAATGTGTGTTATTTTCTTTCAAAACTGTGCGAAACTTTCGGACATACTACCTTACCCAAAAAAAAAAAAGATTTAATCTCCTGTTGGGTTGTTGAAATTAAGTAGTTTAGGAAGTGTGTGTATAAAAAAGCAAAGACATTTTATTAATATTAACATATTTACAATTTACAATACTTCTTATTAGTTATTTATTTACACAATAAAAAAACACTCGTCTCCTGGCGACAATAATCTTCTTTTCCTCATTGTCTATTTACAACATATCTCTATGGGGCCTTCCTTTTTCTTAGCGCTTTTACTGAAAAGATTTTTTAACTTAAATAATAAACAATGTTTTCTAACGTAATCTTAGTATGCTATGCCAGAAGTCGGTAAAAAATCCTATCAATTGATACCTTACTCAACGCTCTAGGCTTTGTATTAGTGGAGAAAAATGGATTTTGATGACAGAAATAATTAGCATGAAAATTTGTAAGCGCTTAGTGTCGTAGCCTACCGCTCCGTTTTTCCCATGGTGTGGCACACGGTGCTGACGGCGCTCGCGTCGCTGTCCTCCTCTGCCTTCCAGCCGCCCTGCCATATTTTGAATATGGTGTATAACGTCAGAATAATCTCGATTAACGAAAAATAACGAAGAAGGCCATATGTATGTTTGAGTGAAGACGATATGTATATTTCTTCATCGCTGCCTGGGCAAGCGCAGCTTAGCTAGCTTACCCCCAATTCACGCCACTGTAGTAGACACCAGATTACTTCGAACAATTTATACATTTTCTCTCTCGCGGGGCTCCAAGCTCTCGCGAGGCCCTCGGTGGTAGCCGGCGAGTAGTCGGCCGTATTTACCATACGCTGTATGGTAAATACGGCCCTGATTAAGATGAACGGACAGCGGCGATCTATTGCAGGGTCGCCCTCTAAATACGAATTATGAAATTAGACAACTAATGGCCTCTATTTTTCATAGCCTAGATTTATAATTATTTATGTGAATGAATAGTGGACCTCAAGAGTCACTGTTTTCAAGGAAACAGCATGACGTTTGTTATGTCATTACCGACATTGAGCTTGATGAAAATTTCACTTTATTAATGATATGTATCTTCTATAATGTCTATAAAACAGAGACTAAATTATAGAGAGAGATGGCATGTTAATAAAAAAATCTTGTAAAAAATCATCCTGTTGCCTCAAGTATGCAAGCGAGGGAACTTAACTGAAGCATATCTGGAGCGTAATATTGGATGAACGCTCGTGGCATTTGAAGGAGAGCATCTGAGGCGTTCTTTAGCTAGATTCGTGAAAGTCAAATACGCCCTAAGGCCGTTGAATAATTCCTTAGAAGGGTGGTATAATAAAGTAGGTGGTCAATAACTGCCGCGAGATAACACTGATAACGTAATCAAAAACGTTCAGGTATTCTGTCGAAGCAATAGTTGGAGTGGAATTGGATGAAATTAAACTGCAGTGTAAAGTCATCTGATACAGGGAGATTTGATGGTAGGTAGTTTCGAATTAGTGAAGGGGTTAAATGCTTGAAAGGAGCTACAGCGAGATAGTTCACGGATGCATGATCATGGATCTTTATCACCTTTCAGTAAGCCGCGAGCCGTCTTTAGCTTTACACTTTAGCGACACTTTAGTAGTACTATAGCTATTTGTTTTCTATCGGTTTAGGTGGACGTTAAAAGTTTTCCACGCAATATTTTTAGTAATGGCCTCTTTTAATTTCTTCGCCCTCTACCTCGTTTATCAAATATTCTTCCCTCTTTCACGTCCTTCGAAATACCCTCGTTTTTTACCAGTTCCACCCGCTTACTGCCTTCTAATTTCTTCAGTCATATTCAATCCCTTTCCTTCTCTGCCCAGCGCTTCTAGTTTGTCTTTCTTTCCGTCCATTGTAGATTCTCTATCCTCCCCCACGCCCACATCTGAAAATCGGACAACTTATTTTCATCCTCTTTCCGCAAAGTCGGCTCCGTACCCTGACACGTTCCTCAGTAGACTTCATCTCAGTATTTTCTTTGTCCCTGCTCAACGATTCTGTCAATAGTTATTTTCCACGCCTCTTACCCCAGCGCGATTCTTCTTCTAACTTCGCAGTTACTGTACTCTCTTTCCGTCAACATGCTACCCAGGCAGTTAATTTGCTACACCCGCTCCGGATTGTGAACACCTACTTTCATATATAAGCTTACCCTTTTGTTTGAAAAAGTTGATTATTTTAGATTTACTACGGTTAATCTTGCTGGATCCAGCCGCAATCTGATTGGACCAGAGCCAATCAAACGATTGCTACATCAATACGGATGGCAGAAATTCGACTGTGGGGCTTAGCCCTGCAATCTGAGATCTGGCGAATCATAGCGAGTCTACGACAGGCCAAGATAGGGGAACCAGGGCCGGTCCGAGAGGATTTTTCCGCACAAGCGGGATAGCGTTTGGCGCCCCAAGCATTTTTTTGGCTCCCCTCGCAAAGAATAGTGTTTTTGTTGTTTTTTACGATCTTAATAGGACCTTCGAGCCTTAAAATAATAAACTCCTACTTACACCTTATGGACATGGATTATTTCTTCATTTATATTAAATATTGCGAAGACATTCCGCCGTTATTTTATTGATTTATTCAAGGGGCTACTGCCATTTTTTTCAAATTTTTTACAGAATAGAAAAAAACGAGCAAAGAAATACTTATTGATTTTGATACATTTAGAACTTTGAAAAAGATGTTTTAATTCTAATTAATAAACTTATAGGAAACTACAGAGTAGATAGTGAGTAAAAGAACAAATTCGTAGTTTAAAAAAATTATAAATGAAACAAAGTAATACAATAGCTTATATATTTGTTAAATTTTTATCTTGTATATACTAAGTATTTTTATTTTGAGCAAAAAAATTATACTGAAATTTTTCTAGCCTTTATATTCGCAGAATCTTTCAAAATAGAATATGTGTCAATTAACTTCAAAGTTTCGCTTTCAATGGTTAATGTGACAGACCAGTCCGTCTTATCAACTCATTCAAGAGAATGTCAGTTAGACCTTCGCCAGTAGTGTCTGTAACTGGAATAAAACCAAGGAAATGTTCTTTAATAGCTATTTCTTCACTGCTTGTAATAAACGAATGATGAGCGACACCTGTTCTGCACGACTGACATGTAGGGTAGAGTCAAATAATATTGAGTAGTATGACGCTTTTTAAGTTCATGTAAAATATGATCTTGAATGCGTGTTGATAACACAGTAATGAATCCATTTTGTACGTTTTTACTAAGATAATGAACACTGGCTTCATTAGAACTTGCTCTTCGCAAGTGTTCTTTGAAGACAATATCAAATGTGGCAATGTGCTCTATTAATTTGAAGAAATTCCCCTTATTCTTTTTCAATAGTGTATCTGTTGTTCCTCGAAATGCCAATCCCTGAGTCCCAAGGAATTGCGTTGCATAAAGTAACCTTTTTAATACTTCATACCAATGTTCACTGTCACCATGAATGGTTTGCAAACTTTGGTTTGCATCAACTGTTTTACCTAGGCGTAAGGGCAGATGAAATTCTCGCCATGATTGGCATGCTTTCAAATGGCTAGGGGATTTATCGTGTTGGGCTAGAAATCCGGACATATTTCGTCAGTCTGATAATCCAGATGTGCCAGAAAGTGAGATACTTTCAGCACTAATTAGTTTATAACAATAACAAAAAATTGAATTTTTGAAACAATAAATCTGCCACTCTCTGCGGATTTCTTCTCCGTTAGATAATTTTCCTTTATAGTTTGCTGGAGTAAATCATCTACCAGTATTATCGACAGGAAATTCTGCATCAGTTACTTGAAAAGGGCCTCTTTCTACAATTTTTTTTCGCATGCCATCAGTAATTTTATCAAGCCATTTTCCGCAATCATCAGTTGACAAGTCAACAAATAGGTGCGGCAGGTATTCTTTATTAATGACTACGAATTTCCACTAAGTTGAGCCTGAGACATTGAATATATGTGCTGATAGTTTAGCTATTCTTCGTCGCAGAGTGTTTGCTCTTACGCGAACCGCACATATACTATCCCTGTTAGTGCCATAAACATTATGGTTAAAATTTTGTTATTCACTTATTGTATATTTGTAAAAAATTACAGAGTATTTTTCTTTTGTCACACTTTGGCGCCCCTCTCAGCTTGGCGCCCCAAGCGATCGCTTGTGTCGCTTGGGCCTAGAACCGGCCCTGAGGGGAACCTAAGCCTGATCTCGCAAAAAGACTCGTACTTAACAGGAGTCAATTATAGACGATAGTGGGACTCCTTATCACTAACGAGTAGTGAGGCACCTACAAATCCTGGGAATAGCAAATTCACCCAGATGCAGGTGGTGCGAAGAAGAGGGTGCAACCACATCCCACGTATTATGCGAGTGTCCTGCTGTGATGAGGACTCGGAATAGATTATTATACAGACCACTCAGGGAGGTTGGGGCAATCCCTATGGGAACCCGTTGGCCTTCAGTAAAGAAGTTGGCCTTTATGGGTAAATTCACCGGAAGGATGGTTGGCACATCGGAACTAAGTGCCTTGGGGCCTCCTCGAGAGGAACTCCGCCGAAAATAAAAGCTATGTATCTATGGGAAATATTAATGTCCTTGCTATTGCCCTACTTTTGAATGCTTCCAGTATTTTTCGTTTCCTTCTTCCTCTTCGATTTGTTAATAATAGTGGTTGCCAAAGTCTTGCTGAGATTTTGATATTCTTCGATATATTATCTGCGCCTCTTTAGTTCCTGTATGCAAAGTTTTGGACCCTGGTAATTTTAAGTTGATAACTATTTAATCACTTTAACGATTTTAGGACCTCGATCAGGGATCTTCATAAGGCGTGCGCCAGCGTTATCGTTATTTTTTGATTTAACGTTTGTCAGAGAGAACGTGATCTCCGTTCTTCATTTTTCGCACTGCACTTCAAATCGCTTATCACAATCAGTGGAGCGAATTTTAAAGACAGTTATTGTTAACACTGCGCTACTCTAGGAGTAAGCGTTAACGATATAGATTGCGATAACGCGAAATATACATCGTGATCCCACAGTAGGTTACGCTAATTCATCAACATTCTTTTCTGTAATGGATTCTATTATTTCGTGGGAAAAATTTTAGGCCGTCTCACTTGCACGCTTTCACTGTTATGGAACTGGAGTATTTTTAACTCATTCTCAGAAATAGGAACACCAAGAGGTGACTCCGTATATTTTTTGTTTAAGCTCTCGAAATAGCTTTGGATTAACATAATCTAGGCGCTCAAACCTTCGCTGGTAATACTGTGAATTCCTATTCGCTACTGGTACCTAATTCATATGCCCTAGAGACTATGGTTGATTATTATGGCACAAATCAGACTCGTCTAATTGTGGCTAAATTTTGTGACAGGCACAAATCAGACTAGTCTAATTGTGTCTAAATTTTGTGACAATGTTCCAAGAATAAATTTCGAGTTTTCTGTCCGTTGAAATCCCAAACAGTTTGGCGGAATATGTTTCTGAGCCTTCGCGTCTATCCTGGATGGCAACGCTTACCCGTTTCAGTGGAAAACCACATGTTCATCTCAGTTACGGGTATAGCTTTTCGGGTGTTAGCTTCGGGATCAATTTCATGTGCGTATTGTTCAAGGTTCTAAAACTCACCTATAATTTCAAGATACTCTAGAAAAGGTGAGATGATGTCGAATAATAACAACTGGTGCGGTATTTGATTCCTCATTACCGTGGTAATTGGCCTCTTTCCATTTTCTTTGGACATCCCTTGCATTACCTATATTATTTCAAGTTATTTTCCGTGTGCATTCTCCCGTTTCTACTAGAAAGAATTGTGTACCAATTTGTTGACATTGGATAAAGATTACTAACATGCTTCGAGACTTGTTTGGCCCGTAAAACACTCTTGTGCGCCTGCTGCTTCTATCGGCGCGCACAAGTAATATATCAGTATCTGGTTTGATTTGTCTACACTTTTGTCTACGCAATTCTAATGGCGTTTTATAATACTCCCTGCTTGTTTTACTCTCAGCTTTTAACCGTTTATGATCATTTTTCATTTAAAACACGGTTGTTTCCTTTTCTACTTTATGTTTTGATAGTATGTATTCTTATATCCAATGTAGTGTCGGTGTGTGCTAATTAGTCAATCAGTTTGTGCTAATACGTGCTTATACGTAAGGATCGTTAGTAATTTTGACCATAGTGATTAGCAAGGATAAAATAAATTTCGTGTGCGAAATGGATCAACACATGTTTCGTAGTGCATCTTCGTCTGATGATATAAGCCTATCGTTACAAGCAGCATATACACAAGTCCTAGGGCTTAGATAGGGAGGAGTGTGGATGAGATTCGGAATTTGGTGCGAAAGGGGTTGGGGATGACCTAGTTGCTGGCAGAAGAGGGGAGGAGGTTGTTATTAGCTGTCGGTTAATAGAAGCGGAGAAGTATGGGAGTGGGCAGTGGTGCACCGACGGGGGGGTGGGGGAGGGCAAAGGGGCCCTGCCCCCCATCCCTTCTTGGCTCTCTACAAAACCCAAAATAATCTTTAAGTGACAAGTCACAGTCACATGGTAGCAGCAATTGGAAAAATAGGAAAAACTCGTTAGATCATTTTCCTCGAGTATGACTATACCAAAGAAAGAAGGTTCTTGTATGTATGTGTTCTGTGACGCATAACTAACTTAGCATAGGATTAAAGTGTATGACTATTTTTGTCTCAAAATCTGATATACTACCTATTGAATGCATGCATGTAATAACTAATATGACGTACTTTAGCATTCAAAATATACTGATTAAAATAACATTTTGGTTACACTTTGCAAAAGATAGGGCTGATGGCGCCTTCCCCCCCTCCCCATAAAAAATTTCTGGGTGCGCCACTGGGAGTGAGAAGGGTACTATTATATGTCTAACACCCGCCGGGTCTTGGGTTACACTTTACCACAAAATATTTCGAGCTCCAAAGCTGCATATAACGTTGGTCCGTTTCCCTCGTTTGTATCATCGCGTGCATCTCCCGTCAGCGGGATCAGTTTATTGTTTTTTATTGTTTCTCCTCCGGTGTTCCTTTGTTGGTGACATAAAATCCTTCAGTGGGAGACCATTAAATAGCTCTCGTTGGTCACGAAGTCAAAAGTTTTTGCTTCACGGCCTTTGATGCTGCTGTAGTAGCTGTAGGAGTACCGAACGCACTTGTTGCATGAAGAGTGCTGTTTAGCTGTAGAAGAGTCCTGCCGCCGTTTTAGTGCCGTATTCATCTGCATTTGGCCTGTTGTAGCTCTTAAAATCAGCCACTCGCCTTTCGTTGTCTTGCCCTCTAGATTTCTACCTTTTTTCCTTTTTCGAAAGCTACGGGTGTCATTTCATATGTTGCAGGGATTGCAGTCACGCGATAATCTTGCTCATAAGAGCAAAAGATCGTTAAAGTGTAGAAAATATGCATTTAAGTCGAAAATAGCAATATTCCCTTTCTTGCTCTTCAAAAGTGTGTTCGTAGAATTAGGCGTCAGAGATAGCTTTTTTTCTACACCTTCTAGTCTTAATCGTCTAGGACTTATAGGCGCCTGAAGGAAGGTTCTCAAATCATTTATTTCATGGAGTACATTAGTGACGCTTTCTGCTAGCAGCTTATCATTTTTTTCTCAGAATCTTCTTTCGAAATCAGTGATAAGATTTTCCCCGTTCCTTTCATACTCAATGGTATTGCGGAAGCCGTTGCAGAATATTATAATCCTCGATATTGGAAATCTTTCGCGACCTTCTTAGACCTAATGGTGGCGAGCCTTTGGTATATTTCTGTGTTTCCGCTTCTCTGGGAACACTTTCCCGCAAACATCCTGGACATCTAGAACTTTAGTGGTGGATCTCATCAGCCCAACTGATAGCGAAATCCTTAGCGGAATTATTATTAGAAGCCTTTTTTTGTAGTTAAATATTCGCATATTTGTCAATTTCCCAATTTTAGCGTAATTATCACGGCGAATAAAATTGTCGAGCGATGAGAAAGAATATATTTTAGAAAAATTACTTGATATCTTTTTAACTCGACGATCATCGCGACTTTTCTCCTTGTGAGGCTTGTTGCTGTAGGTTATTGCTCGGAAACATATTCCTACTGCCATTTATGAATTACTACGGTAACTTGTTTCCCTCGTTGTTGTCGCCTAAGGCGTTGACAACAATAGCTTTATTATTTGTTTTTGGCAGAGTAGATTACTGCTTATGTTCATACGTATTTCTCGCCTTTTTTTGCGTGAGACAATGACTGTTTATTTTTCTTTTTATGGTAATAGCTACCAGTTTTAATGAATAATTATGGCGAGCGTCCTATTCGCTATACTTATAACCAGAATCGTCTAAACGGCCCTGACCACGCGTGTTTTATAGTGCTGGCGGAATTACTCCGATTGTTGCCTTTTCAATGTCTCTATGGTCATTCTCTAATTATAATTGATTTGTCCTTACTACCATTTTTCAGCTGCTTTATTGATGATAGTTAATACATTCGTGCCGTTGGAAGTCGCCTTGCAAGTGGAGGGAGAGCAAAATGGATGAAGAATAGTAACGTTAAGTCTGTAATATTGGTTAGAAAGCTTGAGGCGGAGAAAAGTAAAAGCGTGCTGGGAAAAGTGGTAGTATAGCTATATCCCACACTGTCTGGAAAATGGAAAGAGGAAATGTTTGCAAGGGAAATGGTGGTGAATGAATCATTGAAGTGAATCATAGGGAAGAGGGAAACGTGTGTGTTTGAAAGAAGGCGTTGATATAAATTGTGTCAGCGATTTCAGCAATTATTTGATTGAACATCAGTAAATATTGGTCCAAATGAAAGCTTCGTTCCGTCCGCAAAGCGTTGAATGCGAGCACAGGTATATAATAAGTCATTTTTTATCGTATCTATACGATGGCTTGGTTTTTTCTTTTTAATTCGATTATGACGATTTTCCCGACTACAGATTCTTATCCACTGCGATTTTGTGATAACTTAATTGCGGTTTTAAAACGTAAGAATATTATCCGTGTTTTTGGACATGATGGCAGTACTTAGTCGATGGTTCCGACTTAAGATCGTTATAATTTCAGTCGTAACAATAAGAATGATGGTATCAACTATCCCTTATTCTTCACCATGGTTTCCTCTCTCTAAGTTCTCATTCCTCTCGCTAATTTCTTGTAAATAGTATTTGTTAAATAAAGTATATATAAATTACATGTTTATGTATCGGTGGAGAATCAAAAGGTATTAAATTACTTTAGTTTAAACATGCGTGTATTCAGTAGACCTTTGCTTTTCGTTATTCGTTCTGCATATCCGTTCAGATGCTTAATTCCAACGTAAAGTGATCCGTCATAAGTAATTCTCCCACTCTGGTTCCGTAAATATACGTTTCAACATACCAGGCGTCATCTCGAGAAAAACCAATGCAAAATACGCTAGTATCTTAGCACACGGCACGAGAATATATAGAATTGTAATCGCTCTTGCATGCTGCACCAACAACACAACTTGAATTTTAGTTCTGAGTATTCAATAACCAGGGGGTATTTTAATCCACACTCGTCTCAGTAATGTAACTTATACGTTTTCCCAAGAGGAAGTTCTTTTAAATTGTTTGATTACTCATCACTGCACTAAGGTTAAGCAACAATTCCGACGTTTTCACGTTCATCATATAGTTGAATAATGATCTGAATCCTCGTTAGCTCATTCCAATTTACTGAGTATGGTAATAAATTAACTTGCCTGATAGGAGAATAAGAATTGCCGTTACTACTCGTGGCTGGGAATCCAAAAATCCAAAAAAAACATTGGAAGCATGGGTGTAGCCACGGTGGAGCAGGGTGGGGCGCTTGCCCGCTACTGGCTCATTAGTCAAATGAAAAATTACAGGTCAACTAGCTGAAGGTGCCGTTGATATTCAACGAGAGGGAGAAATATAACAAATACAAATTGTATTAAGAAATACTAACATTTTTCATGAAGGGGCAAAAAAAACTTGAGTTATGGAATGTTAACTTATTTTTGCCCCCCCCCCCCCCCTCCATGGGGGAACATCCTGGCTACGCCACTGATTGGAAGGGTTATTAAAAACAATTTCAAATTAATGAATTTTCTTCAACGAAATCTATTTTCAATTACGTATTTACTCGCCGTATCAGAATCTGGGAGAAAAAGAAGTATTTTGGATACCCTAAGAAGAAGAAACTTTTGTTTAAAGTTAATCAGCTCCATCAGGAGACATGATGGCCTGATGAAGACAATCGTTGAAGGACAAGTGGACGGGATGAACGGCAAAGGAAGGCATCCTATGAGATTTATGGAACAGGTGAACAAGGATGTGAAAGAGAAGAAATACGTAAATTTGAAGGGATTAGCCTATAGAAGAACTCAGTGGAGAGCTGTGTCAAACCAATCTGAGGATTGATGACTAATGTTGATGATGATGCGCCAGAATCGTCTGAATGCTCATCCCATTATCAAATTAAGCTGCCGTGGACACCAAATATTTAAAATGTAATTTAGCGAGGAAATAACTCTTGAAATCCCGCATTCGTTTCCCGAGGCAATTCGTCGCCGCTCTGCTTCCCGATGTTGATATTACCCTCATTACCCTTTTCACACGCCGCGAAATATGAGATGAACGAGGGGCTAAATGGACACCATCAGCACCACGATGAGTATACAAAATAGTTAAGTAATTTACTATCATTAACATTAATATAAGTATAATTACTAGACAACGATAAGAAAGCATGTTCAAACAGGCGAAATTAAGCGCTATGAATATGGTATTTATTGGTATGATCACGTATGATAGCATGATTGAGCGTGATAGTGGACTTTGGTAAACTCAACTCAAATCTTCATAGTTTTATCGTTGTATGGAAACGTATAAATAAGCATGACTATTTACAAACAATAGACTATTCTCATCAAAAAATTTTAGACATTCCATGAACATATGTTAGAAAATGTTTACCACATAGCATCAAAATATATAAATCATATTTTTAGCATATTTTTTAAAATATGCTCGAAATATGCGGACTGTGTGTTTTAAAATGATTAACTTCTAAAAGCATATGCTCGCGGTATGATTCGGCACACGGTCTAAATCAATCAATAACTCACAGCAGGAAAAAAAGTTTAACCTAAAACACGAAAACGAAGTATGGATGAAGGCGATGCTGCGAGTATCCAAGTACATATGTATTTAATAGCGATGTGGCTTTTAATTGAAGTGAGATGAATATTGTAACTTTTACCTGCTGCTAATATTACTTTAGTTTTGCAACCTATCGATGTTTTAAATTGACCATCCCAATGTGAAATAATTTTTGGTATTGATGTTTTTTATAACTGGTGGCATGCCCTCCGGTGTTGTTTTTTTCATGAACAGCCGCCGATAGATTTTAAAGCAATGATTGAGGTTATTCTGTTATGTTTTCCTCTCATCTTCCTTCGTTATTGGCATTTAAGAATTTGAGCAGTATTGGGCTGTATCACGCATAGCTTCAACGCGTTTCCATTCGAGTAATCATTTCCACATTATTGTAATATCTATGTTGACCGGCAGTGTCAAGGGAAAAATGATTTGTCAGCGCTGTACCTTCAGAACCCTAGTTCTGTGAACTTAGATTTAGAACGATGCGTAGAAAAAATTGGCATCTTCTGGGTTTCTTAAAATCTGTCTGATCCCTATTCCTTGGCTGTTTGTCAACTCAGAGCGTTAAGCGGCGAATTTGTCGCTTACATTATCTGAATGAACAGCGATAAGTCGTCAGTATGGTTGAGTGGCTGTTCTTAGTGCGCTCGTTTATACTGGTCTGCTGATACTGTTAGGTAATGAGGTCATGCTCTCGGCTCTACCTAGCCTCGAGTTAGTTGTTTTCCGTCGCTCAAAGAGATTTCTGTGGTCGTGTTCTGATGCATGTTTTCTTTGCACTGGTGATGAGCCTCCGCCGGCTCAGTGTCCTACATATAATACAGGATGATAAGAGATGAGCACCCGAATGACAAATTTTAATCCATCGTCTCTCAATTTGGGACATACTAAGCTTATGTCTTGATTAGCTGCTAGCAGCTAACTTAATGTTGTAAATTATATATTGTTAAGTTACTTTAATTTAATTGATTTTACATGCGTTTACTCATTTGCGTGGAAAAATGACCTAGGTATCCATATACTTTATTTTAAATATATATGACGTGTCAGGCTGAAGAGAAATTATTTTAAATTTGGAGAAACTGGAAAATTCGTTGGATTAGATAGGATGATTCTGGTAAAATTGTAGTACATAAGAAAGAACTTCTTTCACCCATTCCTCCCTCTGTCATGGTTGGGTTTCCTTTGAATTCCAAGGACTGTACATACATATTTCGGTTACTAGGCAAATGTTTTCTTTCTGCCTCCTGTGAAAATTGCTGTTCCTATTTGCGGAATTCATGACGTGACAGTCATGCTCAATTCTACTGGAAGTGTTTCCATTCTGGAGTCCCTATGGATGTTGAATGTATCTTCATAATGAGAATGAAAAACTGTAATTTTGTGAATCCAGATTTTTTTATTTTGAAACCCGGGTTTCGACACGAATTTCGACTCGCGCCTCCACCCAACCTCCTGTTCTTCCAACCCCCGCTCCTACCCGAATGTTATTAATGTATGGATGACCGTAAGAATCTTCGCTTGAAGATGACGTTGAGTGTCGAAAACCGGGTCGTTTCAAAATAATAATGCTGATGGATTTATAAAGTCACAGTTTTTTATTCTACTTGTAGATCGAAGTTACGCCTGGATCCACCAAACTCTTGATAACTTCTATGTTGATATTTTTACTATGACCTCTGTCATTATAAGATGAGTGGACTGAAGATGAAGCGGAATTGTTGTGAGAGATCAGGTTGTAATGTATGACGTTATGAGATGTTAGTGATCCAACGGTTCTTAATCTTTTTCATGTAAACTGTCTCTATTTTTTCCGGCATTATTTTCGGCCCCACCTTGAGCTCTTCCATTGATTAATATTTCCTGTCCTCTTGTCTTCACGCAGTATTCTATGAAAATTATTGTAATTATCCTTTTTACTCGTTTCTGCTTCTTTTTCTTTACACCCCCACCTTACTCAAAAGCACAGTTTCCTAGGTACGATGCTGACTCGATTACAACTTAATAGCAAAGAAGTGTATATCTATATCCATTGACTGCCAGACAAGCCACCTCAAGGGTGTGTAGCAGGGGGTGAGATATCATCCAACATGCCCTACGTCCTTGCACTTAAGTTAACTTATACGCGTACCTAAAGAGATAAAAATAACTTGAAAATAGCTACTTTTGTTGATTTTATCTATTTTCGATTTCTATTTCTTGGATCTCCTTACAAATATGAAGGAATTTGATGGATAATACCTTAGTATAGGTAAGATATCTTTCGAAATAGATGACTCAACGAGGATACGCGAGCACTGCAAGTGCAAGGTAATTACATGGGGAACATGGCTTCATTACCAGTAATCCAACCTTTACCGATTCGTGTTTGTGTATTCTCCTCCTATACTTCTCTCGCCGAGGCCAAATCATTCCACTTCCCATGCATAACTGTGTTAATGGCATTAATAAAAGCATCAAGCTCCCTTAAGAGCTCTTCGTATCTGCTGCCGCGCTTACCCATCATTCTTCTCTCTATTAACTACCTCAGCTTTCCGTTCCACGCAAAGAAATCCTTTTTTTCTTCCTTCATCTCCGTTTGAATGTTGCACCTGCTCCTGTTTATGCCCTTCCTCATTACGTTTGTTCAAACCTCTCTTCACCTTGGGAAATATTTTGTCTTTACTTGCGTATTCTTTCCGAACCTTCACTCTGAACCTCTTATGTGATCACTGTTGACGGGATTGGTCGTCCGAGCACTTCCTCTGAAGTACAAATTGGTAAATAACGGTGATAGTGGGTGGTCCTGCCTCATTCTTTGGCCCAGTTTGGATTTACCATCCACTGCGTTTTCCATCATCGTCAGTTTAAGGCGCAAGTTTTTTATTTAGATTTCTCTCCTGTCTATTACTTATTTTTTCATTCACCTCTGTCAGTATACTTTTCAAACTCCTCGAATGCCGCAAAACAAACCTAGACTCCATGCCATATTCGTGTCCTTCGCGAACTCGGTAATCCTGTAATGCCACGTGCTACCCTCTTTATATTCTAAACCTTGTTCTTAACCAACAGTGACCCTAACGTAAGCTTTGATTTGCCAGGTCTTGTCTCATGTTAATAATTCCGATGGAAAATATTCCGCGTGGGAATTCGAATGTGTAGTCTTTTTATTTCATCAAGTCTTTGCTTTACCTGGGATGAGAATCGAATCTGAGATCACTAGCATCATTTGCTGGGAAAGCATGAAATCCTTACTGCCCTGGGGAGTCTTCGAGCCACGACCCATTCATCGAAATCCCTCTTCCGTTTTTCCTTGAATTCTTTTGTGAAGTTGTAGGCATATTACCCATCCTGATGCCCTAGTTCCTCTTTCTTTTTTTATCTCACTATCCAATATTCTCTGACCATTGTAATTCCTACCGATGTCGTGTTCTCTTTCGGTATTTAACGGAATCGGTCTTCAATTTTCCGTGAAGTTATTCCATGCATGCTTTCCATCATCCCTGGGACCTGGTTGGGTTGTTCCATTGTAGATTTTTTGGTCTTTTCTTATGCCATATTATTTAGACCAGGGTTCGCAATTTATGGGTATCGATCCCATTGGGGGTCACGGTAAAAGCCCAAGGAGTCGGTTAGGAGTAAGAAGCCATCGTTTGATGCTGTACGTCGTCACCATCAGCAATGCAAATACAAAGGGGCCGCAAGTGATTGTCATCAATGATTTTGGGTTAGCGGGGAAAAAAGGTTGGGAACCCCAATTTTGCCCCCGCTGTATCTTTTCTATGTAGAATGTATATTTTTTCTTGTTTCTAATATTACTTTATGACAGCGATTTATTGTCTCCACCACTTTTCCCCTCCCCTGTTGGGTTCTCGGGCTGTTACGACGTCACGAAAATATTCGAAGAATACAATTGTGCGCTTTTTTATTTTTAGCTGGAGTATCACCTCGAAATTCATGTAGATACTAAGTATCTAATCTAACCAGGTTTCGATTCCATTTTAATCTCTTCAGTGGCGCGTTGGTTAGTCATAGGTGAAAATTGCCTAGTCACGGCCTGGCGAATTGACGCGCCGCGTGCTACCTAAGTTTTGTAAGTCAGTCACCTCAGTTGGGTTACCTATAGGTGCTCCATTGCTGGTTGTTAGCCAAGTTTAAACTAAGTAGCCTATCAAGCCGCCCTATGTAAAGTTGGTTGAAAACCCGTGGTCAGCCGTCAAAAATTAATTTATTATGGCGGATTTTTTATCGCTGAATCAAAATAGGGGCGTTTTGTAAGGGTCCGAGAGTAATTTACGGCGGTTTACTTGTTAATTTGTGTGATCCCCTGTACCATAGTGGGAGTGAACTCGACAGTTCAGTTAAACTCTCTCAATGCCGTAGAATATGGTAGATTGACATTCCTAATAAGGCAAACCGTCCCGGCAGTGAATATCGCATCACTCTATTTTTAAATAAGCTCCATTACAATGAAACTATCGTATCCTCGACCTCCTTATTCGCAGTGTCAGTGTGCCAGAGTCCACTCGGCTCGAAAAAGTATAAACGACGTTTGGAATATAATTGATCTCGAAGCACAGTTATGCACCATCTTTGAATGATGAAACAAGGGCCTCTAGCACTTAGTGCATTATTTATCTCGCTGTCTTATCTTTGAATATTGTTCCCTCAGATGTACAGCCCCTCCTAAAAGGGTTATAACTTGGAATAAAATTTTTTCCAAGTTCAGAGGTGATGATGATTGAACCATCTTGTATCGCGATCCCACATTCACAAAACTTGATTATCGAACCGAAAAAAAAGCCCTCTCGCTCATAAGGGAAAGATCTCTCCAGTAGAGTCCTCGCAGAAATGTCTAAATGAAGTAGGCTTGGTTTTTAGTGGTATCATGGAGCAGGTAAACGTACCTTTCGCTGAATTCGCCCGTTCCCATCTATACGAGCCACAGGTCACTAGTTAAAATTTCGGTAGGATGAGACGTCAAGCGCTTGAGACATTTATGGGGTTATATTTGACGGCTTTCAGGCAGCCGTTGCTTTCTTTTTTTAGAATGATCCTTAGGGCATAAATGAGGTGAAGGCCTTGGACCGGTGATGGGGGAAGGGACTCCAATCCATGTCCTCGTAGCCCCCTCGATTTTGACTTTGAGATGAGGCGGGACGATGTGAATTTTGGTCGGTCATCTCACTCGGGTGTATCCTCTGCTTTTAATCCCTGATTGTTATTCACGCGAGGAAAATGAAACGACCAAATTGTCTCTTTCAGGAAAGAAAGGACACCAAAAGAAAATCTTATTCCCTTCCTTTTGTCTTTGGCGTAAAAATAAGTGAGCATATTTACAGCTTAGCGTAATTAACATATAATAATTATTACTATTTCGTTTGATTTCTGATTTTTTGCCCAAAGACATTTGAGTAGTTGAGAAAATTCGTGTAAAAACAGTATTGTAGTAGTAGATAACAGTAGGGGTGATACTATAAAAGCAGATCTGGGGACCGGGTTGGTGTGGTGGCTTGAGTACTGGCCTCTCTTCCCGAGGGCCCGGGTTCGAATCCTGGCACTGGTAGATTTTTCATTGGCATGCCGTTTTCTTCAAGAGTGCGTTGTGGAGACCACTTCAAGTACTCGGTACAGTACTCCGTCCGTCGGATGGGACGTTAAGCCGTGATCCGCTTCGCGCCTTTTTGTTATGAGTAAGCTAGTGCCGACGCTGGGTTCCTCTTCACCCTCCCTCCGTTCCGAGCGCATTAAACTTTTGGTTTCTTCGGCATGTTGCGATGTGCGTGTATTGTGTGTTGCCGATGCCGCAGGATACACGTGCCGACTTTCGTCCAATTCCGAGTCCATTATGCTGTTGCCTTGACCGCTAAGGTTTCTCCGTTGGGAGGGTAACTTTATTGGGATTAGCCCTTGTAAATTTCAATCAACCTTTGTGCTCTCAATCAAATTTTATCGCCAGTAAGGAGAGAGAGAAAGTAGTGCATCATTACTCCATTTAAGTCGGCATGTATATTTCATAGTTTGGAAAATCCCACATGAAATTAACAATAGAATTACATAGCCGTTGATTTAAATAACGTTGTCTTCTGAGAAGCTCTACCTTATTAGATATGACTTCATGTTATACGTTGACTCTTTGACAGAACATGGATTATAATTTTTTTTTTTAATAAACTCATAAAATATTTTTAGAGTTTTAAAACTTCAAAGCAGCTTTCAATAACTTTTAAGCATAAAAATAACTCGGTGTAACCTCAACCAGATTGAAATTGAAGGATTCATTTGCAACATAAATTCACATTGTTGTTGTTGATTTGGAATTAATGCAGTGAAATGAATTATTTTAGCTACAACATTTGGATGATGCCAAAATTGGCAATGTGGTGCATGTTCCCTTCAATTTGCCCGAGACACAGTCAATTCTTTGTATTTTCTCTTGTGTATAATAAGCCTATTATCATTTGATGCCTCTTATTTTTATAACTTGTTTAAAAGTATATGTAAAATCAATTATCTATTTAAGTAGGCCACATTAGATGTAACCATAAGCGCTGGAATAGAATGGTTACGTAGTTAACGGAATTGATAGAGGTAAAGACTAGTTACTAAGTTTAACCCATATTCTAAATTCATTTTCTTCTAGTATGTAGACTATCACTAAATATTTTAAACCTTAAGCAATCATAAGTAATGTTGTCATTCCTTTATGTTATTATGTTTTATTTTAACTTCAGGTTACAACAGTGTGATGAAAAGCCTTGAGAATGTTGCTCAGAAACATAAAAAGAAAGCGAATGCTAAGATTGGTAAACCTTTGGATGCCAAAGAATCTTTCCGGCAACGTTCTAGTGGCCGGCAAAATGCAGGAACATATAATTATAAAGAAATTTGTCTACGTCGGTATGAGAATTTCGTCCAACTTATACTGACTCCTGGTTCAACCAAAATGAAGAACAGCCTTAATGTTCAGGTTTGTGTAATATCTAAATGTATCAAGCTATCACCTAGCATAGGAGTAGGTGAAATCATGCATTGTCTTTAATAATGGCATTGTGATTCTTTACAGGTGTTGCACGAATTTCGTGATGCTCTGCAACAACTACGTCGGGATGAATTTTGTAAAGTTGTCCTGGTGACCTCGACTGGGAGTTCATTTTGTCAGGGATTGGACCTCCATTCATTACTTCACACCAACATAGAGCGCCGTAAGAGGGCTGCCCAAGAGCTCTCTGAGGCCTTAAAGTGAGTATGAATAAAGGGGTACAAAGAGGGATATGGCTCTGATAAAACTGATGTCTCTTGTTGCTGCTAATATGCAAGTATCAATTGGTGGAGTAATTGTGAGATAAAACCTTGCTAAATGAATCAGTATATAAATGCCAAGCATGAACCTTATCACATACATATTAACACTGTAAAACAATTTAAAAAATGGCTGAAATTAATGTATCAATAAATGGAAATAATTAAGTATGTAGGTACATACATAATTATGTAGAGTTAACGATTTCTTCTCAAATCCTCTTCGTGAGCCAAATTTCCAGACAGTATCCCATTTTAAACTTTTAATTTAAATTATTAGGCCGATTTCTCATTTAATCAACACTTTTTTCAGGGAATTCCTGAGGGTATTAGCTATGTTTAATAAGCCTATAGTGGCTGGAGTACATGGTGCTACTGTTGGACTGGGTGTGACTATGCTCCCATTTTTTGATGTTGTGTATGCCAGTGATAAAGCTACATTTCATGCCCCATATGCACGTCTTGGCCAAATCCCAGAAGGTGCTGCTGTGTTGACTCTTCCACTTATGCTTGGAAATGCTGTGGTAAGTACACATTTTATATTATTTGGTAAAATATGGCGAAAAAATTGTGATAGATGCATGACAAGCTTGTTTGTAACATATGTAGTTATTCGTTATTTCTTTTGCAGAGGTGAAAAATTTCTTAGGAAGGAAGCCTTTTTGCAAAGTTAATATTAATGCACCCAATTTTATCAATGTAAATTAACCTTCGTTTCATTAATTGAAAGGAAAAAATTTTGTAATTATAATAATTATACAATGTACTAAAATAGCTGATTTTATCATTGTTATAAGGAATAAATGAATGAACAGAAGATAGGTTGGTTACCTCAGTGTATAGGGATACAGTTGTGAGAATTCACCATGAATAAATTGATTTTTTATTCAAACGTGAGTCTGTGAGTGGATGTCCAGTCACATTTCAGATTATAATAGCAGTCTATCTCACTTCAAGATGTATTATTTTTGGGGCTAAAATGTTTTCTCACTTGGAGACAGTAATGGTGATGACAAAATAGTGTGTCAGCCTTCACAAACTACAGATGTGAATGTAGGATGAGATCCTTCCAATTTTTGCAGGTTTTCACTTTCTTGTGAGCCAGGTTAAGACTTAGATCCGAGTCATATTTAAGAAAAATGGATTCAATCATACCATAGTAATGTATATGCCATGCTCAACAATTCTATCCACTGCCTTTCGTGGCTGACAAAAAAACAAGCAGGTTACTCCCTACAGGGGACCTGCATATTTCAGGCCTTAAATATCAGTGTTTTCTAAAGTCAAATTATGCAAAATCAAGATATTAGCTGATTTTGATAAATGCACTAAGGTTTTCTCAATGCATTAGAATACAATCATCAATTTCTTATCTCATTGTCATTAGAATTATTTTCCTTACGAATAATTAATGTATGCATATACTCATTAGGCAGAGCATTTTAAAATATATCCTCATCGAATATATTGGCCGTGAAGCATGGACAATAACAGCAGCAGAGAAGTCCAGGCTGGAAGCATTTGAAATGTGGTGCTACCAAAGAATGATGAAGATAAAGTGGATCAATCGAGTGACAAACGAAGAAGTCTTAAGAAGAGTGAGAGAGAAGAGATGTCTACTTAAAACCTTAAAAAGAAGACGGGACAACTAAATAGGCCACATCTTAAGACACAATGGCCTGATGAAGACAATCGTCGAGGGAAAAGTGGACGGGAAAAATGGAAAAGGCAGGCCTCATATGAGATATATGGGGCAAGTTGTGAAGGATGTAAAAGAGAGAAGCTACGTCAATATGAAGAGGTTGGTCAATAGAAGAATCGAGAGGAGGACTGCGTCAAACCAATCCTAGGATTGCTGACCGATAATGATGATCAAATATATATTTATATATATTTGATAATAAACGGAAAGCATAAATTGGAATCTTCGAAATCAAATTGAATTCTTGGCTTCAAAATCAAATTAAATGGACCAGAATCAAGCTTAATTTAATTAATGCCATCAGGCTTTGTGAAAATGATATATATGCATTATGATTAATGAAAAGGACTAATTTCTATTTTCCCACTGTTTTTAAAAAGAGTTAAGTAGGTGTCGATGCCCTAGTGTAAATGTCAGCTGTGTGCCATTGTCAAACCTTGTCATTGACACTCGGTTATCGGAACCTTGGTCAGTCTTTTTAAAGTACATAGTGAAAATAGTAACTGGTCCTTTTCATTCATCATAATACAAGGTTTATTTGATTCGAGTTGCCAGCAAATCGGCAGCTTTGGTACAGTGAATGAAATGGGAATCCTAAACTCGTCTTCATACATTTTCTACCAGCAGAATGTTTATTTATTGTTGATATAAAAATATTAATGATAAAATCTGATGCCTACATGATATATTATGATGATGTCATTGCTTTGTGTTTAAATCATTTGGGAAGAATTCCCTGTTCTTCATCCCTATTCATCTCTAATTTGCTTATATTTATGGCAAGGAATTATTTTACAGCTAAAATAATCGAAGAACATCATACATAGTTAAACCATATTTTATAGTATACTATGGATAAAATTTGCCATGGTAGTAATGATGTTAGGCAAGGATTAGTTTGGCTAAGTAGCCATTTACTAACAAAGAGGACTTAGGGTAATAACCTAGTGGATCAATGTAAAGAAAAGGTTAGTAACTAGCCTGATATGGAGAGTGGCTTTGTGTGTATCCAGGGAAGGAACTCAAGGCAGAGATGATGAAAAAAAAGCTGGAACCTTAAAAGATGTGGCTTTGGAGAGGGTGGAGAAAGTGCAATGAACGGAAAGGAGGGTTAATTGAGTAAAGAAGGATGCTAGAGAAAATTAGGAGGTGGCATATTCGTTGGATAGAGCTGGTAATTAGGGGCAATGTAATATTTAAGGCAATTATCGAGAATTCTGAGTGTGCAAGGAAGAGGAAGAAAAAGAAAACATGATGGATAGTAAGAAGAGGGGTAGGAAATACACTTATCTGAAGAAAGAGTTTTGCAGGAGTCTTTAGGCAACATTAATGTAGAGAAGAGTCTGTATACTCCTCAAAAACCTTCCCAAGGAAGTAGGAAACTGCAATTAAATGAAAAGAAACCTTAATACATCTTATTTAAACTTGATCTATAGCACACTGACAGTATGTTTGAGGATTATTTTTTTCACCAACTGGTAAATATATCACTTCTCAGTTTTTCCTTAAAAATTAAATGCAATGATGGAAATATTGTTTTGTCTTCCACGTGTTACCCAAATAAATGTGTCATATATACCAGTGAATATAATACATTGGAATAATAAACTGACTACAAGAAAAGTAATGAGTTTTGAAACAGGATGAAAAGTCCCAATGACATTGTTACCTATCTAATGAACAGAGGGAGCAGTAAATGGCAATATTTTGAAATTTTTGTGTTATCCCATTTAGTTGGTTTTTTAATACATTTTTAAAAGTATTTAATTGTTGTCTGTTTCATTGTGGTGCTCCAGACAAGTGAACTGTTATTTGGAAGTAGGAAGCTCACAGCTAGTGAAGCTCTTCATTATGGTTTGGTTACGCGAGTTTTTTGGCCTGACACATTCCAGGAAGAATTAATTCCAAACATACGAGTCATGGCAAACCAATCTTCACAGGTAAGGTTATTTTGATTCAGTTTTACCATTGAATAAAGTAAGAGTGTAATGTTTATTATGTGACTTTGGGCTAGAATCTGGTAGCATATTTTACCATGTCTATGTATGATGAAGTGAGATACTTCATCCCAGACAGCACAGATTTGGTATTATTACCATTTTACAATTGTATTACAATCATATTACAAAAGAGGGCTATTTGTATTACAGTTGTAATATAGTGTCAAATGTCCTCTAATACCATTGTATTACAGTTGTATTACAAAGGCAAATTACAAGGGATTTACAAATTGTATTACGTTTGTAACTTAGATCCAATTTACAATCATTTTACAAATTGTATAATGGTTGTATATTAGTGACAAAATACAATCGTTTTACGAATTGTATTATTGTTGTAATTTAGATCTCAATTAAAATTGTTTTACAAAAACAATATTTCATATTACCCCTGTAATTTTGTAGGAAATACGGGACTTTCGAGTAAAAATAAAAGTATTTACTCTGTAACATTAAATTTCTTTTATTCAAAAGAGAATTGCAGTGGTCAAACATAGTTATTGTTACGTACAGCAAAACGGGTATCTCCTCAATGCCTCTCGCTATCGTGAACTTCCACCGAATAAATAACATACATAGCAACCATATACAAAACTATCTATATTCAAAAATATCTACGATATTCTCAACGAAATAATCAATTTCATTAACGTGCTCGCTGGTAAATGTACAAGTGTTACACATAACATTTATCTTTATAACTCAGGCACTTTTTAAAGATATGTGAATTCAGTTATCCCGTGGAGGAATGAAGGCGTGAAAAGTAAACACTATGTGGAACGCTCGTGCACATTTATCGGATTCGCAGTTAAAGGGTGCACAATTCGTAGGTCTGGTCACACATTGCATAAACTGTGCAAGTTCGTGTACTAAAGCATGCTTCATCCGCCCCATTAAAATATCATCGTGAAACCATACGTAACTTCTATGAATGAATGGGCGCTCGTCAATGCGATAGAACCAGTTATAATTTCGTCCATCCACACGAACATGGAATCACACGGGTTCATGCATCGTGTAACCGGCCCTATAAACCATGGCTGAACTTATAGCTAACTACGCTCCACGTAAATCGAGGTTATTAAATTATTACGCACAGAGGCATTAAGGAAAAATACATAATAATCTTACTAAGATCTAAATCGTAACAATTATGTTCAAAAGCATTTACACTTGCCATTACGTCTCACAAACAGTATAACTCATTTAGGACTTAAGTATGCACACGATTAAAAGCTTACTAACGTTGCTGTGGGTCGGCGGATTCATATTAAACAAACTTAAATTAGCGATACTAGCGGTGTCCTGCGCTAAAGAAACACACCAAGCTTTTGCATGCGCGCGAACAATACTTTTGTACTATTTTCAATATTACAAATGTAATACATTGGCTTTATGAATTGTATATTCTTGGTATTTTAATGCTGTTTTACAATCATATTACCATTGGCCACATAGGCACCTTCGTATGCGCGCGCACAAGACGTTTGTATTATTTTTCGTGTTACAATTGTAATACGATGGTTTTACAAATTTGTATATTCCTTGTATTTTTGATGCTGTAATACAATAGTATTACGATTGTTTTGTATGAAATATCCTGTAATACAATTGTATTACAAATTTTTTTACGAAAACTATACAATTTGTTACTATACAAGGGAAATACAATTTGTATACCAGTGGCTGTGCTGTCTGGGAGTATACAGTATTGCATTCATTATGTGTTTCAAGGTAAGTAGATGTTCAACTCATTAACCAAGTTAAGTTACTTATTATTTAATATGCAAAAGAGTAATGAAAAAAGTTTTTAGAATAGCCATTAGTGAAAGTATAAGTTTAAAATATCGTTATAGCAGGTGAAATCTTCTGATTGTATGTATGCATTGATCATTATTCACTTTGTATTACTAATTTTCTTGTTGTTATTTGGAAAAATTTAATTTCCCGGGATTACAGAAAGTTCCTAAGTTTTGCATCATATTTCCTGGCACATAGGATTCATCAGTGTATAAGATGCAACCCCTTTTTTTATGCAAATTTTTAAGAAAACAAATTATATTTTACATCTTATATTTCAAGTAGAATGTATGTATGTAAATTAGTTAATATGTTCGTCTAAAACTCGAGAACCAAATGTAGCACAGCTTTGAAACTTTGGGGTTTATTAAATGTCATCCTCAGACAGACAATAGGCTACTTTTCTTGTAACTAATGGTCCTCGGTTCGACCCCAGTCAAGTCAAAAAAATCCCCATATGAAATGAAAACATTTATAGGGTGTTCTTACAGCTTGTAGCCATTTTTTTAATTGGAAAATTTAATTATAAATACCTATTGCACAAACTTGAGATGCACACCAGCCGAAAGATAATTCAATAAATATTCTTATTAAGTATTGTCATTGAACTCTGATTCTGGATGAACATTAGTGGTATTTCAGTAACATATGATGATTTTTAGTGAATTTTATTCAGTTTAAACAGCCCTATCCCCTTAATGACTAACAGGATTGTTTAATTATAAAGTAGACAGGCAGAGTAAAATATAGGCATATTCACTCACATAAAACTCTAGAACCAAACGTAGTACACCATTCAAACTTTGAAGTGAAATACATTTATTTTTTTACGGTTAATAGACTACTTGTCATGTAAATAATAGTGCTTGGTTCGACCCCAAAGGAGTCGAAGTGTACCCATACGACATACACATACAGATTTTATTGCTTGAGTCAATTATTTCATTTGTAAATTTTAATTAGAAATATTCACTAACAAACTTGAGATGCACACTAGCCAAAATATATTTCAATAACAATTCTTACTTTTGTCTTCCAATACTGACTTTGCTTAAAATTACTGAAACTTTGAAGATTTCTGCAGAACTTTCTGAAATGTTTTTTTAGCCATTTCCCGTGGCTACCAAATACTTTGTTTACAAGTGAGTTTGATATGTTTCGTCGGCTGAAACGTTCATTTGTGTTTCTCTGTACACCTATTTCTTTCAATTATTTGTGCTTATTTATCTCTAAATCTGTTCATCTGCATACCTGAATGTAATTATTTGCTGCTGGTATTAGTCTGTATTGGTGAGTATTTATTCATTTCATTTGCTCTTATTTTCAACATCAGTAGTGACTGGAAAAAGTTAAATGGGGTCCCTTTTTTTTTGGTAAGTTCAAATTGTTGAATATACGATATTCCAGTGTACAAGAAACTAAAAAGATTGTTAATGATAATGCCATAACTCAGCTTCCGAATAAAGACTGACATTCTGGATCGAGGAAGGTGAAAATCGTATAGATGTGATTAAACTGTTTAAAAAAAATAGCAAGTTTCAGCAAAAACATCTTTCAGACTAAAAATAAAGTGACGATAAAGGAAAATGCAACTTTGTAAGATAAATTAATTTAAGATGTTAGGTGTAAAATTCTCTCCTGTAAAATTTCAACAGCTCTATTATTTCCTACTTTTATCCCTTCCATTGAGAATCATTGGGCACCTTCCGCTAGTATTTCTATATTTTCCTTGTGCAAATTTTCTACTTTTTTTCTATTTTTTCCTTGGGCAAATTTTTCCTTCGGAAAGTCAAGAGAGGTGGCAATATTATTCCATCAGCACAGCAGGACAACAGGAATGTGCTATGTGTTTTCTCACATCACAAACTAACATCGTCGTTAACACATTTATGTGTTAACGTCGATATATTGAAATCTGTATGAATCAACCAGGGTTGATAGATTAAATAAAATTGATTTAAAACCTGATTTAATTCTGGAAAACTCAAGGAATTTGGCGAGTGTTTTGTGTTTTGGAAAAATCGGTTTTTGTCTAAAATTTGGAGATTACGTTTCCTTCACATTATTTAAAGCTGCTTAATGCGTAGAGTTAAGTAGTTGCAGTCCCTAAAGTGATGGTGGCAGAAGGCAAGGCGTTCACTGAAGAAATGTGAAGGCTTTTATACCTGGTCTACAATGGACGTAAGACTTATACTGTTAGCCGTATGGATTTTCTTATGACAGCATCTCTCCAATGGGAGACGTAAGCCGTAACATGAAATTCAAAATCAGAGAGCAGACGGGAAACAGTTTGAATTCCGATATCATGCCCCATCATCGTGGCTTGTGCTTTCATAATGTTTTTTTCACTATATGGATTATTTTACCGCTTTATTTTTCTAAATTTCTTTTTTCTAAATTCTAAACGACTTTTTGTAACTCTATTCATCTCAGCACCATATTTTTAAATTTTTTAAACTAGATCGAGCGACCTGAGACAAACATAAGGCCAGCAACTATTTGGCCTTTACGATGTCTTTATCTGCTCCTTTCTTTTCTTGGCAACTTGTGGGCCATATTTCGCTCTGCAGGTATCAGCACTGGGAATGTCTCCTGCTCCTGCAGTCATTCAGAAATTTTCAACACTTAGTATGCAATATGCAATGCCTCTCAACGAAACCGGGGTGCTGGAGGATATTCCTCGGAAAATCCCTGCCCAGACTTGTCTATTGTAGATGCCTCCCCGCCACGTTGGCAACTCCGTGGCTTATTCAAAATGACAATCCCGGCTGGCCTGACTTAATTTTACTAAAATTTCTTCCGGACAATTAATGCACCGCATCATACGGAAATATTAGTGTGTCCCTATCTCATACTTTTTTCCTTCCCACCATGGCGGCGACTCTCCAGCTGCCGACCATATGCCATGGGCACCAAATCAGTTCGCTGTGGCATGAATGTTGTCGAGCCGGTGTCATATCATAAAGTCGGCAACATATACTCAAAATCTGTTAGTGAATTCGTTAGTTTATTCTTAAAGAACTCATTTTATCTACCCGAAGAGTAATGATGACCCGTCAGTCGAAGCTTAGGTGGAGCGATCTTTGAATAAAATTATTATATTAATTAATTGACAACTTTATTTGTCTCTTCCTCCAACCGCTATGACATTTAAGATACTCTTTTCTAGCGTAGTTATTGGTCCCATTAATGCTTTGAGCAGACCTACTGAAATCATCTTTCATAAGCGCAAATGCTTGAATGGCAACTTTTCTGAAGAATCTTTCGGGATAAATACTACGCAAGTCATATTTCAGCTGCACAACGGAAATGATGTGTCCCCACCCCGCCACCATAAATGCGATCTAGGGAGACATACACAGATATCTTGGTCACGTGCATCATCAGACTGATGAAAGCGGCGTGGTCACGTAAAAAATAATCGTCTATGTATTTATTTCACACCATGATATTGCTATAATTTTTTCACCAAATGAGACGACAATTTTTCATTAAGCGTCTTTACATACAGATCAAAATGAAACTTAAATAATTTATGTATTTTTCGAAAAATATCATACGATGCGAATATGATACGATGTGGTTTAAAAAATTGAAATTTCGCACAAAATATCGCAGTAACAGCCAAATACTATTCAATTTCACGAATAGAAATTCGCATACGAACGCAAATGAATAGAAATTTCTGTGAATTTCGCTAACGTTAAAATGGCAAATTTTAAATTATTACCTGCGGCTTTAAACGTCAAAATAACCTGTTTGATGCTCTTAAAAAAAATCGCGAAAAAACCCATTCGCGAAATTTCAGGGTCCCTACTTGGGGCAAATAGCAGTATCTCAAGATGTTACACACAGCATCAAAATGCCTCAGCCAAATATTCCTGATTCCTGGTGTTAATAATGACTGCCCCATGAGCAACATTTAGCCAAAAAAGCGAATGTTTAGGACTGGAGAGCACCCGGAAAACCTGGAAAACTCAGGGAATTTCTAAATGGCTTTATAGTGGACACCCTGAGTCCCCCATTTGGATCACCGGGTGGGGACTACCCGGGAGTACATTAGTCAATGTGATAGTCATTTTAGGGTAGGAACATGGAACATGCGATCACTTTAGACCTGCGGGAGATTGGAGAATCTTGAGATGGATATGCGAAGAATGGACCTCGGCATATTAGGAATCAGTAAAATGAGATGGCCCGAAGAAGGAGACTTCTGGAGTGGAAGTTATAGAATTATTCACACTGGATCAAAAAATGGTAATGCTGGAGTAGGTATAATAATCAGGGAGAGTGCAGGACTGCACGTGAAGAGCTTCCTGCAGTACAGTGAGAGGATTATAGGATGGTGAAGATTGAGACTAAGCCTATGGATACCATTGTGGACAAGTTTAAATGCCTATGTCGGACTACGAAGGAGAAGAAGTGGAAGACGTCTATGAGGATATCATGGAAGTAATAAAGCACATAAAAGGAGAAGAAAACTTATTTATTTTAGGAGATTGGAATGCTGTCGCTGTCGGATGTAAATATGGAAGAATAATAGGAAAATATGGCTTGGGAAATAAAAATGAGAGCGGAGAAAGACTATAGAATTCTGCATACAACACAAGTTGGCGGTGGTAAACACATTGTTTAAAAACCTCCGACAGGGAAGATAATGAAAATGCCCGGAGACAGAAGAAGATTTCAAATTGACTACATTTTAGTGAAGCAGAGGTTCATAAGCCAGGTGAAGAACTGCAAAAGCTACCTGGGTGCAGATGTTGACAATGACCACAACAGTGATGATGAAATGCCACTTAAAACTCAAGAAATTGAAGAAATCAATGAAGAACGTATGGCAAGTAGAGAAACTAAGGGAACCTCAACAATGGCTGGCCTTCCAGAAGGCAGTGGAAAACAAAGTAGAAGAGGATTAGACCATGAAATCAGTAGAAAAGAGATGGGAGAACATCAAAATCAGGCTAGAGGAAGCAGCAAAAGAAGTTCTGGGGAGGAGAAAAGTTGTCAAGAAGAAGCCATGGATTACAGAAGAAGTCATAGAATTGATTGAAGAGAGAAGAAAATATAAAAATGTGGAAACTGAAGAAGGGCTACTTCGCTAAAAAAGAATCAGGAATGAAATAAATCAAAAAGCGAGAAAAGCAAGGGAAATGTGAATGAAGGATCTATGCGAAGATGTACAAAGCAACCTCGCAAAAGGAAATGTGGAAGTTGCCTACAGGATTGTGAGAAATCACTTCAAGGAACGGGCTGCAAGATGTAGCAGCATCAGGGACAAGAATGAAGAACTCTTAATTGATCATAAGGATAAAGTGAGGAGAGGAAGGAATACTTGGAGGAGTTGTACAATGGAAGCTATCTTAGAGTGGAAGTAATCAAAGAGGAAAATGAAGTCGATAAGGATAATTTGGGAGTCCCAATCTTAAGATCAGAATTTGACACAGCTGTAAGGGATGTGAGGATAAATAAGGCTTCGGGAATAGATGATATTCCTGCCGAACTAATTAAAAATGCCAGAGAGAAGACATTTACTCAGCTGTACAAAACCATCTGCGACACGTACTCTACAGGAGAGATACCCTCAGACTTTGAGAAAAACATAATCATCCCTATTGCCAAAAAGAAGATGGCTGAGAGCTGTAAACATTTTAGGACCATAAGCCTGACGACACATGCTTTGAAGATATTGTAGAGAGTCATCTACGTAAGAATAGAACAAAAAGCTGAGGAGTTACTGGATGATGACCATTTCGGGTTCAGAAGAAACAAGCGCACAAGAGAAGCGATTTTGGCCCTCAGGCTACTTATAGAGAAGAGAATAGAGAAGAATCTACCAACGTTTGTTGTATTTGTAGAATTGGAGAAGGCATTTAACAACTTGGATTAGAACATGATACTAAAGACTCTGAAAGAAATATGAGTATCATACAATGACCGAAGAGTTATCCACAACTTGTATAAAAACCAGGCGGCCATAATCAAATCAGGACCCAGTAGTACCGAAGCAAGCATAAAGAAAGGAGTGTGACAAGGCTGTGCACTGTCTCCTGTATTATTCAATGTCTACATCGAGAAAGCCATCCAAGAAGAAAAGTCTCCGGGAATGAATATCCACGGGGAGAAAATCAGCATGCTGCAATTCGCTGATGACATAGCAGTCATGGCAGAAACAGAAGGAGATTTAAAGAAGACACTAGGAAATATGGAAAGAACAATGACCAGATACCATCTGAAGAACAATGAAAAGAAAACTAAGGTATTGGTATGCAGTAGGAGAAAGGAAGCCAGGACCAATGTTAAACTAGGAAAATATAAAATTGAGGAGGTGGAAGAGTTCTGTTGCCTGGGAAGCCGAGTATCCAGCGATGGACTAAGTAAAAGAGGAATTGCCAGTAGAATTGCCCAAGCGAAAAGGGCATTTTACCAGAAGAAGATTTTGCTTACAGCTGAAAATACAAGCGTGGAAGTGAGGAAACATTTCATTAGAAGATACATCTGGAGCATTCTACTATATGGCATTGAAGCATGGACAATAACAGCAGCAGAGAAGTCCAGGCTGGAAGCATTTGAAATGTGGTGCTACCGAAGAATGATGAAGATAAAGTGGATCAATCGAGTGACAAACGAAGAAGTGTTAAGAAGAGTGGGAGGGAAGAGATGTCTACTTAAAACCTTAAAAAGAAGATGGGGCAACTTAATAGGCCACATCTTAAGACACAATGGCCTGATGAAGACAATCGTCGAGGGAATAGTGGACGGGAAGAATGGAAAAGGCAGGCCTCATATGAGATATATGGGGCAAGTTGTGAAGGATGTAAAAGAGAGGAGTTACATCAATATGAAGAGGTTGGCCGATAGAAGAATCGAGTGGAGGGCTGCTTCAAACCAATCCTAGGATTGTTGACCGATGATGATGAACCTAAAGGAAAAACCTTAGGAGAATGTCAAATAGACTTTATAATAGACATATAATACTTTTATGGGATTTCATGTTTCTGTTTTAAGCTTACCCAGTGGAGTTGATTCTAATATGAAGTAGAAGTTAAAAATGTTAATTTTTCTTTTTCATTTTTAGCACAGAAAACAACAGAAAAGATGAGTGATTTTTAGATATTATGTGCTTTTTTTTAATAAAATTTAAATTATTACAATTTGTTTTGTTCAAATAAATAAATTAATGATGATGAAAAAAGGTCAAATGGATAGGTTTTAACATGAAAAATATAGAACTTCGATTGGAACAGTCATCCATGGGATAACTCGCGACTACTCCTTTAGCAGAAGATTTCGAGAAAGCTCATCTGAGAGATGACACGCAACCAACCACATGAAAGATATTTGAAAAAAATTGGAATATTTGTACTTAAACTTTTGTGGAACGTATCAGTATCAAAACTATTTTTTTAAGGCTAAGTTATTGTCAGTGTCAGGAGGTAATCTGACAATGACTCGTGACTGTGACAGTACAGACACACGACACCTTAGGGTTAAGCACTAATAATCAAAATTATGAGCTGAAATTTAAGTAGGTCTAAAACTTCTTGTTTATAGCAATGCACTTATACAATTCTTCTTCTGCATTTAGTCATTTTCTTTTTTCATCACCTAGTTTTCACTGTCTTCAATATCATCTTCCCCATCATCTTCACCACTCCTTTTTGCAGACTAGGGAATCATTATTAAAATCACTGGAAATGGTCGCTAATTTTCATCTGTCATTGCTAAGTCTGTAACCTGTGTTACATCACTCTCCATAATGGAAGCGAGGTCATTAATGTCCACATTTATACTGCCTCTATGGTTGCTGATAACGTCTTCGTCATGGAAAACAAAGCCAGCTCTATGGAAACATTTTGTGACACTTTCACTTTTCCCACTATTTATTCAGGGTGGCGATCGTCAGGGAAAACCGGGAAAACCTGGAATTGTCAGGGAATTCTGAAAATCTGGAAAAGTCAGGGAATAGTCAGGGAATTCTCGTAACAGTCAGGGAGAAACTGGGATAGGAAATTCTCGTTATTTTTCTACCATTATGTTTACCGGGCAGTCTTTCCCACCCTTTATTTCACCAAAACATTTCACCAACTAAAACTAATATCCGTCGCCGAGGTCTTAAATAATACCCAATAAAACCAATAGATTGTCAAGGTTTAATATATATTTTTTCATAAGGGTGGAGGTTCCATATATTTTTTCATTCTTATAGCTTTTAATGTATTAATTTCAGATTTTAAAATTTTCTGAGTTTTGACGAAAATTTAATTCAGCAGAAATAAAATATTCCGATAATAGGAGACCTTTTGGCGATCGGTCAGGGAAATTGGTAGAGCCATCAGGGAAAAATCAGGGAAAAGTCAGGGAATTTGAAAATTGATAATCAGTAGCCACTCTGTTATTGCTGTGGTCAACCACTTTATGGGATCCTGAACTTTTATAGTTTAGCTACTTCACTCACTTTGTCAGTAGACTATGCAGCAGTTAAAAGAGACTAATCAAAAACTTTCTGTATTGACCTTTCGAGCTGTAAATAATCCCCTGATACCTGGGCTGAGTATCACATTTGTTAGATTTGGATGAGGATGACGTGTGGCCTTGTCCAAGATTAAAATTGCCTCTCATCCTGCTGTTTTCATTTTTCGGTTTAAAGAAAGCAACTAGTCCTCCATTGTTTTAGTCGTGTTCCAAGCTTTAGAATTGTGTCGCCAAATTACAGGAAGCTCTCCATTGTTTAAATTTTTAAAACATCTGGGTCTTGCTGCATTACCAATTACAAGTGTCATTTTATATTTCCCTCCATGTTTCCGCAAATAAAAACAGCAAGTTGCTCTTGGGAGTGTTTACCAACACCATAATTGGGATTAATGATTAAAATAATTAATGATTAAAATTGATCGTTAAAAATGTAGTGAATCATTTAATTGAATTGCTACTTTTTAGAAGTTAACTTTTAATAGTTAAAATTATACATTGACTGATTAAAAAAATAACTTGTTAATTTTTGGCAAATCTTGACCTGTTGGAATTTAGGCACAAAGCTTGCCCAACGGACAAATGGGAAAATAAAACAGTATCTAAGGATGAAAGGGTAGTTGTGTAAGAATGCAATGAATAGGCTGAGACAAATACATCCAAACGAAAGCTGGTTTGAGGGGAGTGACCGCCAAAGTTTAGAAATGCACCCTCACACTAGAAAATATGAAACCAGATGAAGACAATGTCCTGGAGGGCTTGTATGCCTTACTAGATGACATCATGTCATCAGTACTACTTAGTTAAAGCCGAGAAAGAAGGGTCACCTTTGATGGATAATCATTCTCATATTTTGCAGCAAACACTTTTGCTTGCACTTGAACCATTAGTCCAGAAATAGGTATGTGTTTTGATTTCGTCTGTGCAAACTATTCCCAAGTTAATTCATTTAATTCTTCAATCACAGTTTTTCTCACTTTTATTTTGGAGTCCAAATTTGTACCTGAATAGGAAATATGATTTAAGTATCGTGAAATGTCTTACGAACTCTTCCCTATCTATGCTTTAACCAATACCTGACATTAATTAAAATTATCCAGCCATAATAGAAACTTAATGCAACGTGAATGTGAATGCAGTAAAAAATTCATTACAATTAATTTCTCAAAAATTAATTTTTTTTAATTTATGTTTCATTACCAATGATTTATGGTTTTGTGTTGATATTTAATGAAATTAATCACAATAAACCTGAATCAAATTCAAGCCTTCAAAACACTTATCAAAAGAATCTACAATTATTTCATGAGAATTTATTTACTTAATGCTTTTGTATTTCTAGATCAGAGAGGAAAATGTCAGTGTAAAATACAGTAATTTTTCAATACCATTTAAATATAGATTTAACCAATTTCATGGCATCACGATTGGTATTGCTCACCTTGAATGGACCTTCTGCACATATCTCTAAATTGATGTAAAATAATTTTCTATCCCTTAAAAAAAAATTCACTTCATATTTGGCTGGCTGATGGAATAAATTTGCAGAAACAGCATCTTCCTCAAAATGCATTCAGCGTTTCATCTATAGTGACATTGTGATTGTGACGAAGTATTACTTCATGCAGTAATGGACAAGACATATTTTCTTTATGCTGATATATGACTATTCTTTATGACTTTTTTTGTCTCTTTGAAAATAGCCAAATCAATGACATCTTTTTGGACTAAGTTGCTATTTACTCAATCCCTCAACACTGTTCTGAGTACCCAGTACACTATTAAATCGCCACATGCCACCATCATTGGTACCCAGAATACTTTTCAGGACTGCTGAATTAATTGATTTTTTCAGGGCAGAAATCATGCTGTTGATCTATTAACTTACTTTGTTTCACACAATAGTTGCACAATTTTTTATCCATAGTATAAAATATGTTGAATTTTAAGTTAGTTAGTAATTTTAAATTTTCAATGTGATTAAATTTACTGAAATCACTAAGAGTAATTAAATTTTGCCTTCAAATTCCTCTCACTCTTTTCATTTTATCATCATGAAAACAGCTGTGTTTACCTGATGAGTTGCCAAGATGGGTCAGCTTCTTTCACATGAGTTATAGTCACCATTAGTTCTTTCTCATCTCTCTTTGTGCAGAGTAAATATTGGTTCCTTGGGAATCATCACTTTGAGACCTATGAAATTGTCCTCAATAGTCCCAAGCTAAGGATCCATGTGCTTCAATCTGCATCTCCCTCAGTAAATTATAGTTAAAGATAATGATCTAAAACAATCAACACAATCTCTTTGTCCATCCCTTGAAAGTGGCTAAAGACCACAAATCTCAGTCAGCAGGGATTTTTCATGGTATGGTGGCATACATTCGACTCGTATGAACTTTTATGCAGCCCTTATTTTTTAAAATAAGGGCTGAGTATTTTCATCTAAACATTTGTTTCAACAATTAGGAGAAGGCAGTTATTTCTGAGTGGTAAAGAAATAAGCGAATTTATACCAGTGATTATGATGATAATTTTCACTCAGAAAGTAACGGAGAGAATGATGTATATGATTGCTGTGAGATTATGTTGCAGCATATTAATTGCATCTGCTATTTATGAGGAAAGTGCCAAAAAAGTAGACAACATCATTTCAAGTGCAACTAGTTAAGGGGAATATTTTTGAATGATGCTACTGTATACAGGCAATGTGTACCGGGTCATCAGATTTTAAAATAAGACTATTTTGTGTCATGGCTCATTTAGAGACATTTTCAGAGGAGGATTGCTGTAGCGGGGAAGAAAGATCCTCAGATAGTGTCAAGCATGGAAAAAGAAGGGACAGCTTACACTGGTATAAACCATGCGCAGTGGTAGGAGCCCTGCTTGCCCAGCTCAAAGAGTTCCAGTGGATAAATATTGGTCGTTGGAATTGCATAAAATGGGAATGCCTGTAAAAATATTCTGTTATTTTTTAATTCTTTGTAGAATTTACGTTTACATAGATTTCAAGTTTTTGTGTGCATTTACAGGTATCCCTCATGTAATACAAAAGGTCACCCCTTTAAAACACTTCACTTTCCATTGTTTTACTTATATGACTCATGAATTATGACTCCAGTGGTTCGCTACTCGCATCAACTTCACCTGCTTTTTCGATACGTTACATTAGATGAGAGATTAGTTCGATGCATTACAGCTAGTGATGGCCGGATCGGATCTGTCGGATCCAAAGATCCGCGGATCTTTCATTTTACTCGGTTCCGGATTCGGATCCAAAGACAAGATGCTAAATCGGATCCGGATCGTAGATTTTAAATTTTCGCGGCTTAGCGATCGAAGTGCCCCGTGAATGGAATGTAGGTACGGTAGATATTGACAAGAAGAGGATGTGTAACTCAGGTAACGAAATTAGATGAAAATGTTCCCGTGCAACTAGAAGCAAAATAAAGAAATATGACTTTTTTCTCCATTACCGCGGTATCGCAGGAAAAAAATACGTAGGATGTCACGCGGGGAGCCTACATTCACCGGGATCTGGCGGATGACGTGAGCTAGTGTACTGTGCAAAGTTCGATCCCTATCGCAGTTTAATTTTTTCTTTCTTTCATTGCATCGAAAATGTTATCATCTTCAACTGCAAACCATTACATCTGAATACTCACTTTATTACTTTTGTTGTTTAAATTAGATTTACAAATGTACCATAAATAAATTAACGGTGGTCGGGTCGGATCCACAGGTCTTTTATTTCATTCGCTACTGAAATCAAATCCGAAGACAGTAAAAATTCAGATCCGGATTGGACATTTTACAATTTCGCGGCTTAGTGATCGATGCGCCCCGCGAATGGAATGTACGTATGGTGGAAACTGACAAGAAGAGGTTATGTAACTCGGTCACGAAATGAGAAGAGGATTTTTTCCGTGCCACAAAAACAAAATAAATACTCGTCGTGACTTTTTTCTCCATATGCGAGAGAAAAAAAAGCCAAATGTCACGCGGGTTGCATACATTCGCCAGATTCCCGTGACCCTATGATAGCGTAGCTGTTAAAAATGAGTGCTAGTGTACTGCCGGTCGCGAGTCCGATCCTTAACACTGCCTAGGAATACAGGCCATGCTGTATTCCTAGGATAATGCAAGTAGGCAGTTTAAAAAAAATAGATAATCAGAAATTTCATGACAATTTATAAGTCAAAAAAATATTAAAATTTAGCGTTAAAGAAATGATTGGAAACATTTTTTATTGCTGATTTAAATCGTAGAATCATTATGTTAACTTTACAATGTATTTTTGAGTGACGCATTCGTAAATCTAGTTTAAACGGTAGAAGTACAAAAAAGGCAGTATCCACATACAAAGGTTGGAAATGAAGGATGATAAAGTTTCTGATTCAATTACTGAAAGAAAAATTTTAAACGGCGATAAGAATCGAACTTCATTACCTGCAGTCCACTAACCTACTCTGCTATTGTCGGCTTACCTGATTTTGGAGAATACATGCTCCCCACATGTCCTTCTACATTTGTCTTGCAAACCCAAAAATGGAGAAAAAATCAGAGACTTTTGTAAATTTTGCTTATAGTAGCATAAAAAAAGGGTAATCTCATCAGAGTGACACAACCTCTTCTTAAGAATAGAAAATTCTCAAATTATACTTCAAAGGTTATTATTAATAAGACATTGCAAAATTACTACTTTAGCTGCTAGAAATATTCTATAATAATTTTTTCGTCTTAATAATGGAATCCCCGGATATTCCATAAATGGGATCTCTTGGCCGCATTAAAATATTTTGTGTTTCTAAAAAAAGAATTTGAAAGCATTCAAGGATTTGATTAATAATTGGAAAATAATTCCTTAATTAATGAAAATAAACTTAGAATGTTTCTTTTAACTGCACTCTAAAGAATAGTTGTACAGGTTTAAAAAATGTATTGCTTGATGAGTATATGATAAGGAAGGTGATCTTTATATTAGAAGTAATAAGATATAGTTATTGCATCCGTAAATCTTGATCCAGGAAAATATTATCCACATAGATGATAGGAAGTTGATTTTTTCTACAATAAATTTACTTGTTTTTTTGGTAATTCTATTGTTGCTGTATTTATATATTTATTAAAAATCTAGGATACGAAAATTAATGAAATTCAGAATCCAGTATCTGAAACTAAGGATCCGAAACCGAGATAAAGATCCGAAACCCAGGCAAGGATCCGGTTCTGGATCCGGATCCGACGAAAAACCTGGATCCGTCCATCACTAATTACAGCTATGATTTTTTAGATGGAAAATGTGTAAGAAATTAGAATGTAATGAATTCATTCTTCTTTTAGTTTTTAATACAAGAGGTTCCCCCTTTGCATCACTTCCCTTTCCATAGTTTTACTAATATGCCACGCAAAATATGACAGCAGTGACTTGCTGCTCCATTATCTTGACCTGCTTTCTTGACACATTGGTGCTTTGCAACTATTTTTTTGACATAGAAAATATGTAATAAATTATAATAGACTGAATGCATTCTTATTTTAGTTCTTTGAATTGTTATCTTGTATTAATGCATTTACAGTGAAATAACGTTTTTCATATGCAAATAAGACTCCCAAAGAACACCTATAAGAATTGTGTGAGTATTCAAGCATATTTATCACCTCCTGACACAGAACATCAACAAAAAATGGTAATTTGCTCTTTTGTTCGTCTTCACATTGTGGTTTTGCAGAACCTAATATGACGAAAACGTGTGGGCTCTCCGTATTCTCTCTAACACGACTGGGAAAAAGTGTGGGCTCTCCGTATTCTCTCTAACATGACTGGGAAAAAGTGTGGGCTCTCCGTATTCTCTCTAACACGACTGGGAAAAAGTGTGGGCTCTCCATATTCTCTCTAACACGACTGGTCCTCAAAGATATCTTTCACTTCACTGCACAACCGAATTTCCTACTTTAATATGACTGCATGTGCACTGAATACACTTAAACCACTGTTTGCTTGAGTTATTGGACTAGGAAATACATATCAAGAAGATAGATTCAACATCATATGCCTAATACATATTGATGGATTCATTAATTCTTAAAGATCAAACCAACCTTCATGTTGATCACTGAGTGACTGGGTGTGACTCTTAACACTGGGGTAAGGGTATCATAGTAGTAACAATCAAAGAATTTTCTTCCTAAAATTCTTTCTGGGAAACAAATCCATTATGATATAAATACCACTTTTACATTGTTTCATTCACTTTTGTTGAGTCCTGAACATGGCATCCACCCCTAAGCATCATCAGGGGTAAAGTTTCGGGCCTCTGTTGTATCGAGAACGCAAGGAATATTGCAACATTTTCTTTAAATAATGGAAGAAGAAATCTGCAATACCTATTTAGCTGTGTTGAAATGAATGCAACCATTTTGATGTCTCTAAAACTCCTGCTGTAGTGAAACAGTGAAGTAAAAAGAATCACATTACATGGTGAGTGCGATCAATCGTCACCACAAGTCTCAATTCCACAATGCTGTACGTCATTTGTAATCCATTGATATTCAATCTGTGCTATCCTTCAGGTTAATTCCTCCTATATGATCTCACCTTATGAAATCCACAATGTGTTAAGAATTAAATGATTCAAGGTCTTTACTTCAATAAGTAGTGAGGACAAATGTGTATTTCTACATACTAATTACGTCTGATACTCGGCAATTTCAAACACTGAAGTGATGATAACATTATTTTCATAAAAATTTGTAATATGTAATACAGTAGAAATTCGATATTACGAAGTCAACGGTACCGGAAAAATCAACAGTTCTTTATATCAAATATCGTATGAACGAGTATCCTTCACAAACATCACGATGAACCTTTTTTTTCCTGGAATATATGCACTCCCGCAACGTACTCACATGATTTACGAGGTTATAATTCATGAATGTCTCCATAAATGTGTATTGGTGTAAACACGGTTCATTAAGTTAAACACCACTAATTCGTTCCTTTTTTCAAATGAGTCAGAAGCTATCGAGCGTCTTTTCAAATTTACGTACAGTTTGGACTAGGCCTACGAAGCTTCATTAGCGCATTTTTTATATTATTTTTATCTCTACTAAAAAAACTCGTAACGTAGGTGTGCGTGGGCGATGTATTTATATTTTGAAGCTAGTATTGATGCATGCATACACTTTGGAAGGGTGCGATTTGTGGGATCATTTGCAACTAGATGCTGCTCCGGATATAGAATTTAGATAAATAAATTGCCGGGAAAAGAAAATCACATGCTCCGCGTCAGGTATTATAGATTAGACCTAAATTAAGCTAACAGTGAAAAGATTCTCTCAAGGATGCTATGTCAATCATTTATTTTGTACAAATAATAATATGCCTGTTAATTTCGAGAAATAGCAGCCATACCCATAATTTCGTGGTTATTTCCGAGACGAAGGCTCTGAAAGAAGAGCTTAAAAAGGATTTCATCTTTATGTTTACCTCCTTCCAAAAGTAGATTGTACAAGCCACGCACTTCAACGGTGAAGGCGTGATAATTTCCTTTGCACTTCTTCACCTACTAACGATGGTAACATAAATCAATAATTTACGTTTTTAACTATACTCTGCTAAAGCTTCAGTTGTGGCTCTCTTCAAATAAGGTCGCATGCTCTTCATTCACTAAATTGCAGGCATGAAGTCTAACGTCTTCACCCGTCACTGAGGGGATCACTCCATTCACCCACACAAAAACAGCTACGAGTCCCATGGTCTCAGAGTATCTTACGTCACTTGGGAGGTTGATCCAGCTGGGATTCAAGGCCAAGCGATGTGCGCAGGAAATACACATCGAAAGGATCATATTCTTATTCAGCGTAGTCACATCTTATCCTCCTCCTGCTCTACTTCAACAGGCTATGCCTTAGGAGAGGGAGGACATGACACTGGAGTGAGGGGTCTTTTATCATGAATCAGGTTATGCCCACAAAACAATATTTGAACGTGTTAGACCCCGTGCACAGATTCCATGCGAAGGGGGGCTCTTCAGGAGCCAAAAGTGGGCTTGCGAAGCTTGCTGAGCCAGCGGGGGGCACTGCACCCTTTCAGCATCTGGGAGGGAGGGAGCCCACAAACGGGTCTTATCTCTTCAAGGGCCAGCACTGGGGACTTCGGAGGGAGGGGGTGCCTCTTGCCCACCCGGGGGTGGCGAAACGGAGGGTTACTTGAGGTGAAATGATCAGTGTGGGAGGGAAGGAAAGCCTTTGCTGGGTTCCTTGCAAATGTGAAAGAAAGGTAGTGGGAGAGAAAGTCGAAGTTTTGGAGCAAAGGAGATGGAAAACTGGGGGAATTTTCTTGGTGGGGACTGCCAGGGGAGAAAAGAACATAGGAATGGGTGGGCATTTCCATTTCGCTTTCCCTTAATTTCCGATCACTTCCGGCAATATGGGAAAAGGGAATCAGTGAATAATAATTCAAGAAGAAATACGATGAACATGTTTATTATAAAAAGTTGTCAGCTCCTCTGTCGACAGAATGACCAAACTTTTCTGCAACAGCACTTCTACTTAACCTTTTTGATTCAATTTCGTGAATCATTTTCACCTCTTCCAACGTTATTCCTTGAGGAGGTTCCACGACCTTGACCGTGTTAACACACTGAGCGCCTTGCGTCAACACCCCTACCCAAATATCCCAGTCAATTCGTATCCTGCTTCCGAACTGGCTGGGTATCAACTAACTCCCACCCCTGATATCCTCCGGAGTGTATCGTCCGATAACACAAGGGAGAGATGAAAGTGTCTCCGATTGGACTAGGATTCTGACGAGGCTTTCTGCTCCCTCTCCGACGACGTGAATTAGGGTTTTTCATGGGAGGGTTCTACTTATCATCTAGTCTTTTGTGTATCTCTATCAAGGATTAGGCAACAAAATCCTTATCAGATTCCTTGTCACTCCGGGAGATCGCAGCTGAGAAGTTATCTTTTCGGATATTTTTTCGCTGGCTGGGTAGGAGCGGAAGGCGAGAAATGTACACTATCATACGACATAAATATGTATGGGCGTATGAACGTTTTGTACCGTTGATTATGCATGCGTCCAGATCAAAACATCATATAGAATTAATGTGACAAACTAAGTGATCGTATGAACCAAGCGAACTCGTATTCTCTGATTTCCTTGGCTGTGGGTGACGGAAGAATGGAAGGACAATGTTTACTTACGAAGAAGATATCCTTCCCCGATGACTACATCGATACTACCAATGAGGACGGTAAATGAAACTTCTTTCGATTATATCTATTGTCAGCCGGAATAATGAGGCCGGCTGGGTAATCAGTCTGAAATATGGAGAGAGAAAATCACTTCCATGTTTGATATGCATGACTGAATTTACCGCTCGAACACCATATCTTCCGATGCTTGTCAAAACTTTTTTGAGCGCACGCGCGCAGTAAGCGATTTATGTTTGGGGAAAACGGGCATGCATATCCGTACTTCACAAATTTACTTTTTTTTTTACTCGTTGGCAAAGCCGAATGTATTTTTAGTCGTATTGGTGCCATATTTTATGTACTACTTCGCATATGATTCAAAGTCGTCCGAATGCATAATGTGCATACCTATGATGAATGATTTGGAGCCTTACTCTGTGAAGGAGCGTCTGATTCGTAAAAACGAGTAACTTTTTCTGCATGTCACTCGTAAAAATGTTATTTAACCTGTCAGTGGTGTTTACTATATCCAAATTTATTATGCCTCATACAAATCTCACATGTTAAAGAGGGGTTCCTGTGCATTCGTTGCCTTTGTCATTAATCATTTCAGATTGCATGTAAAGTTATTTCTTTGTTTATTAGTGAGAAAATGAATACAATTCTTTTATTATATTTTTTAAATATGAGACAGTTCTTCCTCACTTCATATCCATCTGAGTTTACAAATAGCTCTGTATGCTGTGCCAGAAAAGAAGAGTTCTGTAACATTAACAGGGATTCTTGGATGCTCAGTGACACACATATATCCCACGGGACAGGAACATTGATAATATGTTGCAAAACTCTCTGCAGTTACATGGCCACAGAATTCACCTGGTTGGCATCGTTTAAGCTGTAAATAGAAATATGTTTGGAATAAAAAGGTGATAAAGGATGAGATAGTAAAAGTGCTCCCCTATATATGCATAAACTATGTCTGTTGTTATGGTAGATTTAAAGGTTTGACTGACAAACATTCAGCAATCTGCCTTCATGCCAAGTGACAATACCAAGGAGGCTGTAACACTCTTATTAAAGGTGTATGGGCTGCCTAGTGGTCAATATTTTGACTAAGAAACTCTAACTGCGCTAATGCGCAGTAAACTGTCTTATGAGTAATGTGACCTACAGCTAGGTAATTTGTTCTGAAATGATGATTATCTTGCGTGAATTTGTAATTTTTAAGGATATAGAACATTTTAGAGCTCATTTCGAAAAGTAATGCAGCAAATCTACTTAAGGCAAATGGTGCTTCTTTGTCTATGTACAAGGTTAAATGTAGTCATTTTGTTACAGGCTGTTAATACCATTGAGAAAACGGTGTTTTGAAACCATACGTGGTTGCATGCATATCTCCAAAAGTAGTATTTGAATTTTCCATAATGAAAAAAACAAAGTGTGTCATTGGTTCTAAGTTGTCCTGTTTTGAGAAAGTAATCTAGCTGCCTTTTTGTTAAAGAAAAGCAATTATTTCATCTCATTCACTAAATCCACAGTTTGTGTTGATTGTTGTAGATTGTGGAACCTATCTATTGTAGTTCAAATTGTGCCACTTGAAATGTAACTGCATAAAATGTTCAATTAAGGTATAGATATTTCTATTGGCACTTAATCAATAATGGGCATGCAGATATTACTGGTATCAGTCTTACCAGCTTTGCTCTTGTATCATACAAACTAAGATTGCATTTTATGCCTGGGTAATATTTTCATTTCTGATAATAGTTTTGAGTGGCTTAACATGGGAATATGCACAACTGTTTCATCAACAGCTTAGGATTGTTCTCACTGACCTTGCTCAACCTTGTACTTGTTTATTTTAAATTTGATTAGAGTCAAGTAAGGACAATGTTTATCACCTAGTGTGTTTCTACTGTGCAGAAGTCCTATTGTTGATTTCACTGACCAATGGTAGCAAAACAAAGCCCCAGTACCTAGGAGTCTTCTTAAAATATTTTTTTCTAGCCCCTTTACTTGTTCTTAAAAAAATGTGAGCTACAATCTGAAGTACTTTTAATGTCCCATAGATGATTTTGAACTGAATGAAGCATTGAACATTGCCTCATTATCTTCCAAGATGAGCTTATTTATCATTTTTGGTGTTGCAAACCAACATTTGTTATTTTGTGTTCATGTAATTATTCTTTTTTCTATACCTTGCAATAGTGGGTAGTTTGTCTCTGTCATACTTACAGGTGAACATGAGTAATAGTCACTAGCATCCGCTGTTCCATTTATATTGTTATTTGAAGTTCTTCTTTGATACCTCCAGTATCGTGTATGAGGGCACTTGCAGTTGACACTGGCATGTAATGAAATGTAATCATTGAAATGAAGTCTCTCTTCTTGTCTTGTGATTGTTCTTGTGGTGAAATAAGAGGCTCTATGCATTCGAATCCGAAGAGCTGCATTTTTTGGCTGGCATTGTGGCATCCGTCTAATATTCTGGCAGAACTGAAATTATATTATCGAAGGCAACTTATGTGATTATTGTTGTCATTAGTACAATATTTCTTGATTTAGTCACATTATGGTAAAATACAAACAATACAAAAAATATTTGAGGCTTCACTTCATGGAAGATACGGATATCTATATTAAAAATACACTTTATTTAGCTCTGGTGTAAACTATTGAGGTTTATGTGATATTCTTTGATTTTAAAAATGAATTTGAAAAAGTTCCTCATAATAAATAAATCTTGAAGTTAGAAAGTTTTGAGATAAATTAAGATGTTAAATTTTGGGTTTTATATGTATTATGGAATTCTTAAGTGCATGAGCAGAGGGTCATTATAGATGGTATCTTATCCAACACAATCCAAGTCTCATCAGGAGTTCCCCAAGGAAGCATAAGTTTGGTGCAATAAATGTCAGTTAGAGATAAACTTAAAAAAGTGCATAGCTATAAATATTTGGAACAGGAATAATTCACTAGAACAATTTATAACATCAGTAAAACTAAAATCAATTGCATTGAATCCACTAAGTACTTAGATGTTACAATTACTAAAGATTAATAGTGGGGAAGATGGATCCATATGATATTGCGGTCAAGCTGAGAGATAGCTGGGATTTATGAAAAATGAAATCAGGAAATGTGACTAGAAGAGAAGATTGGTGATAATTTTCACGTGTTAGGCTCCACCTTGAATATGCTACTAGTTTGTAGGACCCAAATAAATTAGGCTTGATCAGAAAATTAGAAATTGTGCAGTAAAGAGCAGCTAGGTTTGTTAAAAGGTATTACAATAGGTTTAGTAGAGTACCAAAATTATTACAAAAATTAGGTTGCAATCATTGTCAGATCATAGGTTAAAATACATAATAAATATATAATTTTGTTCTTTCTCGGTGAATGATATTAATAAATCTCCTGCAGAAATTGAAGACCTACAGGTTTTCTGAATGTACTACAAATGTATTAACACCACCAGTGCACTACGGAAGGTTAGATCATGAAGATAAAATTAGCAAAATAGATATATAATAGATTAATTTTTTCCATATGTTATTTGGGACAGTAATGCATTTCAGCAAAGATACATGTGGAAATTTGAATAGGCATTATAGCTCTTGATGTAGAAGAGTGGTCTGTTGTCATTAAAAAGAAGTTAATGTTTTAGCATTACTAACTCATGCATGCTTTGAGGAAAATAAATTGATTGATGGATGCAATTGTAGTGGTTTCTGGCTTGTCTGTAGTTGTCACAATGCATTGTTTACACTAGTGGTTTGGTTTCATGTGTCTTGTGAATGTGTCTGACATTTTATACAAACTAGTAGCATTGTGAATCTCAGTTGCGTATGAGTAGTGCATGCTTGGCTTGGTATGTTAGTATGCCTGCATGATATGTAATAATTTTAAATTTACTTTTCTCATGATTTAAATTGCAAACCTGTTGATGTTCACCCCCTGCCACAAGCTTGCAGAATAATGTGTAGATGTAGATACATTTTAAATCGGAGAAAGTAAAATTTTTACCTGCTATCATGCTGGAATGTAACTTGTAATGTGTATTACTGCTGCTTAGTGAAAATTGTTGGATTTGCATTCGTGAGACACTTGTAACTGGATTGTTTTGAGGTTACTTTTTTACTGTTTTTGCATGATCTAGGTATTCCTATCCCTGCAGTATGGTTAGAACAGTTTCAAGCACTTTTTTTGCTTGTAAATAATAGAGTACTACTCCAAGTACGATTTAACAGGGAACATTACCAGTAGTAGCATACCATACTGGTGATTTTCACTAACCAGTTTGGGCAGTGAAAATCACCTGTAAACATTGAAACCGTTGTTGGGTTATCATTGTTTGTATTATTTCTGTGGTCAACGACCATTTTTCTCAACTAATACATGCCTATAGCAATGATAAAATTATTAATGGAAAGATTTTTTGCATACTTCTAACATAGCATACTCAGCTTAAGTAAAAGGTTGATGTTTTTGAGTTAAGAGAAAAATTGTTAGGAAAAAGGGTGATGAAATCAGGATCACACGATGGAGATGTTGTAAACAAACAACAAGGAAGAAAGGACTGTTGTTAGTGGAAAACGTGTTTATTGCTTTGAGTTGAGCAAATTAATAACTATATCTATGAATATTTTAACTATAGTGCTCCACAAAGAGTTAAATCCCACTTTAGTGTGACTTTTCAGTCGAGAAAAAAATTACACTTAGTTATTCAATAACAGATTTTTTTCTGATACAGATTTAACTTTGAAACTTCAAAATAAACAAGAAAACATTAATGACTAGCTCGTGTTAAAGTTTGGCTATGACCGGACATTGAGTTTTTAAATTTCGAATCTTCAAAGTGTTGCCTTCGTTGAAAAGCATAACAAAACAGGTACTTTTTAATTCTCAATAAAATAAAACATATGTGTAAATAATTTGTTTGTTTACATTTCTAAACATAGAATTAAATGAGCATTTTTTTATGTGGCTATTTCTTTTATGTAGGCCTATCCGTTGATTAGCTGTCAGGCTTTACGCTCGGGTATCCATAATTTTTATTCCGACAGTAATAAAAGTTGTTGTAAATACATTCATATTTGTAAAAATGTCTTTGCTTTTTTGTATATACACTGGCCGTACTATTTCATTTTAGCAATTGAGACAAAAGACTAAGTATATTATTGGGAAGGTGGGGTATATGGGGGGAGGCAAGTTGAATGAATGAAAGTTTCACACAGGCTTACTGGAATTGAATATTTCAATGAAAAGTGTTAAGTAACATCACTCAACATGAATTTTTGTAACCATTCCAGTTACCCTTCATTTTATCAATTCACCTTCCGTTGTTATTGTTTTAATTGTGCACTTGCCTTAAGCTGTGAACGGTTGTTAAGTGACATGGTTCGGTCCCGAGTGTATATAACCCCTTTAAGTGTGCCAGGAAATTCTAATTCATCAGGATCCACATTCATGGGTATTGGAGAATTTGTTGTGTTGATTGAAGGTCCTCGTGGACTCCATCGCCATGGACATTCTTGGCGATCTGGACAGCGACAAAGCCGGTAAACTAGAGGTTCTTGCCAGTACCGTTTATGAACAATGCTGCAGATAGCTGCATATCCTCCATCACTTACACAGGTTTCTAAATCTCGTTCACTTCTTGCCTGAGATGAGATTTTTTTATTTATGCTGGTATAATATTCTTTGTGCTTCTTAAAAAATCAAGCTTGAGGGTATTCCTTGATTTGAAATGTCAGATTTAGTTTTAAATTGAAGTTATGTCCCTATCAAGACCATTGTCGGTCATAGCTGTCTAAATCAACTTAAAGAATAAAGGTTTTATTGAATCTATGTCCTCACCTGACCCTGGTACTGAAAATCTGCTTCTTGAAGTTGTGTAATGATGCCCGTGTATAAGGGAGCATTAGGTGGTGGGACCACCGCTGTCCCCTGCGTGCCAACCATCATCCCTAAAAGTATTGCCGCATGAAGAAATATTCCTTCAGATCGCGCCATTGCTTGTCGTGGAGTTAATTTTACGCCATATACTTAACACTATAAATCGTTGCTTCTTGCTCAATTCTGGAACTCCCTTAGCCAACTGCCCATCCTTATCTCTGGCACACAGCCGCCTACGACTTCCGTGTACTGAGTTGCCGATGTTGACGAGGAGTGTCTGCCGCCGGAAGTGTCGTCTGAATGGGATTTCATGAAGTTAATAATGTATGTACACTAACGGTGTCCACTAGAAATCCCAGTGACGACTCCGCATTTTTAAATTGCGTTCCGTATGGTAGTTATGATCAACCAGGAGTAATGGGTCATTATTTTTGGTGTTAAAGTTACATGGCGCTTTTCGAAGTTCCCGTTACCTTTCCCATTTCCCGTTGCCTATGGGAATCAGTATTTTTCTGCTGTGTTCTGTTTCGTATTTGTGACCCCGATAAAGCATAGTGCTCGTGTATTGAATTCCTGTGGATTTCTCATAAACAATATCCACCAAGAGGCCTCAGAGTCTGCTATCACAATGCTCGAAAGGAACATAATTGTTTGAATACTGATACGTTAGGCAGTGACCCGTGACACCACTCTGAATCTTCGGCGTGGTAGGATACTTGTTCGTAACAAGGTCCGTCTATATCGGATGTAGACGGACCTTGGTTCGTAATTGCTTCGGGCGGTATAATTCCGACTGCGTCGTCTTACCGCATGCGGTGAGGTATTCGTAATTGTCCCGTTGGTGCGTTGCAAGCTGGGGGAGTGGTGAGTGTCTAACATAATCCGTTTTAGAACGTAAAAATTGAATGCGTTATTATTTAACGTCAATGAATAGTCTTCAAGGTGCGTGCAATGCGCAAGCAAAGAAAATAATTCTGTTATTGAATAACTTCGTCCTAAGGATATTTGTTTATGTCAGACTAGGTAAAAAGCGTGATAAGTATCATAAATTATTATAAAGCAAGAGGGGAGAAGGAATTGTGTTTTATTAAAATTATTCATTTAAATACGCGTGTAATTATTCATTGAAATACGCGTAGAGAAAGTTAAAATCCTTTAAATGTACCCATAATAGTCTGCATTGCGTATTGCTACGACGGGTGACAATGGAATGCCCATGGCAGTGAAAGTGAAAATAGCCGAAAAAATGCATAAAGTTTAGACTAAAAGTTACAAATACTTAGTTTATCGATCAATATAAGAAAATCCATTATAATAGCTAACATATGCAAATTTTGACTTCATTTGGCCCATAAACAGAAATCGAATCTTAATTATTTCATATTTAAATGAGCAAAAGAAAGTTATTCTGCACGAACATTTTTCGTGGTCCCTGTTTAATTCTAGGTATTGCTTTTTACAGCATCTTCGGAGATGCTGTAAAAAGCGAAAGTTGTAGTAAGAACTTTGGAGAGATAATTTTCCCTCTTTGCTCGGCAGTACTCAAGAATGGCCTGTGCCAAATTGCTGTACTATATTAATAATATTTAATATTTATTTTTTATTATTACCGGCATCTGCCCAATATAAAATAAAATACATTCATCAGTTAGGAAGAGAAACTCAGCTCACTTCTTAAAACCCATTTGGTATCATAAAAACATTTATGAATGACTTATAACACTACAAATTCAAAACGAAAGACATATAAGTACATAATTAGATGACACAGCATTATACATCAACAAATGTCTTCCAATTTCCTTATTTTATTTTTAACTGATGTAAAGGAACTATTAATAAAATCTATATTGATGCAAGCATAATTTGCAAACCTTTGTATCTCATACATTGGTAGGTGATACGAATAATTTTTTGAAATGTGGGGAAGGTAGAACAGGAGGTTGTTTCTAGTGTTTACCCCAGGCAAATTAAATGTATTAATTCTAGTAGATAACTGCTATCAATTAAATCTAGTAATAGACGGGCATGAAAGATTAGGCCAGCCTGTTTTCTACGTACTAAAAGAGAGGACATATTAATTGTGTCCATAATAAGATTATAGTCAAGTTCATGTTCTAAAATTTAGAAAGTATGTTTTGATATATGTACAAATGGGTATGAGTAAAAAGGATAGTGTGCCCCTTTAAAACATTCTGAAGCACTTCTTTGAGGCATAACTTCATCCATGAGCAGAGTCCTAAACTGAAAGCACCTAGCATGTGACTGTCAGTATTATGAACATCATGTTAGACCTCAATCAAAGTATAAAACTTGCATTTTTTAAACTTGAAAACCAAATGGAACTTAAAATTATGGGAAATTCTATTTTTGTTTTAGGTTAATTAAAATAGAAAATTTTCAAATATTATAATAGTTTTAAACCTTAAGTAAGTATCCTTAAGTCATTAAATGATTTTTACATTTACACATGTTGGAAAATAAAAAATATAGGGCTAACAAAGCTGTGGTGAAGTTTGACCCTAACAATGCACACTTCCTGGAAGAATCATAAAATGCACACTGGGGTCCAGTGGACCCCAGAGTTATATTTTTTTTAATTTCAGCTTCTTGCTTTATTTCATTAAGGATGATGGTAAATATCATTAATATTAAGATTTTTCAATATCAATGAGTTGAAATATTTTAGTTTTAAAAATGTTACAAAATAAAAAATACCTTTGCAATTTGAAGACTTAGAAAATCACTCAGAAATTCATCAGATCGTAATTTATTTTCTGTTGCTCATGTTTTGAAAATACCGAGAAATGATTTTAGCTATTTAAGATTAACACTCTGAAGTGTATGTAAACTATTGTTTTAAATGATTTTCCTCCAAAAAATATATTTATTATAACATTTGAAAGAAGCATAATTTTCAAGTTTAATTTTTCTGTGATTTTTTTTCGAAAATTTTATCAACCCTTATGATGTCAATTGAATTGCTTATAAATTTATAGTTTTTTGCAAAATAAATATATATCTTCACATTGTACTGGAAAGAAAATAATTTTTCACTCCAGTACAGGCAGTATGCAGATAGCTTCTATGCTCGTCGCCCTTGGGAGTTCTGCACGATGAGCATAGATGTCTCATTTTTCTGTCACTTTCACACAAGCATACGTTACATCAAACATTCATCCTCGTTGCTGCACTGCAGGCCCATCAATCTGTAGTATTTTTAGAGTTATTCATCAAACGTGCGGTACCCATGGGCTGTGTAATATTTCCTACAATTCTCCACAATATCTTCCAAAATTTCATGAATTGGTGAAAATTTATTGATCACCATGAGCTGTGATCTTGTGGTTTTATCATCAAAACTGTGTGGACAACAGAAACTGCAATCACTGTAGAGGCAAGGTACATTGGCATAGAGTAGATACAAACTCAGTTGATAACAGCTCATACAGATTAGTGTTGCACAACTTCTGCACCCAGAAAAATACAAATGTCCAAAAAATGCTTCAGTCTCCTCAATATCTACATCACTATGGTACAATTGGGAACTTAAATCACTAAGCGCTGCCAATGTATCTCCTCATTTGTGTGTATCAATATTTTTTTGCAAAGCTCTATCAAATAATAACTGCCAAGCTTGCCTACCCTTAGAAAAAAATACTATGGAACTATATATAGTGATTATATATAGTTATCTATAATCACTATGGCTATAGTCCTATAGTTATTTGGAACATAGTGATTATAGGACTATATATAGTGATTATATATACAGTAGAACCTCTTTTTTACGAACCTCTAATTTACGAAATGACACCAATTTACGAACCATTCCGCCGGTCCCGATCTTTGTATATAGGAAAACCATGTAAAATGACCTCTATTTTACGAAACCTCGATTTTATTGATTTACGAAGTGAGAGGCCGTTCCCTTGGAGTGATTGACGTCTGTTTTACGAAGTTTTTGAAATGATTTTGTAGTACTGAACTCTGTACAATGGAATAACGATCGCTGTATACCGCGACAGGAGCAGCTGAAGCCAGATAGGTAGAGATCCGTGAAATTCGCGAGACGCGATATCGCGAAATAACGCGAAATATCGCGAAATCGGGAAATAAAACGAAATTTCGCCTTTTTTGCTATTTTTCCGTGAATTAGCGAAAAAATCACATGTAAAGAGTAATAATCGATTAAAGTCTAAGCCTTCATTGTTTAACGCGAAATATCGCGAAATCGGGAAATAAAACGAAATGTCGTCTTTTTCGCGATTTTTACGTGAATTAGCGAAAAAATCACATGTAAAGAGTCATAATCGATTAAAGTCTAAGCCTTCATTGTTTAACGCTGATGACGTTCATTCGCTCTATCTCATTACGATTCAAAGGTCAATTGGCTTGTTTTGTCTCGCGCATATCGATTTCGCGTAATATCGCGCAATGTAGTGATGTCTCCGCCGGAATTTGCCGTTAAATTAATCACCGCCTCTCTCTTCGATTCACATTTATCAATCCAGAAATTCTCGGAAATATCTAGAATGATGCGCTTTCTCTCCTGAAGAATTAGATATTCTGAACCAATAATGTGCTGAACACGGCCGCGGAAGATATGAAATATAAGCTCACGCGCCCGCGCGCACACGTCAATGCCAAGCAGTATTTCCGGTGACTCACCGCGACGCAGTAGACAGCGTAATTGGATAACTTGTTGCAGGAAAACCTTTAGTGTGGGCCTAATGTAACAATTTTGTAGACTTAAACACGGCCGCTGGCTGGGAACGGAAGCGCTAGCAGTTGAGGCAAGGGGGGAAGTAACAGAAAAGATAGGAGGAGAGGGGGTGCTACTTATTGGCGGTTGATCGTCGGATATTCGGCGCTCCACTGAGCTTCAATGCAAAAAAAATCATTTCGACACCCCCAGTTCAATTTTCCTTGTTTCCTATTGTGTTTAGTTATGCGTGCTTCTTTCACTGCCTTTCTCGTTATGTAAAATGCTTTATAAAAGTATAAGCATTCACAAAATGTGTACCAAAAATAATAAAACGCCTAGAAATGCGCAAAAATTGTAACATTATAATAACACCGCCAAGATTTTCTATAACACCGAAATCACATAGTTTTAAAACGAATTTTAGCAAAAAAAACCACTTTCACGGACCTCCACAAAGGATCCATATTTTCTCTGGAATTATTTAAAATTAGCTTTAAGGTAGCCGCCGCAACACCAATTCAGAGCTTACTTCAGCCTAGGCTTTCACTTGAAAATAGCATTCCCGTAGGAAGTTCGTTGCTGCAGCTGTCGTGGAGTTTAGTTTCATTAAAAAATACTAATTTTGCAATAATAAATTACTTATATTCAAATATTGATGCAATTTGATTATTTAATTTTTCATTTGAAATGTTTTACGTCGTTAGGTTAGTAGTTAGAATTCGCGATCGCTTTCTGTAGCCGCGAGTAAATAGTTCTCTCAAATCACCGCTAGATGTCAGAACTGTAGAAAGCATATTATAAAAGAGGGAATTTCAAATTTACTCGAGTGAAGTTCTAAAATTGACTTAAATCAGCTGTGAAATATTATTAAATGTATTTCAAACAATGCGCTTTCTTCAAAAAAGGCATTTTCTGGTCAATTCAGGGAAATATACTGGGTTAGTTGGAGCTTTGTTTTGAAATTTCCTAGTTAAAATGTATCCCTGGCTTTCCCATGTTAAAATGGCTTCTTTAAACAAAAATTGACTAGCACAAAATATACCTCTTTCGTTAATTAATGCATAACTGCATATGCTTAAAATACACTGCGGGATGAGTTAATTCTCTTATTCCCCTTATTTTGAGATTTACCAACCAGCTACAAGAACTTACATCAGTTGCAGCAGCCAAGTTCATACCATTATAAATTTCTAGAAAAATATCCACCTGTTTCTTTTAATTCATGGCTGTTTCATTCTCTTTTACTGAAGTGAGTGTCCTAGCCTTAGGAATAACGCCTATGCTATACAGCGAATCAATACAATTGAGGTGTAATTTTTAAATCCTTTCAATTTATTGCAAATACACTGCACACAGAGAATTTCACGTAATATTTGTTGTTTTTCCCTGAATGAGCAGATGACTATTATTTGTTATGGTAATTAGTTTGATTTCAACCCTAACATAACTATTTGACAAGTTAAGTGCAGCATAGTGTTTAATTGCATTGAAAGTATAGTCGCATTCTTGTCAGCAGAGTTTTAGTAGATGTACATTTGTCACAGATCAAGTCTCTTATGTGCATGATGTGCCTCCATGCTGTGCGAGGTGTTGCCAGAGCTTGGGAGTGTCACCGCAATAACTATTTCCCACTGTTGGAGATCAGCTGGTTTTGGTGACACATCAGTTCCGGAGACAGAGGAGTTAGTGGAAGATAACCTCCATTTTACAAACCCTCTGATTTACAAAGCTCAAATTTTTGGGTCCCTTCAACTTCGTAAAATAGAGGTTCTACTGTAGTTTTCTATAGTGATTATATATAGTTTTCTATAATCACTATGGCTATAGGTATTTGGAACATACCCATGTAGCACAGATGGCTGGGCCAATGTTTTTCATGAGGATTCCTATATTATTATTACTCTAGGTGCAGTGGTTGGCCAACAATTATTCGTATCCATTTAGCCAACTGTTCCCCAACCATTGGCCCAACTGTTCCCCAAAGGAACAAATTTGAAAAAAAAGGAAAATGATCACGATTCTCACTGACTGAATGATGAATAGTTTTATCTCACATACTAAAGATACGCCTACTTTACAATCTACCTACAATATACACTTAACTAGGTATCCTATCATCCTTTGAAATATAGCCTAACACAGTTTCCAATTATGGGGTTGAGACTGGGAGGCCATATATATACAGCTGCTGGCTGGCATTAAGTTGTTTGTGATTATTAACTTTACTCTAAGATTGACAGGATAATTTGCACCGTTAAAGCATTTCCCTAATAACCATTTTAGGGTTAAAAATAAGCATGACCATTATAAATATACGTCTCTGATATTCTTTGAACTCCAGGAGAGATAAATAAGAGTTTCCTCCATAATGCTGAGAACCTGTTTCCCGGCAAGCGCACCTGATTTTTCTCTAAGTCTGATACCATCTACGAGGGACAGAAAAATCATCCAATCATGGATATCCATTTGAATGGATATGGGATGAATGTGACATTTGAATCCATATGAGAGGAATAAAAAATAAAATTTTCAGAATGTTTTGCTTTTAAGATACATAATTTGAAACCTCTCTCTTATAGACAGCATGGTCCAGGAGAATATGTCTGAATATGAGAGGTCTATGTAAGTTAATTATGTATAAACTATAGAACTTATACCCATGGTATTTATGGAAACTTCCTATAGTGATTATTTAGAACAATAGAACTGTACCCTATAGTGATTACAGGATTATACCCTATAGTGATTATAGGACTATAGAACTATACCCCATAGTGATTATAGGACTATAGAACTATACCCTATAGTGATTATAGAAATTTCTATAGTGATTATAGAAACTTCTATAGTGATTATAGAATTCCTATATAGTTCTATAGTATTTTTTTCTTAGGGTAGGAGTGTTGACATCACGCATTGTGCCTTTTGGTCTGGGTTGTTCCAAAACAAAATTTTGCTGTTTCCGTCTCCATAACACAAAAAAGAAAGAAAAATAAAATAATAATGACATCAATAATATCCTTTGACTTTCAGTGTCTTCGGACAATACTCGAAATCCTGACATAACCAAAAATTCTCATTGCATGGTAATTTTACCATATATGGTTTATGTAAAGATGCCAAAATCTGAATGAAAGCTGAGAAAAAATAGGTGCTGATTTAATTCGAGGTATTCAGGAGAACGCATTGAAAACAATCGACCGCCGGCGCAATTTATTGATGGAGTGGAAAAAGTATCTAGTGATAAATCTTCATTTGCACGAATCAGTCTTTAATGCTGAAAACATTAGGTAGAAAATAGTTCCTTGTCTTTTGGGCTCTTTTTCCCACCAGCAATAACCATCTTTCCCTCGCAGGTAGGTTGCCTTTCTGCCTCTTTTCATCTGGCTGCCTCTTGGTCACTTTGCTGCTGGTACACTTTCGTCTTCTAAAGGTTCTCTTTGGCTCTTTGATCTTTGGCTCTGTCTACATCCACGTAATCTTCCTCACTCTCGGAGTCCAGTTGCTCATGTACGGAATCTACATCACTGCCTGACAAAATTGTCTCCCATCCCTTCCTGCTCCTTCTCTTCTAACACCAGCTATGTATGATGAATATCTTCATCATGCCTCAAGTAGAATCGCAACGAGGAAGACATCTCTAATACAGCACTGACTCGCTAGAGACCTAAAATTACCAGTAATTGCCTAATCCTCTCTTTTTCTACATATTTTGACGTGTATGGGCTTCAGGTCGCAAACCACTACTTCTAACAAATGCCTACTCCCTTCATGAATCTTGAGGACTATCCCTTCCTTGCAAATTCCCAGGCCCTAGTTGTGAATTCCCTTGTGCCCTCCGAGGCGCCAGTTTATTGCCCCTTTGTGACAAGTGCAAGTCCCAAAAAGGTTGCAGTCCATAGCTGTGCATAGCTGTCCCTTTATAGTTTCCAATATATAAAATCTCCAAATGATGACAAATGCCAAATTATTATGACGCATTATTTAGGATCGAAAAACCAAGAATAAATCTTCAATTCTGCTAACCTATAGGTGTTTACACTTCATGCACGTGAAGTTTTTCTATTCGCATTTCAAAATTTCTAAATTGATGAGAAGGCAGGAAAATTGGATAATTCCCAAACAATCTTCGATGGTACCAAATATCCTATAATTGTTAAAAAAGTATAACTATTGTTTTGAAATAATTAAAATAATTAAATACTATTTCAAAGTTACATTTGCAGTAAAAAAGTAGCTAAACAATGCTATATGATTATTTCACAATTTCTCAAAAGTTACCATGAAATACACACTGGGGTCCGGCGGACCCCAGACCATTTTCAATATTTTTTTATGAAGCACCAAACATTTTAATAACTGCAGCGCAAGCCAGAATCTGTTCCTAAGATGTAAAAATGAATTTACATTAAAATTAACTTCCTGTATTTCACGTTTTGTGAAAGTTATGGCAAATAAAAAAATGTCTGGTGTCCACTGGACCCAAGTTTGCACTTCTAGGGTTAATAGGACAACATGTAAATGTTTTATCTTAATCGAAACTGAAATAAATACATTATCAATCCAATGGGGATGTAATGTACACTATAGGCTGACATTGGTAAGTGGCAAATTTTAGCCACAGATATACCTACTCGTTGAAATGAAAAGTTTACTGCTACTTAGTATCACCTGAACTAGTTTCCACTAGTTCAGTTAATCTAATGACAGTTCTGAGTCATATACTTAATATCTGGCTATATAGTTTGAAAAGCAAATAGAAAGGGTTAAATTTAATACATTGTTTTATGTTTAAAGTTTTCTACCCCCATTGAATTTCAATGAACCTTCTGCTGGTATTATGCCCTGACCACGCAACTTCCCAGCCAATTAAAAATTATTTTTAATGCCAGGGAATGTGCTGGAATAGTGAATAAGTACTTCCAGAAGTGTTTTTCTTTAGTTCTGCAAAGGTATTGGCTTATATACATTTATTTTTTCCTGTTCCCAAGTTAGAATACTGGTTTTGCCTAAAATCTAACATTTGCAAAGGACTTTTTTGAAGGTTTTTTTTCTGCTAGCTCTTCTGGATCAGTTTAGATAGTATATTTCAAGTAAAATATATTTTTGGTAAACATTGTTACAATGTTTTGAAGAAGTTTAATTTTTAGCTGGGAAGTTATAGGTCATTCCATGTCAATTCAGCCGTAAAAATGAGGTTTTGAGACCAGCCATCTCAGATTTGGACAAAACTTGGCAAATAAATTAATTTATTAGTATCATGAGTTCGATTTTGTTCAAATAGATGTTTTATCATTTTTAGCAAAATTTTGATCTATTATTTCCAGTCGATGCAAGCTATGAAGGCCCTGTTACGCCTGAATCTTCGTGTGAAGTTGGAGGCTACCCTTGATAGTGAATCAAGTTTATTGGTACAGCATTGGTGCAGTCCAGAATGCCAGCGGAATTTCAGAAAGTTCCTGGAAACATCTGATGAAGTGCTACTTCAGAGACAGAAAAAGGATCCATGTTGATTCCGTAATTCAAGTTTCTTAAAATTCTCCATGATCGAAATCACTACGCTTCGTTTCTTCTTTTGAGAAATATCAAGAACCAATTCTGAAAGTACAAATATTCCATTTGTATGAGATGGATGTAGCAAAATTGAATGTTAATTTTTTAAAATCATTTTACATGATGCACATATTTATAGTTATGACTGTGAATGGTTGACTTATTAAAATTACAAATAATGATTGCATAAGGATATGGTGACGTTTTGGTAGAAACGTTTTTAAAACATTTATTTTTGCCTCTCTAGGAGAAGTTTGCAATCCATTTAAGGTCCACTTTACTTCACATTGTGGCTCTGAAAAAATGCAGTTACAAATGTTTATGCTACAGCTCTTATGAGCAGATTGGTGCATATTATTCTGTAAATATAGCAATATAGTTTGTATTTATAAGGATTTGAGGCCGCATAATGCGCTGCTTTGTTGTTATTAGAGTTTAATTACCAAAAAAAAAACATTCAATTGGATACAGTGGCTATATCTGTGCTCACTCTATTTTTTTCAAGAAGCACAATTAGCTGCTTGATGACTTCACCCTTCAAATGAAATAGGTAACATGACTGGTGCTTATCACAGGTTGATGAATTATGAACATATTTCTTTTTATGGTTTATATTATTTTGAATTCAAGACCTTGGTGGAGGCACTTTGATGTAATTTTATTCAGTTGTGTGTTTCTGTATCTTTTCATGTTTTTGACTGTACTTGTTAAATATTTATGCAGTTTTCAACTCTTTCTTAAAATATAATGTATGAAATTTTGTCTTAGTTTGTAATTAAATGACGTGGAAACAGGAATCATGTTTGTCAATCATACATTAACCTGTTTGACTTTAGTATGATTAAATTATTAATTCATTGAATTATGGTTGTAATTGATCATTGATTGTTTTTTTATTAATTTAATTGCATTGAAAGTAGTGTGATCATCATTGTGATCTTAAGGTTTTAAATTCTCATTGAATTTTTCTTTATTTTACATTGCTTTACCATAGTACATGCATTGTTTTAGTGGTGCATTTCTAAAAGATGTGGTTGAAGTGTGGAGTATTTTAGTATTCTGAAAATACTGGCCAAATTTGTGAAGTTATTTGGTTGATCTTATGTTACAGAAGTAAATACTGTAATAAAGTATACCAGTATGTAAATTTCATGGTTAATGCTAAACTTAAGATTTTTGGGTTAATAAATAGAACAACTAAGTATTTACTATAAAAATGATTGTTGTTCTTTATTGTCTTACTGATGATGATTTATCAACTCTTGGATTTTAATCTCAGTATTGTCATTGTGGTGGCTTTTTTCTAAGGATGTTTCAACACTTGAAATTTATGTCTAAAGCTAATTTAAATTAACTTAAAATATTTCTCTTGCCCCATCACTTTTCTGGTATACAACTTCTTCGTTCAAGAACTCTGCTGCTTTTTGGTGTATTCTTTTATAGATAATTCTTGACAGTATCATTGATACATGTTGTCTGGGTTATGGGGCATAAGTTTTCACATTTCTCTGCCCTTCTATTGCGTATAGTGATTATGATGTTCTTTTGGAAATTGGTGTTTATCTATCCAGTAGAGTGCATGGAAAAGATGGTTTTGTACAGCTGAGTAAATGTTCACTCTACTTTATTTTTAATTAACTTAAGAGAAACATCAATAATTCTGGAAGCTGTGTTTATCTGAATTGTAGACTCTCGGTGAGATCAGGGTCTGTCAGAGGGAGAACAGAAATGATACACTCAAGGTCTCCACGCTTTTTTGGTCCGAACTCCATAACATCATGTTGCAAGCAAAAAGCACCTCTTAACCATTTACATACCCCCATGGTCTCACAGAGGCATTCCATTAGATGACCTTGCCGTCACTTCAGGAACATCTGCATCTCAGGCCCTGTAGGATGGTAAGAGAAAGAGTGCCGTCACCAGAAGCAGGAGGAAATTGGATGTAGAGAGTGAGTGGGCAACAGGTAACTGACATGACCAATTGACCTTGCACCCAACGTGGATCATCGGATATGGCACCAGATGATTGTGTTTGGAAGTACCGAGTCTCTTTCTCCCTCTCTTATACAGTAAACTCCCAATTATCTGTACACACGTAATATAGGCTGCGGCTTATCCATGCACCACCAATCTATTTAGTGTATCGGCAGTGGTCTCAAAGGAAAGCAAAATTTTATTTTCCTCCCATTGTGACTTTCACTACGGACCTAACGACTAGTCCAATGTCTAATGCCAGCCTTCATGCTGCCCCCCCGAGACTTGCGAATATTTCATTGTGGCCTGGACACCTCTACTGGATTATTTTTTGTCATAGAATGCTATTATGCACAGCGAGGATCTTTTCAATTCCAAATTATGTTATTTTCTTTGGAAGTTTATTTATTTTGGCAGCACACTGCAGAGAAATAAATCCAGAAAGAACCAAACAGCAGATAATACATGTTTCCCAATTATTCATGCACCCTTTACCATGGTATCAGAATTTGACAGCAGATAAATAACCTAGATACAGCAGACTCCCAATTTTCCGTGCTAATGACTACAGTCATTCACACGGAAAATCGGGAGTCTGCTGTATCTAGGTTCTCTACTGCTCTGTCATATTCAGATCTCAATATTGAGGTTCCCATATTACAATTATCTTTTAATTGTGTTAACTTGCATTGTATAATTGCTCCAAGTATTCCCTCCATCTCTAAACTTGTTTTTAGTTAAACATTCACTAATTTTTCATGAAGGGTATAATAGCCAGTTTATGACATATTTCCAACTGTCTTCCCCTGGGCCCTTCTAGGAAAAAATCCCCCAATGAAGGTGCAGATGTGAACATTTTATTTATTGAGCTACCAAAACTACAGCAGAACGTCCGATTTAAGAATCCATGCGTTCTTCAGAATACAAATGGAAACCAAGCAAGAAATTAACATGGTATAGCTAATATTCTGTGGTGTGGAAAATTGTGCATTATTTACAACAGATCACGTCGCTTAACATCCACGAACTTCAAAATAAATGATCGGGCGAGGGAGTGAAAGGAACTACACTATTACATGCTTCTTCTCAACACTCAATAGAGCAAAAAGTATTAAAACGATTGCTTTGGAAACCGGCTTCAATCTATTTAAAGATTTCCGGGGATTAAAACAAAAAGTACGAAAGTAATACACGATAGGTTGTGAATGGAGCCATGGTTATGTACATGAAATTAAATTGTGCACTCGTAAGTAAGTATTCGTTTTTAAACTACTATAAGCATAATAATTATATCCGGCCAGTAGTATGAGATTACAGACACACATTAAATGTTATATTCAACAAAAAATATATACATGACGAAAATTATAAATAAACGTGTTCCCGCCGGTTGCGTTACTAAGCTTTCATAATTAGCGACTGCTGTTAATATATACAATGTTTAAAATATTTCAATCCGAAAAATTTTCAAGCCATTAATTACGAGGATATTTATACGATACATAAATTTTATCACTCTAGGTACTCTCTAAGGAATTATCACAATCACAATTTTACGTGTTTGACTCTAGTTGTAATTTCCGCTCGGTCAAAATGACGATTTCTTCCCGAATCTAAAGGTGGCGTTTCAATTGTAATGTCGTGCCGTGCCATGTGCATGTGAGGTGACGGGAAATTTAGACGTTACGAGTTTTGTTCCTTGCTGGTAATGTATAAGAACTGATAATGTAATCAGTTAGGATACTTTTTTACCTAAGTTCGTGAGAAAGTTTTTTTGAAATGGCTATGAACGGGTTCAATTTTTACCTCACCGTAGTGGAGAAGGAAGGCCCTTATATTAAGTTATGGGCTCAAGTAGACAGAAGTACTGTGGATTACATTGACAACCATTTAGTTACCTTAAACCAGCAGTTTACTAAGGGAGAAGGGAAACCGCACGTATCTACAATAAGTGTTGGAATGATGTGCTGTGCTCAATTCCATGGTATTTTCTACCGTGCTCGAGTAGTGAGCGTGGCAAATATATCAGTGGGACTTGTAGTGGTTCGTTTCGTTGATTATGGTAATAGCACAGTGTCTTCGGTTGATGACTTAAGATTGGTGGATGAGCAGTTAGCGAGGTTACCTCCACAAGCAACGGACTTCTACTTACATGGTGTCTCACCGTTAACTGGACCTGATTTGGACGACGTCACTACGGAATATATGAGACACCATTGGGTGTACAAGGAATTCGATGCTTTTCTGGTGGTTGAAGCCAATGATAAGCGACTGGTGAAACTCTATCAAGGTGGTGTTAACGTTAGTGATATAATGATCAGTCAGAAACTTGCTCTTGTTATGGACCATCAGCAGCAAGAGGCCTTACTCACAGGTCGTGTCAACCACCCTGCATTACATTCGTCAGTGGCACAGCCTCAGCAATGGCAAGTGCCGTCACACGTACCTTCCGCGCAGTTTCCTGTTAAGACGTCATCCTTGCGAAATGCTGTCTATGATGTTCATGGGGTGCCACCAGGCGCGGGAAGAGCATCTCCGCTTATGTACGGGGTACCCCAACATATGGTACCATCATCAGGGGAATTATCGGCAAAAACCTTCACTTCTCCTATTTTGGAACCGAATTCTGAACACAATATTTTTGTGTCCAATGTGGAAGATGGCCCGCTGTCATTCGCTGTACAGCTTCAAGCAGCAGAACAGACTCTCATCGCGGTCACCGCGGATATTGCGGGACACCGTCCGATTCCTTTAAGAGAGCCTCCTGTGCCAGGATCTGTCTGCTTAGCCAGGTGGGTGTTAGGAAGTTGTTTCATTTAGTTATTTACAATGGCAAAATAGTAAAAATGACATTTTCTTGTTTTTACCTTTAGATTTCCTGGAGACACGAAGTTGAGTAGAGCTACAATAATGGAAGTTATGGATAGCACGTGTAGGGTGTACTATGTTGACTTTGGCAACGTCAGTGATGTACCTTATACCGACATATTTGAACTGCCGGCAAAACTTATAAATCCCAAAGCAATGGCTCTGAGATTTTGTCTGGCTGGGCTCAAAAAAGGCCCACCTCCCACCAACATAACTAAGGAAGCATTCAAGGATGTAGTTAGGGGTTGTCTGTTACGGTTGCGTGTAGCTCCTAGCCCTGAAGGACCCCCATTGAAACAGTATGGATACTTATTTCGGGAAGGGAGGGATGTACGTGTATTGTATGAGGAACTGGTAAAGGAAAGATCTAGAAGTATTGCGAATGTATCTGCTGCTGTTAGTTATCCTCGAGCTCCAATTACCTACGAACCAGCTAAGGCGGATGCCGTTAAAAATGGTACTTGGGTTACAATATCCCATCTCAACTCCCCAGATGAGTTTTGGGTTCAGCTGGAATCTGATCAGTCAGATTTGGAACAGGTGATGGCCCTATTGGATGAGTTCTGCAATCGAAGTAAGGGAATTCCAAGTGTGTCAGACCTTAGGGTTCAAAGCCCTGTATTTGCTAGGTTTTCTGAGGATGACAGGTGGTACCGTGCATCCATTATCAAGGTTAAATCAGGTAATGATGGACTGGCAGTACATGTCGAATTTGTCGACTATGGGAATGAAGAAGGTGTGAGTGATATCAGTCGACTGAGGGTTGCAGAGCCATCAATTGTGTCAGCCTTGGCAGCTCAGGCTATTCGGTGTCGTCTGAATGGGGCAGCCAATGTTCGGTGCAAGGTAGGGGCAGAAATATGGGATCAGATATCAGTAAAGTTTACTGACTTAACTTTAGAAAGTAGAGGAATGGTCAAGCTCGGCCCTCGAGGAGTTGGAGATCCAGTTGTTGTGATAGACGAATTAAGGGATGACTCACTTAGTCCTCCAGTTGTGATCACTATGGATGCCCTCTATAATGCTGTTGTGGGCGTTGTCATTGATAGCCCTCCAGAGGTCAACACAGCTGTAGTTTACTCAGACCCCTCATCAGGTAAGTTGCTTTTCTCTCCTGAAAAATAAAAAATATATTTGGTAAATAAAATTACTAGGGGAGTACTTCAAACTCCCGATTAATAATGCTAACTTTTATGTCACTGGTCTCTCAATTTCAGTGGTAGGTTTAAAATGAATAGGTGAAACAACCTTTTTTTTATTTCCTCTTGTCTCAGGCAATTGCATCACAAGTCTTTGATAGAAGTAGTCTATAAATGTTTTATGATATCCTCACTGGGTCAAGGATAGCCTTGTTTTCAGCTGAGGGTATTTTAGCTTTACGGGATTGCTTTGATGCCAAGACAGAGAATTCATAACATTATAATTGTTTTAAAAGAAGGAGAATGTCTGCCCTGCAGAATTTTGATGTCAATAATGCATTCCATCAAGAATGATCTATATTTGGTATTTCTGATAATACTGGTCTTATTAATGTGAGATGGGGTTGAATGGTCTTGTGACTATTGGTAGGACTGATGGGAGCAGTGATAATTAATCTGTGGCCACCTATGTCAGAAGGGTCAAAGGGCTGGAATCTGACTAAAACCCTTATAAAAATTTGTTTCAATGAGCTGAAAATATATGTGACCATCATGAGGTGGCCACTTCAGTAGATTTCTTTCGTTAGTCAATTTCATGTCCCAAAAATGGTATGATCTGTGAAAATTGAACACAGTTTTCATCACAATCATAAATTATTGTATGATGAGGTTGGAATTAAAGTGGCCGTTAAATACCGTATTTATCATCCTTTAATTACTGTCGCTTTCGTCCATATCTAGTTTAGTTTATAATGTGAAATAAGTGATAAATCCTAATTTTGGTGATGTCCGACAAAAACTGGCAATTTGATAAAACCCTACTGTAACCTCGTAAGTGATGCTAATGACTGTGGCTGCTGGTCACTTTCTCCAAAAAGATATTGCAATCAATAATATGCTCTCACCCTACTAGCTAGTGGTATGGTGAACTTCAATGGATGTCCTTTAGGATTTATTATTCTATGCTTTATGAATGTAGTTTTTGGCCATTGTTTTTAATGTAGCATTTGAGGAAATAATTTTGAAATATCAGAATGGTTAGTTTGTAGTGCATTAGTGTTAGTTCCTACCTACCTCTATGGTAACAATATGCCCTAGGCATTAGGATTTTGTTTTATAGTCATTAATTTCTACTTGACTTTTCAAACCAGAAGTCCAATTACTGCATTTTAATAATTGCTTTAAATATTATACATTTAAATGAGTAGGTACAAAAAACATGTATAACATTTTTTGTGGAAATTATGGTATAGGTTTGTTTTAGTTAAGCCTGAATCACATGATCATTTTTACGTCCCTTTTCAGGGACAGCTCAAATGATAGCTTAACCCATTGGCTTACAAAGACGGCGATTCGCCGTCCGCTCAAAATTGGCCCTTGCTTACAAAGACGGCGATTCGCCGGTCTCGTATATTATTTTTTTTCCAGCCCTCTTTTGGAGCATAAATTTCAGATAGATTCATAATATATGTTCTTTATTGCTTTTACGTTCTCCTAATGCAAATTCCGACGCTGTTATTGTATTGCAGTTCATATTTTATTCTTTTATATACTCGATGGTTTGAAAGTATTTTCGCCGCGCCGTCATCATTTATCGTGAGCCCAATGCACATTCAGCACCAACTTACTTTGTCTCCTTTCTCTCCTATCCTCCTTCTATTTGATACAGTATTGCTGAGACACCTATTCATTGTCAACATGAGATAACGAAAGCAATATTACACGTATATCTGATGAGTGCCATCGCGTAAGCGAAAGATACCCATTATCTTCATCTTCAGTGAACTTGCTACTATGCAAAAGATCTTTTCTGCTGTCAATCTTTTCTGCTGTCTCACAAAAGTTTCCTTTCATCTTTTCCTATTTGCTGCTACATCAACAAAGAAGATAGAATTACCAAATGAAGGCGTGACCTTCTGATAATACATATTAGTTAGCAGCCAGTATCCTTGCCGCCACAGCCACGGACGCTCGCGCTCGAGGCCGCGTATACTCGCGCTCCCCACGAAGCAATGGCCGGCAAAAAGGGCAATATTATTACGGACGATGATGTAGAAAGGTTTATTTTTGATAGTGACATCAGTGCAAGTGATAACAGCGAAGAAGATAGTGCAGAATTTTCCAGCGAAAATGAAGGCAGTATTTGTCCAGCGGATTCAAAATAGGCTAACGTAGAAAACAATTGGCATTGATGTAAAAGTAACCAGAGTGTGAAAGAATATAAATTCTCTGGTAAACCTGGCATAAATGAAAGATTTCTCAGGAGCGTGGGAAAGAATCCTAGTGAGAGAGACTTTTTCTTCCAGTTTCTTGAAGGTGATTTTTGGGAACTCATCGCAATTGAAACCAACAAGTATGCAGATGCCTTTTTGTACTCTGACAAAAATAGAAAAAGTGATCTTAGGAAAGGGTGGTTTGAAACAACTAGAGAAGAGATTCAGGCCTATTTCTCATTGTGTGTGCTAATGGCACAATTGAAAAAAATAAACTTCAAAGATACAGGAGTCCGCGCTACGTGACAGAAACGCCTTTTCTCGGCTGAGTTATGCCATAAAAACGTTTTTTTGTTGTTATCAAAATTCTCACATTTTGTTGATAATTCAAAAGTGAATGAAAATGATCGGCTGAAAAAGATATCTCCAGTGATCGACTGCATAAATACAAAATTTAGAGCCATGTACACTCCGGAGAGAAATCTTGCCGTGGATGAAAGCTTGATGAAATTTCGGCGCACCCTCTGCTATGCCCAGTACAACCCAAGTAAACGCGCTCGCTTTGGAATCAAGTTCTAAAAATTATGTGAAAGCTCACCAGGGTACTGCCTACAATATTCAATTTACACTGGGAAAAAACCACCCGGAGCAACGCAAATTCCTTCGAGTGCAGCAATAGTACTAGAACTTTTGCATCACTACTTCGCAAGGGTTACACTGTGGCGTTAGATAATTGGTACACATCACCTGATCTATTTCTCAAGTTGATTGATGAGAAAACTAATGCCTTAGGCACAGTTAGAATAAACCGAAGGAATATGCCGGCAGAACTCAAAAATATACAGTAGAAGAAAGGGGAGGCAAAAGTAGTTTATAGCTATGGAATCCCTGCTATGAAATGGAGAGATAAAAAAGACGTGCATGCACTAACAACATACCACAAGACCTTGGAAATGACTGACACTGGAAAGAAATCAGTAAGAACTAAAGAATCAATCATAAAACCAAAATTCATTCCCGATTACAACGTACAAATGAATGCTGTTGACAGGCAGGATCAGCGATTAGCATCTTTTCCAATTATGCGTCGTTATACCAAAGGTTATAAAAAGATATTTTTTTATCTCATGGATATGGTTTTATTCATTACTTACGTATTATATGTACACGAAAACAGCAGGCAAGAAGATTCAATTTGATGACTTCAGAGAAAATTTAGCTGAGAAAATTCTAGAAAATGTGAATATGCCGGACTATAAAAGACGCGGGCGCCCACTATCAGGCCCCTCACCCATGAGATTCCAGGCGGCAAATTGGGGACATTTTCCAATTCATATCCCGCCAAATCCAGAAAAATCCATCACGTAAATGTGTGGTGTGCAAAACAAGATGAATGAAGAGCGAAACCAGGTGGGAGTGTGAAGAATGAGGTGTCGCCCTTCACCTACCAGATTGCTTCAAACTCCATCATACGAAATCAACCTAAATATAAAACTTACGATTTATTCACAAAGAATTTTCAATTACATCACATTGTCATATAGTTTCCAGTAATTATAATTCAGGCCAAGTGAAATTTAAGAAAAATAAAAAAATATCGAAAGAAGCTATTCAAGTTTGAGACAGAATGCCAATGACAGTAAAAAAATGTTTTTCAGTATTCTGCCAGATTCATTATAATATATCTCCAGAACCCTTCGATGCATTTCAATGCAACTTTCAAGAATGAAAGAAGATATAGTTTACAATATGAATCCAAAAACAAAATTTAAAAATTTAAAAAAATGTGCCCAAAAAAAATTGTTTATAATTTTGCAAACCTTGTATAATTGTTAATAATAATGTTCAATGAAAAAAAATTTTCGACTGCAAACAACAAATTATAATTGGCAAAATGCTAACCTAGGTATATAAAAATTTTCAATAAAATATACAATAAACTATAATATTTATAGCATTTTTATCAGTAGAATATTTTCTCAAAATAAATGGTATTTCTGAGGGAGTAGCACGCAAGAAAAATGGTAAGCCAATGGGTTAAAAATGATCGTCCGACTTAATCACTTCATGGATATTGGCAATGATAGGGATCGCTATCCCTTTTTTCGTCATTTGAGCTCGCCCTTTTTTCCTCACGTTTGGCCTCAGCCAAAAGCAGTCGAAAACGATGTAAATCATCCATTGTTACGAAGTTGTTTACCGTATCTCGCGAACAGAAATGATACGAGAAGGGACGGTAAAAATGATCGTGGGAGCGGCGAAATGATAGCTTGAGCTATCATTTTTGCGGTCCCTGAAAGCTATAGCTTAAATGATCCCTTTAAAGGGACGAGAAAAATGATCGTGTGATTCGGGCTATAAACATAAATCACATGCTTATTTTTCGCATAGGTGTTAGGGATCATTTGAGCTATATCTTATGACGAAGTTGAGGGGGCCGAATATTTACTTCGTAATAACTGAACTTCGTTATATGTGGACCAGTTTTACTGAGCCTCTCTTTGACGGGGATTAGCCTTCACTTCATTATAAATGGGTTTGATCTGCAGTATACATATGCTGCCGTGTGCTCTGATTGGCTGCATTTTGGGTTCATTTGTGTTAATGGGTAGAAAGAAGGACCTGCTCATATAATGAAATAAGGGATGGGAGTCCATATTATTAGAGCTATTCCTAAAAATAATCCTTTTGGATGTCCATTTTTCAGCTGCCCCTAAACTTGTCCATGACCAACAATCATGTAATTCAGGCTCTAAAATTTTTCATGGTGGTGTCCAAGTCAATTCATCAAGTTTTGACATCCACTGACTCAGCTTTAGATGAAACTAGGCATGATTTATCTTGTCATGTAAATATGAAAGAATGCATTATTTTTTCTTCTCTATCTCAACTCAAAGCTATTTCAAGTGTTGGTGAAACTGCAGATTTTCAATTCCTGAGGACTCCGTGTGCACTTGTACCTCCGGAAGGAAAAAATTTATCTGCCTTATTTATCACTCAATTGTCGAAAAATTTGCTGTTTTATCAAAGAAACTATAATGATTCCAGAAAACAATTTATTTATGTTCTAAAAGTTATACAATAAATTCTCAAAACACTTGATTTTCATAAGATTTAAGTTTCATAAGATAAAAGTTCTTACCCACAACATGGATGCATAAAAGATTTAATATCTACTGCAGACAGTATGTTTTTGAAGCAAAACTATTTTTTCTCATAATCTTAAAGATATTTCCCACTACCTCTGATTGTAAAACTCATGGCTTTTTGTATGCTTTTTGAGATCAAAAATGTTAAATATAAATAAAATTGCATTTTACATTTCTGATAGTCAATGACAGGCCTACCTACAGTTAGTCAAAAGAAAAAAGCAATAGTTGTCTTAAATATTTTAATTAGATTTTCATGGTAAATTAGGAAGAAGACTCGTACTCAAGAATTTTTGGGAACACAGGTCCAGTTTGACCACTAAATAGCAACAAAATGAAGTGAAACTAATTTCTAGAGAATTTTAAGTGCGATTTTTCTACTTACTTTCATTGCGGAACAGCAGTTTATAAGTAACTTTGCAATACATCTCAGAGTATACGGAATTAAATGAGTAGGCCTTAAGTTCCTGAAATTTGTGTAAATATATATGTATTAAATGTATAGTGTCTCTGTCAAAGAACATCTACTGTCGTGGAAAAAAGTCATGACACTCGAGTTTACAAGTCAATGACAGTTGTACGCGTAGTCCCACATGAAAACAAGTTATATCAAAAATTAGCTAATTTAATTCTGCGTTTAACTGTGGAAAGTGAAAATTTTTATTTTAACTTGTTAAAATTTTATTGTCTGTGAAACAAAAAAAGTGCCGGTTTTTTCACCATTTTAAACGGAATGCTCACTTTGAAAATGCATAACTTTTAAAGTACTCATTGGATCGTAGCCAAAATTTAATACGACATAAAGGAACTTGATGTTAAGATATGTACAAAGTTTTAAGATAATCGAAGTTTAAATAAAATTGTTCTTGTAAATTTTGTGAAACAACTTTTTCTCAGTACTGCGTGGTCATATCGATACGAATCTTGTCCTGTCATGGAGCTTATGGTAATAAAAGGCTAATCGGTCCTCGATATTTAGAATTTATTTAGTTGTTTATTTTATGTGCGCTTACATTTAATTCGGTGTTTCCAACAACAAGCGGAGTGAAGCGAACGAGAGGAAACAGACCAATGGCCTTGGAATTCTGTGCGACGTTGCCACGTTCGACACCATCCCCACGCTCCATGTGTAGAATCCATACATTTTTGTTGCATTGTAACTAAAAAAGATTTTCTTTGGATTAACATCTGACAGTATGCCTGCTAAACCATTGACGGAGGGCGAGTTTGCCATGGTTGCTAGTGCGATTTGTTTTTTTAGAAGCGAGAGTGAAAAGATTAATGATAAAGGGTATCCGGTCTATCATAAAGTGTCCGAGTGTGTTGGAAGATCGTTATCGACGGTTAAGAGATGTGCCACTGCAATGAAAGAAGATCTTTTTAAGTTACAAGTTAAGCTTCTAAAAAAACAAATTGCACTAGCAACCATGGCAAACTCGCCCTCCGTCAATGGTTTAGCAGGCATACTGTCAGATGTTAATCCAAAGAAAATCTTTTTTAGTTACAATGCAACAAAAATGTATGGATTCTACACATGGAGCATGGCGTCGAGGATGGTGTCGAATGTGGCAACGTCGCACGGAATTCCAAGGCCATTGGTCTGTTTCCTCTCGTTCGCTTCACTCCGCTTGTTGTTGGAAACACCGAATTAAATGTAAGCGCACATAAAATAAACAACTAAATAAATTCTAAATATCGAGAACCGATTAGCCTTGTATTACCATAAGCTCTATGACAGGACAAGATTCGTATCGATATGACCACGCAGTACTGAGAAAAAGTTGTTTCACAAAATTTACAAGAACAATTTTATTTAAACTTCGATTATCTTAAAACTTTGTACATATCTTAACATCAAGTTCCTTTATGTCATATTAAAGTTTGGCTACGATCCAATGAGTACTTTAAAAGTTATGCATTTTCAAAGCGAGCATTCCGTTTAAAACGGTGAAAAAACCGGCACTTTTTTTGTTTCACAGACAATAAAATTTTAACAAGTTAAAATAAAACTTTTCACTTTCCACAGTTCAACGCAGAATTAAATTTGCTAATTTTTGATATAATGTGTTTTCATGTGGGACTACGCGTACAACTGTCATTGACTTGTAAACTCGAGTGTCATGACTTTTTTCCACGACAGTAGTCCACACATTAAAATACAGCCCATATGGAATCACTTCTCAAACCAACTTTGCATTATAGATGTTTGGTTCAACAGTACCTACTTAATGCAGTCTTAGATAATAGCTTTGAGTGAACTTGTTTTCGTTTGTTTCAAACTTCACTTCCAGTCTTCCTTGTAAATTTGATAACCATTGGTTCATGCATTTTTAGTCTTTTTCGGAGGAGTTTTACACTATTCCTGATCCCTTTTTAGTAGGAGCTTCCACATTACAAATAATATTAGTCAGGAATATCACAATTATCTTCTTTCTACTGAGGCCAGTAAAATGATGTTGCAGGTACATAAGGATGCATTTATTTTATTTTCACGTCACATTCATCAACATGATTAGGCATGTTAATGTATTTCCTACAGTACAAGTCTTCTTATTTATTTATCTTGAAAATCTGATAAAAATATTTTAGACAACTATGTATTGCGTTTTTCTTTTAACTAATTGTAGGTAGTCCTGATGTTGATTACCTGAAAAGTGAAATGCACATTTTTTTATATTTAACATTTTTTATCTCAGAAAGCACACAAAAAGACCCGAGTTTTATTTTCTTAGGTAGTGGGAAATATCTTTAGGATTATGAGAAAAAATAGTTTTGCTTTTTAAACACATAGCTTTTGGTAGAATTAAATTTTTTATGTCCCCTTTTTGCCATTTTTTTTAGCCATGTTTTGGGTAAGAACTTTTCTTTAATCTTAACCTAAGTGTTTTGAGAATTTATTATACCTTGATAATATAACTCCTTTTTTTGTGGAATCCTTCTGGTTTCTTTGATAAAACTGCAAAGTTGTATAACAATTGAGTGATAAATAAGACTGATACATTTTTTTCCTCTGGAGGTACAAGTGCCCACAAAGTCCTAGGGAATGGAAAATTTGCAGTTTCACCCACACTTTGAATGGCTTTAAAAATAAATGAGTTTAGATGGAGAAGAAAAATTTTGTATTCTCTCGTATTTACTTGAGAAGATAAAACATGCTAAGTTTCATCAAAATCTGATTCGGTGGGTGTCATGGCCTGGATGAACTGGTATGGAATGGTCTCAGTGATTGATTTTGCCTATTTCCTTCTCCATGTGTAACTATATGGTAATAGACACCCACTGACAATTTCAAATGATTTGTGTTACAGGTGGTTGGCAAGAAAGCAAGGTTGTCAAAGATTATAATGCTAATCCGTCATCTGGCCATGGTGACTATTCTGGACATAGCAGGTTATGTGATTTTTCATTTTTTACTCGCTTGAAAATTTTGTTTATTCTGTTTGTAAGGTAGTATAATCTGAGCATAATTATATGGTATTATTTCAGGCCTGATGGGGAATCCCCATTAGGTGGTTACAAAAGAACATGTATTGAACTATAAGCTGAGTGAACCTTGTAGTGCCTTTGTTGATATCTTTCATTCCGTGTCTTCTTTCAGTAACTTCTGGTGTATTTCTAACCTGCCACGTGAACCGGTGGAATTCACATGGCAGTTAATGTGGATTTCTTTCAGTACCGCCATAATTTCCTTAGGGAGTTTCTCCGCCTAAAGCGTATCTGCCTAGAGCTTATACTGATCTGGAGACATTAATTTTTTCAATCAATTTTTTCCTGTAAATATTTTTCCCTCTCAAAAATTAAGTATTTCAAATCTCTTGCATATCATCATGGTTAGGTTTTTGGGTATAATTTTTTTCATTTGTACTCCATCAGTAAATATTCTTGTGTCAGAAACATGCTGTTTGCAGTTCTATTTTCTGATTATGCTTCTTTTTTCCTCCTGGGCCTGCCATGAATAAAAAAATCCAATGCACAGTGAACTCTCATTAAGACATTCCTTGGTAGCACATTTTCTTTTTTGGAAAGGCACTTCCAATATAAAGTTACCACTTCAGAGCCGAAATTTTTCTGGAAGTCCCGAGTTGAGTGATTTGACAACGCTGCATCACGGCTTCCCTCTGGTTGAGCCTCAGGAAGCTCAAACTGAAAATAAACCCCCTTCCTTCCTCCCTTCCTTCATAAATGGCCACGGTGCGAGGGTCTAGGGTTGACCCAGAGGCCCCAAATTTTTCTGGCCTCATTTTGAGTCACTTCAACAACTTTTTCCAGAGGGCCAAGTTTCTCTGCGAAAAATCGATTTCCGATCCGCCCTAGTGTACAACTCATATTCTATCAACATTCCCTTTTTCTATGCATTTCATATTATAATGGAATTCACCTATGAGATGTAACCCTTTGCGACTAAAAAAATTTGGCTATTTCCTTCTGTGAAAACATCAATGTAATTATTAAAAAATGTCCGTTACCTGCATTAAATGTGAAACTAAATTATGTACATGCTGATGTGCTCCGTATGAATATCGCTTCTTTCATTTATTGAGATATAAAGCCTCAAACTTGTTTATTTACTTATGGTATGGATAGTGTATACAAAACATTCGGGCCTATCCTTTTTACGCGCTTTCCTTGTTACCATATTCAGATTTATGGTCCATACGTAAACATGTTAACTAGAGTCCACTGCATCACCAAAAATTCAATTTTCCCCCCATATAACCCATGTCCCTACATCTCTGGAGCATAAGGGTCTAAAAATATATGTTACTAAAAATAGAGTATAATATATTGTTGATATTTTTTTCTGAGAACCTGCTTTGTGTAATGGATTGACTAACATTGGCATTTTCTTAACCATAGGGCATATGATTCAAGAAAAGGACGGGAAGACAGTGAGAGTGGGAGTTGGGATGCTGGCAGTAGGCAGCATAATGGAAAAGGCCGTATGGTTGCCGGAAGGAATGGTAATCAGGAGTTTGGGAACTGGGATGGTGATAGGGGAGCCTCTCAGAAGGAAAGTGGAGGTACTTCTCCTCCGTACAAGGGAAGCAGGAATGCTCACCAAGGCTCAGGCGACACTTGGGATAACAACAAGGATGCCGAGGGATATTCCCGAGGTGGCAGGGGTGGTAGGAGGCAGCAGGACTCTCATGGGTGGGACTCTGGGAGACATAGTGACAGTGATGGTGGGGAGGGCTTCCATGGTGAGCGTGGCAGCAGGCGTGGTGGACGAGGTGGTGATGGGGGATTCAGAGGTGGGAGACAAGGAGGGAGGGGAGGTGGATATGGCGGGAGGAGCCCTCGAAGAGAAGATGGAGACTGGGACCATAAGGATACTTCAGGACAAAGTGATGGTGAGGGAAGCACTGGTGGTAGAGGGGGATTCCGTGGTGGTAGAGGTGGTCGAAGCTGGGGAGGTGATGGGGGTGACAGAGGGGGTCGAAGCTGGGGAGGCGATGGGGGTGATAGAGGGGGTCGAAGCTGGGGAGGCGATGGGGGTGATAGAGGGGGTCGAAGCTGGGGAGGCGATGGGGGTGATAGAGGGGGTCGAAGCTGGGGAGGCGACGGGAGTGATAGAGGGGGTCGAAGCTGGGGAGGCGACGGGGGTGACAGAGGGGGTCGAAGCTGGGGAGGCGACGGGGGTGATAGAGGGGGTCGAAGCTGGGGTGGCGATGGGGGTGATAGAGGGTTCAGGGGTGGTCAACGAGGAGGCCGGGGTGGTGGCCGGGAGGACTCCTTTAAAAAAGATGATGAAGGGAGAGGATTTGGAGGATACCGTGGAGGGCGAAATCGAGATGGGGGTGATTGGGAAGGGGGAGGCCGCTCTGGTAGGGGAGGCAGGAGCGATGGTGGTGGGCGTGATCACAAGTTTGGGGCTGAAGGTGACGATGAGAACTCCTTTGGTGGAGGAGGAGGTTATCGTGGAGGCAGGAGCCGGGATGGAGGAGAGAGACCAAGGAGGTTTGGGAATGACAGAGAGGGTGGATTTGGTGACTTCCGAGGTGGTCAAGGTGGAAGGGGTGGTGGAAGAGACAGTGGTTTCGGAGGAAGTTGGAAGGATAGCAACTCTAATGGTGAGTGACTTGTGTTTTGTTTGTGAGAATATACTTTTTGCTGCAGGATTTCCATGCTGTGTGAATTATTGCACCTTCAATATTTGGTTGACTATTTCACCATCTTTAGCTAGATACCTAAAATACCTGTCTTATGACAACCCCTCATTAGCAGTACTCTCGAATAGAATGACAAAATTAACATTGTCATTGTAATAATTGTGTTTTGCCATCATTTATTTTCTCTTACTTATTTTAATATAATTACCCCAGTACAAAGTTTAAAACCGTGAAATTCAGTTTTATGAAACGTTCACTATAAAAAAATGTCCATTTCTGGTAATTACCAGAAATATGCAATTGGACTTTTTTCTAAGTGATTACTTAAGCAAGTTGTTTTTGGTGTAGTCATTATGAAATTTCTGACTTAGTGAATTTGGGTGCTCTGGGGAAAAAGTAATTTGCTGCATTAGTTTTATGCACAAGTCTTATACATTCACACCTTTGTTAAAAATTTTTCATTAACTTCATATTTCTTGCCATGAAAATCAAATTAAAGGCAATATGTACAGCTCTCTATAAACCGTTGAATGAAAGCATGGTCATCTATCAAGTATTCAAGTAGCATTTCTTTCATGGCTGATGCGATGAAATTCTATTGATCACATTCACCACTGCAGCACATGCTCGGATGGACGTATGCAGAAAATTGAAAATGGAATTAAAAAAAGAATAAGAATATGGAATACATAATTTTGTCACTTAAATTTGAATTTGATTTGAAGTTATGTGGACGTCGATTCTGTACAAAAATTTTCTCGAACAAATAATGATTCGATTGAAAATCACAAATGTTCTCACACTTCTAATTATGAGCATGTAATTGCTTTTTTGAGTTAATTATAATCAGTAATACATGCTGGGGTTTGAAAAATGAGGTATTTATCGGTGCTCAAGTCTCTGATATCTGTTGCGTGTTTGCCAAGTATTTCAGGACCACAAGAGGAATAAATTTGTACATGTATGATTTATACTTTTCGTTTTTAAATTTGAAGAAACTTATAACCAGCCTTTTACTTCGTTTTTTAACTTTGCTTCTATTATTTTCAGATACTAATGGGAAAGATAATGTCCAGAATACATTTTCATCGGTAAGTGACTGAGCACTTCTTTTATATTAAGAGATGCTTTTATTTTGAAGTTTTATTCGTAGCAATAGTTGTTGTAAGGGTTCGTCGACGGCTAAGGTAATTTTGTATTTGGCAAGTTTTATTCGTGCTTGATGTTGACCTTATTTGCTTTTATTTTAATATTTAATTTATTTTTAGGATGAAAAACCTTCAGTAATTATTTTTTTGCAAACTTTACTCTTAGGTAGCTGAATCTGATGAAGTATGGGAAGATGATGGTCCATCAGCAGCACCTATGGTTGCTGCTGAACCGGAAGCCACTGCCACTACCACTACTGTTCCCTCTGGACAGATTGAACTTCAGAGTGTTGAAGTTGGATCATCAGAGGCAGTCAGTGTAGTCTTTGTTGAAAGCCGAGCCAATTTCTTTGTCCAGCTTCAAAGTCAAGCTGACAAATTAGACACAATAACAACTCTTTTGTCTGAAAATTATGCCATTCCTGATGCAGCAGCTGAAGAAAAAGGTATGATGGATCACTCCATTTTTGGAACTCTATATGTTAATAATAGCTGTATTGGAATGAAGTTGTCTACCAGCCTTGAAAATGGGGAAAATTACAAATAACATTTGGGCCCCAGAAAACAGGAATGTTGTTTCAATCAAGAATTCAATGAAATCCTCTTCCCCATGCCAGGAGTTTAGATAATATTGTGACATAGCTATTTAAATGTGACAATTTAGTTACAATACAGTCAACCCCCGTTAGTTTGAACCCTTTTAATTTGAAATATTGAATAATTCAAAGTTGTGTGCAGTCCCCGACAAATGGAATAGGAAATTGTGTAATTTGTAGTACGGATAATTTGAAATACACTTAATATCTAACTCTAAGTCAACTTTCGACCCATGACGCCCCAAGTTATCGTTTATTTCAAAACGATTCACCAGAGTAGCATCATTCCATGTTAGTTAGTGCTTATAGTCGTTGTGATTTTGGCATCGCTTTCTTGAGCATTTGTTACTTTAACCTCTAGGAGCCAGATTTAAATGCCCAAAAATCGACCTTAACAGCCGGATTTAATTTTGGCTCTTTAATTTTTTCTATTCCTCGACTCGAGAAACGTCAATATCTCAACAACTACTGAAGGTAAATTGTTCAAATGAAAAGTGTTATTTAGCCAAATGTATGATGCAACCATATTATTAATTTACTATGAGGTCATTTATTTACATAAATATATTTATAGCAAAAGTATGTGTATAGCACAAAGTTGAAGTAATTTTTTACCCAGAGAAATTAAGTTGATAATGGGATTATGATTTTACTAATTATATACATGTTACTAAATGGTATTATATGTCTTATGGTAGATTTATATCCTTGTGTGATGTTCTTGAAAACAGTTATAAGTGCATAGTCCAACCTCGCACACTCCACACTTTGTAATTGTGCATGTGTACAAACCCTTCTCGGAACACGTGCGGCACCTTAGGCGGTTCCCTTTTACTGGCCAGTGAGTATTATCTCTCACCTCCAAGCGACGCAGTTCTCCTCCACACGAGCTACTAGGTCTCCCCCTCCGTCAAATGTGAGGGGGAAGGGCAGAAGCCCTTTCTTCTATCATTCCCCTTATCAGTGAAAGCCAAAACTGCCTATGTGTCATCTGGCCCCCGGAAGAAGTAAACAACACGTAACTGTTGAGGATGGTTGCGTTCAATAGATGAGCGAAGAGCTTCTTCGTCCACTTCCAGCTACGTCGGATAGTATAGTAGCTCATATCCATCCAATCCCCTTTGTCAACGTAGCCCATGTGCGCATTGTAGTCCTCAATGATGGCTGGCTTCAAAGCTTTTCCTTGGTCATTGCAATAATTACCCTCTCCTGGTGGATTGTGTATGTTTGTCAACATGAACACCTCCCTTTTGTCTTTCCATACTATGACAATCAAGTCGTTACTAACGCATACCTGTAAATCATTTACATTTTTGATGTCTGACTGTCAAAATTTCGTGGCATGCCTTTGCGGTTTTGTCTTACCGTACCGCAATAGAAAATTTCTGTAGTCTTCTGGTCGTCAAAAAGAGCAGGAGAGGAAATAAAGTTGTCCACATACAATTTATGACCAACCCCTTCCACTCTCCTGGTCTGCGCCCTCACTGTCACGTGCATTGCTGACATGTCCTGTGTCACAGTCATTCAGTCCTTTCCTAAATAAGACTTTCCTGTCATAAGTGTATCCTGTTTTGTCACACTGTTTATAAATTTTAATTCCAAAACGTTTATGCTTTATTGGTATGTACTGCCTGAATATCACCCGGCCTTTAAAAAGCACGAGAATTTCATCTATAGCCAAGTGCTCAGCAGGTTTATAATACTTAGCATAGCATTCATTGAGCTTATCGAAAACGGCCCTAATTTTCTATAGTCTGTCATAGTTTTCATCATTTTGGGGTGGCTTCGAATTATCAGCAAAGTGGAGGAATCTCAAGATATGGAGGAATCGGTCTCGTTTCATTGTGTTGCTAAAAAATGGAGTATGAAATTGTTCCTGTGTTTGACCAGTAGTCTTTTAGGGTCTCTCTCACGTCATGACCCATTTGGAGGCAAATGGCCAGAAAAAGAAAGATTTCATGCTTAGTCATGTCAGTCAGTTGAAGTCCCTCGTCCGATTGTTCTCGGTACTGATGGTAGTAACTCCAAGAGACCAATAATTTACGCAAAACAAAAAAAGGAAAAAGCTGCACCGGTGAATGATGGTGGATCAGCCTCGTCCCTTGCTCGCTGTCGTTGCCACGCTTGCCTTGTCGTGGTCTCTTTGCCGCACACCGTGCACTCTCTGCCTCCTCATCTTCCGACGAAGTGTCTGACTCCCCGGCATCTGAGTCGGAATCCAAAAACACTTCCTGCTCTATCTCTATCTCGGATAATTTCCACTTAGAAGCCATGGCTATGAACAGTAAATGATAAAAATGTATTTATAAATAAATATAATGTAATAAAGGAAATATGAACCGGATATCTGAAGAGAATTAGTACTTACCAAAAATGTTATAATTTCTCTAAAAATTCTTTATCTTCAACTGAACACAAGGCAAACTGACAAGAAACCGAACCCACCAGAAAGCTGAGATGGAATGAAGTTTAGTTTGAGTCCACCCGAAAAATGGTAGAGGAATATAACGGACCCAAGAACTGGTGAAACTTGCAGCCCCTTCCTCCATTGCACATGCATGAGTGGCGCCCCTCAGCCAGGAGAGGGTTCTTGGTTTTCCCAAATCTCTCCCTGGCCCGGGGGTCTATGGCCTTCAAAGGCCATGTTCCCCTCCTCAAACCCAGACCATTTCACACCATTTGGATACACAATAGCATTACTGCCCCCGTAGGAAGGCATTTTCTTGGAAATGAAATGAGGTTGCAGTGAGCATTATTACTATCATATTATATGAGCATTCAGGGTCCCGTTCACTTTTCCTTCGGCGATAGTCTTCATCAGGCAACACGTCTCAAGATATGGCCGATTAAGTTGTCCCTTCTTCTTTTTAGTTTTCAGCAGACTTCTCTTTTCTCCTACTCTTCTTTGGACTTCCTCGTTACTTACTCAGTCGATCCATTTAATCTTCAGCATTCTTCTGTAGCACGACATGTCGAATGCTGCTACCCTTTTCTTCTCCACTGCTGTCATCGTTCAGGCCTCACTGCCGTTAAGAAACATGCTCCAGAAGTATGTTCTGATGAACTGTTTCCTTACTTCTACGCTTGTATTTCCAGCTGTAAGTAGATTCTTCTTTTGATAGAATGCCCTCTTTGCCTGAGCTATTCTACTAACTATTTCATTCTTTCTTTGTCCATCGTTGGTTACTCGGATTTCTTGGTAACAGAACTCTTTCACCTCTTCAAGTTTTTGTTTTCCTAGTTTGACATTGGTTTTGGCCTCTTCTCTCTTGCTGCACACCAATATCTTAGTCTTCTTCCTATTTATCTTCAGCTGATATCTGGCCATTGCCCTTTCCATGGTTACTCGAATCTTGTTCAGATCCCTCTCTGTCTCTGCAACGAGTGCTATGTCATCAGCGAATCACAGCATGCTTATTTTTTCTCCTTGTATAGTCACTGCAGAAGACTTCTCTTTGATTTCACTCGAACTTCACGGTGTGTTAATAAAATGAATTTGTTTTTAAATGAATCAAGGGAATAAATGTACCTCAAATACTTGTTAATAAGCTTTCATGGAGTGCACGGTCTGCTTGAAAGCATCCTCAGCAGGTACGTAGTCAGGGGGGGTGCTTCTGGGGCTTCTGCTCTCCCCCCTCCCTCCCTGAAATTTTTTCCCAATAATTTTGTTGTTCTGATTTTAACTGGGCAGGATAATCCAGATTTCACTACATATAATTCAAGTGTTAAGTGTCTTGAAATGTGATCACTATTTTGATGCATGTGTGTGGTTAACAGTTTATTCTTTTCAATCTAATATGTATGTATCCGTCAAACTTCTGTTCTGGGGCCGGTCAAATTAACTGCTTTATAACTAGCTAAGCAGTGAACTTCATCAGTGAGTAAGAGTTAAGAATGGGCACTGTGAAATTAAATGCCAAGAACTGAAAATTAGGGAAGAGATTTTGTCTCCACTCCCTGGTGGCAGGGAGAGGAAATACCTATGACTTCCCATGTATAATATACCGGTATGCAATAGTTCGCCATTGCATTTTTCACCTTTGAGTTATTTCTTTTTTTAATTAATGAGGGAAAATACTTAACATCATTTTAAAATTGTATGCCTTCAGATACGCACTCCAGAGTTTATAAACTTTAGATCAGGACAATGAATAAAAAAAACTAATAATAAAGTATATGAAATCTTGTATCTGTTACTATTTTCAGATAAACAAATGTCTTCCCTTTTACATCATTCACGTAATTCTTAGTTTTCCTTTGCCACTCTTCCTTTCTTTTCCCTCAGTGACTTTCCATGGCATGCATCATATCTTAAGACATTCTTTGAAATTGCCTACTTGTCTTTTCCATTTTTTAATTTAAGTGTTTTCCGTACTCTTCCTAGAACATCATTAGTTACATGGTCCATCCATTTAATTATCTTCATTCTGAAGATTGCTGTTGTATTTTGTGAATTCATTTATATCTGTACTTTTGTTTCATATCAGGAATTTGTGATTAAAGGTTTGCATATGATTACTGTGACCTGTCGGGCTCAGACCTGGGTTGTATTAAATGGATACATTTTCTATTTCAGTAGCGACTGTGACGGAAGAAGGTGCCCCGAGCAGTGAAGGAGTAGATGTGGCTCCAAAGATTACCCTGTCAGAACTGAATGTTGGTATGGAGTGTGCTGCCCTTTACTCAGAAGGAGGATGGTACAGGGCTCGTGTTATGAGTGAGCCCACGGAGGAGGGCATGACTGTAAAATTTGTGGATTTTGGCAACAGTGAGGTTGTGCCTGAGGGAAATTTGAGGAAATTACCGAGTGAACTGTGCTCACTTCCTGCCCAAGCAATATGCTGCTCCCTGGTAGGGCTACCTGAATCAGGCGGGGAGAACGAAGAAGAACTGGATGTGGACTTTGAAACTGAAGTTACCTCAGCAGAGGCAGCATATACAGTCACCTTTGTGACGAAGTCACTGACTGGTGAGGACGAGTGTATACAGGTTGTGCTGAGAAACAAGGACACAGGAGAATGTGTGAATCTACGGTTTGGGGGCTTAGAGGAGGTAATGAGAAAGAAAGCAATAGTTGCCCTGGCCACAGCTATTATTGCATGCCATGTTTTTAACTTAAGTCATCATCAGTCTATCTTATTGTTTAAATATAAAATCATTTATGGGTGAACTCTGTCTACTATTCCATAATTGCCATTACCTTAGCCCATTATATAATAATTATATCATTTTTTTGTGGCAGATCTTGTTTTTTTTTTTTTTTTTTTTCTTATAATCAATAGGAAAGCCTATCAGGTGGCCATAGGTTATGCAAGTAAGGGAAAGTCAAGAAATATTGAAGTGCATTTTAATATTGAAGCACATCTGCTTGACTTTAGCTTTGCAGCATCAAAGCAATTGTAATGCAATAGTCAAAGTATCCGGTGGAAGCCGCTTCTCCTGCATTCCTGCTACTGGTCAAAAATTAATCTTAAAATTGGTTTTCCATGTTTGTTTTAATGAATGTGTTTAACTTAATTTCCTGCATTCTGCTCTCTTAAGAAGTTGCGAATGTCAAGGTGTTTCATTTGATCTTCAAATCCCCTTTTGACCATGACAATTGGCCACAAAACATGGAACAGTCGCAGAATAGCATGTCTGTATGAGTATTGTGGCTACCCTTGACCAGTGAAACATTGGCTATTGAGGCTGAACCCTCTAAGGCGGCGGGCCGATATATCGGCTTTTGCATCTCGGGTGAAAAGTGCAGCAGGCTGATATAATGGCCCTATATCAATATATTATTCAATTTTATGACACTGTAATAATAACATTTGTGTTTTAGTCAATGTAAAAAAAAATTATCGTTATTAGGTAGTTAGTTCAACTTCAGTAGTGTAAAAAACAGCATTTGGATATTTATAACAATAGCTTCATAATGTTATTTTTCCTAAGGTGCTACAATTTATTAAATTACCCTCCACATTTCTCGGTAGTACCCCAGGAGAAAGGTTAGCACTAAGAGGGTTAGCGGTATCTTAGTCTCAAGTAAGGAGGAAAATTTTGCATTAGCTGTTGAATGATTGCATTAAATTATTTGCGAATTGGAACTATGGGTAACTTAAATTTGCCAAAGTTTTAAGTCCACTTTATTAGTTAGCATTGAATTCTAATACGGTTAGTGGTAGGTTTTCCTATCCTTGGTGTCCAATGCATTTATTTGGCTAAGTTGCGATTGCTACATGTTGCTGATTTATATCAGTGTTATTGCAAACTGAAACACTGTTGTGTAAACAAATTGTAATCACCCTATGGAATGAGCTTTTCTAAGTGTTCACCGTTAAACTTTAACAGTAACCAAAAATAATTCCGCATCATTCTTCGCTAACTAAGAATGGCATGAGTAAACATGTTCATGCCATTCTTAGGTAGCGAAGAATGATGTGGAATTATTTTTGGGAAATGAGGTTTATTCTGATATATCACATCGGCATGTGTATGACAAATGTATTAGCTTGTGATATGTTATTTATGCTTTTCCATATCCTCTTTTAATTACTTACAATTTTTCTGGCAGTCATCCTCTGCTGGTTCAGACGCAGGAAATAATACTTCATCTCAAGAAATTGGCAGCATTCCTAAGCCGGATATTGATATCGGCGGCACTATAGATGTGGAAATTGTGTACGTAGCTAGTCGTAAAGAGTTCTATTGCCAGCCTCAAAGTTCAGCAGATCAGCTTTCTGCTCTTATGGATAAATTGGCATCGATCTGTGTTCCTGATGGAGATGAGGGTATATATCACTTGCTTGAATCACTGGAATTAGCTTTCTCCTGGAAATAATTGATTTAAGTCATCAAATGACACTACTGGTTAATTTCAGGTTGTGATGTTGGAGTCGTTACTGAGATGAAAGCATCAAAAGCTGCCCAAATCAGCATTTCCTCTCTGGAGCCAGGGATGCCATGTGCAGCTCTCTTTGCAGAGGATGGATTGTGGTATAGGGCTGTGGTTGATAGTGAACCGGCTGAAGAGGGCTTGTCAGTGAAGTTTGTGGACTATGGTAACAAGGGAGAGGTGGCTGAAGGGTCCTTGAGAGAGCTTCCAGCTGAGATGCGTGTCTTGCCGGCGCAGGCAATCTGTTGTTGTCTTGTGGGTGTTAATGAAGACAGTCCAGAGGATGGGGAAGTGATGGATGTTGACTTTGAAGCTACAGTGACCTCTGGTGAAATATCTTACACTGCTACTTTTGTTAAGAGATTATTGACGGACCAAAATGAATGCATGGAGATTCTTCTAAAGAACAAGGACACTGGAGAGTGTGTAAATTCACAATTTGGAGCATCTGATGAGGTTAGGAATGCACTATACTCCTTATGATATATGTCAACTTTTGATTATTTGATTTTTTAATTGTATTTTGATTATATAGCATTTTTGTTGGTAAAATGGTGCTTTTGGTTGTTTTTTTGTAAGAGTTTGTACTAAAGTCTTATTTCAGTTAATTATGGAATGTATATTGATTGATCCATTCATTGGATCCTTGTGTTTAACCCTTTCTGGTATCATCTGGCTGTTCAATTGGCCCAAGGTATCCTTTATTCTTAGAAAACATGCTACATTTCAGTCATAAAAACCTTGGCAGTTTTGCACCTACCAGTTGATGAGAGCTGGAAATTAGAAGGTTAATGATAACATAGTAGCTTAAATGATCCTAATGGGTGGAGGGTTGGTATAAAACAGGAATTATACAATAAGTATAGGTTGGCTCTGTTCAGCATGCCAATGCATTGCTTTCACAATGAAGAAACCCTGGTATTGGATTTGTTTTATGTAGAAGTGGGTCAATATTTATGAAGTTAATCTTATAGTTATAGAAAAAGTTGTTCTTATTTTCAACCACTTATATTTTTATCATTATTCTTTTTTTCATTATTCATAGGTGACAGATACTGTCAGTGACTCATTAAACCAAAATTGCTCTGAAATTGCTGGAATACCCAAACCTGAATTAGAAATTGGATCTACAATGGATGTGGAAATTGTGTATGTTGCCAGTCGACGAGAGTTCTATTGCCAGCCAAAAGAATCGGCTGAAGAACTTCAAGCAGTGATGAGTAAATTAGCAGAAATGTGCACAGTAGAAGAAGAAGAAGGTATGTATAAATTATTTATTATCCCATTGGCTTACAAAGGCAGTGATGTTCAGGTGCCTTCATATATTTCAGAAGTCTGCTATAATGAAAGTCTTAAATTTTGCTGTTTTTAAGGTCCACTTGTTATAAATTATATGACTTTAATTAGAGATGAATCGAATGTAGTTTTTCTCGAATCCAAATCTTAAATTCACCCTCATATCTCATTTCGAATCTCAATCTTATCTTTACCTTTAAACCATAAAATTCATCTCAAACCTGTATGTTGCCATTTCCTGGAATGCCAAGTATGACTTCAAAGCCCAGTCTTTGTTTTCTCCTTAATCTTATATTTTATTTTGATTTCTACAATAAGTTTTACACATGCAATTAAATTAAACACTCCAATTACAAGTACAATTGTTTTTTTTTGGGCCCTTAAGTTTTTAATTAAAAAACTAGAATTTTAACACATTCTGGAACAAGCCAATTTCTTATTTTATCAAAATAATGCCATCTGTGCCTAACAGTTGCCAGTTGCTGAGTTCACTGTTGCCGGTGGTGCTGAAAGATACTTTCGAGGCAGTTTTGAAAGTACAGTAGAACCTCGTAATGAGAGATTTTTCTGAAGCCAAAAATCATTTGCGAAATCGTACTGCCAAACTCGAAATATCAAAAATATTTTTAAAAAATCAGACATCATGCCCTCCATGTGGGATATAATTTCTGGTCCAGCAGCTGTTCCAGACTTGTGCAGTTAGGTGCGAATAAATCATCATAAACAAATTTATAGCCTCTTAACTTGTGGGCCGAGCAGTGATCAATAAACAACAGAATTTTTCTATTTTGACTTCCCATTCATGCATCAACCCCAAAGACTCAATCCTGAAATATCTCAGCAGTTATCCAAGAATTTCTGATATGATTGAATTAATGGATGAAGGCGATACTTCGTGGAAGTTGCGAACGTTAAACATTGTAAATGAAACTACTTTGTACTTTCCACTCAGCTTTTTACGTTCCCCAATCGATTTCGACGACTCAGCGTCATTTACAACGACACCGGAAAAATGACGCTGAGTCATCGAAATCGATTGGGGAACATAAAAAGCTGAGTGGAAAGTACAAAGTTGTTCATTTACAATGTTTCTGTTATGTTTTTAGGTTCATGATATTTGTTTATTTTTTAAACAACGAAGTTTGTTGAATTTTCCAATTACAAGCGGAGGTAATTTCACCGCACTATTGCTGTTGGCACAAAATAGCTCAGCTCTCCTTAATCCTACTACCCACGTGGCAATTTTCTCCCTAAAGATTTGGTATGTGGTCTGGAATCAGGTTGTAGAAAAATCTTTCTCGATCAGCAATAAAAAATTTCTTTCTGGTCATATTGCCCAATCAATTAGGCAACCTTTCCCTTCAATTTTCCTCAATCTTGGCATCAACTAATGCCTCAACCCCAGAAATTTTGATACCTAAACCCCAGAATATGAACTTGTAAGTTGTCAGTTGAAGTAGAACATATGATATGTAGCTCAACATACCCATGTCCAGCTTTTACGCAATATATCCATTTCCTATTCGTCTATGTATAATAAATATTGCACATTACACATTTTCGATGGCTGAAGTTTCATGTGCAGCAAACGCTTGCTATACATTCAACCTCCTGCATCAATGCTAATCCAGTCTTTGTGACTCCTACTAGTTGGAGCAAACCTATAAAAGGCAACTACATAACAACAGAAATGAAAGAAAACAACAATAGTGACATACCTATTGGTTCAAGGGTTATTTGCTTATGTCATGAAAATTTGCGAAAAATGATCATATATTAACACGTAAAATTCCACAAAAGACACGCGCTGGATTTTTGATGGACATGTAGGAAAGCAAGGAACATGGGCTGCACCAGTAAATACTTGGACTTGGAATGCTGGTAACGTAAAAAAAACTGCATTAGATGATAAAAATTTCATCCCAAAACATTCAAGAAGTGCTCATGGGACCAGCTCCTGACATTGCTGTTGGGAGGTACTCGTTGTGTGAGAGTAAGTTTTAAGGGAGTCAAAATGTTTGCGTTTTAATACTCTGTCTACTCTTTGGGCTCTATCTACTCCACCCATAAATTTAGCATATTTTGCTACTGAAAGAGGGCAAGAAATAGCCAGCCTTTCATTGCCTTTGCCAGTTTTTCTCTAAACACTCACACTTCCTTTAGGGTCACAATTAGTCGAAGTATGCAAATATATCTATTATCACACCACACTGTTGCTGTAACACCATTTGATTGAAGACATTTATAGTCACCTCTTTTTAGTTTTAAATATGTGGTCAATTTCAATTCCTTCGGCCATTCTTTACGACTTGGCTGAGATGTAGAACATGCATAAGTATTATTTTGCAAGAGACACCTTACCAAGTGAAAACTTTAAAAAAAGCTGTCAAAATATACATGGTAGTGTAATCCTAAATGACTTTCTAGTAAATTCATAACCATCTGACTGCCAAGAAGCATTCCCTTGTTTCTGACTTCTTGTTTTCCTAAATACACGTTCTCCCCCAGTACACAGCCGTGTGGAGTAGCGAGCACCCAAACCTTGAACCCCCTTTTTGTTTGTTTATTTTATATGTATTGTTTGATATGGTGACCCCCTTGAAAGTCACCATTGCCTCATCAACTACCAATTCCCTCCTTGGTCTATATTTTTTATGAAAATTTTCCATTATACCTAATGCTGGCCTTACTTTCTGTGATACGTCAAACCCTTCACTATGGGCAATTTGTTCCTTCTCAATATCACTGATGTGAAAATATTTTTTCAGTTTTTTATAACGCCTATACATCATGCAATTTTTGATGATAGAACATTTGATGTTAGGATTGTGCCAAAAGTCCATCGTTTCTGACAAATGATGCGCGCCCATGTAAATAAGTACGCCTACATATGCTACTATTTCTTCTGAAGTAGTGTCAGACCATTCTTGGTCTGCTTTCTTTGCCTGGTTCTGTCTATATTTGACATATTTGTTTGTATTTTGAGCTATTATTTTAAATATATTGTCACCTCCTGGGATATACTTAATATAACAAAACTCAATACTTCCTGGTGATAAGTCATGCTCAACCCCAGTGTCACCAATGAAATCCCTTGGAGCTTCAAAATTCCTCACTTCCTTCCAGTCAGCTGATTCCAAGGGGACTTGAACACTCACTTGCAAGTCACTTCCCACAGCACATGCAATCACTGACTCTTCATTTTCTTGTGAATATGAACCTTCCTCTGTATCACTCGATGAGTTACTCAACAAATCGCCCGAAGAAGAGGAATCACTAAGATCTTCCCCGCATAGCTCTGCTGCGATGGCACTCCTACTCAGACCAGCCATGGTCGAAGACTTAGGAGCATTCATAACAACAAAGGCCAAAAACAAAAAAAGGCACTTATAGCCATGTGTGCAGGATGACCAGACCGTTCACAGATGAAATGAAAGTAGTTGTTTAGTAGAGATGTCTCATAACTCTTACTGAAGGCACCTGATTACGGGCAGTCTTGGGCACTTAGACCAGACTTGAAAATTTCAAAATTTGTGCGAGAAAAATTTGGCGGTTTTGGGTGCCTGGTCGGGAGCGTGTCGGGCAGTTTAAAGGGCTTCAGTCGGGAAGGGGTTAAAAAATGCCTTTGTGTCTTACACTGTATCGCATGTTGAAAAAGATCATAAATTAAATACCTACTTGTATTTCCTATATAAATTGTTTAATTAAAGTTGGCGTAGGCTTTTCGTTGGGAATGGCAGTTTTGCTTCGTATAATGCAAACTTCGTATTTTCGTGCTTCGTATTATCGTAAGTCTACTGTAGTAATCAGATTATTTGGTCAGCAAAGATAAATTTTTCAGTGATAATGAAGATTTTAAATATCCATCTTTTTTTAAATAACTGTTATACTATAAAACATGAATTGCCAACAATTATTGATTTTTACCGGTAAATCTGCGTGATTCCAGTAAAACTGTTTCCGATAAATGTTTGTGACTATGATTGTACTTGGCATGTACTTTGAGGTAGTAGTTTTGTTTTTACCTACATTTTGTTTGCCTCTCTCTAGTTGCACCACCATGTGAGAGCACTCTGAGAATGTTTGGATTGAGGCCAGGCATGTTCTGTGCTGCCCTGTATGCTGAGGATTCAATATGGTACAGAGCACAAGTTCTGGATGAACCCAAGGTCACAGAAACAGGCTCCGGATTCGTGGTTAATGTGAAATTCATAGACTTTGGAAATGAAGCTGAAGTTGAAGAGAGTGGGATCAAGGAGTTGATTCCTGCACTTACAGCTTTTCCTGCTCAAGCTATCCCATGCGCTCTGTTAGGGCTCAGGGATAGCTTTGTGCTTGATTCAGAGAAGGAGATTGAATTTGAGACAACTGTGTCAGACCCAGAGGTCTCATTGGAAGCCCTGTTTGTTGAGAAGGCCTCTGAAAGTGATCACATGGAAATTTTGCTTCGGTATGCTGGAACCCAGGACAGTATTAATCAGCAATTTGGAGCAATTGGTGAGGTGAGTCATCTGTTTAAAATATCTGATAAATACTCTACCCATGGTTGGTTTCATATGTAAGATTGGCTTCTTTAATGTGCGCTTATTTAGAAATATTGTACATAATTTTCAGCTCATTTGCTCATGCAGACATTTTTTAAAGAGTTACTGTAATGTAGGGGGAAATAGGAACTTGATTGTTAGAGAATAAAACATTCATTAATGGAGATGCAAGGAAATTTATTGGTCTGTGTGACATTTTTTAATAGATGTGAACAAAATGCTTTGGATAGGTATTGCAGATTTAATGTCTGTTGACTTTTAATGGTAATTTGTCATTATTTCTCTTCCGTGGTTTTCTGATGTGTTAAGAGTGATATATCCATTATAGAAATTTGTGAACTTTCTTGTGCCCTTATGATTTTCTGAATTAATTTCATTTTGTATTCATCCAATACACCAGTGAAATTTCATGTACTAGTTGAAAATGTTGTTACAAGATCACATTTCAGACATTAGCTAAGAAAACCAAAGCAAGCACTTATTTCATCTACCCTTCATGCCCATGTTATTGGACAATCAATGCCTATTATATAATGGCTATAGTTAAAATAATTGGTCAATTACTTTTATAGAAATCATGGATAATTTTCTTTAATTTTCAGCAGTTTCTTTGCCTTCCTGTTTGAATATATTTATTAAAAAGGAAACTTAAATTTGTTGTTCCACTTAAATTTATCAACAAGTTTTGATGTCCCACGTCATCATCAGGTGGCATGATGATGATTTTGGATGTGGAAACCTTGGTCATTTGTTAATAAATGTATGTGGAATGACAAAGTTCTTTTCTTTTCAATCATATTTAGTTTCCATAAAGTTATGCCTGAAACCACTAGTGAATAAATTAACTTTGGGTGATCTCTCTGTAATGCATTTAGGGATACAGTAGAACCTCACGTATCACGCTTTCAGTGGACAACCAAAAAAAGCTTCATAAGTGAGGAAGTTTCATAACAGAGGTTTCATAGTAAGGGAACATGAAACCCTTTTCAAATGTCCAATTTTGTCTTTTTTGTTCCATGGTTGCAGTTGCATGTTTAGATGCAGACAAATGAAGCCTAATAATTTATTGTATTACAAGCAACTATACGAATAAATGTATGTTCATGACACCTAGACAGATACTATGTGAATTTGCAATCCTGACATATGCTAAGATCTGCACCCAAAGTTGGATTTCTTGGTCTAATAGTTAGCATTCCTGGCACTTGACCAGCAGGGCCTAGTTTCAATTAATGCTTGGCACTTTTCGTAATGGTGTTTATTGTCTGTTCATACATACAATAATTCTACATACAAGCACCAGCTTATGCAGGAGTATTGATTGTTAAAAACTTGGCTGTGAATAATACATATTTTTTTCCTTTCCCAACTATTTTTCTTCTAAAACAGAATATCACTAGGTATGAACATAGATCTAACTGAAAAGAGTTTTAAGTTTCTTTTTAAGAATGCATTCATAAATCTCATTTAATCAATATAAGTATAAAAATGTAAGTATTCAGATGCAAGGGTTTGAAATTGAAGATGATAAAATTTTTGGTGCAATGATTGAAAGAAAAAATTAAACTGCGATAGGGATCGAACTTCACTCACATCTCGTTGTGCGCCTGATGTAGGCTACCCATGTGGCATTCTACATTTTTTTTTTTCGTTATACCAGGGTAATGGGGAAAAAAGTCATATTTCTTACAAATTATTGAAATGGTTCATAAATGAAAACATGAGACTTATAAAAGTTGTTGACAAAAACTGAAATTAGACTTCTTTCCGTAGGTCAATCACTGAAAAGTCATATAAGTGAGGACTTTCCTACCAAAGGACTGGAAAAAAACAGTTCATAATTGAGTTCATTGTATAAATGAAAAGTTTCATAAGTGAGGTTAGAAATACATGGGGTCTTATGGGGTTATTTACCGGACCAAAAAAACTGCATAAATGAGGTCATCATATAAAATAGGTTCATGTATCTGAGGTTCTACTGTATTTCTGTTTTTATGACACCACTTGGCTATTTTTTTCTGGTGGTGGTGTAGAAACCTCTGCAGTTTCCTTCATAAAAACTGCACTTGCCACTCACAAGCATAATGTGATTGAATTCCTTTCTGGAAAATGTGTACTGATCATATAAATCTGCTATATATTCAGTGGTTCAGGATTACTGAATGACAAAGTACAGGAACAGGAAGTGAACTAATTTGGAATTTCCAGAATTGAGGTATTTCCTTGTTGATAAAGATACGAGGAAAAATAAGAAAAACTGGAAAGTGTATGGGTACAGTGAAAAGATAATAAGTAGTGAGTGATAGAAGTGTATTAGTTGGCGAGGGAACATATTCTTATCATGTGTACAGAATACATTTCCATATGGCAAATAGTATTGAAGGGGAAATTGCACATATATTAACTGGTGAGAAAATAGACAAATTTTCCTGAAAGAATCTATCCTTTTACAGCATATATTGTCTTGTATATTTACTACTTAGGGCCAGTTTCACCAACGAAGATAATCTTTTTAACTCGGTTAATTTTGGGATTAACCGAGTTAATGTGACTTCTCTGTTTCACCAGTACCATTAACTCGGTTTTGGTGCATTATCTCGGTTAATATTTTTACCGGCCGTTTTCGCGAGGTGAAAGGATATTATCCGAGATAATACTGTAGAAGCAACATGGCGCGCAGGTGATTTTGTCAGCTACTTATAGATATTAGTCGAGACATTTGAGTTCAATTGTCGTTATTTAAGGCAATTATTAGGTTGATAAGGAACGCGCAGTTTACTTGAACCTAAAACTTGAGATTTGATTTATCCCGAGTTAATAAACGCTACGAAAAGCACTTAGCAACAATTCAGGTGAGGTCTTCTCGGGATTTCCACCGGGTTAAATATTTATATAACACCAACTTCACTCACAGGTCATGGAAACGATTTGCCCGTCGCTATAAAATCTTAGCGTGACAGCCAGCCGGAATCGAATTGTAAAATATCAATATAATTATAAACTTGTATACCTAAGGTTGATCAAGTATCTCGTCACCGAAATTGCTTCCCTGGTCGTCGTGTCCAATCTATCATAATCACGTCTGGTGAGATTTAATGCAGTACGAAATTGCTCCAGTGTCTTTCTTAATAAATGACGATAGGCCTCATATTCCTATAAAAAGTTTATTTGAGTCACGCCTAACGTACCTCGACCACTATTTCTCCTCTCTCGTAGCTTTCTCCGGAAGAATTGTGGCTGCCACCGTTGTATGGACACTAGCAGTAGATGCGAAAATTAAACCATTCCGATTCATTATTAATAGCTCTACTTCACTTCCGATGGCCTCAAACCTCAATATCTAGAAAGCTTTGTATAATGAATATTATAATTACTAAATATACACCATTCTTTATTTCACCTATCACGCATCACTTCTAAACAAGGCAGAAGACACAAACGTAAACAAACCATCGATACCGCTGCGTTGGTCGGAAATCTCCCGTGAATCGATATGTGCTGTCGATACGCCTACACATACTTTCTGCACGTAACAGGGATTCAAGGAATTAATTAAAAAGATCATTCGCCGTGTTAAACGCCCTAAGCAGAAGCAATTTCAGGTCATCACTTAAATTCATTCGCGAATGAATTCATTCGCATGATAATTCACCTTGACACCAATGACAACGACGAAGGAAATGCTAAGTTTTAAGTGATCGAAAGGTACCTATAATAGCAGTTACTGTTCGTTTTCGAGACGCTATAAATAAAGGCAATGTAATTTAAGTTCATTCCAGTATTTTATTTCTCTATCTCCTAAACGTAACAGTGAAGACAATAAGTGATATCTTAGGGGAGATGTTTAGTAGAATTAGGAAAAGCGGGGTTTGAAATATCTTATAAACATATAGACGATTTTTGAAAGTGATTATAGATGTTTTCTAGATATACGTAGAAGATAATATAAATATTTCGTGGACGTTTAGTTAATATTTTGTCCTTCATGGGTACATTGGAAATGCCTTTAGTTACAATAAGCACGAAGTTAAATCAGCTGCATTACAAATCGGTTAGGTGCTTTCATTTGTTTGCTGACGTCAGGAGTATGAGAAATTTACCAACCTAAACATTCTCAGAGAAATCTCGGTTTAGAAAAACCGAGATAATAATGTGGTGGAACGCAAGCAAGAGATTATCGAGATAATAATATTAACGGAGATAATGTAAACTGCGATAATGGGAAATTTTACCGTCGTTGGTGAAACTGGCCCTTAATGGCAGAAAATCAATTGGGAGTGAATTAGACCTTCATTTCTTAACAATTTGTGTTCATATTGTTCACCTTAGTGAAAGATGAAATAAATATTGAATATATTGTGACCATGATTATGTTAGGCCAAAATAAAAGGTGTGGAATGAAATATTTGAATTGTGTTTGCATATCATATGTAGAGCTTTCTTCGTAATTTCTTTTTCAGGTGATTGGTGGAAATGGCTTTGGCTTAAGAGCTGGAATGCCTGCTGGCCTGACGTTGGACGTTTCTGTCATTTGGTTTGTTAGCCCATCCAGATTTTATGTTCAGCCTCTTGACTGGGCGAAAGAGTTGGTGCCATACATGGAATCTCTTCAGAAGGTGCAGAAGCGTTCCATTTTCCCATGGCCACCGGAAGTGGGGACACCTGTTCTCGCACGGTTTGCCCAAGATGGAGGCCTTTACAGAGCAGTTGTGGAAGATGTTGGTGCAAATTCAACTGTAAGACAGTTTCTTTTTGTATTCTGTTAATTATACACTTTAAAACTAATTTATGTATTTTGTTGCATATACAGTAAAACCCCTTATTTACACTTCTATACGGACTGCTAGAAAAAAGTGTAAATTGTGGGAAAATGTAAATACAGTAAAACCTCTACCTTAGAAACTCCAGCTCAACGAAAACCTCCAATTAACGAACAAATCCAATTGGTCCCACCAACTTCCTATGTTAATGCATTAGTAAATTCCTCTAGTGAACGAACTCCTACTTTGCAAAAACTCCCAATGAATGTAATGAACTATTGGCCCTGTCCTATAAAATACACCTCTTGTTAACGACATTTATTTAAAAAAATTATTTTAAAGTAATTTTCGCAGAATATGTATGAGTTAAAAGTTAAGAGGCCAATCAGAGATTTGGTAGTAATAATTAGGGATGTGCGAGTAGTACTTTTTGACCTCGAGTTGAGAATCAAGTCGAGTTGTAAAGTACTCGCGAGTATCGAGTCGAGTTTGTACATTATTGTACATGAGTGAAGAGACCCAGTTCTTACTTAAGTCATTGCAATTAAAGTTAGCCGGCAATCTGACTATCAAATCGGCAGGTCTACCTACCTAATGCCCAATTATAAACAGTCAAATTAATATGGCACGTAGCGCAGGCCAAAAGACCTAATGGAAATTTTCCGGTAGCTCTCAAAATGCGAAAATTACCTTCATTCCTAGGATTACTCAAAAATATGTAAATTAGCTTGCAGTATGGTACCTAGAGTGTACTTAGGCATAATATGAGGCCTGTATGAGTGACAAGCCCTATTAACTTGTAATGAAAGTAAGCCAGGAAGAAAAATATTTTTTCCTAAGGAATACATAAGCCTAATTAGAAGAGCATTCCTTGTATTTCGCATTCCTATGTATTTCTTTTCAGAGCTAAACGCTTTCTCAGCGAAGTCATGTATGCCGGGGTTAGTCCAACAGTACAGTGAATTTCATACAAAATGGCTTGTTTGTGCAGTAAATATTTGATAAGCTCGCGCCTCAAATTTATGATTGGCCATTAATTACATAGTTAGTTTTTTAACATATACTTTTCTTCCTCTTCCAATTATTGACACAATCTCTTCAAAATCGATGATTTCTGCCTAACCATGATAGAACTTAGAATCATAAAAATGACCTGTGTCAATCACCCCCTTTGCACGATGCATGAACACCTAATATCAGCACGGGCTATTTCCAATATCCATTAATGCAAGTTAATAATGTTTGAGCAATGAATTTTCATTCACGGATGAATGTGAGCTGGTATATGAATTTTGTATAGAGTCCTGTGGATTAAAGTTTTCGATTTATAAGGAAATATATTTAAACAAAAATTTACTATAGATAATTATCTATAGATATTTATAATTATCTATCTTAAGATATGACTAGGAACTTGAAATTAATGATGTAATTAATAATCCTAAATAGGAAATAAAAAAATGGAATCATAAAACTTATAAGTTTTATACGATACCTATATCATCCATAATGCCCTTAATAGGATGCCTACCATCCGTTATAAAATTTCCTTCACCCGTGAGTTTGAAGACCAATATCTCCAAGATGGCTAAAGCGATTTTAAATTAAAGTATATCAAATTAAAGCTTGTTTATTTCCACATTTACTGGTAGTATTAAAATATTTTTACAATTTTTTTTACTGAAGTACGTGTTTAAGAACGGATTTTTAGCGAATTTTTTTTAATACCGGCTGGATCCATCGAATTGGGGCATCGTAAGAACAACACAGATCGAGATATAAAACTTTTCTTTTCACATATTGTAGCTAAGGGCTTTGTTAATAGTGATACGAAGTTTCATACTATTACGTTCATCAATATATTTGTTATTGATGAATTTGTCAGACTGCGTTATTTTCCGTCCCGCACGCTTTCCGTTCCAGAAATCACCGTTTGGACCTTTCTCTTGCTCTCGAGTCATTAATATGAATCCACCAATGAAATCTCAGTAGAATTCGTTGATTATTTGACATCAATATATATTTATTTTCGGCTATAAAAGCACGCTCAACTGTCCAGAGCATGCCTGAAAGAGAAAGGTAGCACGCGCGTGGAATCTTCTGCTGCAAGCAGATCACCTATCGCTATGAATGAGTCAAGAGGACTCGACAATAGAGGAAAGTAGTATCGCCTTTAAAAATGTAAGTCGGTGTCAGTTTAAGAACTGACGGCATCTTTGGAAGCATACCGTCATTATGCCTCCTCGCGCAAAGATTTTATAGACGGAGTTGAAGATAATTTAAAATGCAATTTGTTTCTTTCGTCGAAAAGCAGAGATGTGTGGGGACAAAAGCTATCTCTCTTATCGCTGATTTTATTTTGGTGAATATTGCAACGAATAAACTTTTATTCAAGCATAGGCAAGGTTATTTTTCCTGTGCATACTAGAGAAATTTTCTCGCGTGGTGTTTGGTGCGTGCAGTACCTACGGTAGCTTAGAACTTGACAACCTCGAGCAGCTTATCTCTCCAGGCCAAAAGTCCTGTCGCGTGGAGCTCGCTTTCCGAAGTAAATATATACACGTTGGAAGCATATCTAATTCTCCCAATTTGTTAATTCATTTTACACGTGCTTAGTTTTCAAACACGAAGAATACCATCAAAATGAACTAAATTTCCGACTTCCGCAAGCGCATTTTTAAATATTATTCGTAGTGTAATTAGTAACTGAGTATTCTATTTTAAACTTTGTTTAGTCTAAGATAAATATATGTTCCAGATCTCATGCGAAGAAAAGAGAAGTGGCTTTTCATGTGTATCTTCAAGTGGGCGTCAAACTTGTTTCCCGGAACTTGAATAATATCCGGCGTTTTTATCTGTCTGTCAAAAAATTAATGAATATAACCAACTAATAATATATTTTTGACATTATTAAACGTATTAATAAACAAGATTTAGTTCAATATACTTTATTTTAAAGTTGAACTACTCATTTTTGTGATATAAACATTCAAACTCAGGGGATGGAATTTTGCAACGGACATTAGGTGCTTTGAGCTCGAATATAGTACCCCCCAGACTTTTTCCGCGAAGATTTCGGCCAACAAAGGGGAGGCTATATTCGGAGGAATACGGTATATATGCGGTTTAATGCACTGTGTAACCACCTATTCATCCATTCGTTCACGCAAACTTACATGAAACCATTCACGCAAATGTAAATAAACTTACGTAAGTACATGTTCGTACATGTTATCTATCGTGTAACCAGAGATTTACTCGATTTTGATGATAGCGCTTCCTGTCGGCAGATTTCTGAACCTATTGGCCTTGGTGGCTCTGTCCACAAAAACTACTTGACTTGACTCGACTTTCATAAAAATACTCGAAGTACTCGAGTCGAGTACCAACGACTCGACTCGAATTTTCGAGTACTCGCACATCCCTAGTAATAAGCCGTCAGAAAACTCGTTCTTGGAGTGAAATTATCACGACATTTCCGGTTAACGCACGTCACCAAGCGTCACTCTTTCTGATGGCATGGTAGTGGTGGTTAGTTCGGTGGTCTCGTGCAAATTCTCGGTGCTGTGAAGCTCTACTGCGGTTCGATTTTGTAATCGCTTTGATTTTAGGCTGTTCAAGGGAAATCTGCCTTTGGCTATTAACAGCAGCTATTATCCTTGGTTATTCGTCTGTTTCATCCGTACATAATTTGTTTCACCAAATTTTTGTAACTAGTGTGTGGAAGAATATTGCAAACTTATCCAAAGAAAGATACGGTTAGCAATTTACTTCTAATCTCTCTCCATTCGCCACACTCTCCCTGCAAAATTTTTGCTCTTTCAATTCTTCTTCTATCTTCATCCAATGCAGGTAAGCTCGTAAAAAATTCCCTCTGAGCTTCTTTATAGTTATTTATGGACATATCTGGTCGTTGTGCATTCAGTTCCTAAGCACTGTCACCTTCAATAGAGTCCTTATAAAGAGATTTGCGGCATCTAGGCTTGTCATAACTTTTCATGGTGGATAACTGCGTTTTTTTCAAGCCTCCTTTGCTCCATTTTTTTTACAGTATAACCCTGGGCTGGAAAAAAACATTTTTCTGCTGGTCTTGTATGCCAAATTTTTTGCATTATGGCGAATGGCAGCTCCAGCACAACTCCCCTGGTATGACCTATGAAGAGCAAAGTTGACTCTTTTACCTCCTATCATTTTTGCCACTATTGAGTTGAATTGCTCTACGGGATTAATGTCAACATCATATAGTAAACTTCTACTGTTACGACTTACAGGTAACTGGTACAGGTACCTGTAGATGTTTGATAATCACCATTAATTTGTTGAATATTGCACTTTCTCTTGAGATCAGAATAATGATTTGATTTTCCATCCTCGTTAATTCCTCCGAAAAAGTAGATTCCACAAGCAAAGTGTTCACTGAATACATGCTTTACGCTGTTTTCTATATCCAATTTCAATGACTCCATCTTGGTTTGAAAATCTTCCATTGTCGGGACGTACACTCGTCAGAGCAAAATGGAAAAATTATGCCTTACCAGCCCCCTAGATCAGTAGTCTTTGGCCAGCCCTTCCTCAACTTGTTGTCCCACCCATGTTCCCCTTCCCATGCCTGAAACACTGCAGCCAAGGTCCTCGCTGAAACGAAGGGACCGATTTTTAACGTGGAGTGTCACGTCCCTGGCCGTAGCGTTGCCGTGTAGTCTCCAACAAGTAGTGCCATAGGAAGGCTCTGCGGACAAACGGTGATTTACATAGCCTGGTATGGGCTGCCAAGCGGGGAAAAATCTAGTTTTGCATGTCAACAAAACTAAGAGAACTACATGTAAATGCTTCGTAATTATGGTGCATTTCACAAAAAGATTAAAGAAACAAAGAATCAATCAATGTTTGCTATTAAACATTTTTCCGATTATTATTACCAAACCGGAGTAAAATGGCTTGGTGCCGACTGTACTTTACAAAGCTTTTTGAGCACCTGTAGGAAAAATTTCCATGTTTTGTCAAAGGCAAAACTGAGTAAAAAGAGCATTCTTTCCAAAGTTGAAATCAGCATTCGATTATCTTGAGTGGATCACGACAAAAGCCATTAGAAAATGGTGCAAATCACGGACCAGTAAAGACTTGGGAAGAGGCCCCTTAATCCACCGGTCATGGATACCTTCATGTTCCCCCCTTTTTACCAGATTCCACTCATCTTTTTACTGCTCTGGTGGTTATATACCATATCTTCATATTTTCCTTTGGATATTAAAGAATATGATTTCGCATAAAATAATGTCTCCATCTCCCTGATTTGAGACTTGGTCGAAGTGATTTAGTTATAATTTCTAACGACAGCTTTCTGTTGCAGGTTCGAGTTCAGTATGTTGATTATGGGAATCGAGAGTCTCTGGCACAGTCACAAGTTTGGGCAGCTGATCCTTGCTTCAAAGTTAAGTGTCCTCAAGCCATTCCATGCACTCTCAATGGTATTAGTCCCATCGATGGTGGATGGCCATTGCCAGGATCTCCTGAGAGTTCCTTGGACAAGTATTTCTCCTTGGAAAAGTGCACATGTATCTTCCATGGCCGAGTAGCTGATGAGTCTAAAGTTGCTGATGGAGTAGATGGAGAATCACGGTTATGGGTGTCGTTATTGAAACCAGATGGCACCAGTGTTGCAGATGAGTTAGTGGAAGCTGGTCTTGCCATTTCTGATGAGTCCATGGCTTTTCTTCCGGCATCTTTATGTCCAAATTCTGAAGAGGTACCTGAAACCCAATGTGAGGAAAGTAATGCACTTGCATCAAACACTTCACAAGAGTTAGCTTTGACATCTAATGAAGCTTTCACAGAACCTGAGGTTCCTTCAGAAATATGTTCACCCGAAGAGCAAGAGAAGGAACCTATGGATGAAGGTGTGGAAGAGAATGTAGTGGAGGAGAAATATGTACCTGAAGCGAGTTCTGGTGATGATGAAATGGGGGTGAGTTCCATTCCTACCTTAGAGCCTGAGGAAACAGGTTTACATGAGGAAGAAGTTGAAGATAAAGGTGTGGAAGAGAATGTAGTGGAAGAGAAATATGTGCCTGAAGAGAGATCTGGTGATGATGAAATGGGGGTGAATTCCATTCCTACTCTAGAACCTAAGGAAACAGGTTTACATGAGGAAGAAGTTGAAGAATCCATGCATAGAATTGAAGAGAAGGACATTAGTGAGGACTTAGTAGAGCATGAGGGGAAGGTGGACATTGTTGCTCCAGTTGTTCCTATGAAAACTTCTTCACCCAAGAGGCTTACGAATGAAGATATTGATGAAGATCAAAGAGGTAAGATTCAGAATATTGAGCATGCTGAAAAGGTGGATAGTACAAGAGTTGAGGGAAGCTTAGACTCAACCAAAGCTTCTGAAGTACTTGGGTTAGAAAAAAGTTGTACTGAATTACTTTTGGAGGACAATGCCAAAGACAATTCCTCAGTCCAAAAAGAGGGTGAGACTTCTACGAGTGTCCTGAAAGATGAAGAAAGGAGTGATTACGAATCAGAAGAAAGAGAGTCATCTAAGGTTTCAGAGTGTGAGAGTGGGATTATGGAGATAGAAAATCAAGACATAGTAAAGCCTGTATCAGCTGTAGTTAATTTAGATAGCACATGTCAGGAAACTGATCTGGTGGAACAAAGACTGGGAAATGTTAAGTTTGGATCAGTGGTGGAAAAACTGAGTGAAATTCCTGTGGCGGTTATAAGTGGGGAGGCAGAGCCTTCAATAGACGTTGAACTTGTGGTTGAGAAACTTGGTGATATGCATATGGACATATTGAGGCAGCAAGCTGCTGGTGATAAACTAGATAGTGTTACAGGACTTCAGAGTGGTGAGAGTGAGTTGGTTGGTGTCAGTGGCTCAGAAGTCTCGAGGTTTATTAAAGATGCAGCCATAAATGAAGAAAACAGTTTACTGCAGAGTTTAGAAAATGGTCCTGAGAGTCTAGATTTTGTCATGGATGAACTTATGGTGTCTAGTGATGTAGGTGAACCATTGAGCCTTGAAGTGGGCATTGAATCATCTGCAACTGATATGTCCTCTGCTGACAATAAAGGTTAGTCATTGTCATTAAAAATGTAGTTTGGCTTACTTCCCATTTGTTTTTAATGAATGAGAGTGCTTATATTTTTTTTTTAATATGGCGAAGGTTCTTTGCTCTTTTCCTATAAATTTTATAAAATATATAATAGAATTATTATAATGTATATAGAAATATAGGGCTGTGCGAGCAGGGGTTTTTTTAATTCGAGCGAGATCGAGCGAGAATTTGAAAAAATCTTGAATCTCGAGCGAGATCGAGCGAGATTTAAGCACACTGAAATTGCAGTAGAGACTTTTATCTATGCATGTACTAATTTTGTTCTTACACAAACATAATTTTAAGCTTAAGCATTACAGTAGTCTTCATTTTACATAACACCTTGGGACCCAAAAATGGGGTGTTATATAAAATCAAGATATGAGTGGATTTGAAAAATATGCTAAGATTTCACAACGTTTGAGAACACAATGACATTGGAACTATTTTCACTATTAAGGGATCATTATTGCAATACATATTACACTGTAAAAATTAAAACTATTTTAATTATCGTGGAGAGATAATTATATTTTAAATCAAAATGTAAAATAGAATTTCAGAACATAATCATCTAGCTTTTTGGCTGCTCAGGCAAAAGTACAGATTTAGCATTTAAATATGTGGCAATCAAGTGTTAATCAAGGGTGTAAATAATTAGAAAATCATGCAAGTGGAAGAGTATGAACTGAACAGAGATAAAATTTGAAAATAAGGCAGTTTAAAAAAGTTATCCAAGATAATTAAATAAAAAAGTACACCACTCAAAGAAAGTTAACTAGCATTGCATAGCAAACAAATAAACTGCCTGGGCAAAATGATAATGAAGAAAAACCCCTCTGAAAGTAAAATTTCATTTACAGAATTAACTTTAAAAAAATATTTTTTGATGTTTTTTTGCACTTTTTACCATTCCATTTTGAGTGGATTACTTTTTAAATTTTTATTAAATTACCTATAAAATCATCATAAACTTCGTGAAGTAATGGGAAATGTTGCAAGGTATTTAATGGCTTGAGGATGTCTTCTTTTTTGGGATGATGCCCTCATCACTTTCATCTTCTTCATCGTCACGCAGCACTTCACTTAAACTTGTGGCAATCAAGTGTAAATCAAATGTGCTTATGAAAAATCATGAGAGCCCGTTGAAATCTATCCGCGAAATAGCTACGCGTCGCGCCAATGCATAGAAATGTCGCAACATTGCAGCACTTTTTCGCACTTGTTAGAAAGCTGTCAGTTCATCCGTTTCGATGAGGAAAATTCATTATTCTCATATTAAATTTCGTCTGTTAGATGGGATAACTAATAAATCCAAGCAACATTTTGAACGGTAAAATTTCGTATTCCGCCATTTCGCAGCGAACTTAACGCGCCCACGCGTAGATTTTTCAATTGAAGCATAAGAATGTCATTAATAAATGGCGTAGATCTTTCCACGCAAGTGAACTAACGGCATGTCAACATCGCTTGCATGTCGCTGCTAAGCGAGATGCAAGCAAGCATAAAAAGTGTTGGCTGCAGAAGCCCCAAAATGTGACCCATTTCCTCCCCCACTAGTGGTGGCCACCTGGGTCGAAGCGAAGCTGGGCGGGGGTAGACACTGATAAGGCGGAGAGATCTTCTCGGGTTACTTACTCCTCTTTCTCGCTGAATGAGTCACGCCCAGATGAATTTCGTCGTGATCAGGGATAAGAGACGAAGAACTCTTCGTGGGTGAAGGGGGTCTTCTGGGGAAAACCGGTTCAGTTGCGTCAATTATGTAGACCCGACTGAGGGATCGACCCTAAAAATGACTACTTTATCGTTTCCCCGCCCCGCTCTTCGCTGGACCCTTCCGTGGCATGCGGACAGGGGTAATCTCCAATCTTTCGTCTCAGCATAGTAGATGCTTTCACTGTGTGTCCGTGGTCAAGCATTTGTTTACATACTCGGTGGATATATAACGATAACAATAAGTATCAATATTTGTAGCATGCTGGGAAAGTATGAACTCAGAGTTACATTTATAAAGTTTTTTTCTGTGCATTTCCACATTTTGAACGGAACTATATTATCAAAAAATTGTCGAGTGTGTTCATTTTGCAAAAAGTTTGTTAATAATAACGGTAAAGTTCCGTTTAAAATTAATAAATGCAGAACAGAACATTCGGTATGAACTATTGGGCCTGTATTTTCATATAAGGCGGCAAATATTTTTAGTAAATGGGTAAAAGAATAGTTGGCTGAGTGGGGATGGTACTGAGAAAAGGGTCGTTATCACCTCTGCCGAGAGATCGAGGAAAGGGTCGGCTTCCCTGACTTGTGATACAAGATAAACGAGGAGTATGTCTGTGCGATTCCTTGCCAAGAGTGAGTTCCGTACGGAGAAATACAAGGATATGCTCACGGTACTAATGACTAGGGAAGCATTTTTCATTGCAAGGCTCCGGCGTGAAAGGGTACTTAAAAACAGCGCAGGTAGCATCTACGATAACATCAATTGTAATTGTCATTTATTAAAAATTGTAATTTCTTTGTCTTAAATTACAGTGTGTTCGCTATCATTTTCATATTCCTTGGTTCTTCAATTCAATTTATTTTAATTTTTGGCTAACCCGAACCTTTTATCGAATTCCGCTTAAAGCTCTAGATTGGAGTAGTACAGACAACGCAACTTAAACAGAACAATACGCAATACATGGGGAAAGTAGTGAGTGAACATGTTTATACCGGAAAAATTTGTTGCCAAGCATTTAAGAGAGTTTTAGCCATCTGATACCACCAGATGTGATGCTTTATATAATTCTACCATGTCACATATCTTCCCAATTGCCTCGGTTGTTGGCATCGGTCAAGGACAAACATTTACTTTATTCCGCTCAACAACGCGCGCAAGTGTCAAGACATGCGTGCTTACAGGCGACCCCAAGGCGAGATTCATCTCGTCTCTCGGAACAGCTGGCAGGGTTGCTATCTCAAGGTCATAAAGCAGCTTTGCGTGAGCATTCCGGGATTCCGGCGCATTTACCATTGCATAAACAAGTAAACACTTTGAACCCATAACTTTTCGTGCTGAAAGATGGGAAAATAAAATAATAATATATATTCCATTAAAATGCAATGTATTGATTCGTTACGGTTGAAATCCACAGTAGTACGGGATTAAATTGAAGATTTCCTTTAAAGATGGGCAAGAATAACCGGATTTTTCTGTAACTTTTTTTTACTTATTGGGTTTATACTAGTTCTAGAAGTAGCCTACGTTCATACGTGCCTATTTTATGAGTCATTTGCTAGTAGGTACTAGGCCTCCGATTACGAAATAGAGCAGTGACTCGGTTAGGCCCTACGCCGAGGCCTAGGGTCTCCTAGCTTCTCGAGTCTATGCCTAGAACTAAGAGATATCTCTACATTTTATGACATGACATCATGAAATTATCATGTAAAAGGAAGGGAATAAATATAAATTTACTACGTCGCATTATAACGCAAGACCCCGTAAAATTACGTCCACCACGACGGAGATCTCGAGACAAGCTCGAGACTCGTTTTTCGAGCATATTGAGCTCGAAATCGAGCGAGATTCGAGCAGTACTTTTATCTCGCTCGAATCTCGAAAAGTCGAGACTCGCACAGCCCTATAGAAATATATTTCTATTATATATACAATAGAAGTACATGCCTACCATATTTATTGCTCTAAGACGACCTATTTTGACTAAATTTCAACAGAAAATATCGCGACCCATCTTGGATTTGAATATTAAGTATACCTATGTGTTTAAGTGAGGCTGTATGATGAGGATTCAATGTATGATAAAGTTATTCATAACAATTCGAAGCAAAACGAAAACAATAAAAACTGTAGAAATAATACTATTGCCAGAATATTAATTTGTTCAACTATCAGTGATCATCTATGGCTAAAGTATTTCAATCTAGCGTGTAATATACCATACTTCAAAAACAAATAAATCCTAAAATCATTTGACAGTTTCACTTTTGACACATTTTTCTTTATCAATATATGGTTTATTCATGGTTGATTTATAAATTATGTATTTAATCCTTTAAAAAAGCAACAGGTCATGTTAAAATATGAGCATGATATATACACTGGACTCTCGTTAGCACGTTTCGTACGGAGCCAAAATGAACATGAGCTAAACAGGTTAGGCCATACAGGGTTGATGGAAGATTTATTTGTGATCTGCATAACTTTCAGGGGAATGATATTCTTTACTTTTATTTTACTTAATTCCGTAGATAATGGTGTTCATTTAATGTAGAAAAATGTTTCGTTTATACTTCATACTCTTCCAAATTGGTGGTTATTATAACAATATAAAATTCATGAGCAAAAGAGAATTAAATAGAATAAGAGTCGTACTTTTGCCATGATGTCCTTAAAGTTTCTAATGATTTACTTAAGTTATTCTATTCAATTTACGAAAATAGTTTTCTCTGTAAAAATGTGACATATGAGGCACACAACAAATGCCTTTGTCTTCCTTTTAAAGTTTCCAGAAACCATTTTCAATTTTATTTTATGGTCAGACATCAAAAGCTTTTTTTTTTACCAATAGGTTATTTATTAGAGCAGATAGAAGTTATCCATATATTATTTACAGCCACCCTCTTCCAATCGACTTGTCATCCATCTCGTGGTTGCAAGTATAGCTGATATATCACTGCTGGCTTATGCCATATGTGGTTGGTCAATTCCTATGTAGACCAACCATCAATTCATTTATATATGGCCAATCTTTTCACATAGATAAGATTCTGTTTTTCTGGCGTACTGAGGTACTGAGTTACAGGTACTGAGTCTTTTAAGAATTAAACTCATAGAGACCAAGCAGGAAAGAAATTTAAATATACCCTTGATGTGATGTTATATTTTAGTACTTTTGAATATTTTGTTGGTGAAGCAGCTTAATTGTTCTTCAATGACATAAGTAGTTCCTGTTTACGTAGTGTTTTGTGGTCACCAATAAATGACCCTGTAGCTTGTTTTTCGTCTTTTTGATGAAGGTGCATTGGATGAATCAGAAACTTTTGAAGATGCAGAAGATACCACTACGTCTGAACTTGCCAAAGATGTTCTCAAGTCATCTGTGGATGGTGATAAAGATGCTGCAGCACGGGTGCAGCAAGTGGTTGAAAAATATTACCAGGTTAATTTTTTATGCCTTATTTTTAATATTTAATCTTTTTTTGCCTCAAAATGTGCTTGCTTATAAATTATCTTTTGATTCTAAGCTGGTATAGTAAGTATTGATATGAGGTAATTTTTGAATGATGATTCATTGTCATGTTTGGTTTCTAAAAAAAAATAACAGACCTGGATTCTTAGGATAAGTTAATCATCATGGCAGTCGAATTGGTGAGTGTAATTATGCTGTTACTGACTATTTTATGAGCAATTATGAGGCCCTTTTTAGCCAGGCCTTTTTAGGCCAATTTTAACAGAGTAAAACGGCATTTATTTTTACCTGACCACTGTTCAGGTTTTATGGGTAAGGATATTGTTTACACAGATTGAATTGTGAATGGGACTTATTCTCTGTGTAAAAAGGAATCTGATGTCAAAATAAAATTTCTCACTATAGAACAGGACTTAAAACTAGGTAAGGAGATTTAAACAACACAGACTGAATTATGAATGAGACTTATTCTCTGTGTGTAAAGGAATCTGATGTCAAAATAAAATTTCTACCTATAGAACAGAACTTAAAACTGAGTTGTAGTTATAAATAGTGATATAATGAATTCTTAGCAACACTTGAATTTGATGAGTTAACGATGATCCCTTTATAATTGCATTCACCTCTGATATATCTTAGCACTTATTGGGTAGATCAACATTGTATTATGCACAGTTAATGTTAGTAGCCTGGTTAATGTATTCATCCCTACATTAATATACTAGGGGACGGCTTGATAGCATGCATGCCTAATTTCCACTAAGACTATTTTTTTATTGCATAATTTATTTACTAACTATGTGTATTGCTATTTAAGGTAAAGGTTAGCACATACCGTATTTTCGCGTGTAAGCAGTGCACCTTTTTTCCCGAAACGCCGGAGAAAAAATGGGGGTGCGCGGCTTACACGAATCCTCCAGATTTTCGTGTTAGCCGCGAACCATTTTTCCTCAGATTCCTGTTGTTTTCTCTCCTAAGTTTCGCATTCTGTCTAGTAGTAGTGGTATACTAGTCTTCGCAGCATCGTTTAGTAGTAAATCGTACATTGTAAAGTATTCTGAAATTTTGAAGTATGTAATTAAAAATAAAAATCCACGTTTAACAAAGTCTGAGCGTACAACGGTACTGGAAGAAACGCTAGATCAGAAACACCATTTGTCAAAGCAATAGATTTATCTTGTATAGATCGTAAGTAGGACAACACATTGTAGCACTGATATGTATTTAAATATACTGTAAGCTGCCGCAAGGAGTTTTATGTTTTTTCAAAATCCTAAGCGGAGTTTGTTTCGGTATCACGTATCTGTAGCAACATTTTTACATACTAATAGATAGCTCCTTTTGCGTACACATTAAAGCTGCATTGCAAAGACACGACAAAATATTTGTTAGGTGGTGGCAATAGTGGTATGCTCAGAGATTATGCCTTCTTCCGTGCTATCCGCTCCAAGCGTGAGAGTAGTAAACGCGTTCGAATCGATCATTTAGCATTTTAAAATAATTTGCTATTATCACCCTAAAATGAATTCTGATGTGAAATTCCGATAGTTTCCTGTGAGTATAAAGCTACATATTATAAATGATGCGGAAAAAATAGGAAATCGAGCTCCATGAAGGAAATATGGTGCATCTGAATCTAGCAGTGACGAAAACTAAGTATGAGAACTGTTATGATATGAATATTCATTAGTGATTTATGATTATATTTCCGGGAATGTGTTTTTCTTTAGTTTTATAAGAATTATAATTGTTATTACATTGAGCTTTTTTCCGTGTGTTCCCAAGACTTTCCGGTGTTGTTAAATCGTCCCAATCCACAGCTACTATGCAGAGAGCAGACGAGATCACCGCTATCTGGTACGGATGGCGTTTGGCTTTTATTTGTTGATATGCCAACTGATTTCCGTAATAATAGAGTAATCACGGGTTGAAATTGTATATATTTTTGCAATTATTTCAGTTGGATGTTATTTTGAACAGATGCCATTTTTATAGCTGGATCATGATGTGATCGTATGTAACTGTGATTACTGTGAGTTGCTACAAGAAACAGATGCACAGTGAAAGAGGCCGTGCGGGCCTTAATTGACGTACGACGCGATGACGATCGTGATGATAATAACACGTAGTTCAATCAATTAATGAGAAAGACGTACACGTAATTTAGGCACAGCATTTATATTAAAGAACGTGCATTCATGTTATGACAAAATGATGCAGACTCAAGGGAAAAAAAAAATTTTTTTTGATAGAAATAATTTTTTCCTCACGAGCCTGCCCGAAAATAGGGGTGCGCGGGATACACAAGGGCGTGGCTTACACGAGTAAATACGGTACTAGGAAAAAGGAGAAGTAAAACCACTTCCTAAACATTATCACCTGTAAGTTTTATCTTTCAGCACTTCAATTAACTATCCTAACTGATATTTGTATTCTGAGTTGGAAAATCCCTCGGATTGGGGTAGTATTGGTTAATTTATAGTTATTTTGTAAGGTTTTGGTTCCAATTAAGCATTAAACAGTTAAAGCTTTCGTTGCCTAATCAAATGCTAATGTATAACACTCACCTTGCAAAGCTTGGATGACTGTGTGTGGGTGATTATTTTCTCCTGGCTTAGATACACTATGTGGTGGTCAAATAAAAATTGATTAGACTTTCTAATTGAAGTACTTGTTCACTAGTATAGTGAAAATGTTTAACAACAGATATCTGTTGGTCCATTTCTTAGTTAAATATGTATGAGATGATTTGTAACCAGCAGATTCATTTGTATGCTTGTGGAAGTAACAGTAATTTGACATGTTGCTTTAACAACAGTTACTTCTATTCAGATATCCTGTAATTTGTCAGCCTTACAAATATCTTGATCATCTGGGAAAAGCTTAGTGTATTAATCTACTAATTGTTTGTTAACATGATTTGTTATTAATAATTTATATCTTTCTGTGCCTCAAGTGTGGAGGAAGTAATATACCAAACACACAGTTTTAAGTAGTTTCAAAATGCATTCATTATATTGTATATATTGGCTGGGACATAAATTCACCTCAAGTTGCTTACCTTGCTTGCACTATCTTTTTTCACCACCGCCATACTAGCTTTCTATTTAATTCCATTATCCCATGAATTCCATCAAACTGTTTCAGGAGACTGCAAAGCCTTTGCCTATCGATAAGATACAAATAGGTGGAGATTACTTTGTGCAGAGCCCTGCTGATATTGGTGAAGTGGTTCCTGTGAAGATGTTGGACTTGTCTGGTACTTTTGGTGCTGTGGTGGAGTTTAAAGATGGATTTGTGGATGAGGTTCCTGTAGACAAGGCAAGGGGAAGATCCCTCTGGGAAATACTCTTATTTATCTTTACCTCTCTGGACTTTCAAGTGAAATTGGTTCTTTTATGCCTAACTAATGTTTTCCCAAGAAATTGCTCTTTTTATTTTCTTTATTAGTATTCATTTAATCTCATTCAAATTTCCAACCCATCTTTAGTTTAACAACCACAGTGTACATGAGAAATTCCCTTCTTTGTCCCTTTTTCCTCTTTCTCTATTTTGGTTAAAATTCCTTTTTCACCTGCAATTTGTAGAGTTTTTGATAGGTTCAAGGCATGTATCTAAAAAATGGGCTATGCACCAGTTCAAAGAAGATTGTTAGATTTTAATTGTTGCTTTCCTTTGTCTTGCCATGTATCAGAATTAGTCGAATAGCAGATATCTCGAATCTGAATATCGAATTCAAATATTAAATTATGACTTGAATGTCTTCAATTTCAAATACCTCGAAGACTAGAATTGCAATTCATATATTAAATGTTATTCTGCTAGATAATTTGTTGCCTGTTGAATTGAAAAGCTCCTTCAAAATTTAACCCTTTCGCGCCAGAGCCTTAGGAAGAGAATTTTTTCCGTCGTACGAGGAGCACGAGATATTTCTTGACTCTCCTGTCCGGAGCTCTCTCGTGGCGAGGAAGTAGGCAGGTATGCCCCACCACCAGTTTTGGGACCTAACTCAGCGGGACACCGGACCCTTTCCCCGTCCACTGGGCTCGACCAACCAACCCTTTAGCAGCCTTTTTCGCAGCAGGAGTCCGCGGTAAATTGATTGAATTAGCAGTGTTTTTTTTTAAAAGCCCTTATGTATATTCCAAAAATTCAAACTTAAAAAATGGATTTCATGTGTCTTGCTGAGTGCTTCAAAATTTTAAATGAAATTCTAGCGTTAATATTAACGATTTTGAACCGATAGGTTTCTTCTGACATTAGCATAAGCAAATCAGTGCAGAAAAAAATTTCATAAAACAATCTGATAGGAAAACTCGCGGATGCAGCAGCCTTACATTCGGAAGAACAGGAATCAAATTCGTGGATATTTGGAGAAATACCATCAGAAAACCAATCCATACCTTTCGAGGAAAGCTTTTTCTTTTGATAACAATCTTTTCCTCCCATCTGATGCGTCGCCCGAAGATGAAACAGGGATCCAGTGCGCCAGTTGCTTCAGCAGTCGAAGTCTCTGGCTCACAATCCGAAGTCTCCTCATCTGAGTCCGAATAGTCCGAATTTGACATAATTACACTCGAATGAAAGTTTTGCAACGCCACCACAAAGAGGGAATTTATCTGAACTAAGAAATGGCTAAAACTGGGGCGAACAGAGAGAGCACTGCTTGCTTTAGAGCCAAGACTGAAGTGAAAAGCAAAGGCGAACAAATATTCCTATGGATGGGCACATGGGTGTAGGAATGGATTCCTAATGACAAATTCTACGAAAAGGATGGGGAATCCAGAAATTCAGTGAAAAGGCATTGAGAAGAGAAGCACAGCATGAAAACACAAGAGATACCACCACAGGTGTGTAGATGATAATTCTTCGGGGTCGGTTTTCGAAGAAAGTGAAAGGGGACCTAGAAATTCAGCGAAAATGCTATTAACCCATTAAGACCATGCATACACAAAGAGCAGCACCATACGAATGGGATCTATGGTTTTTCAAAGTCTGCTACCTGAAACAGCGTGGGAAACTAGCCATCCGGCTCAAGTGCTTTACTGAAGAAATGCCCCGGAAATACGTATGCATTTACGCATAAGCCTATTAAAGTATAAAACTACCAATAATTCAAATGAAACTCCAACGTATAAGGAGAAGCAACGGTTTATTATAGATCCAGTTCTTAGGAAAACCAGAAAATCTACTGTTCGATGAGGAAAAATACAGAAATATAAAAATATGTCATAGTTGAATAGGTGTGACCCCCTGCCACACACCCTCGCGATGGCTTGCAGGGTATCGTGTAGATCGTGGAGATGTATGAGTTCAAATATGAGAAAAAATAAAAATTCAAGTGAGACGGAATGAATCACGATTACCCTAAGCTTATCATTAAACAAAACTTTATCCAAAAGTGTATTTTTTGCCGTGAACATATGTAGTACCAACAAGTTTTGTAGAGTTCTACACTATAACTCCGTTAATATTAACGCTAGAATATCGTTCAAAATTTTCACAAACTCAGCAAAAAACGTATATTTCACTTTAAAGCTTAAATTAAAGGAATGTATAACGAAAAATGGTTGAGAAAAACCAGAGCATAGACTACTAGTTAACCTCGGAGTCATGCAGCGAGGGGGGTTACAAATGAGGCAGAGCCAGGGTCGAGCCCAGTTGCCCGGGAAAGGGTCTTAGCTCACGCTAAGCCGGTCTCGAGGGGTCGCAGTATACCTGAGGTTATTGCTTCCGCGGCGGTCACTTTTCCTCCTCCTCGTCGGCCATGGCCGACGTTCGGTCTTTTGGGTAGAAAAATCCACGTCGGTCATGACCGACATTCGGCGCGAAAGGGTTAATACTGGTTTATAAATGTTAAGTATATAATAAAAAACTTATGGATCATTGAATACATTAACTTTTATCAGCATTATTAAGTGAGCAGAAAGTGTTTTTACACCAGTGATGTCCAGTTATGAATAAACCGCAAACTAGTGTGAAAGTTCAAGTGCATTGAAAATTTACAGAAATGTTTAAAAATGGAAATATTAACCTCGGATAGAATGGACTATGGGACTACTATGACCAGGTATACATTTAGAATGTAATTGATGCACGATTCGGTAAGAGTCTGTAAGTAAAGGTTGTTGGTACACTCGGGTTCAAGAAGCTCTCTCTTCCAAAAGAAAAAAACCCTGTTTTAATGCAGTTCAGTATTTCTGGTTATTACTATTTCTCTACTTTTCTATAGTCTTCATGGTGAAAAATGTGCAACTGCTATGGTCCTGCTCGGGTTTCACTCGAGTCATCAGTTTGATAGTTGGGCTTTACAAATTTCATAATGACTTTTGAATATTTGAAATAAATAAAATTTATCGTTTCCTTCATTTTGTTGAAATTGCAATTTTACATAAGGACAGCCAATAGAAGGAAAAGCACACAATTATTCTAATGTGTGACAAATGCAGTGGCTAAAGTCATTGTATTTTGTCACAAAAGGTTTAATCCAAATTAAATTTTGTAGAAATTTATATGGCGACAAAAAATATTTTTTTACTTATGTAAATGTTGAAATGAACATTCTATAGCATAAATTCTACTGCTCTAAAATTGGTTACCCCTTTCCGAGCATAGAGCTTATCAAATTCGGGGGTCTTGGTGTATTCTCAGTGGAAAATAGCGACAATGACTCTTAGAAATAGCAGAATAGAGACATGAGCTCTCAATAACTCTAGTGTGAAATTCATTAGCTATTTGCGAAAGTATAATATGGAAGAAGAGACATTGTGTGACCTCTTCTAAATTAATAATGAATATGTAACAGGAGTAAGCAAAGCTCGCATTTAGATGCTACCGTTGACGATGTTTGCAAACTTTCTTCGATTTTGAATTGTGACATGCAGTGACTAGTTTCCATGAGTTATTTACGGTAAAAGGACAACAGTTTTTCCAGAATTCCAATTGTTTAAACTGTTGCCTTTCTATCATAAATTACGCTGTGAAACCTATGAACAGACTTGTATCTCTGCTGCCCTCTCGGGGTGCATGTGATTTGGTTCATCAACACGCCAAATACGCAGCTGTATGGGTGCTCAATAGTGTATGGTGTGAAATTCATCCAGGGCTGAGTATTCCATCTTATTATGTTTTCAAGATCTTCAAATTCGATTCCTTTACATTTCTCCTCTGAGAATCTTATAACTTTTATCATTAACCGTTCTGTTAACAGTAATGAGATCAGGCTGTTCATATTATATCGCAAAGGGAGCAGACACCAATTAATATATTAGCACGACAGGAAATTTACACTTAGCTATGATTTTGGTTGTAACCAATACACCTTGGATATTTTTTTAAAGATGTGTTGGTGATCATACCCTAGGTATTTACATGTGACAATGCAAGTGATATCATTTTTTCTCAGGCCAATATTTTGTTTTGTATGTTCCAATTCCTCAGTTTTAATTGAACTTCTAACTCTATTCTCTACTATTCAACCAGTAGGATTTTCAAGGTATCTGATTTGTTTATTGCTTGGAATATAAATCAATAGGGACCCTGAAATTTCGCAAGTGTGTTTCTTGCGAATTTCTTTTTAGGAGCATAAAAGTTGTTATTTTGATGTTTAAAGCCCTAATAAGTTAAAATTTGCCATTTTAACACTAGCGACATTCACCGAAATTTCACGAATAGCTTTTTATTCACGAAATTTAGCAGTATTTGGCTGTTAGTGCAATATTTGGCACAAAATTTCACATTTCTTAAACCTACCGTATGATATTTTGCGAAAAAAACATGATATGCTTTAAGTTTTATTTTGATATGTATGTAAAGACTCATAATGAAAGATGTCCTTTTCAGTGGAATATATTTGCAAACTCATGGTGTGAAATGAATACATAATTATTATATACGTGACCATGCTGCTATCATCAGTCTGATGATGCACGTGACCATGATATCTGCGTAGTCTCCCTAGATTTTATTTATGGTGGCGGGGTTGGGGTTCATCGTTTTCGTTACGCCGCCGAAATGACTTGCGTAGTATTTATCTGAAAGATCTTCAGAAAAGTTGCCATTAAAGCAATTGTGCTTGTGAAAGATGATTTCAGTAAGTCTGCACTTAGCATAAATGGGACCAATAACTACACTGGACAAGGTTGGGTAAAAAGACAAAGTTGTCAAATGGACGTAATAATTTCATTCAAGAGCATTCCACCTAAGCTGTGACTGACCGATCGCAATTACTCCTCGGGTAGACAAAAACAGTTATTTAAGGATAAACGATCGAATTCACTGACAGATGTTGAGTATATGTTGCCGACTTTATGATATGACTCTGGTGCGACTGTATTCCCACCACAGCAAACTTATTCGGCACCCGTTGCTGAGAGTCACCAATGTGGGGGGGCGGTAAAAAGTACTAGATAGGGAGACAGTAATATTTCCGTATGATGCGGTGCATTATTTGTCCAGAAAGTAATTTTAGAAAAATTACCTAAGTCAAGGCAAGCTGGCATTGTCATTTTGAATAAGCTGCGGTGGGGAGGTACCTACAAAATACAAGTCTGGGAAGGGATACATATCCGATTCTCAGTATCTCTGGATAAACTGGTGTCACCACACGTTTATAGTTTGATCGAAGTTACTGTTGATCAGAAAAAGTATCTCTGTAGACCATAATACCGAAAATTTCCAGCATATTTGATCACCAAAAGGAGTTTGAAAGAGATATTTATGTATATTTGATGCAACTGAATATGCAGGGAAGCAGTACCAAGGAAATTGGCTGTAGGCAACCTACACATCACCGTTCTTAGGCTAGGTGGCCATTGAGTTCCCTTTTTTATGCCTGTATTTTGCGTATATCTCTGTGTATTTTGTTAACTATCAATGAAGATTAGATAGAATAAGTTAGATATTTCCATTTATGTCTCTAATACAATTCTTTGATTGCTTAAATTGAGAAATATGTAAGTATTTTTTTCACCGTCTGAGGATGAAATTTGCGATTTTGCCACTGCTGTGACTATGATTTTTACACCACTTTTCCTTGAGTTTATTTAAGACTTTTCAGGGTCCCTATAAATCAATTAAGTCCCAGTTTAATAATGTTTTGTTAACAGGGTTTTTATAGCGACCTTAAAAATGGGGTAAAATACATTAATTTCATTGAGCCCTAAAAACCAGAAATTAGACAGGAATTTTGGCACTAACTTGAATTTTGGAGAATTTCTTATTTTTTTAAAGAATTTCTTGAGATTCTGTTAATCGTGGAGGATAATTTTTTATAGTATTTTGACTTCTTGTAATATGAAAATTCTGTTGTGATTGCTTGAACTCATTTATTCTTGCTTAGGAGCAAGAAATGACACGTTGTAAGAGTTTTTGTGTGGCAGAGAGAAGTGGTTGTGGAATGATAATATCATCTTCATCTCAATGGCAGATTTGTAGGCTCATCAAACTCGCTAATTTTCACCACCCACTGCCTTCTTATGCTTCGTTGCTGTCAAAATTACTCTGGTTTGTGGTAACACAATTCTTTAATATGTGGATAAATGTTTTCTGTGTTACTGTAGCTAGTTTTTGCTTACTTTTTTTCTCATAGACTAGGGAAAAAATGGTTGAGAATTGACTCTTAATGCTTATTAAATAGTTCCTTATATGAAATTAGAATGAAAAATCCTGATACTGTTTTGGCCAGCTCATGCAAACCAAGAGTATTTCTAGGTTAGGTTTTGTCTGTTTTAAGCCCAATGTATTGGCAGTTGGTGTTCAACACTTTTCTACCATTGTATTTTGCATGCATATAAGCTAGTCTTTCTGGTTAAATGTTAAATTATGTATTTAAATTAAATGAATGCTTAAGATTACTGGGCTTTCAACTGAGGAGTTTAGTCCTTTTCACTTCGTGGGCATAGAATAAGGCATAAGTTACCCCTGTGGTTATTACCAAGCATGTTTCAATGTAACATGAAGAAAAAGGGGTGCTGGAGCCTGCAACATTTCAGTTTTCCAGACAATAAACTCCTCACTCCTTTCCCATAGCTGCCCCTTATTAATTTCTACAGCATTTTTTATGATTTAAAATTTCATAATTTGGTTTTTTATGCGTACACTTCTACTCAGAATATTAGGTGTTAATGATTCAAAAATAACTTGAAAGAGAGCACATGCAGAAAAAAGGTCAGTGGTGAACCTCTGATATCTAAACAATTTATGAATACTAGAAATAGAAAATTATTTGCATTTTCAATCATGTAAAATGACCCGATTGATATGTACCTGATGCGATAATGAATGTTCTGGATGCATTTTATGTTGATTGGAACGAAGTTTTGCTTTAATTAGTTTTTAGCAAATTTTATGCTATATGTAGCAAAATGGAGATGAATATGCAGGTAAATTAAACTTTTTTTTTTTTTTTGAACCTTGAAAATTTGGTAGTTAGCCTTGAAAATCTGGAATTTTGGTTTTCCGTTATGTTATTTTGGTTAATTATTTCCCTACCATAAGAATGTTATTTTATTAATGTTCGTGGGTACTAACTGGCAGTTGCATGCATTCTAAAATCCAGATTCATGATAACCCTGACAACTAGACATAACTTAACATCTAGACCAACTGTGCATAAATATTGTGGGAATGTTCATAATTCCTCAGAACTTAATTTATATCATAATCTACGTCTTCGATCTCCTCAATTTCTAGGGATAGTGCAGTAAATCACCACAGTTACAGAGACGTGATGTGCAAAATAAAGTAAGAGGGGACGTGAAACACCAATATTATTCCTGGTATTCCTAGAGTTCTTGTGGGAGGAAACTGAAGAAATATGTTCAATTCATTGGTCTCAGTTCCATGTTAAGTTAATTTTACCGGTAAAAGAATTATTTCCTTTAGAGCTATGTAGCATTGTCTAGTTTCAAACCTGTGTGTATGAGTGTTTTGTATTGTTTTTTTACTGGCTAGGAAGGGTTTATTTTTAACTGATAAACAGGGCTGCCAGTGGACTCACTTTTTTCATTATTTTCAAAACGCTCACTATTCCTCACTTCATTTGAAAAACGCTCACTATTCTCTTTTTTTAAAAGATTTTTTGAGTTTCTAGTGATTAGTGCCGACAACTGAATCAAAGACTGCCGGAATGCGTGCATTTTCAGTGCCAAGCGAGGCTTTTCTGGCCTCCGCAGCCGCAGTAGTGCACTGCAACAGCCTAGGGACTCATACAGTACACTCCCAATTTTCCATGCTAATGACTGGTGAAGGGTGCACAGATAATCGGGAAACACTGAGACTCCGCTGTTTGGTTCTTTCCGGAATCATTTCTCTATGGTGCGCTGCCAAATTAAATAAACTTGCTAAGAAAATAACTCAATCTGCCAATGAAAATATCCTCGCAGTACTTAATAGCATTTTATGACAAAAAAGGATCCAGTAGAGCTGTCCTGGTCGCAATTAATGTTCGAAAGCCTCGGGTTGCGGCACGAAGCCTGGCCTAAGACATCGGACCAGTCGTTAGGGCCGTAGTGAAAGTAGCAATTGGAGGAAAATAACAAAAGTTTACTTACCTTTGAGACTGCTGCCGATACACTAAATAAATTGGCGATGCACGGATAATCCGCGGGCTGGATAACGCGTGTACAGATAATCGGGAGTTTACTGTAGTTTGTTGTGACTGGAGTGCACGGAACATGCATAGCTGCCAGCAGGCAGGTTGTGCATGTGTCTTTGCACCTTTTAGGTAAGTGTTTGGTTGATGTTATATTGTCATCTACTTCTCCTTTTTCTGAACGTTAAAACTGTACATTAAACTCCGAGTTATCTGTACGCATGTTATCCGGCCTGAGGTTTATCCGTGTATCGCCAATCTATTTAGTGTATCGGCAGTGGTCTCAAAGGTAAGTAAACTTTTGTCATTTTCCTCCAATCGTTTCTTTCTCTATGGCCCTACAAACTGGTCTGATGTCTTACGCCAGGCTACATGTCCCCACCTGAGGCTTGCGCGTACATAATTGCGGCAGGGACAGCTCTACTGGATTCTTTTTTGTCTTTAAATGCTATTATGTACAGCATGGATATTTTCATTGGTAGATATTTAGGAAGTTTATTTATTTTGGCGGCGCACCGTAGAGAAATGAATCCAGAAAGAACCAAACAGCGGATTATCCGCGTTTCCCAATTATTCGCGCACACTTTACCAGTCATTAGAATGGAAACTTGGGAGTTTACTGTATATGAGGAATGTGTTAGACTTACCTAAGTGATATTTTAAGCATGCGTAAGTGGTTTCGACGGCAGGATAGAGACCCTTGCCAGTTGGGTTTGTTTTCACAGTGCGATGCGATGGCATGCCTATTTCAAACACACAATATAAGGCATATCTGTGCATCTTATCATGGTTTTGTGCATAGGTTCGCTCAATATATAAACTCGTTGGTTTTCGCACAGATTTCAGTTCTGCTCTTCTGTTGATTGCATTTTTCTTTTTCATTATTTATCTTATTGCTGACTTGCCAACTACATTCCCCGGCATGTCCTCTGCATCATGTATCATGCTGTTAGTTATTATGAAGTCATGTATAGTCAAACAGTTTTCTTTCACTGGTCACTCCATGTCTCGCATCTCGAGGTGCTCTTCCCTGCTGCTACTGCTGTGCAGAAAGCAAACAAGGGGTTCGGCTAGAGGAAAACCGGCCATTGTCAATAATCTTTCGCCGTATCGATTTGTCAATACTATCTCATACTAGCCATGCTGTCGCAAAGTACTGAAGCATCCCGGGATTTTCTTTCTGCATCTGTGATGTGGTCTATTACCATTCTAGTCGAGTAGATAGTATATAAAACTTACATTAAGTGTCCCTTCAGGATGCATGATGGCACTGTCTCAACATATGAGGCTTGGCTAAAAAAGTAAGACTCGCTGGGCTACAAATTCAGTGATTGGGCATATCTCATCCAACAAACCATAGTCTATTGTTGGGTTTGCAAATGCAACATCAGCGTTGAACAGAAGGGGTTTCAGTCGCTCTACCAACACGTCAAAACTGCAAAGCACAAGAGTTGAATTGTAGTCGAACTAAATCCACATCAATTGGTTCTCACCAAAGGGCCCTCTTTACTACCAACTATGTCCAGGGACTCCAGGGCAAGTCAGCAGTCGTGAATACCATCTTCCCCACTGTTCCAGTGTTGCAGATTGCAATGCGGAAGGCCCGTGCTTATAGGGTGGAACTGCAATGGGTTATGAAGTGTATGTTATTGAAGTGTATGAAGCTTGTTATTCTGTCTCTTCATTCTGTCTCTTCTTGTGACGGTGCTGTACATCTGTTCTGATTTATGTTTGGAGGAGAAAACGTACCATAGGACATGTCTCTACGCAGAATAAAGGTGACTTATTTGTGGACGGATGCATTAGGTCCCTATTTTCACGATTCAATGTTAGAAGGTTGCCGAGCCTCTGATAGTTTTACAATTTGTTATGATGAAACAACAAATGAAAAACATGTGAAAGAGTTTGCAAGTGGCTGTCTGATTCTTTTCAGAAAAAAAGCAGCAGTTTGTGTTTCATCATCTTGAGACATTTTTTATTGGCGAAGCTACTTCATTGATTTTAGTTACATTCCGTTAGTTACTTTCTTTGATGACATAATTTGTCTTTGTCTATGCTTTATTACTTTATTTCCATCCTGATTTATAACATAAGAATAACCGTCCTAATTCCACAATTATTTATCTCACACTACTACTACAATGGTTTTGGCGATTGAGTCATCATCATGGGGACACCAAATAGTAACACCTGAAACCATCAACTTTTACATAAATACATTTTATGTTGCCAGTTTACATTCTCTTTGTTGATGACTCAAAAAAAACTTTCCTTCCTGTCTTTGCTTGCCAGTAATTAAAACTTGTCACCTATGTGTTATATTTTATTTCAATATTTACTTAATTTTTTCTGCATTCCGCACATAAGAATATACATCAAAACATCTTCATGTTGACATAAAAATTGCTAAATCACGTGACAACACTTGCAATATGAAGTTTGTACATAGAATATGTTCATCAGTGGCTCCGAACTCAAAATATTTCAGATATTCTTTAGTTATGTTCCCCAATATCATCACTATTTACTCACTTTTTCTATTAAAATCTCACTTTTTTCTCACTTTCTTGGAGAATACTCTCACTTTTCTCAATTAATTTTGGAATCTACTCACTGGCAGCCCTGCTGATACCAGACTGGGAAAAATCAGGAATTGGCCAGCACCCAAGTAAATTCACTATTACATATAATACAGTAGAAGATCAAAAATCCAGAATTCTAAAAAATAGAATATATTCCAGAAAGATTGATGTTCTTGTCAGATTGCATAATGAAGTGCTTTTTCTCCATTTTCCATTAGTCTCATCTGGATTCTCATATTTTCTTAACGATTCATCAGTTAAGAGTGAAAAATTTAGTATTAAATATTTTTACATGTAAATAAATTGAATGGTAATACATGCACAGAAATGTAATTGTTTGTTTTTAACATCACTTATCACCTAATCAGTTATAGCATCTAATATGATGAATCATTACAGCCTTATCAATTGTACTACTCATTACAGAAAAGTCATTAAAACCTTGGGAATATCGTAATCCACTAACGCATCAGGTCCCGCACATTCTGGACATTCTTGGACATCTTCTATTGTTAATTTAAAATGGTATAGTCCTTCACATGAAAGGATCCTCTACATTTTTTCATCCTATTAAGGAAGAAAGTTTCAATAAAAATATAAGAAAGAGCAAGTCCTAGGTGGGGAAGTTTCAGATGCTATTCCAGCTTGAGTCGAATGATTTAACTACTGTATTCACCTGAGTCTGAGATTGCCATGAATCTGAGACAACTCCTCATTTTGGAGAACACTTGAAAATAAAACGGCAAAACTTAATGTTTACTGATTATTTGTTTTCTCAATATTTATTTTTCCCACTTGTTTTCTGAAAGATAATTTCCTCATTGAGAAATTTGAAACTATTTTAAATGCAAACTTAATATTTTAAAACACTCAGTTTATAAATACAAAAACTTATAGTTATAATAACATATTTCAGATAGTTACCATGACTATATAGTTGGATTTTTAGTTTAAACGATTGCTAAGGCGAATTGTTGTTTTCTCCTGTCATAATGCAATTTCTTACTCAGTGAAGTTCAGTGATTTAGAGAAAAATTATTTTGCCCCATCAGGCATCACATGTACCAGTCTTAGCTAGATTTATATTTTTTACTCATATATAACTTCCTGTAGCAACTTTTGAGCTTTCAGTCATGTCATCCATCAAAGCGGGCTTGCCAATGAGCCACACACACTTCGCTTCACTAGTTTGTGTTCTATATCATGGAATCAGCCTGCTTTTGAATCACTGAATGATTTTCAGGTAGATGTATCTTGCCCTATTATGCCATTAGCTATTTCTTTTTCTGCTAATTAGCCTCAAATGCACTGTGTCTTGGTTATAGTTTGTCACGATGTACGACGACAATCTTTTAAATTTTCATCATAAATAAGACTACTTCCTTGTGATAACTTGTCCTTTGCACTCATGCTCTACATATGTTATGCTCTTATTTTAACATTGTCTTTTTTCAGGGTTAAGGTACATAATTCATAGATCAACCATGGTTTCCATGTGGATCTTGCACCAAAAAACCCTGTGGAAATCATGTGTTATTGTGTATGGTGGTGGCCATCTTGACGGAAGTCGAATTCGAAAGTCGATTAAACTTTGTTTAGGGCACATATTTTCTGAGCACATAAAAAGCACATAAATTACATGCTGGATAACTCCTATTATTTGCATTAGTTCACCTTGCCAGCTAAGCAAAAAGAGCATTTTCTGATATAGTTGCTATATGGCTGCTTATGTCTCCTTTTATGCTGAATTGAAAATGCATTTTAATTTTTCTTCTTTGCTTTTTTTCGTGGAACAAACTCCAAAGCTTAAACAGATTCCCGCACAATGAATTTTCATGCTTATGAAGGTCATTACTTTGCTGCTCGATTTTACTGCTTCAGTGCAGTTTATAGACTGAATGTACTAATTATTAATTATAACTTAGAAAGGCTAAAAAAAAAGTTATTCAAAGCCAAAATAGTCTTGGTAAGTCAGTGGCTTCAGCCAGATAGATATGGCTAATGTAGACATGGTTGTGCAACTATTAACTAGTCCTTGACATGCAAGGCATGAAAAGTTATATAAAATGTATGTTTTTGTAATTTCTCAATTAGTATATGTATTTGGAAGTAAAACAGAATTGTATGCCTTGCTGCAGGATGACTGGCCATTTCATTTTCCGGACTGATGCAGGGATCAGGTTGGTGTGTTGGCTGGAGTATATACTTCCAATCCCAAAGGCCCAGGTTTTAATCTCAGCTGAGGCTCATTTTTCATTGGTATACCAATCCCCAGTTGGGTACTCCATAGAGAGTCATATATCAGATGGGACCTTAAAACTGTAGACTATTTTGTGCCTTTCGTTAAGAGTAGGGTTATTTAAATGTCAGGTTTCACTCCCTCCTTAGCCCCTACCTTGAAAAATTCCTACCCTTATCTGAGTACCCACCTATTCCAGATGGTGTATGTGACCTCTGCTATTGTTTACCCTCCTGGGAAAACTACAACTACTGCTACCAATTTGTTGCAAATGTGGCTTCAGGGACTGCAAATAAGAAGAGATATGTCAAACATTTAACTTAACACTGAAGATTTTTCTCAGAAGTGCATTATCTTTGTATGGTTCATTATCATGTGTGTGGTATTTGTGGGGATTTAACCATGCATGCTCTATTTAATTTTTGTACCCAATTACAGTTGTAGAAAAGTGAGTGAGTTTGTTTGAAATCAGTAACTTAACTATGGTGGTAATTGTACACCACAGATCTATGAGTGCCCTCCAGATATGGCTGTATTGCCGAGTCCAGATGCTTCACCATTTACCAGTCTCACTGTTGTTGGGGATGGATTAGACTCTGCCTCAGGAAATCCAGCAGTGAACTCAGTGGATGAGCCTCATATAAAAAGGTTGGTTTTTTATGTTTAATAATCACTTCATATGCTAGGGTAATGCACTGGCATGGTAAAGTCAAGGTTCAGCATGCTGCCTGAAATGTAATTATATAAATCTTGCTTTATGTCATCTTCAGGTAGTAAATACAGATCTGTGGTCACTTATATCCTCTTTGGTCCCGAAAAATACCTGGCCTATAAAAAAACATTTTCTCACCTCTTTTGAGCACTTTGGGGCCTATTGAAATTATTGGGGAAAAATTATTGTTATTATTATTATTTTTGTTTAAGTATATATAGTCTGCATAGGTGTACAGTTGTTATCTGAGAGAAAAAAAATTGAATTGAAATGTTTGCATGAATAATAGTGTACCACCTTAAGTATTTATTACATGAACAGAAGAAATGCATAATGGCCTAAAGATGAATAGTTGAAATATAGTTCACTTTATTTGTGGTTTCCATATTGATTTATGGTGACAACTAAGAGATTCTAGTGTATGAAATTGGTGCTGTCAAGGTGTAAACTTCAAAATCGGGTATGTTCACAATAAAATATTCTACTGGAAAAAGCTACCCTCTGAGAGACACACAACTGGTTGCCCACATGTGTGAACAAGGAGACTGAAGAGGATATACAAGTTGAGGATTGTGAGAGGGAGGTGTTGGGCTGTACAAGTGCTGGGGGGAGGAAAGATGGAAGGGAAGGGGTGTGTTGGGTGGGGGTTAGCCAAGGGAGTTGAGCCATGGGTCGGGAATGAGAGAGACAGTGGTGGGGGAATGGATGGTTAGTGGAAGTAGAGCCTTCAGAGCCATCTAAGCGGGTGGTGGGAAAGGATACAACCAAGGTCCCTATATTCTGGTCATCCATCTCCCCCTCAGTAGTGTTGCCTGTGACGATGCATGTTAACTGATCTAACGGTGGCACCGCCACTTGGGGAAACGTGGAACTAACGCGGCAGTTCAAAAGCATATCGGGACAAGAACGAATTGACTGGACGATTTATAAAAGAAACGATTGAATGACTGAACTGAATAATTTCACCATGGAAATGCGCTATAAATTACAAGTTTTCTAAATCAGCGAGTAAATAACATTTAGTAAAGCCGAAGTATTAGAAATTCTACTCTCCAATAGGGTTGTTCTTACCTCTCGGAATTAGCAGATTAAATGTTTTCTAGGGACTCTACAATCACAATTAATGAACTCGAAATCATTAAATTTGTGACAGAAGTCTAATTTGGAAGCTACAGGAAACCTGAATTCCCTAATTTTACAGAAGGCCAAAAATGTTGTAGATATGATTGTTATAACAAATATATCTATTCCTTATTTTTGGGATGTATTTAGAATCGGAGGGTATTATTATATCTTATGGTTATTTTAATGAACTGGATTAACAGTCTTTGATGGCATTTGATGGAAAACAGAGACATGAAGAAAGACCTTATGGGAATGGTAATTCCGTCAAGGAATTTTAACTTGAACACTAATAAAAGAAGCAAGTACGAGAAAGGATTATTGAAATATTTTAAATGCTTATTTTAACATTTAGTTCTTAATTTTTAACTTTACCTCCAGTTATTTATTTCCATGTATGTATTGTTTAGTGTGTGTGAATACTACCTGTGAATACTTGAATACCTCTAATACTAAAAATTATTTGATGTTCAAGATCTCAAACAATTATGCCTAAAGAAAAAGTTGGAATGCCTCAAATATTACACCGTGCACGATTGGGCCCCCGTACAGCACTATATTTGGGATATTGATGAACTTCTACATATGTGCAGCAAGGAGATAAAAGAGAGATAGAGAAGAAATTCCATTTGTTGTAACTGGTCTCTTTACCTTAAATTACATAGCGAAACCCATCAACAGACTCGTACCTCCTCTGTCCTCTCGATATGCATATGAATCAACATGCCAAACACGCTGTATGGTCACCCAATGAAGTATGGCAGTATGATTATATGAATATTAGAGGCATTCTAATTTCTCCCGTAAGAATAATTATTTAAAATCTCTGATATCAAATACTTTGTAATATTCTAGTATTCGCTTATCTCTAGTTTTCTCCTTGGGAAGAGATCCGTGCATTTCACAGACAAGAGATTCTTACCAAATCTTTCATCAATAATTCCAAGCCGAATGATTACTTTGTAATAGTGATACCAAAGTTCTCTATGCCATATCTAAAGTTTGTATCACAAAGTTAATTTTTTCCATAAATTCTCAATTCATTGGAGTTGACTTAAGTTGGTGGTTAGATTATATACTGAACTTCTTGGTGTATTCACATTTTCTGCACTCTGATTTAACATTTATAAAAAATGATGTATTCAACAGTCATTAATTGGAAATAAAATTATTTCATTATGAATTCAAAAACTAGAAGTAATTTCTAAAAATTTAATTGAATAGTAGCATCAAGTAGCAAATAAGTTAGTGGACTAACATTTAACTTATAAATTACAATTCTAGTATTCAAATATTTGAGTTATAATTTTATATTCAAATTTGAAAATTCTGCTATTTGTCCCATCTAATGATATTATTAAGATTAATTAATTTTCAATGTTTTCTCTTTCAGTGAGGCTGTGGACGCAAAGGTTGAAACTGAAAAGATTTCAGAACCTGAAAAATCATCTGTGAATTAGCAAGCCAGTAGGATATTATAACCATGACGTTTTAATTTTATTCCTTAAGCACATGTTTTTGAGGTAAGATATTTCATTATTCAATCATTTTTTGCAGTAGTTCTGTATTTCTCTATAATTTTAGAAACTCGCGGGTTTTGAGGGTAACGTGAAAAGAAGGAAATTAAAAACAGTGGAGGAGGAGGAGTAACAGGATGTGTTTGCAGAATGGTTTTCTCTAGCTAGAGCTAATGACATACAGCTCAGTGGATTGCATCTTTAAAAAGTCAGAAAAAAGCTAGTAATTTGAATATTCAGGGTTCGCAGCAATTAGGTTTAGAAATAGGGAAGCAATTGTTTATGTGCAAATAACTGGTGAATCCAAAGCTGTTGATCAAATATCCATTGATATGAATAATAGCAAATATCCTAGATGAGGAGCACCTGCCTCTAGTGCTCTAGCCACTCTAGTGGAGGGGTTGGCGGCACTGAAAACATTCTGGCGATACCAGTACCAGATGAACATGGGTGAGGAAGTGCTCCAGATGATGCTGCCTATGCAGCCTCGGACCCTGCAAAATGCCAATCACCATTTGACTTTTTTTGCTAAAGTTTGAATTTAATGAAAAATGTTACGGGATTCTCGACAAGTTAGATATTTTACAGTGAATAATTGTGTAGTGTAGGTTGATTTCATTTTCATTTAGTAATTTGAAAGAGTGTTGTTCATTTAGTTTTTGTCCATTTATTTAATAAGATTAAGCTTTCGTATATTTTGGAATAACAATGAAAACCTCTGGACAACTTCATTTTTTGGTTTATTTCATGTTATTTGAAATGGTTGTTGTAATATGTGTACCCTCAGATTTTATTTTCTTTTTTCCATTTCAGGTTTGAGTTGCTAAGGAATCAAGTGTAATATAATTCAAGAGAAGATGTTCACATTAGTAGGTAGTTTCAAACAGAGAATTTATTTTGAGTACAATACGCTTAGGTTTTTTAAAAGAGACATATGAGGGGAAAGGCTGGTGCTTGAGAAGGATCTGGTGTTCTCACTCCTTGGCTGTGGCATAATGTGTTTTGCCTTTAGTTTCAGAAATATATAGAGTTTTATCATTCATCAGTGATTTCCTTATTTCCTGTTGTTTTTTTATTGATGGTGAATGAGTCATTGATGATAAATACAACTTTTTAAGATTCCAGAATTCAGACCTTGTTAGTCTATTTTCTTCAATGAAAAGTGAGTTAAATATATTTATGACTTTTGCATTATAAGGTCTTTATTTTTTTGCTACTTTTATTTGTGTTGTCTATTGGTGATTTTTGTCCATTCAAAGTATGTACTACCCTTTAACATCTCTCACAATGCTTGTTAATATTGAATACAGGCTTCGTGCTTATATTGTATAAGTGAATAAAAGTTTTTTCTTATATTTTTCTGTTATTATCATTCATTGAATATCAATAAAACTGACATTCATTCCTTTAAGATGTTTTTAAGTGGCAGTAGTAGTATATTTCTAACTGGCCGCTTATTCCAGCCTCACTAGTTTCACATTCTGTGACTTACTCCCTATTATTTGAATTGTGGGTATTTTTTAACAACTGTGTGTTGTCATTGTGGTGGTTTAAGTTATAATAAATTCTTACAGCTCAATAGTTGGTCACGAGATAAAAATACTTATAAGTATGTTAAAATGATATTTTTGTAATAGTACGAGGTCTGTTAGAAAAGTATCCAACCTTATTTTTTTTAATTCCGTAGATTCTGGCAATATTGTGTGGTATTTGAACATATCAGAAAGAAGACAAAAACTTGCAAATTACCAGATTAAAACAAAACTATTCCCACCCGGGTTTCTTTGGAACTGCAATATCGTCAGGTGACAAATAACTTCAATGGTGCACTTATATATGTAAAATGTGGGGAAGGGGTAGGCGGGAGAAGGGGGGGTGAGCGGTGGAAAGTCTATTGGCAAGCAGAGGAAAGACACGTGAATGGAGGGCCAGAGTGCAGGGGTAGGGTATGAGGGGGGGGTCATAAACACATCAACTGGCGGAAACCCAGAATTTCGAAAAAGTCTCATCGTGGAAAAGGTTTTCACACTTCGGATCCTGGAAGCATTGTCACGGCTTCAACTAAGGTGCCACAGACTTTTTCAAATTCTGCGTTTCCGCCAGTTGATGTGTTTATGACTCCTTCCCCCCCTATCAGCTTCCTTGCTTGCCCCTATCAACCACGCCCCCTTGCTGGCTTGCATGAGCTGACCTTGAACCTTCGCGCAAATGTGTGAATTTTTCCCGCCTTTCGATAACATCTGTTGCTGACAAGCAAAATTTGAGTGAGGTAATGCTCTCGTCGGTTTTTTATTGCAAGGAAAATGAAGGAACGACTGGAACGGTGCTACTGCATCAAATTCTGCGAGAAACTGGGCAAGAGCCCGGTGGAAACTATTCAGAAGACTCGGATGGCTTTCAGTGACGATGCTATGGGCATCACACATTAAGGAGTCATACAAAACTGGTTTAAAGACGGCCGCACATCGGTGGAGAGTGAGCCACGCTCCGGTCAGCCATCAACATGCCGAAGTGACCAGGTCATAGCCAAAGTGAACACTGGTGATGCGGGACCATGGTGTGACTATCCGAGAAATTGCCGAAGAGGTGGGCAACAGCACTTTTTCGGTACATTCCATTGTGACCAAAGATTTGGTCATGAAGAGAGTGGTGGCGAAATTCGTGCCAAAGCTGCTGATGGCAAAGCAAAAGCAACTTTGTGTTGAAGTCTCACAGGACATGGTGGACTCCACAAACAGTGACCCCGACTTCATGAACACCATAATCACTGTTGACGAGTCCTGGGTGTATGGGTATGACCCAAAAACCAAATCCCAGTGGTCACAGTGGAAGCATTCCACATCACCAAGACCAAAGAAGGCTTGCCAAGTGCGCAGCAACGTCATCATGATGCTGACTGCTTTCTTTGATTCCCACGGTGTGGTACACCACAAGTATGCACCACAGGGTCAAACAATCACCAAAGAGTACTACAGAGATATCCTCCGCCACCTACCCCACGTGATGCTGTGTGGTGCAAGAGACCGGAGTTGTGTTCAACAAGAAATTGGTGCATCCATCACGACAGTTCACCAGCACATTCCTTGCACTTGATTCAGACTTTTTTAGTGAACAACCAGACTCCTGTGGTTCAACAGGCTCCTCACTATCCTGATATGGCCCCCTGTGACTTCTGGCTGTTCCCCAAACTCAAGAGGCCATTGAAAGGAATGCGATTTCAGACAAGAGAGGACATGGCTGCAATGACAGCCGAGCTAAACTCCATTCCGAAAGAGGCTTTCTCGGATTGCTCTCAACAATGGCGGCACCACTGGGATGTGTGTGGAGTCCCACGGAGACTACTGAGAGGGTGATTAGGTTTCCAGTGCTCCAGGTATGCCAGTTTTTTTTCCCCAGCCAAAGGTCTGATACTTTTCTAATAGACCTCATATGCAATATGAACTAGAGCTATTGCTGATATTTTTTCAGTGGCTTGGTAGCCCTGAATTTGAGGATAGGGGTGGTATGTATGACTCATGTTAATGTTTGAAAGTTTTGTGTGATTCATCTGGAGAATCATTAAATCTATGAATTTCTCCTGAATGATAGCATTTAACAGCCGAGTTAAATTTTGCTTGGCCTGGATGAATGCAGTTTCTCCTTGGTCAGTTATTTACAATTAATGTTTCCACAGAGTAATTTTTCTGTTTGAAAAGCTAATTGAAAGAAGTTATAAATAGCATTCTAGGTTGAAGCTGTCTCTTATGTAAGAATTTTGTGCTCAATACTCCACTTTTTGGAACCTGTCTTGGCTGCTGGAGTATAATTAAGCCTCCTTTATATATAATTACAGTGTTTAGGGGACTACTTATGCTATGTAATAGCTAGAGGATGGTGGAGAGCAGAGGAGGTGGTGTTGGGTATTTTCATAGTCACATGGTGCTTTATTTTCGTGACTCTTTGCATAGGTACTATTTCTTTTTCATGGGGCTGTTTCATTGGGCCTAAAGTCTAGAAAAGTAATGAAATGTTGCGGAGCGAATGTAATGAGGTACCATTGAATTTATTAGGGCATATATGCCCTAATAAATTCAATATTCTATTATATATCTGGATATTTATAAATATCCAGAAACAAGCACGAACAGTTATTTCGAAGGGTATGAGGAAACAAATGCTCTCATCTCGTCGTACGACTTAGTTACTTTCGTACGTCAACTACTTGAGCATACTGGTCGCAAGTGACTTGTTGAACTCCGACGGTGGGCACCGACTGTTCCCGAGAAAGGTAATGTTCTTTTCGCGTTTCACCATTCTTTGTTACCTCTTTCAGACTATGACTGCCCATACTGGAAGTGAATTTCCTTTCCGTACCTCACGAGAGGCTTAAATAGGTTACCTAACTCGCACCATGCCTTCGATAAGTAGTTTGAAAAATGGGTGGGCAGGCACAAGGGGGGTAGGAGGTACCTACTTCTCCTTGGGGATGCATGATGTACGACAAAGATCAAATTCCAGGTGTATTAAGTCTATAATAACAGTCGTACTGTTCAGTTGCCCGAATGTTTGTCGTGAAATAGGCGTTGAAACATTAGGTACCGTGGTGGAGTCGACCATGGCACTCTCATCATATCGATTTATGAAATAAATTGGAAAATGAACACTTAAAGATCATTTATAACATGTAGAAAACTGTCTTCGAAACATCGGCGAACTGTAATGAGGAAATACGAAGATAGACGCGTTCGTCCTTTATGTTCAATTATTCCTTTTGGTGGCCGCTTGTTAAGTACTTATGCCTTCACTTGATGGATTCAGGCTCAACTTTGTGAAATTTCATTTCCACAATGAAAAGTGCAACCTTAACAATGTCACTAAAATTTTAATGGAGACGACCAGTTACTTCCAAGCGTCGAAGTCATCATGATGACGATTCTTCGACGAAACCGGTTTTACCATTAAAATTTCCTTAAAATTGTCCCAAAGTTGTAGGTACTTTTCATCATGACTTAAACGTCAAAATCTATATGTTACGCGCGCAGCACAGTTCATGTTACCATTAGCTGTGAGAAATGTTCTCCACAATTGTTCTCATCGTTATAATATTCGACCATGCATTGTAAATCCGGGCCTACTTGACTTTTTGGTTCTATAGTTCACAGTGTAAACTTAACAGTTTAAATTCCGCTTACGATATTTCCTTTGGCTAGGTTTTTCCATGCAATGATGGCCATCGAGACAAGGTTGTTGAAAAATGAGTGGAACCTCTGCGAATGTTGAACTTATTCTATGCAATCCTAACAATTCATGACTAAATCAGGTATTTGACAGTTTCCTCACATCTGTTTTTGGGGCCCATTGGCCAGTGAGGTGATCTTGAAAGGAGTGCGCATAATAGGCTGGTATGACTCAAGGGGTATGACTGTCGACGAGTTTAAAACTTTTTCTTCAAGGTTTGCAGCATACAAGTATTTATGCCATTCGCAATTGATATCGATGTATCTACCTGAAAGCCCCTTTATTGTAGCCCAAATCTGGCACTACCATCATGTCAACTTATACCAAAGGAAGTGCATCTTGGTTATATACATAACGCGTTTGACGGAATATAATGGAAACAAATGTTCTCATTGAAGCTGTTTTGGTGTTATATTTTGTCGATAATTTTATGCTGTGAAGAGACTCGGCATCAAATGCATTGACATCGTGGAAGAATTTCCGTGCTTATTAGCTAGGGTCCGTCCATAAATTACGTAGGTAATAAGGTGGAGACGGGTGATATGCGTAGGGGGTTGGGATTGGTGTCAAAGCCGCTTTACACGATACAATTTCTTGTTTAAACTGAACGAAATAGTTACTAAACGAATAGATGATAGTATGTTTGTCTGAATGGAATTAGAACATGTTCTATTTTCCGTTCAGTCATTCGCATAAGCGTTTATACAATTTTCCGCTTTATACGGTGCATTTTTCTCATACAAGCGTTTGTAAAAGAAATTGTACAAGAAAGAAAAGCGGCAAATTGTGCGAATGACTGAACGGAAAATAGAACCTGTTCTAATGCCATTCAGACAACATAAAATTTCGTTCAGTTTCATACATTCGTTTGTACAGTAAATTGTAGCGTGTAAAGCGGCCTTTAGTGCTCATATCCTGGGAATGACAGTAGTGCTCGCCGACTTCCTGAAGATATTCTGAGTCAACAATATTGCAAGTCACAGGTAGGCTCCCGGGAGCCTTCCGCGTTGTCATTGTTGATGGCAACTTTTCACCCACTTTGCTGCAGGCGTCCTCAGGCCAGGCAGAAGTGCAGGCGTGGAAGATTTTTTCCCTGAAATGGCGAGCGTTAGCTGGTGTAGCAGGTAAAAGTACTGGCCTCTCACCCCGAGTGACCGGGTTCAAATCCCTGCCGTGGAAGATATTTTTCACTGGTAAGGCGACCCTCAGTGCTTTGTGGAGAGTATTCGAGTCTAGTACACTCGGTCTGTCAGGTGGGACATGAAGCCGCGATCCCCTTGGAACCTTCGTTGAGATCAGGCTAATGTCGATTTTCGGTTTTTCTCCACCCTTGCAGTCCTATCCTTTCACCTTTCCTCCCGCTATGCAGCGATGTATGTGTGGGTTCAAAGCAACCGATGATGGCGGGAGAGGTGAGGGCAAAAGTTGCAATCACTATCGGCAAGGAGATGGGGTCCAGCCTTCCGTTACTCTTGGAGAAAAGCAATAAATAATTTGAGTGACCCCACGATAGCAAACACCAGAAGATAAATGGGTTCGCATTGCCACAAATGGCATAAAACGTCTGACGTTCCTTCGCGGTGTCAAAAGCCGTCTACAGTAAAAATTTGAACTCTGTAGCTCATTAAACATGCGCGCAAATTGAAATTGAAGAAATCAATTGTGGTCCGTTTAGCCCCACTCTCCCTATGTTAGTATTGAGAAACGAATAAGATATTTATAAAGATTGTCTGTTTTATTATTCACAAGAAGAGAGAGTTCTTTGGCAACGTTACGCACGTTAGGAGAGATGTCTTATAGAATGTAAGGGGCAGAGGGGTTAGAAAAAGTGGAAAATTAGCGTGTGGTGTGTAAGTGAATGGTATAAGAGAAAGTGATAGTTCATTGATTTTAACTAAATAAGCTGATTTTCTCTCTGGTTTTCAGATCTAAACTGGCCAAAATACTTCATCTTTCAATGGAAAAATCTTGTTGGTAATGATTCTCAAGTTGTTTCACTGAGGACCATAAATGGCCGACTTTATTAACGCAGTTACACACAATATTCAAGGACATTCACTAATAACAGAATGGACATCTCTAAGAGTAGGAAAATTGGACAGCATCAGAAGTATTCTTTTGCATACTTTGGCATTAAAAACAGTTATCTCATAGTATTTTACCTCGTCGTCGGTGAGTAGCAGATGGGATACGATCACGCAAGTGACTTCAACGAGTAAAATTTGTCAAGCATTGCAGTCCAGTATTGCGTGGTGGAAAAATTCATGTCTGCGATCACTTAAATACCGACCGAACAATTTCATGAGGTTGTGCGGAACAAGGTTTCTCTTAAACAATCGCTATGTCCTTCTCCCTTGCCGGCAGATAGCAGCGGTACACTCGTCTGAAATTCGATTGTGGCGGCGGCGGCGGGGGCTTCTGTGGCCTGTATTTCCACGGTACTGGGAGGTTGGCGTAGGGGCACATAGTTGGCCAATAGTCCCTGTTCTCCTCCACGACCATCCTCTTGAATCGCTGAATGCCCAGGCGCATCAGTTTTTCACCCTGCCCCAAAGAAAAATGAATCAAACTTAATATTTTGACAATTGTGACTCCAGTAGAAACAAATCAACTCGAAGAATAAAGGAATGTTTAGTGTGACAGCAGTAGCCTAAGACGTGTGTGCCATTTTGGTCTCTGTATTGATGTATAAAAGCAATTGGCTCGCACTGTTATTAAATATTATGTCTTTGAGACATAAATGGAAGGTACTCATTACCAGTTGTAGACATTTCAATGTCATTTGTCACTGCTCAAATTGGATATTTTGTTTTTTATGTCAAGGAGGTAAGAAATTTGGTTTAATTTAGGCATTTAAATGGCAAAGTCCCGTTTTTATTTCGCTTAATGCTGTTTTCGACCATCCACTTGTCTCAGGGGTAGCAGGTTCGAAGGTATGATTGTATCTCACCTTCACGCGCGGGACGCCTAAATAGGCGTACCGCGACATCCTACCTGTTTTCCTTCAAGATCCGTTACCCCCATAGGATATCAGACACGAATACTTAATTATTCTCTCTAGCTTTTCCAAGATGATGGGGAAAATCACCTTACCTTCGTGATAAATTTTACCTAGCATGACAAAAACTAGCATCTTGGTTTACCAACCTCTTTTCTGGCCGCTTTGAAGTGGCTCATGTTGAATTCCTGTATTTTTAACAGTTTAGCAGGAATCTTGGGCATTTTCAGTTGGTATGGATCGACTCTCATGTTATTCCATTCGTTTTTGCTGAATTCCAACAGATTTTCTGTAGAAAAAAAATTGTGAAGGGTCAGTGGTGATAAAAAAATCAAAGATTTACATGGAAGACCACATTGCAATTAACCACTGGCATCACTTTGTGCGAATGAACTTTTTACACGAAACCGTGATTGTTCCTGTTTGAAGTTAGGTATATATAAGAAAAGTTAGGTTGAATTGCAGTAGAGTCGTCTGCTTGTTTTCCAAATTTCTTTTGACTCACTTATTTCCTTTTGGGTCATCTTCGGCCGTTGGGAAGCAAACAGTGGGATAGATTTACGTCTCCTCTGGTCTATCCACAATCGAAGTTCGGGCAGTTTCCAAGCAAAGGGCAAGCATGCAATAGGATCATCGAAGTCCTCATTCACTCTTTTCAAAGCTTCCTGAAATGCAAAGATGGTAAAAATACCTCAAATTTCATTTCCCATTCTGCGTTACAAGTAAAGGTGGAAGGTGATCACGAAGAATGTTTCAGAGAGAGTGAACAGTCAGATAATGGTATTAATAGATTTGGTATAAGGATATAATAAATTAATCTTAAAAAAATTTTCTTTTACATTCCATTCTTCCCTAAGTAACTTGAGTGCGGTGTTGCACGCTTTGTAATGCATCTTTTTTTTCCTTCCCATCAATATCTTCGGCATTGTTACACCGCAGGTTAAATTCTCCTACATTCCGTTCCTCGCTTTTCAAGTCACACGCTCTCATATATAAAGGTGTATGAGTATTATTAACTCTATTCTGTAAGAAATATAATTATTGTGGATCTTACATTCTGATTCTTTGGGGATGCGAATTGAAATTTATCCAATCAAATTGGTTTATTGCCCATTGACTTTATAGATTAAATGAGTGATGATTTCTTCATTATAAATAATTCCCATATATAATTAAATCTCTCTAGCTCATCATTGATATGGTGTCTTGCCTTTCTCTCAGTTTCCTAAACTCAGACTTAAGCCCCGTTATCCTTAATGTTATCGTTAATCCCCTGTTGAGGTTTAGTGCTACCGCATTTTCAAGCGGCTACATTATATTCAAGCATTCTTATCATGCTTCACGCATCAGCATTCCATCTTTTGTGGAATGAAGGCCAAAATGGAACTTTGGAAGTCTTCTAGAGTAAATTTTCCTCCTAAACGAACGTCATTTTAAAAAAAGTCATCTCTTCTGAATTCTTGGTGATGATTTATGACCTGAGGTAATTTGCGCGATTTATGATTGGTGGGCAATTAGGTGGAGGTAGAATTTTTCAGGAAACGGAGAAATGATGGAAAGAAACCCGGCGTTGGCATTAGCCTGTTCTTAACGGAAGTCCTCAAGGGGTCCACGGCTTATCGTCCCATCGGACTGTCGGAGTACTGCACTGTAAGTGTTCTCCACATGGCACCCAAGTAGGGATCGGTATACCAATGAAACATTTGTCACTGCCGGGAATTGAACTCAGATCCTCGCGATGGGGAACTAGTACACCAATACGATCCCCACGTCTTCTCTCTACGTTCCCTGAATGTATTTTGTTTCCAGTTATGAATCTTTCTCCTCTCTCATCTTTCATGGCGGTGAATTTTTCATCTTTCATGGCGGTGTCCTACTTTTGCGATAAAATGCAACGTGTGCACGTATCCCTTTTAGTGGAATGCCTCTATTTCCTTGGTTTGTTTTTCCTAAAATATTTTTATCCTTTACCTTATGATAAGTCCTTAATTCATTCTTTGCGTACGCTTGATTATTACTGCTCTTTCCGCTTTCTCACCTCTCACCATCATATATTTGTAGTCTCTGCATATGAGTATGTGACAATATATACATATGTATATTACCTTAAATACTGTTTCCTGTGGTTCTAGCTAGCTTCAATTTATATCCTCCTCCTTCTCATCTCCAGTTACCGCTCCAGTATAGTAGCTTAGAAATTAATAAGCTTTTTAATCGTGTACCTGTCTATTTCCGTGACAACTTCAGCCTTCCACTTTCTCTAGATACCTCCTATTTTGATATTTTTAAACTAAGTCTGGAGTTGATCCTAGTCCTTTAATTAAGATCCCCCCTGTCTCCAGGAAGTGAGAAAATGTATGCCCTAATGCTCAAGTCTGTGTATAACCATCATAGAAGCTTACTGGCATCTTCTGGCATTGCTCAACATTTTCCTCGTGGGATTGCATGCAAGGTGATTCATCGTGGCGCTCGTGAGTGCTACACGCTTTCTCTTGCTAAAGATGTCACCGTTGTATTCTAGTGTCTCGAAACTTGATTCTTCTGCCTCCCCCACCTTAAGCTCATCATAGCATCCCAGTCTCCCATCTTTACTGCTCTCTCCCGGAAAAGATCCTTAGTAACGATATAACTGATCGCGTGCATTAATCACTTCAAATCTTCGGCTCCAATGAAGCTGAATCCTATGATTAGTATCATAGTATTTTATCACTACAAAAGCAGGACGGAGGTCTCGGGTTCATATCCGGGAGGAGTCTCTTTTTTACACGTCCAGCGAAACCGCAGCTGTGGATTTTGTGGCAACCACATATTCCTGGAAAACTACAGGAGGAATAGGGAAAGAAACCGTGCACTCCTCCTGAACAACCCTGATGTGTGGAGCTGCATAATCAGCTCGACCCTCACCAACCTGTCCGACTTTCGGATTGAATTCAATGGTTCATTTTTAGTAGTTTTGTTTCACTTTGCCAATCTGAATGGACGAGTATTATTCCGAAGTTGTAGTTAATTCTTATCACGCATTAAGTGAATACACCTACGGTAAATTACTTTTAACTTGATTATTGGTTCAATAGTCTTTGCAGTCTTCTCGTGCGATTTCGCCTCAATTAATAGGTTATGTATTCATATATAGACAAATATATTTGCATTTAGGCGTGCATTTTAATTTCCTGCATTGCGTGACGGTTTCCATTGTACCTGATTTTTTCATAGTTACGATACTCCTAGCCTTCTTTATTTCCAGCACAAAAAGGTATTAAAATTGGTACTTGGTTAAAATATGCGACATATTATTGCATGAATACTTCAGAATTCCTAATATTGTTCAATAATGCTGAATTTCCACTTTTTTGATCCCTCACCCGTGTTATTTCACTTCAATCAATAGATTATCTATTCCTTTAGGTGAAATTCTTTGAGGTGAGGTGTTCACCCTCTATTCCCTAAAACCACTAAATAATTTAACGCTGCCAGTGATCCCAATCGTTTTTGGAATTAATAGAATAGACTATCTTCATTAATACATTATTCATATCTTAATACTAAAAGTAATTTACTGATTATTTTTTTCATCATCGTTATTATTTGGACAGAAATGAATTTTACTATGAATCTTTCTCCCTACGTAAAATAAGGCTAGATTGCCCTCTCCCAGTTGACAGTACATTGTATCGGTTGGCCCATCCCTTTCCCCATTTGGCGTCACGGAATTTTAGGACGGCCTCTTAAGTTCTCTAAGAGTCAGATAATGTGGTATTACCAAGATTCCACGGCATTTCAATGACACCCAGATTATGGAGAACCGATGGCAACATTTTGTCCCACTTTCGTTTGTGGAGCAACATCTAGCGTTCAGCGTGAAGTCCGAATTAAAATTTTCCTCGCCGGGTGAAATCAGCGAATTTTTGTATGCGCCGAAGAAAATTTAAGTATTCTGATTTACCCTGCATGATACTCTACTTCTCTAAGATTTTCAGCCGTGGACTTGACATAACTGAAAATGGCAAATGTTTGGTTTGATGAAAGCCATTGTTCTGCTGAAAGAACATGAAACAAACCACCCAATTTCATTTCTAAATTCTGTGATAATATAACAACTTTCGTGTGAAGCCCTTGAATATACTAGCATTAATAACTTGGACATGAATCATCAAGGGTATGGCTGCAAATATATCTTGAGCTCGCATGAAATAAAGAGGGTGAGAAGAAATCCTTAGAAGTTCTAAATTCCCAGATATCGTGCCGCATTCAATGAAATTCGTCTTTCATTGGATGAAGCAACATTCAGCCTACATATCCTCGAAACATACCATCATCTGCATCAATATAATATCATTGTCTAATTTTCGGTGTAGATGCATTTCTGTTATTCTTCTGCATTTCGCTATCTTTCTTTCCGTTTTTTCGAAGAAGCCTGAAAATAAAAGTATATGGATGAGATGGAGCTCAAAAACAACTGAAATTCCTAAGACTAGTTTCTCCAGGAATAATTTTACGAGTCATCATATATATAGTCCAAGCGCTTGCAATATTATTCCCCGTTGTTCTTTGGTTTCAGTGTGGGATCCTGCTTTGGGGAGCTTCTATAGAAGCAACTGCATCGGGTAGAAAAAACGAAATAGAAGCTTAGTTTGCAGTTTCCTAACTGTTAATTTGAGGGGTCACCGATGGGATAAACTATTGGCCGTTGTCAATGTTTATGCTCATGTTTATTGGGTGACAAATCGAAACAAATACAAGATTCCCTGTGGAGGAGAATATATTAGGCGTGACGCTGTGGCACATATCCGTTTTGAATACAATGATAATCACTTGGTGAATTCCTCTGATGATTAGTTGACATGACCTGAAGATGAAACAATAATTTGAAAACAGGAGGACCGTGTCAATAAAATCATTAGTGGAAATAACCAAAAATAGTAACAAATAAATAATAGTGGAAATTTATAGTTTTATCCGTAATTTACTTCGGATTGAGGACTAAGTAGTTTGTTGCCTTGTCAACATAACATTAATCTCAAACGCAAAACACTCCAAAATACAAAATGACTCATAACTTTCCAAAGGGGAGAATTCAATGTGGATACGTCTTGGTCAGTTTGATTTCTTGGCTGTCGTCTTCAAATTATCTCGAAAATTTAATTTAAATCTTATGTTCTAGCGTATCTCAAGTTTAATTCATAGATCAGATAATTCAGGGTGATTAAATCAAATGCAAACATACTAGAAACGTTCCTGGCGTGGTCCTCCGCCATTTGGAGGTACGTCAAGTAAGGGGATTTTCCATGTCGTCGAGTCTCTCTTTTGCATATTATTTTCAATCTCTCGGCCTCCCCTTCAGCCCGATCTGAAAATTAAAGTTCATAGACCTAGAATAGTGATAATAGAATAGTACCAACAAAACAATAATCACGAAATTGCAATCATGATAAACACTTAGTTGTATTATTTAAGCGTGTGGGTACAAACTCGAAATAATATAATAAGTGATCGTGGGTAGTTGTAGGTTTAGATGGTTAAGAAATTTCCTAAATACTTCTAAACACACTCATTTACCTGGATCGCCCTATCTTTCATTTAGTGTTCTTAAGCTCCAAACACTATCCCTCTCTCATAATTCCATCCAAACTGTCCATTCTTCTCTTCCCTTTATCTATTCCCTAGTATTATCCTCTGTCACATTCTACCAGATATCATCTTCCGCTCTTATCCTTTCCAACACTTGTACAACATAATATAGATATAAACTATTCTATCTGCTTGTCCTAAATTAAAGTACCGGTATTAATGGGATGTCCTGTTTAATTACCCACTGAACTGGATTCTCCATCTGCCATTGCTTGCAGCGGTGTCGGAAGTGGGGAGCAGGGGTGGGAATTTGCCCCCTTGAGAAATGAGTCTTCATTAATAAAAATTAAATTTCACTTATTTCCAGCTTGCCTATTCCCTTCTGACACCTACCTCCTTCATGTGCACTTTTAGCAGAATTCTAGTCTCTACCCCCTCCTATCCGAAAAAAAATCCTTTTCATAGGAGCCGGGCCCTTTTCTTAAGAGCCGGGCCCTTTTCAAGGTTGGCCCCTCCCAGCGAAAATATTTCCGACGCCCCTGATTGCTTGTGCCCTCTGAGCTATGCATGAATTCCAGATTATCTCGAGAATATTTCAGATTAATGTCCTGTTCATGCAATCAAATTTTATATTCCCCAATATTCCCATTAACTTTGCCAACCTGCTCTGCGATTACCATTCTCCCTGATTTTTTGTTCATTATTGCGGTTACCCCACGGTGACTCTCATCCAGCGGCTGAATAACACCCCGAAACGTGGGGGGTGGGCAAACTCCTTGAAAAATCTGTAAAATGGGGGGGGGGGTATTTTTTTGAGTCGGACGCATGCAAGGCCTTGAGTAATGTGCCGTATGTTTTTTAGTCGGAGCGGTTTGTATTTGAGTGTCACTTAAGAAAAATATTGGGCCAATGAGCAAAATTCTTGTGAATAATTAATGTAAAAATAAAAGTGATGCAATAAAACGGCAAAATGTTACAAAATCAAGGAAAAGTTGTTTCCGTTAACGCCTAAATTATTATCATATTTAGGTTGATTTATTCAAATTGGGATGAGGGTGGTAAGTGTATAACAGGTAAGCGATGTAACATTATTAGTGGAATGAAAACAGATCGAATTACCATGTTAAATGAGCCAACGTATTCAAACAAAATACATCTCGCATTTCTCCGCGCTACGAGTTCTCATCGGATCAATCTCTCGGCACCATAGGAGTGCAGGTACATAGCCAGAAATTTGCTTCGGAAGGGGGAAAATTGGCGTAGCTTGAAACAAATCAGCCTTGCCCATTCGGTGCCTACATGTTATAAATCTCTTCCCTTAGTTTTCAGTGCTTGGTATTTACTTTTTCAGTGCCCATACTTATCTCTTTTCACTATTTAAGTTCACTGCTAAAATCAGAAAAAAACTATCGCTCCAGAAGCCTTTATTGTCCTCCTATCTCACTCACTCGATTCTAGCATATTTAATTTCCCCTCAATTTCCTTCTGGATATTTTCAAAATTCTCTGCCCTTAGTATCGTTCTAAGTTCAAAGTTTCTATTCAGACAGTTGTCGCTCTCAACGTCCTAGTTTTATTCTTAGACGCTGCAATTTCTATCTAACCTCTCAAGTCGTTCGAGAGATGACGACCAGTGGGTACTTCCTTCCACTGACGATCGCGACTCTCGCCCCAGCGACTGGCCCCTGAATTTTCCAGTAATCAATGCTATACTTTCCAAGTACGTCATGTTTGTCTTGGAAAAGAATGGTTAGAGTCATTTTTCCGTTCCTACCTCCATAGATTTTTTACGTGACACCACTGCATGAGAAGATGAATAGAAATGACCATGTCCCTGAAATGAAATGACCTTTCGTTGTAGCCATTTAGGGGAGGTGACCAACAACTTAGGCCATTTGCGCCATAGAGGACAGGTGGGTAACTGGGTACAGGTAGGAGCAAGAACAATGTATAACAGTGTACTTGGGTGGGAGCTTTCAGAGACCAGAGGAATGAAGGGTGGAGAGAAATCCGGCGTAGGCATTAGCCTGCTCTTAACGAAAGGCGCCTAGGGGTCACGGCTTAACGTCCCTTCCGACGAACGAAGTAGGCACATTCTTAACTCGAAATGCTCTCCACAAGGCACTCAAGTGGGGACCGGTATATCAATGAAAAATTCTCCAGTGCCGGGATTCGGACCCGGGCCCTTGGGATGGGATGCCAGTACTTTAGCCACCACACCGACCCTATTCCCACGACCTTTCGTCTGGCTTCTACCCTTCCACCAATTTGGCATGGGTGACACTACAAGGAGCAGTATTCATTGATACATCCAGTGCACCACCAAAGGCAACGCGTATGCCCATCCACCGCGTCAAGTGATTGTCCATGTAGAGGGTTGTCACAGCGACGAGTAAGATATTCAGTTTATGAAAAAGCTATCAGGAACTCAACGGAAGAGTTGAATGGTAGATTATTGAATCCTTTACAATTATTCAGGGTAAATTGCGAATCTGCAGGTTAAGATCGCATTTCACTTACTATGATTTGCAATTAGTATCTAGTCACACCTCGGCTATTATTCTCTTTGTCCATTGGATGATGATTCTTTCTTCGATCAGTTCTAAGGCTTCTTCCGTAATCCATGGCTTCTTGACAACTTTTCTTCTTCTAAGAACTTTTTATGTGGCTTCCTGTAGTCCACATTTAATGTTTTCCCAGCGCTTTTACACTGATTTCACAGACAGGTCCTCGCCTATGTTGTTTCCTAATGATTTATGAAATGCCAACTGAGCTGTTGAGCCTCCATTTTTTCTACTTGCCGTATGTTTTATTTAATTTCTTGAATTTTAGATGGCATTTCATCATCACTGAAATGTGGTCACTTTCGATGTCTGCCCCAGGGTAGCTTTTGCAGTATTTCACCTGGTTCCTAAATCTCTGGTTCAAAAATGTAGTCTATTTGAAATCTGCTTCTGTCTCCTGGCATGTTCCATATGTATCTTCTTCGGTGGTAATTTTTAAACATTGTGTTAACTAACGCTGTGTGCAGAACTCCAGTAGTCTTTCTTCTCCTCTCAAAACCAACCCTAACCGATAGAAGACTCAATTATAAAGAAGGTACATGAAAATCCTTTTTGGTCTTAAGAGAATTTACATTCGTAATTTTCACCTTAATAGTTACGTATGCAGATCGTATTTTGGAAGGATTCTAGTAACGATCTCTACTAGTAATTGACCGGTTTGGACTTTACCCCACCCTAAGAGCCATCCTCATTCATTACAAATAGTTTTTATTTCATTAAGATTTTTCAGCTTTTGACAATATTGAATGCTGCTTCAACTTTGTGAATGGATTCATTTCAGTTAGTCGCATGGGATCAGCAACTGTGTTTATTTTGAATTTCTTAAGGTCAATTGACCTTCACTCCGCCAGTCGAGGACGACAATCCTGTGTTCCGCCCTCAGTTGAAATGTGTTTTCTGATCGCAGTGCAAAGGTCGGTCGCACACCCAACGAGTTGCAACAATTGTGGGTCTCAAGTTTTCTTATCATGCTATAATCATCACTTACGATTGCTTCCGTCCTTTTGTTTTAGGTGATACAATGACTTTCATTATTCTATCAAATTATTCCCTTATGAGATATCTCCTACGCTCCTACGTATACATCCACGATATCTTTCTTTTTTTAGACTGGCAGTACTTACGGTAGGTATGTTATCCGTTACGTCCGCATTCTTCGCGAACATCCCACCTAATATTCTTCGTCTATCTCCACCTAATATTTCCTTATTTTTTAAATATTATTCCTTATACGAATGCTGCTTCAACTTTGTGAATGGATTCATTTCAGTTAGTTGCATGGGATCACCAACTGTGTTTATTTTGAATACTCGTTATCTAATCTTGAAAGTTATCCTCATCTTGGTCATTTTAATCTCCATGTCCGAAAGTTTGGGCCCATTATCTGTTATGTAACAGAGTTTTCCCACATTAAAACTCCTAGCCTTAATATCCCAGCTTCCTTTCGTATCTTTATGTATTTCTCTTAGTGGACGGAGTCGCCTGTTTCGTGCTGCATGATAACATCTTAACAGTACATCCCGTATGGCACATCCAATATTTTCTCTATTACTTCCCTATTCCGTCAAATTGCCCTCTCCACAACACAAATTGCCCTCTCCACAACACTTTCTTCTCCTAACAAGTTTTCCTTTAAACTTGTCCTGTTGACTCGTTTTAAACTCGATCAAAAAGTCCCTATTTCAAGCATTTTACCTTAAATGAAACTATGAAAGATTCGTTTCATCTTTTGAATTCATTTTTTGTTGTATCTGATCACCGTAGGAATCATGAAATAGAGGGCTGGAGTGCTGTTGCTAGATTGTTCACTGGACAGTATCTGCTATTGATTCGCTTTTTTAACCACAATACGTCACTACAATGTTATTTTCGGAAATATTAGAAAACATTTCATCATGTTCTCATGAGATCTGGAAGCTCGGAATTTTTTTATTTTACCCCAGAGGGTAACTTTACCATAAATCCGTTCCTTTGTTATATTCTTATAACTTAAAAAATATTAGTACTGAACTCGCAAATCGATTCACCTATGTTCATCGAGAAGATGAAGTAAAATGACCCCGCTCTTGAAATCGATAGATATTGTTGAATGTTTTTGTCTTAATGCTAAGCTGCTTTCTAACGGTCGTTTTCCCAGCACGTTCTTGAGAGGTGGCGATGATGCCTTGGATGATAAATTTTGAATGGTCACGTAATTCGATCATTTTCAGGGATAGCGGCGATGGTCTGGATTTCCACCTCTGCCCTTGTGATTTATGTGCTCTTGTGACCGATTTCCATACTCCGAGAAGGGGCAAGATTAGCAGTTCATATTTGCTGTGGATCAGAGGTGGGTCTATTTAATTAGCCACTTTGATTTGTCTGTCATGCAAACAGAAGAAAACTGTATGCAAAGGTGTGCATCCGAAAGTAGCAATTGACGCTGTAACCGTCAGGCGGTACATAATGTGCTCAAATGCGTTTAAAATAGCTACTGATATGATTTTTCTGTGCGTAAATGCCCTACAAAACCGTTTCTCGAGACCATTTTCGGGTTTTATCCGTGAGTTATGATCATCTCTGAAGATCATAGATGAATAATATTTGCTTTCTTTAAAATTCGAAAGATACGACTCGCGGGAGTGTTTGCATGAAAAGCTGTGGATAATGAAGCATCAGCGAATATCTTTTACGGTAAAGATTCCGGATGCTTGTGGAGGAGTTAAATAACTAAATTTGGCCAGAAAAAAATCGTACCTTCAATGGATATTCTCGATTAGATTTCGCGTGGATTACGAAACTCGTTATCAAGGTTGAATGCTCTATGATTTCGAGATAAAAGGCTCTGGAAAAGTTTCTTGAATTCGATCAAATGGCCTTGGATTATGTGCTGTTAAGGGAGTGTAGCCTAAACAGCAAAATCGAGATGTTACGGTACAAGTTATGGTTCTTACTATTAGTGAGGAAGATTTCCAGAATTGTTGTAGAAAGCGAAATGTATGAGTCGCTCAATGAAGGAAAGGCCTGGTTTACTCCCGTTTCCGAGAACTGTGTGTTATTTTCCTTGAGAACTTTCTCTGTCTACCGTATTTGAGCCATCACATCATCCAGCCTCGATATTACTTGTCATGCACTATTTTGTTAAGTAGAATTTTTCCTTTGGCGACTATTTTGTGCACATTCATTATTATCATAGTTGTCTGTGTGTGCATTAAATACTTTGCCTCAAGTATTTTCAGGAATTTGATAAGTGCTTTTGGATTGTTGTCAAATGTGGACTAATTTTTTTAAGGAAATATCTTTTTCCTCAACTGTGGATACTTACGCGGGGCTTCTGAGAGGCCGTGTTCGAGTCCCGGTAGTGGCCTATTTCATTTTGGAGAATACCCATCCCTTGAATTGCTTCTGTTTAACGAAAAATTTCTGTAATCTGTATCTCGGATTGGACGAATGGGAACATTGGACTGTGAACGCTTAGACCAGATAAACAATAGAACTGGTTAGTCAGTGAAACCCTTGGCGTCTTTTGATAAGTGCAGCCTAATGCCGATGCCAGGTTTCTACCCACCCTTGCTCCACTCCCTAGGTTCCTACAGCTTCCTTACGCTCACACATATCCGTAATGGAGAAAATGGCCTGGGCTGTCGGTCAATTCCCCTTTAATAACAACTCATATTATTACAACATTCCCCCAAGTTCATATTTATCGTGCTCTATTCGCATTACACATGTTATATCGTTTCTCCATTAGCTTACGTGTGTTTCAGGTCCGTATGGAATTATCCTGTTGCTAGTTATTCTGTCTTCAAGAGCGTCAGAATCGATTTTCAACAAACACATCCACTCACTTTTCTCATTTAAAAACGTTTTATCTTAGCAATGTGTATCAACAGTTCGGTATACCTTATACCTCTTCACACTATTCAAAACGCTTATAATTCTTCCCTCTCCTTCGTTTTTTTACGTTCTGACTGCTATAATGACTACCAGTATATCATCATCTTTAATGACTTGAACTATCCACTCAATTTGCAACCGACTTATTTCCTTCTAAAATATTCGCTCCTCCAACACGCGCCACGAAGGAAGGGGCGCCGCGCCGTGGGAATGGAAAATGCTTCTTTTTATTCGGAGATTGGAAACTTACTTCATGTCCAGCTAGCTAATTTCCTAATTTTTCACGACCTAATTTTTACTACCACATACAACTGATTAATATGTGTTACAATAGGGTTTGACAAGTGGGGGGAGAGGGGAAAACGCCGGAATACACTCACGCCTGGTTAAACATTTTGTCTTAAGCCGGCTAGCATCTGTTAAGGCTGCTTTACTTGAAACTAAAAATTCTAGTTTGACGCGGCGTCAAAACGTGTAAATTGAATCCATCTGTTATTCTTGCGTGTGATTTCTTAATCATGTATATTTTCTAATGATTCTTGTATTATTCTAATCTACTCCTCTTTGCTAATGTCCTTAGTAATTAAATGCCTTCATGAAAGTTCTCAACCCCTTCCCAAAAGTAAATTATCCTCATCTACATATTAATCCACCCATCATAATATTTCGGGATGTATGAGCTATTGTGTCTTGTAAACATTTTCCTAGAATTTTCGTAAAATTATGCTTTTCTCTTTTCCAACCTATTTTTCGTTTACCCTACATATTTTTCATATTTTCCGAGTCTACATAATTTAAACTCTTCTCGAATATACAAAGATCAGCAGAAGCATCCAGCATTATATCGTCCTGGTTCCTTTCTATTAACAATCGCGATGGCGTCACGACATGCCCTCTATTATTAAACCGATTTTTTCTATAGATACGTTGATCTTCTTCTTCGGCCTTCCTAATTTCGAGGTCATCCGTCACTACACGTGAAATTAAGCTGATTTTCCTATGTACTTTTAAGGTTGATGATATGAGAGGGAGGGGTCAAAGGTTTTAATGAAAGTTCTTCGGGTCATACTCTTTCCTCGTGACTACAGCTAAGTTAAAGTATTTCTTGAATTCCTACCTGGCTTTAGTATCTCTTGATGGAATACTATCTGTTACCATTATCTTTTGCGATAATTTCCCAAAATTCTTTCCTTAACTCGCCATCTAAAATTCATTAACCCATATTAATTTTGTCCATTCCGCATTCCGTTTGTGTATTCAAGCATTAAAGACTTATTACTTAAATGTTTTCTTGTTCTTGTAAAATTTGTATGCGTTATCGTATTTTAAAGTCATATTTCTGCACGTAACTTGAATTATTTTAGGTGGTAGTGCTAACAACTTGTCTTGTTCCTGATCATAAGAATGAATTTCCCTTTCTTACCCATCGATAGCTTTTTGTCTTCGCGAACGGTTTCGCGAACATCCATGTACTCACTTTTGCACCACTCTTTATCTTTTGTTTAGTAGCTATTTCCACCAGGCTTTCTTTGCCACATTAGTTCCTCCTTTAAGTATGCTATCCCATCTTTGCTCTATAGTTCCACTAGGTTATTAGAAGCAACCTTGGTATGCACCTTGTTTGGGCAACCTTAGAATCTAGAAGGTTGATCGCAAGATTAAAGTTACTCGAAAAATTTAAATCTGACTGCAAACATATCTACCCCACACTACTTACACAGGACAGAAAAAAATGACAACTTAAGATAAATCAACTGTCGAACGGAGCGATACAAGAATTCGTCTTTCCCACGCACAATACACGATTACAACGCAAGCAAAGTATAATTATTTCAAACACATTACATACCATACTACAATATTAATCAACATTTTTTTCTGCCTAATATCAACTTCACAGCTGGTGACCTACCACCCCCTTCCACTCGCCCTTGTGGTGGATCGCAGGGTAAAATGATAGGGTATCGCAGGGAAGATGTTAGGGATTGTACAATCATTCTATGATCCACTGTAATATTTTTATTCTCCATCTTTCTTCTCTGATTTCCCGTCATTTTCTTTCTTGATCCATGTCTTCTTAATTCTCTTCTTTTAATAATCTTCTGTGGCTACTATATGTTGCTTCCATTATCACTGCTTTTTGCTCTTCCAACTTTCATATTTAGTTCCAGTAACCGTGTCCACAATCACAATGTTGTCCTCCCAAGTTTTCGTATGCCTTTCTTTTCAACATATCTAGGATTTCTACGTTTAATTTCTTTAGTCTTCTTTCGATTTTAAACATTTAGATCCGCTGAATTTCTGTTGTACTAACTTATGACCAGATTTTTAATCGGTAATAGGGAACCTACGAATTGGTGGCACTGATCCTAAACCAGTGCCTAGCGGCATGGCAAGGCAATACCTTTGGAGTTGATGGAGGTGATTCCTCGTATTATTCGCCGAAACCGATTAGATACGACATTGCATTTACGAGTTTGCATGATAAGCTACCAGGTCCACGACTAACGTTTACGTGGTGAGCTCTATATGGTGTGATTCATGATCATTCCTTTGTATTGATTTTCCCTTCCAATAGAAGCATCTATGAACGTGAGGAAGAGGGTAATTACTCCCACGCATAACGTACTCTTGCCTTAACCCTCAGGATCGATCGACCTAGCAAAATGTTCGCACAGAAGTAGTAATTAGGTTTGATTTATAGGCTAAATTAGGATAGAAGAAGAATCACTATCATTTTGATTAATGTGATTCTGCGCCAAACGTAGAGGGGCACTCTTTACGTAATGAGATAAATGAGAAAGGAGATACCTATCTTAGTTAGGAAGCTCTGTTATAAAACACGTTCATCAAGTATATCTTCATTCAATTCAAGGATATTAGCACGGTACGTTGATAATATCTGGAACTGGTCATAGAATAAATAAATAAAACGTGAAAATTTACGCAATTCTATGCTAACTATCCCATGCAAAGGAGAAATAATTATTATGTGTCAAAAAAAGGCTAAGGAATTAACGGTGTATAAACGCTGAATCTGAATCGAGCAGGCTCCAGTATATAAAATTTGTGTAATAGTTAAAGCGAGCTCATAAAGAAATGTGGGTTACAATGGTGGGGGTAGTGTCATCTGTTGAGAAGATAGAGAATAAACATGCTGTGATACAAAGGGAAGGGAGAGGTTAGAATGAATTACTAGTGGAGAAAAGCAGAAAATTTCATGAAAGGCATATGTTAAATATCAAGTGAAAACAGGTGGGAAGCTTAATTTTATAAAAATTAAGGTTAAAAGTACCATCAATCCGCTAAATACACGGATTTTAAATAGCCTTATTCTTCTGCAGGAGCCTATGTAGCCTGGGGGAGGAGAGATTAGAAATATGGGGCGGATATTGTGACGAACTTCTCAATGTGCTGGGGTTGATATGCATGTGTATATTTACAAATTGTGGACGGCATGCCCTTGCCAACTATTGGTCATGTAAACAAAGCGTGTAGAAGTATTAAAGAATCAATATAAGTAGAATCACGTTGAAAATGATGAAAAGTCCAAGTCTTTGGAGTAAACCTATTTTGATGTCGTCCTAATTTAAATATTAATATAGTTTGTAAGATTAGGGAGTTTGAGGAGTTTCCAGAGGACTTGAAGACAGACTCAATACCAACTCAATACTCAACATAGACTATTAACTTGACTATCAGGATTATAAAGGTATAATTGAACTGATAGTGGAATATTACATTTCCAGAACTATTCCTCTTGAACAAATGAATACGCACGCTGAAAACATTCTGAAAAATATCCAGTATGTTTGCAGAACTGGGTGAAACATCTCTGATTGGGTTGTTACAGTTTGTCAAACGATGGAGAAATATTAATATTATAACATTGACTTGTATATGTTCTTCATTGATTTCCGACAACCTCATAACAGGGTGAAGTAATGATAGAATACGTATCTTATTGCGGGCATTCGACGGAATATTGTCCAAGTGACAACGAAAGAGAATTACAGCGTAAATATTTTGTCGGGGGCTGAGTGCCCTCACTATCGACTGTAATCCAAACATTTGGAGTGCAGGGAATGCCTCTAGAGGGTCGATTTTCAGGTCATTGATTTTTGGAGGCATTTTAGGCGTTCTTCTTTATTCATTCCCCTTTCCGAAGCGGCGAAACTCTCCATTAGGCCTCTCCTTCGTCCGATTGGAAGGCAACATAGCCAGAGTTCCCGAAGTCTACTGTCCACTTCTTTCACCCACTCAACGCGATCGTGCACGCATAAATATTGTCGAGCCTTTCATAGCGTTCATGGCCGGGAATAAATAATTGAACTAGAAAATACAACTTTTGTGCTAAAAGGCAGGAAACAATTTCAGGATTCCTTGAGAAACCTAGTTTGAAAGTAGGCAGTATGATAGTATTTCTAGTCCCAAACACTGGCTTTAGGAGTTAAGAAGCTGTTTTCTTTTTTAGCTTCAGTCAATTTTAGGCTTTATTTTTGGAGTTCGTATTAGAATTTCGTTCTTGGGTGCGTCGACATCTAGGTCATTTGCATTGGATTTGGAAATTGGATGTATTTTGGAAGTGCAATATACTTATTATAAACAACATGCCATTTTAGAAAGAGTTAAGGTAGATACTTAATAACAATAAATGACATTAGAAAATTTAGAAATTAAAATTACCTGTATCTTTCAAAAACGACATACATAAAATTTGCCCTTTGCTAATGTAGTAATGGTTATTCTGTGGGGGCAGGCAGTCAATAGCTTAGTTCTTTTGCTCATTTTAGGGTAGGTGGGTACGTGAGTAAAAGTAGTAGTATTTCAAGAAACGGATGAAGGGTGGAGTAATACCTGTGGCCCGAGTCTTGAATCTTTCGTTACACACCGAATAAATATTGAAGTCTTCGTTACCAACAAAAACGTCATATTTTGTTATCAACGTGGATAAACGAATAACTTGAAACAAATGACGTTATCATAGCGGCAAATTTCATTCGTTATAACGTAACGAAAGATTCAAGACTTGGGCCCCTGGAGTCTGCAATAGTCTGCTCTTAACGAAAGACGCCCAGGGGACTACGGTATAACGTCCCATCCGACGCACGGAGTACTGAACTCCCAAGTGCTTTCCGCACAGCACTCAAGTAAAGACCGGTATACTAAAGAAAAATCTGTCACTGCCGGAATTTGAACCCAGTTCCTCTGGGTTGGAAGCCATGACTCTGACCACCACACGAACTTGATCGACACTTTGTTGCTGATGTCACAAAAAATAACACGACGATATAATTTTAGAAACATTCGAAGTTGTGTGGTATCGAGTAGTTTTTCGTATTCACATGGAATTTCTGATGCTTCATTACAGATCTACAATAATTCTTGTAATGGTAGGGTTTTGAGTGGAAGAATAGTGGAAAGAATGGTGATCGCCTTCTCTAAATTAAACACACCAAAGATTGAAAACGTCCGAATACCGGAATATCCAAATGTAAATTAAAGTAGGGAAAAACAATTTCTCCCAAACCGGTTTTGGAGATAGTTTTACCCTACTTTAATTGGCATTTGGATATTCCGGTATCCGGGCATTTTCACTTAAGCCAAATTAGAAGCTCGCCTTAATTCATCACACCGAAGATTCACTGATATGTCCCATCTGCTGGATGGAGTTCTGGATAGGAAGTGCTCTCTATTCAAGTAGGGTTTGGTATATCAAGGGAAAGTTTCACCCACCTTCAGGTGGCTCCGATCCTAGGCCTAGGCTCCGAGAGCCAGGAAGTGAAAAGTATGGAGAAGAGGAGGAATGTATTTGAATTGAAAGAACGAGAAGTAACAAAATTTTTAACACAAATTTCCACTACAGCCAAGAGACTTGAGCCTGCCAAGTTTTCGTCGTTTAATGGAATGGAACCAGTATTCACTTCAAGTGCGACAAAGTATCGCATGCTGATATCATCTTTGAAAATGACTGGATTTCATAGAGCTAAAAATTGGTATTTGTGTACAACTAGCAATCTGGAATGATTTCTTAGGAACTGGTAGTTAAACAGAGCAAAAAAATAAGACTTCTAAGAAACGAACTCAATGAAATTCTCGATTTGAGATATCAGAGCCTGAGCCATGCACTCCGGCGGATAGTCCACTCTTAGGAATGTTGCCCCAGTATTTACGGTCAGTGAAAAGTCGTTGCACTGTCAAGATGCCTCGCTTATCTCGCATCGCTGACACTCATGAAACTCGGCTATTGAGCCCCACCGTCTCCATCGCTCATCACGTGCGCGCAAAGTAAAGTTATGTAATGATCTCTGCAGGCCGACCAGTCCTCTTCATTTCCACTGTACCCAATGAACCCTGTTCCCCTACGTCACGGCTTCGACAAACCTCTCGCTCCCCCTCCAAGTCTCCGTAACCTCCCGCATCATCTTCCCCTCTCGTCGCATTGAGATGATGGTTTCCGAATGACTTACAACAGCATTTCATTAGCATCACAACAACGGCGGGGTGGAAGGTGGGAGGGAGGGTGTCCCATGACCCGTCGTCGTGCCAATTCTATTTCGCGATTTTCATAGAACTCACAAATTGGTGACGAAATGGATGGTCTTTCGAGCCTCGTGTTCCCGTCGCCTGCCCTATGACCGAGGGAGGAGTGAAGGAAGCTTACTAATCCGCTCTCTGACGTCTCGAGTCGGATAAAAATCCTCCTCAGCAAAACTCCTTCCGGTGGACCTAATTGTGCGGTCACATTGAGTGGATTTTAGCTGAAATTTATCGGGGGAAAATTCAGCTGATGAGGCGTTCATGCATTTATTTCCATACTTTAGAGTCTGCTTTCAAGTGTTGAGCACATTATTACATGACGATGGAAACTTATTTTTTCCTGGAAACTCCTGGGGTAAAAGATCTGTTTTAGGAAATAATAAGAGCTGAGTGGTGGTGCATGTCAACGATGTTGCGGGCATCGGATATTTTTGTTTAAGACAGTCAACCCTTTGCTTCGCTCAGGATACCATTTATTTCCAACTATCGATTTAGAGGAGCTCGCTTAATTGCACATAATTAATTAGTAATGCCTTGTTCTTCATTAATTCCTCCCTTCTCCATTAATTACTTCTGCCGTCGCAGTACTAATTAATGGAGAATTGCGAAGGCAGTACTAATTAACGGAGATAATCTAAACATGAGCTATGATTTTGGTACATCCTCACCGATATAGGTACCTAATTAGAAATAAGGCAATGAATCTATACGTTTTGTCTTTGTTGTAGCAAACTACGTTTGAGTTTTGATTGGGAAGGTTGCGAGGAAACGACAGCTTCCCAAAATATCTTTGAAGCCCCTATTGAAAATAAATATAGACCCCCATTTCTTAGTCAATGACGATCGGTCAAACTAGCAAATTGGCAAATTTCATAGCCAGAACGATAATTACGCCATTCGGGGATGGAGAACTTGCAACAAAGACGGCATTCTGAATATTATTGCATTATTAATTCTGTCTAGCATATTTTTAACCACTCATAGCTAATTCGTATAACTTCGCTTTAATTCACTCTCTTAACCCTTGATTGAAGGGAGCCCATTGTCCTTCGGTACTCTAAAAGAGAGCAGTGAACTTGGTACTCAATTGTTTGAGTCTGGCTTGTCCTCAGTATAAAAAATAGGATAAACTTTGGAGAAAAATATATCATTTAAAAAAATAATTTTTACCTTTGATAAGTGCTTTTGAGATGTGGGTGTGGAGAAGGAAGGAGAAAGTAAAGTGGGTCGAAAGGAAGACGAACGATGAAGTGCTAGAATTGGTAGGAGAGGAAAGAAATTTGATAGATGAAATTAGGAGAAGGCAGAAGGTGTGGATGTAAAAGGTAGTAAAAGGGGATGGTGTTTTGAAGGAGGGGATTGAGGGAAGAGCGTTGGGTAAGCGGGGAAGAGGGAGGAGAAGAACGGGTAGCTTGGATGGAATGATGGGTGGCAGGAGGTATGAGGGGCTGAAGAGGGACATCGTGTGAAATTTAGGGGGTGGGAAAAATTAAATGTCCATTTAAACCTATCTTCAACGGTAGAATACTAATAATAAAATAAATAATCAGTATTAAGTAATGGAAGAGGGTGTTTTAGTCTCAATCTCGTCCCAATAAAGATGCTTATCTATCTATCTATCAGTGCATTGCGTGGGGCATGATTTCAAATGGTTATGGACAGTTTTAACTTAGATAAATGCTGTATTTTAGCGTAATCGCACTTCTGTTCCAAGTTCTTGAAGATAAATTACGATAATAGGTGCTTTTAGTCTGTTTCGATAAGTGTATATTTTATAATAATTTCCAACTTTCAGTTAGGAGCAATTTCATTAGTAATTTTGCAAAACGATTTTGTATCACATACTGAAATCATAGTTTCACCTTGCTCTGCAAAACTATAGTTAGCATGTTGAAAATTTAGTTTCATGGTAAAACACATGATGAAACATTTCACCATTTGATTTACTGAGGCTTTTATGTAACGTTCGTATTAGAATCCGAAAGTTAAATAAAAAATTCGTTGGGAACGTAAGTTCCAATTTTTTGCGATGATTGGGTTTCCTTCTATTCATTGGCTGCAAGAGTGATATGATATTTTTTCTGCATATTTTTGTATTTTGTGAGATATTATCAACATTATTCCGTAGCTTCTTAAATCTTGCCGTCATTCCAAAAGTTAAGAATTGCGTCCATCTTAAGTAATCAATTAATGTTTTTTTTTATAATTCTTAGTCACTAACGGCATCTTTCCATGATGGCATTTGTATTTTCTATCCTTATGATGAAATGCACCCTTTTAAGTCAAAAGAGCTCGGTATCTTAGCCGTAAAAAATGGATATTTTTCTCTTAATCCTTATACATATCTCGAGCGCGTTTGCGTGAGTGAAGGCGATGATCAAAGGGGTTTTCTTAGCTGGGCCCGTGAACCTTTCATGCAAGCCTCGCATCCTTTCAACTTTTTTTGTTTCCGCGACTGGAATGCGACGTGCGCACCTCACTACTTCGGTTTAATTCGGATTGCCGCAGCCGAACCCAACCTTTAAGCTGAGAGTTCCGTGATCCCACTTCGTGCTTCACAATTCGCGGTCGCTCTGTGACGCATACAGTGCTAAGGAGTTCTCCTTGGAAGAGTTTAAAAAACTATTGCAAACTTTGGCCGGTGGTATCCCCGAACCGCCAGTTCGGTAGGAAGGAAAGTTTTTTGACTCGACATTTTTAAGACGGATGATAACTCGTAGGAATGAAAGTTGAAATAGAAACACTGCAATTTCCACGGACAGTTCCATTGTCCACGACCATGGTTTCGTTGCGAGGCAACATCATCAGTGTTTTTAACCTTCATTCCTTCGATGAAAGATTTCCACAGTGTTAATCCCGAAACTATGAACCGGATGATAACTGTTGGCCATTATTTTCAAAGCATATGGCATTGCATGGGTATATTTTTTTGCTCGGTGGGCAATCGATGTCTTCCCGGCGGTAGAATAATTGTGAACAACCCTCACTCACCACACCCCCTTAATGATTTTGCAGTGAAAAACTGCAAAATCATTAAGCTGCAGCTTAATGCAGCGTTGAATCCGGGACAAATTGTCAGTCATCCATTTATGGTAGGGTTCTCTAATGCTTTATTGCTATGTGTGGGCTTTATACATCTGGAATACGTTTCTTTACCGCAGTGAGGCATGGTCGATGACCGCTGCGAAGAAAAGGGTGGAAGCATTCGAAATGTGGTGTTACAGAAGAATGATGAAGAATAAATGGATCGACCGAGTGACAAACGAAGAAGTCCTAAGAAGAGTGGGAGAGAAGAGAAGTCTGCTGAACACTCTAATAAGAAGACGGGACAACTTAATCGGCCATATCTGAAGACACGATGGCCTGATGAAGGCAATCGTCGAGGCAAAAGTGAACGGGAAGATTGGATAGGGTAGACCTCGTATGAGATATATGGAACAGGTTGTGAAGGATGTAAAAGAGAGGAGTTACGTCACTGTGAAGAGGTTAGCCGATAGAAGATTCTAGCGGAGGGCTGCGTCAAAACGATCCTAAGATTGTTGACAGATGATGATGATGTGGGCTTTAAGGAAAGATGACAAAATAGACTTAGAGCTTTTGAGATTTGGGTATGGAGAAAGTAAAGTGGGTCGAAGATAGTACAAACGATGAAGTGTTAGATTTGTTAGGAAAGAATATTAAAAGATTGAAGAAATTAGAAGAAAGTAGAAGGTGTGGATGGAGAACGTAATAAAGGGTGAGTGTTTTGAAGGACGTGATTGATGGATGATATGGAAATTGTACACTATGCCCCTCTTCAGCCCCCCATACTTCCTACCTCCTGTCATTCTATACAAACTAAACGTTCTTCTCCTCCCTCTACCCCGCTTACCCAACAATCCATCCAATCACGTCCGATTATGCCTATATAATCAGGCATGAGCATTTACTCAGTTATGCAGAATAAGAATTGCTTTTGTCTTAATGACAAAACTTGTCTTCGATCGATAACGACCGGTGTTTTTTTTTAAACTCCCTTGATGACAGCTCATCACAACGTTGACTTTTTTTAAACACATGTTTATGGGTCACATGGCCTCGAATCAAAATTGCTTTTCTGCAGGGCATGGCTTCGCCAGTCATTGTGAAAGTAATAATAGCTACACGTATTCGCGATTGAAGTTTTTTTCCCCTAGTTAAGGAACTCCCTGTTTGATTTACTTCACGGTCGTCTAATTTAACTGTCAAAAATAGACACTTTCTATTTTTACAATGAATGTTATTTTAATATTGACCTGTGAAATGAAATGCCGGGACACGATAAGGGGTCCTCACAGAATTCCCACTGGCGTTCTTTTCATATTTTCATTGTACTCCAGTGAACGAAAACGTGTTTTTCAATATTGCTCGGTTATTCAAATCGCTATTTTGATAAGTATGATAAGTCGCTACTAGCGCTGATGGAGAGGTCTGCGTTATGCCTGTACAGCAAAAGTGTCAACGATCAGGAAACGTAATCCTGGCCCAAGTCTCACAACGAGACTGTAGAGTTCTTTCTCTCTTCGGAGTTTCGTCCATTCACTCAGGAAATTCCAAAGGCGTCCACATGGTCCTACTTTTGTGGAGAGAGATGGGACGGAATAGACAAGCCTTCAGACAAAATCATTAGAAGTGAAAACAGAGCCCGGAAAATTTATTTCCTGCCATCAACTTACTCTTTCTCCTCGGCTTGCTCGTTTCTCGCGCCTCTGTGCAAATGTGCAAGTCGTCAGTGCGCAGGCGCCGTGGCAGGACCTGATCGAGCCACTCAATCGTCTGCGGCAGTTGAAGGTGCGCTGCCGAGCTGAGAAGTAGTCGGTCTCTCTGAGGGAAGGAGGACTCCCAAACATTTCCTGCAAAGTGGCCAGAGGGACGAGAAAAAAGAAGACATTGGATTCATTCATCGTCATAGGTCAGATAAATCTCCGGTCATGGCTAATCTAACAGGTTATTCCATATCCGAGCGTGTGGTGGTTGTGGTTGCGTGACATTTTTAGAAACTCGTGACATGTACGTGTTGCATGCTTTACATTAAGTGGATATCTCTTTTTTCATCTCATCCAATCTCCAGAAATCGTCAGTTGTGATAGTGGTTATCATTTACGAAACAGCAAGGAGCAAGCAGTGTTACCAAGGGAGTGTCCTCGTGGTTTCCTTTCTGTTTTCAATGATGACGAATTTATTTTTCGCTCAACCCACAGTATAATCAGTGGATTCGCGAAAGAAATCATTTATCGCTTATTAGATTGTTACTTAAATCCTCGATTTCATCATGCGTCTACAAAAAATAGTCATTTTTGGTGATCATAGTTATCAATAATACTCCATATAAGATAAGACTATATATTACGACTCGGTGTCGTTCACGCATTTATCTCCCTAAGCCCGTAATAAGTATTGTTAGTAAAGGAGCCGGCAATAATTTTATCAACGGTTCAAATAGTTTTATATATACATGTGTGGATTATGACGACAATGCGGTTCTACAATGTTTATTACCTATCCTATCCATACGCACGTAATTTTAGGCAGATGAAATTTGGGTTAAGCGCAGAAGCAAATACTTAATATCAGGAACTTCGGCATTGCCATTAACGCTCGTAAGTTTATCTGAAAGTTATTTTATGAGTTTATCTTGCTGTTCTTGTTAGACGAATGAAATAGCCTTGCCAATACCATACTTTGGAGTTATATATGAATAAGTGTTTCTTCAATATCTTGGTCAGTATACCAAGATATTCGAGATCTTTGACCAGTAGATCTTTGAACTGGAAAACTTTGAAATTATTGCCAAACCCCCGTGTATGAGATGCTATCGGGCGTTTGACAATACCGAGAAGCTATCGTTTTACTGCTAAAAACTTCATTTTTTCTCTCATTATTTGCTTTCCATTCTTTGAGAAACAATTACGTTCATAAAGCGTACGCATATTATCCGAGGTATCGAGGCATGTAATGTTTATTCATACAGTATAAATTTGCAAACTTTCCTTTCTTTGGCTGTTAGGATAGGTACGCGACAAATAAAAAAAATCATGGAGCCAATCCGCTGGCATAGCTTATGATTGTACACCCGTATTGTTGAACTAACGCCAGTGGTTCGTAAGCATAAAATTAAGAATTTCACCCCCTTACTAATGAAGAGAAAGGTTAAAGACATTGGTGCTTGCGTGGCATATGGGTATGGGGAGAAAAGGTGTTTGAATGGATGGTGGTGGTGGATTCTGAACGTGAAAATGCGCTTTCTTTGCCTTTCATTTGCATCTGATGCACGTGAGGTGCATCCGCGACTGATTGAAACGAAGCCATCGTGCCGCTCTGCTCATGGCACTTGCAGCTGCAAATACTGCTGCCTCGCCCAACTGGCATTTTGAATGAAGCGCTAAACAGTTTCCTCCGACCCGTTTCCTTCGTTGCATGGGATGAAGGAGCCACATGTACTTGTTCACCTCACTTACGTCACACCGTGAATGTAAACATTATGATTACTTGGCAATTTACCGGAAGGCTTGTTTGACAGGAGCGGATAGAGTTCGTGCGGGACCAAGATTAAAGACGTGATTAGACGTGTATTCATGGTTGAGTCGCTGTCTATTTACCTAGATTAACTGCGATTTTTAGCGAAGATTAAAGACCAGGATAGAATCCTATATGTAGATTATAGGCGAGGGTGTAATGAGCGGCTCCTTCGGGGTTTGAACTCTAACCGAAGTAGTGTTAGTAGTAGTCTTGAGTTTTAGGTGCTCCAACAGCTAAGGTTATATTGCACTATCTAGCGTAACATCTTATGCCTGGAGCAAAAACAACATTCGTACCCTAGGTGGGATTCGAACCCGCGACCTTAGATTCCCGAATTGAAGCGTTTTCGCTATTTGAGTTGCCACTCGTCGCCATTGTGAACAAATTTAAAGATAGTTGAAAACGCTAAAAATTTGTAGTTTGTTCTGTTATAATAATTTGCTATGGTAACATTTAGTTTAAACGCATGGTCATCTTGAGACAACACATGAAGCTGATGCCTCTGCGTTGAAAACTAGTTGATATCATAGTAAATCAATTGAGACCATCAAAATAGAGAACTTGACAATGAATTCACTCAATAATTATTTTGAATGTACTTCGCGAAGGTTTTTTTGCTGACTTGTGGAAAAATACCCATATTTTGAGTGAAGAACAATTGCATCTTTCTATGATATTTAGGTTCTACATTGAGTAAATGTTTGGAAAAACTGTGAGCATTTGGATTGATTTTATCACCGGTTTAAAAAAAAAGTGCCATTGTGCTGCTAGTGGTAACAATATTATTTATAGAACACCTCCTTGAAGTTGAAAGTTACTTTGATACCATGCCGTTTGGCGTTAGGAGTTGGGCAGTAAGTGACGTAATACGAAAACAAGCTTGCAAATCGGGGAAGACGTTAATGAATATGGCTACTTTTTATAAAAATAAGATGAGTGGATGAATTTAAACTCGTGCCCAAACATTTTTTCTTAGAGGATAACTTTTACAACTTGTAGTCTAGAAACTCCTCAATCTGTCGCGTATGAACTACGATTCCTTCAAAACTCCACTTATTTATATGACATCTTAGCATAAGCAGCGGCTGAATAGGTCTTAATAGTCATATATTCATATAAACGTCGTTGTTACATTATCTCTTTACTCCGTGAATATTGTGACTGCAAAGTGTAGAAATAAGAGCGGTTGACTCTGGGTCCAAGTTTTGGATTGGAGAGTATCCCTCTTTGAACAGATACAGCGTGCCTTACTCGTGTTGTTTTCAGTCTCAGTTCTTCCGAGGAAACTCCATGTGGCCCAGGAAAAAGGAATTGATCCCTTTGCCCTGGTGTGTTAATGCCACACGACTTCGGGCACTTGTACTGGATGAGCTCGGCTCTCGCCTACCAGACCGATCAATGGGTCTTACACTGTGATTTTATCTTCCTCGCGACTATTTATAGCGCTTTAATTTTAATTAATTTTAAAGTCGCTGTGCGAATAATAGAGAATCCATCTATTTCACGCACAATAATGCATCCATAAGTTGTTATATAATGCTAAATTTTTAAATTGTTTTATAGAGACATATTTATTGCTTTGATAAATACATAATAATCATTTGGTTATTAATTTTCTTCTAAAGAAAAGTAAACTCAGGAGAGTTAAAAAAAGAATATAAAGTTGAATTTTAAAGCTGGAGGGCATCCCTTGAAACTTATGGAACAAGCTTTGTCACTCAAGTATTTTGGAAAAATGAAGCTTTCATTTCAATAGTGTAGGTTTAATTCATTAACAGAAGACAACTATTGACTAAATCTTGAATCAAGATGAAAAGAAACTATTGGTGAGGAGTTTAGTACGAAGCATTGCTTTGTTTGAAATGTAGGGAGAGCTGCTAAGAATAGACTGGTAGCTTCAGATACCAGACTGGTAGATTAAGATTTAGACGCAGAAGAGAATTGAAAAGATTCCATGGACATAACAGAGGACACATGTTGAAGTGTAGTGTATGGTTGAAAAGAACGAAAGTTGTCGGCGGAAATTGGGAGGGGTGGATTGGACAAGTAATTAGAGACAATGGGGCCGTGAAAGCCGTATTGACGGTCGAATACTGGGTAAGCGTAGGGGAGGAAGGACGAAAGAAGTTATTTGAACAGTAGTATAAGGCGTCGGAAAAATGCCGATTTGAGGAAATAAATAACGAAGAGAAAGGGTGACCACAAAATTATCAGAATCAGCAAAGACAAATGACGATCAGTTTTTTGGTACTTCCTGTGAAACTGACACGGTTGCCAGGTCTGTAAATCGTCGGCGTGGCAAGGATGTGGGTTCAAACCCCACCTTGGGCATGGATGCCGTGTTTATTTCAGGGTCAAGCAAAGGTTACACGGCGCGATATAACCTTGACAGTCGGGAGCACCTTAATGCCTAATTAAATTATTTTTGCTATTTATAATGGCGCTACTTCTACTTGTTCTACCTCCTGAAGATGACGTTTAATTTAAATATTTACGTCTAGGGAGATAAACGCGCTTCTTGGTAATTTTATAAAAGAATTAAAGGACTTTGCTGTTTGATTAAACCAATTGATTTTAATATTTTCCTGCTTTCTCCGTTCTCTAAGCTCTTGAGCTCTCCAGCGTCACTAAAGTTATCGAGGAATGTCGGCAAATATTATGATAGCTTATTTGCTGATCGTAAATACAACTGACTGGATATAGCAAGACATGAAATTCTCCGTACGATTTCCTCCTCGATCGTTAATGTGTACCTTCTTTTCGTGAAACACCTAAGTTTTCTAGTTGTTTAAAAAAAAAACAGATGAAAAGGTTGAGACCGCTATACATAACGTTGCAAGATCGGGTTTGTGAAGTGGCTATGGCACTAGCTTCCCATTCCGATGGCCCAAGTTTGAGTCCCGGCTCGGGCAGATATTTTTCATCTGTATACCGGTCCCCACTTGGGTGCCATGTGGAGAGCACTTCGAGTTCAGTACTCAGTCCGTCGGAAGGGACGTTAAACACCTTGTCAACTTTGATGAAGAGCAGGCTACTGTCGACGCCGGGTTGCACCCCATCCGTCCTCATTTCCCTGAAACATTCCCTCCTCTACCCAATAATCTACTTATCGTGAATTGCGTAAATAACCTTAGTTGTCGGTCGCATCATCATCATCATAAGTCATCAATTCTCAGATTGGTTTGACGCAGCTCTCCACTGAGTTCTTGTATCGGCTAATCTCTTCATATTTACGTAATTCTTCTCTTTCACATCCTTTATCTCTTGTTCCATATATCTTGAACGAGGCCTTCCTTTGCTATTCTTCCCTTCCACTTGTCCCTCGGCGATTGTCTTCATTAGTCCATCATGTCTCTTGATGTGGCCGAACAAGTTGTCACGTCTTCTTCTTAGGGTATTCAGAAGACCTCTTTTCACCCACTCTTCTTAGAACTTCCTCGTTACTTACTCGGTCGATCTATTTAATCTTCATTATTCTTCTGTAGCACCACATTTAAAATGCTTCCACCCTTTTCTTTTCCGCTGCTTTCATTGTCCATGCCTCACTGCCATAAAGAAACACGCTACAGGTGTACGTTCTTATGAATTGTTTCCTTACTTCTACGCTTGTATTTCCAGCGGTAAGTAGATTGTTCTTTTGATAGAATGCCCTCTTCGCCTGGGATATTCTGCTGACTATTTCTTTCTTGCTTCGTCCGTCGTTGGCTACTCGGCTTCCAAAGTAACAGAACTCTTTCACCTCTTCCAGCTTTTGTTTTCCAAGTTTAACGTTGGTGTTGGCCTCTTATCTCTTGCTGCACACCAGCATCTTAGTCTTCTTCTTATTGATCTTCAGCTGATATCTGGTAGTTGTCCTTTCCATGGTTATCAGCATCTTATTCAGATCCCTCTCTGCTATGAGTGCTATGTCATCAGCGAATCTCAGCATGCTAATTTTTTCTCCAAGGATATTCACCCCAGAAGACTTCTCTTTGATTTCATTGATGGCGCTCTCGATGTAAACATTAAAAAATACTGGAGACAGTGCACAGCCTTGTCTCACTCCTTTCCTTATTCTTGCTTCTTCACATCTGGGTCCAGATTTAATCACAGCTACTTGGTTTTTATACAGACTGTGAATAATTCTTCGGTCATTGTAGGACACTCCAATTCCTTTCAGAAGTCCAAGCATTGATTTCCAATCCACGTGGTCAAAATCCTTCTCTAAGTCCACAAATGCAATGAACGTCGGTTTGTTCTCTTCTCTATGAGCAACCTAAGGGCCAATATTGCCTCTCTTGTACCCTTACTTTTTCTGAATCCAAATTGATCTTCATCCAGGAACTCCTCTGCTTTTCGTTCTATTCTTCTGTAGATGATCCTAGTCAATATCTTCGATGCTTGTGTTGTCACGCTTATAGTTCTAGAATATACGCATTTCTCCGCTCTCTTCTTTTTAGGAATAGGAATGATGATGTTTTTGTCGGTCGCATCCCCTGAAAAACTATAATAACCACCGCACATAGCTGTCCGTATGAAGTGGAGAACTTCACTGTTCTACCCCATAAACCATAGCGTTGATACTCTCGGAGATATTATGAGAAGTTCCGACGTACATTCGTCATATTTGTTTGGATTCTCATCTGTGCCAAAGCGCGAGCGAAATTCGCGGGATTATGGGTTGGGCATGACATGCTTTTCAGAACTGATTGTGAGATCAAAGGAAAACATTGGCCTCCCCTCTCGTCCCTCGCTTCATAACTTCCTTCCCCTCCCTCGGGATTCTCTCCTCGTAGCATTGCGCCTCTCTCTCAATATTTTATACGCTCCCTCCCGAGTTCGTCGACCCCGCCAACTACGCTCAGTTACACTACTGGCTAGCTTCTAGTTCACCTGGTTGCCATCAGCCCCTCTGAGATAATAGAGCCGGGCTCTCCAATTTAATTGCTTACTTGCTTTGTTACCCTTGGGTAAATCACCTAACCCCTTGCTCTCGTCAATGCAAGTCACCTCTCCATTGATCACTTACTAACAATGGCCCCTCGTCCGTAATCTGTTCGTATTTTTCAGCGATGCAATGATGCATGACAGTATTGTACGCACTTTTTTATGCAATGAAAATTACTAGTATGGCAGTGATTTTTTGCTTGTTCCAGAAAAGTTTCCTTATTTAACTCTTATCATTTCGTTTTATTATTTAAGTAACTAAATCTTTTACGTAACGTATTTTATCTATACCTGTGATTCCCAACCATTTTTCTCTTGCGTAGCCCTCGGCAGTCCCTTATCTATGAACCATGCTTGCTTATGTCGCTGATGTTCATTTACGGTTGAATTCATAGTGTAGGCACTTGCAATATGATTATTTATTCATTGATAATGCCACCCCTGCTGTTCACCATAACAGGTTGTAAATTTTCAGACGGACGAATATACTTACTGTGACTGCCGCCAATGATAAACTTTCTTCACGTACGCCTAAATAATCACGCGCTTGCCCTAGGTTGGGAACCACTTGTGTGTTAATTTACCATGTAGTATGGGGTTCTTGATGGGAATAATTGCCGGACTGTTCAAAGTTTTACGGTGGATACCTATATATTCTAGGTATGTATTAGTGATTAGTGATTAGTTTGCGCATTTCCCAACGCAATGCCTATGGATGAATAATACTCTCTCACCGTGTCCGCGGAAATATCTCTGGAGTTAGTGGACCGTGGAAACTCACGGATATATTCACCAAATAAAGAACAAATTTTGTATACACTACGCTGAGGGTGATTTATGTAAAACTTTGTTTTTCAGTTGTGCAATATACTTATGAGTAATGCCTATATTTATGTTATTCCAAAGTTTGAGTCCTTTTCCCCTGGAACGGAATCTTAAAAATTAATGTTTCCTTGGAATCCGTTCCAAATTTCCTTTTTAATCGAGGGCTTTTACGCCGTTCTCTTCATGTGTCAGCATTGAATATTTTAAGCACATCTTAGCCTAGAATGCGACATTTAGCAAATGTGTTCGACTTTTTCAACTTCGAAGGGAGCGAGGTTATATAGGCTTCATATAGCAGCAAAACGGATAATTTTGAGCGTTTGCGAGTATTTACATTATTTTATGATAAAATAATATTTATGAAAATGCAGAACTTACGCGCGGAGTGACTAGTGTTCCCTTGTATACCGGAACGGAATAAGTTCCCGGGAATAGTAGTACTTTAAAGAAATAAGTTCTTGAAGGAGGCTGGGTCACGACAAAATAGCAGATCTGCGATGACGATAATATTGTTAATAATGACGACAGTAAGAAGAGAAACCGTGTATTCTTAATTTTTTCTAACTATATATTTTTAGTCAGATATTGATTATGCTTAAGTCCCTCTTAGCATGGATTCCACTCTGGAGTTTTTAAGAGGACCATATAGTATGGAAGTATAAACTAATAAGGATTACAGACATTAATAATAGATTAGGATATTTAAAAATAGATAATGGAAGATAAATAATGATCGCGGCAGCAAAATCTTATTCAAATCCTATACAATATAATAATATAGTATATATAATAAAACCATAATGGATAAATGAGGGCAATTTTCGTCTAGTGGAGAAATGGAAGCATTCTACTCACAAATAAAGGTGTTTTGGACGAAATAGAGTGCGGTCTCTAGGCTCCACCGATGAAAGGACTGACTATGAATATTGTGTGTGCTAGAAATAGGAATGCTGCATAACTGGGCCAAGAAAGGTTTCCATCTCCAAGTAAAACCCTGCGGACGTTCACGATGAAATTATTGGATAATTTACCAGGAGTGGTTCGAACATCATCTCTTAGTGTACCTCCCCTCTGTTACCATTATTGCGATGGGTAATGACTGCTATCACCCGCGGAAATATTGACTACTTCAGTGAAAGGTTTGAAAGAACCTGTATGCTTATGAAAAGTGTTACCGATCTTGTTTTTTTCCTCCACGAAAACAAATAGGATGGATAGTAATGGAGTGGAAAGACTTCGTGGCTAAAAAGTACTCCATTTGCAACTGCCATTTTCTACGCATCATCCCTGATTGAGTAAACTTGGCGTCACCTGAATCAGGTTGCCTACACAGCCTATTTGCCAATAACCAAAATTAAACTGAAACTTCAATTAATCGAGAGGATTTGAATAAGAACAACCCGGAGTTTTGGATTGTGGGAAACGAATCTGGGAAGTTAAGCAGAAAATGTGACCAGTTAATGGCTTATAACATGACTTTTGTGGAATTTTCAGTTACCTTCATAGTATTTCGTCTTTGTAACCTCTATTTCTCCCTCCTTGCAATGGAATAGAGCCTCACTTCCTCCAGCTCTTATTTCCTGTCGCGACCTTCGCTATGTTAGTGTATGATAAATTCATGTTCACCTCTGACGCGTTTGGTATCCATGCGATGCTGGATTTCGTAGGCACTATGAATGTGAAGGATTACAGCTCGTTTTCATGATTGATGAGTGATAATCCAACTTAATGATAGGTGTGTTTTTTATACGTGTATTTAGTATTAGAGGTTGCTACCTAAGGTAATATTTTACTGTTCTCTCTTAGAGAATATGTAGCGTGTTCAACCCGAAGGTTGGTTTTTGATAAGTGAGAGTAGAGCTCACCCCGTACTAAGCCGGATTGGCGTGTGGAATTCAAACATTCAGGGTAGGGGGACCGGTTCCTATGCCTGGGCCACTTGCGATTTCCTACGAAGTTCTGACGCACAGAAAATCGAATCGTGAGGATTTTAGGTGGGGGCGTACAGTAAGGCTCTTGCCCGGAATTTGATTCCGGGGCCCTCCGGTCGGTAGCTCAGCGCTCTACCCACTACTAGTAGGCCACCACGACCCCCTATTAGAGAATAGACAACCAAAATCATAGTTTGAGTAGAGCGTGACGATGGATCATAAACCTTGTTTCTTGGGCTACCTACTTTAATTTTCATAGCGCATTATTCTAGATACTGATTCGAGGTGTACTTGGAGAAATTTCTTCATGATTCATCATTTGGACAGAGTACTGAACTCCAAGTTCTCTCCACACAGAGCCTAAGTGGAGACGGTATGCTAATGAAAAGTCTCTGCCAAGCCGGGATTTGGAACCTAGGCCCTCGGGATGGGAAGCCAGTTCTCAAACCATCACACCAGCCCAATCCCATGCTTCATATGTTAATGAGAATTTCACATGTATCACCGTGTAACCGCTTCGCTGGTTTTATGAATCAGACGTTTAACTGCCAAATCCAGCCTTCCAAACGGAGAGATTTCTGGCTACCGCATCGATAAGTCTCATGGTAAGTCTCTCTTTTCCAAAGAGAGATTTTTTGCGTCATTGTCCAAAGAGTTGATAACCGACGACGGCCTTGCTATTCAGGTGGATAGCAGATAATCCAAAGGTTGCGTTCAACTTCTATATCGTAAGTGGTGGTTTGTTAATTTTGCTGGAAGCTCAGTTAAGCTGGTGCGACACACGTCAACAGTTGGAGCAACTTGAATTGAAACTCTACTCGTAAGCTTTGGTGGAGGGTCAAATACCAAAAAACTGAGGTCATGGGTTGGGCGGCCGCCCACTCATCGCAACCACCGAGTCAAGCTCGCGACTAGAATATTCGCTGGCCTGTGGTCGAGAGCTGATGAATGCTGACGCCTAGCTTTCATGAGCAAGCTTAAAGAAGAGAATCCAACAGCTGTTTTTTCCGCAGTCGTTGCACTTTGCTCTTGGTGCGGGAATTAAGTTGTATATTGGTCGAGGTCAAGCTCGTTGAAATGCGGAAGGAGAAGAGGGAAGAGAGGTTCAAGTGTCGGCGACTCAAGGGAGAGCGCGCCCTCTGCGACCGCCAAGGTCGCGGCCTCATTTTTGCAACATAGCGCTCGGCGCGCCGGAAGCAAGGACCGCATTGGAAAGGCGGAACCGCGAGCGTTGTCGCGCCTCCGTCAACGGCACCTCGGGGAGTCGCAGAGCGCGTGTGATTAGTCGACGGAGCCAGGGACGCACTCAACTGGTAGGGGGGCCTGATGGCTGACGAGGATGGTCATGGGGAGGAGGGTCTAGTACTGAGTACCAAACATTTTCAAAGAAAATAGACGTTGTTTTACACTCGTAACAGCTTACGCGAACACAGGATGGCTGTTATAATTTCTTTGATTTTGATCTCGAGTCCTAGGATAAGTACCTCTCAATCTCGGTTTTACTGCCTCTTGTTGGTACATATCTGTGAACCGCAGTTGGTCGCTTTGCCATGTGCGTCATAAAATCCGATTCATCACAATAGCTCAACACTCACTAACTATGATCTACCCTATCAGTTACAGCCAAACATCTTTTACAACAGTGTTTTCTCCCAGATTAGTCCTCGTCACTTAGGCATGTTTTGGATTCGTAGCACCTGCATTCAATACGATTTTTTCCTAACAAGTTGATTTTTATCTATGCATCTGTCTTGTAAATTTTTCCGTCGCACATTTAATATGCCGATGATCGATTTCGAGGAAAAAGTGGTAATTGATTCATTGCTCCTCTAGACGTTGCGATGTCACTGATCGAAATTCAATCCAAGCCTTACGGATTAAATTCTTGACCTTATTTCATTTTCTAAGTAATTTAAGTAATTTGCTCTCGGAAGTAATGATATTAGAAAATGAAATGAGGTTACAAATAAAATCCGTAGGGTTTGGAATTATATTAAGTCTCTTGCACAAACTCCTTGTGTCCTTTCTGTCACCGTTGTGCTTGGTGGTATTTTGGATAATCCTCGACCTGGCGTGTATCATTTCACAGAAGCATTGCCATCAACGTGATGGCTGAGAAACGTTATCTTCACTCATTCATGTAAACCGCAGGAAATGGCCTCTAAACGAAGGCGAGTTGAAATAGAGACTGTCACTGCGGTATCAATTATTATGTGACAAATAAAGCGCTTCCACTTACGATTCGGGACAATGCAACTTCTGTAATTTTTTGTCCATGTAAATGTAGAACAGCCGTGCTTTTCGCCAAAATAGTCATTTCATCCTAATTTATTTTAGCCCGATATTAACCACAATCCACATGTATGTATTGTAAATTTATTTCCTTTAAGAGTACACCCAGTTGTAGGAAGGTATGTTGCGTGCATACCTGACAATCCTAAGGTCGCAGGTTCGAATCCCGGGGATGGGTGTTGTACTCGTCTTAGGATTAGGCATAGGTTAGTTGGTATGATAAATGCTTAACAGTTGGAGCACCTTGAAACCTAATGCCACTATTATTTAAGAATAAATTACACCTTTTAATAAATAATGAATTTCCACCAATTTCCGATGAATACGGATGAAAGAGTCCCGTACTTCCAGAATCCTCTCACGAGGTCCTCCATCGTATGGAACTCAGAACTGCTAAGCTTCAACTTATCTTTACGCGGATTTTATTCGCTTTCAATTCAGAGTAACTAAATTTATTTTCGCAGTTTTCACTATGGGCTTAGTAATGATGGTAATGATGTTGCGGAAGAAATTAAAATTCCGGGCTAATGTATTGGACGTAACGTTTGAGATTCGACTGGAGGGTGGACATGCTATCAGAAAAACTATATGCGCTCGTATTCGCACAAGAATCATCCAAGTTATTATGTTTGCTGTGTTAATTATTACTATATGTACTATAGGTTAAGAGTAGTTTAAATAGATATGAAATGTTTCTGAACATTCCCAATTAGCGGGTTACAAGCATCTTTCTCGTGATGTTCTTCTCCTCTCGTCATTCGATCCAAAAAGATTACTCTTCTCCCTCTTCCCAGTTAGGCCTTCCTTATTCTATCACGAGCCTCAAAACATCATCCATTGCCTGCTTAATCAATTCATTCTTCCTTCTCCTAGTTTTCAAACAATTACTTTCCTATCAATCACAGCACTTTCTCAAATACAGGACAGATGATTTTGATAAACGATTACCTCAAATAACGGCATATTTTTAAGCGGCATCCTTCTAGATGTTTCGCTCGTTTAGTCTGTTGCATAGGATAATAATCTGATTGCGCCTGAAAAGATGAACTTAATACGTAAAATTATGTATGCATGAATTTTGCAAAATGATATTTGTTTCACAAAATGAACACGACACTTCGTACACAGGAATGTAAATGGTATTATCTTCTCTCTATTCTTTAATGCGATGTAGGTAATTATTACATCATCTCAATCCTTGAATCCCACCGTGCCTCCGATAAGAATTGAAATATATCATGCAGTAATCAACCTTGTTTGATGAAAGAGTTCCATAAAGTTAAGCCTGAATCCTGCAGCCTGAATGTCTTTTATAGTCTTAAGTGCTACTCCTTTAGTAGTTGGTAAATACATGAAATTTGCATGTAATTGGAGCCTTTGATGATGCTATTCACTATGTGGTTTTCAAGGTAGCAAATTTTCTGTAGCAGCCTATCTTGAACGCTTGATGATCTAGTCAGCAGCAAAGTGTTCGCCGGACTTATAAGTTTATCAAAAATTAGATTCCTAATACTGAGAGGGTAGTGAAGAAATTACGACATTTAAGCTATGAACATTCAATTTAGATGGGCAAAATACTATTCCAAGAGCAATACAAGTATTTATGATTTTCTGATCAATTACAAGGGCGAGAACTGGCTTTTTCAATTCCGGGTTTTTAATCGTTTCCCAGACTCTTATATATCATGGATATCTTCCTTGGAAACAAGGATGGAAGGTTAGATGTAAATTTTCCTTACACAATTTTAGATAATTTTCTGGGGACTACATTACTATAGAGCTTAAGAGAATTGTTCCTCCATTTGTCCTGTCAGTCTTGGTCCAATCAGTCCGCTTAAATACACAAACACTTGGCGTAAAACATGAATAATTTTCCCAAAACATCATGGGTTCAAACCTGCATTTATCAAATGGCTCTTAGAATGCGTGACAACTTTGCTTAGGGATTTTTTGTGAAAAAAATTGTTTGTACATGTGATTCAAAGTCATTTTGAACGCAACCTCTATCGAATTTCTTACTGAATCTCAAGGGAATGTAGAACATTCGTCATTTTGTCGTTATTTTATTCGTCACAGGAGTTTCTTCAATGGCCGGAAGATGGTTATAGAGATAAATAGTTGTCGCTGAGAGACCCACGATTTGAGATGGTGTGAACTCTTCTCTGTTGACTTATTGACTCTTTACACGTGTATGAGCTTGGGAACTAGCGCATCTAGGACACCTTCCTACTGAATACGTCTGCCATGTTTTGATCCCGCTTGAGTCGATGGTTTTCTGACCTTCACATCAAATGCACAAAGCACAGAGTTGTTTTTGCTATCTATTTTTTGTGCAGTGAAAGGTATATTTCTCTCTTACATGCAGATAATGGCGTTGGCATGTGTATCAATTATTCGCGAATTGAGACCTCAAATCTACCACAATTAAGCAGTTCTTGTTGACGTGTCTCTCATACGGAACCTTTTAATTGCAATATGTGTGTCAAGAGGTGTGAGTACCTGTACACATTTTAAGTACAAGTTAGAAATGAAAGTACGTTCTACCGCGGACTTCTGCGTAAGCGAACGGTTAGAAGTTGAATTGGAAGATCTTTAATTTACCCTATTGTTCTGAGAAGAGCAGGGGGAGGCATTCGATTATATTTTTGGCCGGAATTTTAGCCAACTATTAGAGGTTATCTTGCGAGGACGCTACCCTCAAAATTAAACTCACTGGCGTTTTGTATTGAATACACTCTAGGGGAGAATAATGTTAGCGATATGTTATCGCTGACATTATCCTCGCCAAAAATGCAACAGTTGCCTTTATCGCGGGTCGACGCATCATTCATAGTATCCCTTAACTTTATTTGTAATTTGTTATGAAAAGTGTTTATTTTATTTCATCAATTACTTGCGATGAAGATCTGAAAGATATTTCTTATTGGCATGATTCAAGGTTTGTTTGCTGCTTTTCATTGTTCGCGTGAGTAATATTTGAAGCCAGATTCGTCTCATGTTAACTTCATCATTTTAAAATTTTAGCGAATTTTCTGTCATTGGGAGAGGTAAAGAATGTAGCTCCTTGTCTAATGTTCTCTTTATCAATTCTTATTCCGTATTCCTATTTCTTCTCTCATCACCGCCTCATTTTCTTGCTCCTGTCGTCCTCTTCAAATTCAGAACTCGGCGTTGGCAACACCTCATGAGAAATATTTCTTTTCAATTGAAAAGTGTTTGTTTTGAAAAAATAGGTAGTCATACACTTATTGTGTAAAAAAATGTAAGAAACTTCGCTGTTGGCTATCGAAAGTCACCAGAGTTTCCTTTACCCTTATAACTCCCAATTATGAAAATTCTGAAATTTTCTTTCCTAATCTTTTGAATTAACTGTCATCCGTCATTTATTTTGCTGAGAGTATCTCCTCTTAGAGCGCCTGAATTGGCACAACATGCGGAAAGTGAGCTCTCAACATTCCAGGTCTTTCTCATGTTCCAAAAAAAGCAAAACCCAAAGTGTGTCTGAGAGACACGTACCGAGCGTCTGAAGTGTATTGATGATCTCAGATGATAGAGGAAGTGGTTATGGGAAGGAAAATTCTAGTGATTCCAGCCTAGAAATGCGTTTTCTTAACGTAAGATCTGATGATTTAAGATGCTTTTCTAAAGGGAAGACTCTTCTTTATTGAATTTGGGAAATGAAAACTGGGTGGCAAATTGATAAATTTCTGGTTAATCCCAAAACAGAAGTTTTTGAAAAAATCTACATTGTCATTTGATTACCAAGTTCATTGATATAAATTACCCAAATTATCTATCACAAATACCTCCATTTCTTGATAATATGTGTTACCAACGTTTTACCTTGATGGAATGATTTAATTTCGTCGAATATTGCCTGGAGTGGTTCTGTAAGGTAGTCCTCCTGGAGTGGTTCTTAAGGTAGTCCTTCTGTATGCAAGTGCATATATTTTAAACGAAGTACTACTGCTCAGCTTTTATCGATCAAAACTTTGACGTCAAACAAATAGTCGGCGGTGAACTAACAGCAAAATTTATGTCCAAACTGGTTCCCCCACTGCATATCCTATGGAATGCCCTCGGTAAACTCGTTGATAGTGAATGTTGAATTGAACGGAGGGAATGGCGTCTAACGCTCGACGCCACGATGTCCTTGGCCTTAGTGAATTTTTGCGACCCTTCGGAGATCCAGACTCCATGGTACGGCAACAGCCACTCGCGGCAAATATCTGGAGAGGTTTTTGATTGCTGCAATGATTGAGTAATGTTTCTGTTGTTTTTTGTATCTATTACTTGATGCGTCTTGTGGTAATAAGCCCATACGCATGTAAATGGAAGAGGAAATTGATGCAAAAATTATGGCAGAAGTTCCGGTGAAAATGATATTAGATAAAAAAAACATAACGGAAATAAAGGTGGTGAAAGCAGAAGTAATACGTGATGTTCTAACTAAAAAACCCTTGGGGAAATAGTGGATAGTTTTTTGGCCATTCTCATAGGATCTGTGGGAAAAAAATTTGGTCACAGGACTTAATGAAAAATTTTAAGCCTTTACCATGTAAGTTAAGAATTATGACTTCAGGACGACGAACATGTGAAAAAGGGGATTATTTAAATGGAATTTCAGAGGAGAGAGAGAACGACTTCTTATAAAATGATCAGTTTGGGTTCCATCTGGAGAGGATTACTGGTGACGATTATGTCACGAAAATGTCAGTAGAAAGACTATAGAATGTGATCATGATATTTTTTTCATGCTATGTTAATGGGCGTTCGAAAGAATGACGCAAGACATTTTCAGATACGTATGTATATACTACGAGGAATACTTAGGTAAGATATGAAACATCCTAAATGCATATACGGTCTCGAAGGCTTCCTTGCAATGAGGCATTAAAGAGAGTGAATGAAAGCAGGCTGGAAGATTTTAAGATGTAAGCTTGGAGAAGGATGAGTAAATAAAGGTAGGTAGAAAAGAAGACCATCGGCGAATCGTTAGGCGTAATGCATTATAGGGGAAGAGAAAGAGTTGCTGGATAAGGCTGAGAAGGGATAAGATAAATGGATGGAACAGGTGATTCGTGGCAGTGGTGTTGAGAATGTTGGGTATTGGGGAAAAGAGAGGGAAAGATTTGGCCGTTTGAGTGTCTTTTAGAGGATAATTTTTTCCTGTTTCATGGGCACATTTACTGGTGTTACATGTGACTCAGAACTTATCAAAACATGCAATGTTATAAGATTAATAATGATATATGTTCCTGAATTCTATTCTGTTCTACACATTGCACTGGAAGAATTAGGTATTTTGATTCAGAACCGCCGTGTGCAGCCACTTCTATATACAATTAAATATGGTAAGAAATATGCAGTTCAGCCACGAGCGAAAAAACTGGGATGTCGAAACATTTAGGAAGCATATCTGCTGCTACTCACCGATGATAGTGTCGCAATCGAGGCTACAGAAATCTCAGTGTGTGAAAGATACTCTAGAGTCAATTACGTGAAGGTCGTTGGCCTTCGTGAGCAATAGGAAGAAACAGTGTGTGCCTACGTAGATGGGTACACCATTTGTCACATTATGCAACAACCCATTCAATTGCTGTGGCTGCGGCCACATTCAACCCAACGTTTCTTATCATCGGAAGCCAATTGTATCGATGGAGTTGGAGGACGTGCTACTGAATCCACCCTTTGCAAGAAGTTAGCTGCTATACTTGTCAAAGTTAACACCCTTTACCTAAGACTGGGAAAATTATTTTAGGTTCCCAGTGAGATTCAGTTGTTTTCAGGCAGTTATACTCTATACTTGTGCGAATCAAAACTGATATCCATGCTGATGTTAAGTCACTGAGTTAACAACTGAGAAATTAAGTCACTGAGTAGTGGGATCGAAACTATATTTACGTAATATAGTTTTTAATTGGGTTTTTAGTGCATGTAGCCGCTTAAAGTGCGGTCATTAAGTGTTATTCATGTTAGTTTGTTATACTCATTCGAGATTTTATTGGTGCATAATGACTATCTGATAGTGTATAAATAAGCATCGTTTCTACGACTTTTATCACTTTTGTGGATTTCGTAAATGATTTTCCAATGTGTGGATGAAAAGGAAAATGTTATTCCGCATAGAAACTGGCGTCTCTGGAGATACATTGAAACCCACTATGCTCCAATTGTGACCTCACTCTGTGCTAGCACGTACGAGTTGAGAGGCGATCAAGTCATAGTCCATGCAAAAAACCTTGATCCTTGCAATCATATCTATCCGAGAGCAACAGGTTTTTCATAAGACATAAGAAACAAGCCCGAATGCATTGCAGAAAATATCAATGTTTACTTTGAAAAATCCTCATATCTATCACTTCAAAGAACTTAAATCGTTTTAAATATTCTGTTCAATCATTTTATTTCCTTGCGTCTCCCCAGCTCTTTGGTGATTATATAATAATGTGTGCCTCCATACTCGTAACTTATTTAAGGTAAAAAGGGACTGTGATCGTGTCACGATAAATGGACGTCTATGCATAAGAATCTAATGCAACCCACGTCATTGCATGGATATTGATTTGAATTTTTATGATATTATAACGCATTTTTCGTAACCGAAAAAGTAAACGAACTAAAGCTTAGAAAGCTGCCCAGGACGGAGGACTTCTCTCAGTTTTACGATCTGCCATCAAAGTCCGGGAAATTACGATGAAATCAAAATCTTTAAGGCCTCAAAAGGCCGCACTGATGGTTCCCCCGTGCTGTTTACCCTGCGGCTGGGAAAGGATGTGGGTTTATTTCAATGTCCATCTGGTCATTTTCCCGGGAAATATTTTCACAGCATTACCTTTCGTGGGAGTCTAACCACTGATTTCGGTCATTAGCACCATTAAAGAGAGCTGTATAAGCTCTTAAGACGTGAGGTAGCATTGGAAGTTTAAAAAATGATCCAATGGTGACTATGGCTTACGAGTTTGGGTCTTGACTGCTCAACTTTAAAGCATTTATTTATTCCATTTTATTCTTTGTGTCTATAAAATTCTGCTTTCCTTTATCATGCCTTAACCTCCGAGAAGGGAGGCAAGGAACATGGGAGTTGAGTCCACGGGTACATGTTTGTATGGTGATTACATATCCCAGTCCCTCCGAAGCAACCTTGTAGTGTGTGCTTGCTAGATAAATATTTGAGGGGCAAACAGAACTTAAGAGTTAAACATTAGTTAAATTTGGAAAGAATATGCATTGACTCACCTCCATGCTCTCCTGTGGCAGAGTGAAGCGAAATCAAAAACTCTACCGGATCCACATTGATTTCCAGTGGCGGTGGTGCGGGATCCCTTGGATTGTAAGGGATGATGACATCCAGTGGAGCTCTCGTCCTACATTGAATGAATCCGTTTTAGCTCTTTAAGCCATAAAGAGGGCAACACATACTCTTTGAGCTATTACGTATGATGCTAGATGACTCCTAACGCTTCCCGACCGAACGAATGATTGAATGTGTATGCGTCGGTAGCTAGGTCGGTGGCGTATTGGCCCGGAACCCATAAGTCGCGTGTTCGAATACCTCCTCCAAAATGAAAGTTGTATTGGTTTTAGGATAAGGTTTTGGATGACGGTAGGTCAGACGTTGCGGTAAAACTGAAAGCAGTTTGAGTATCTTAAAACGCTGAATCTGATACTAGATACATGTTTGAATGTGAAAGTTCAGATCTTAGTCAAGTGAATTGTGTAATCATCGCATTTTTCTGCAGACAGTATGGTAATAGATTAAGTATAAAATTAATATTATACTTACTCAATGGTATGGGCTATATTCAGAATCTCAACTACATTCTTGCTTCCCTACTTACCTACGCCCGAAAAACTCTACTTCGAGTCAAATTGGTGCGTAGGTCAACTCTGCATAGTTGGTATTATTTCTTAGCGACCTACTTTACCCGCTTCAAACCATATCGAGGAGAATATGTATGCCCTTTCGAACTTGTTATAGAGATTTTATGACGTAATTAGTAGAATTGAGACTAGTTTATTCTGGGCCATATTCAGAATCAGAACTCAGTTTTCAGCGTTACGTTGAGATGTAATACCACCTTTGCAGATAGATTCTGTACCCTAATTTGACTCGAAGTAGATATTTTAGGACGTAAGCTGTAGAAGCAAGACTGTAGTTGAGATTCTGAATACGGCCCTGTGAAACGTTTCCTCGTCAATAACTGTAATGGAGATGTGGTCCTTATTTCGGAGCCGTCCCTGAGTTGTAATTGAGTGTGTGTCCTCATCCCTTATGGAGATGAGAAGAAATTTCTGTTCAAGTCAAATTTACCGAGTTCCCTTTTATTTTTTTGGTGGCTGCCCTGAGAGAGTAATGTGCCACACGGCCTTGAAAAAAATGGAATTAAGTACTTCCTATGACTTTCAGCTGTGTGCGTAAAGACAAATGGTGGTTAAGCAAAGCCGCCAACTGAAAGTCATTCATATCTGCCTGTAAGATATACATCTTCTATCTAAGATGAATATTCTGTGAAATAGAAATTGTTTCCATCCCGCTTTCCTCGTCTATTTGTTAAAAATGGGAAAATAAGTAGGCTACCATGAAATATTAGAATACACAGGAAAAAAATCATCAATCATCAGCTTCTTTATGTTGTGGCAGTACTTCTAGGAACACGAGACGCTTTACGGTGTTGTGCGTGGTCAAATGCCGGAAGCGTCAGAGCGCTCTCTCTCTCAAGATGCGACATTCATAAAGTATCTCTTAGTGCGATGGTTCTAATTGTAAGTAGGTTTCCACCATAGAAAGTAAATCCTTTCGGATTTCTCTTTTTCCGAGTACAGTTTTCACCCAGGTACAGAACAGACATGTACATGCAGTATTAACGAAAGGTCGGTTTTTATCAGTGGAGTTGGGGCTGAACTTGTGTGTGCGACCTCTTGGTTGTAAGATTAGGGCTGATATTTAAATATATATTTACTGCGGTTGGCTTGGAAATACAAACGTTGTGAAAAACACAATAAAATGAGGAATTTAATTGAAAATTGAATGCAATTAAGAAAGTTGAGAATGGTATTGTACGCGCACTCGCGAAAAAATGCAAGTTCTGACGAAAGATACCAAAGCAAGTGTTACTCCTCAGGGTAAACGACTCAATAATTGTCATCAACTAGATAGAAGTGTGCAGACCTTGCCAAACTTGATTTTTCGCAAAATTAACCTTTTATCTTTTGAGAAAAGGCAATAAACTTACCGTTTATCTTAGCGCTTATCCGAACCGTCGAACATTGCTCTCGATACGTCATGATGGATTTAATGGTGTATAGCAGGACCCATTTAGTTTCAGACTAACGAAATGATGGACATAATCGCATCCGTTCACATTTTTACTTATATCAAGATTTTGTAAATGTCTTGTTTCTAGCGTTTATTAAAGCTTCTCTGTATGTTATTCGTCGATTGAGACTCTAGCATGCGTCATGTTATCGGATCTTATCATATATTTTCATGGCTATGGGTTTCCCTATTATAATACGTAGCTTTGAGTTATCAGGAACAATGTAATATTGCTCGTCGACGTGGTTGTATTTAATCTTATCTTTCAGTATTTCATATTTAAAGGCCATGTAATTGCTGATAACTTTAGTGCTAGGCTCTTTAGAGTTTGCAAATTGGGCTCAAAATTTTAACGAGGGCAATTTTAATATAATTTGGTTATAATAAATGATTATAGTCACCGTTTTCCCTCTATAGTGTGTTTACCGAACTTCATTTCAAATGCATTCTCAGCCAAAAGAAGATTAACAATTCTCATATCCGAGGCACAATTGCTTTAAAAACCCATACTGGTTTCAACACATACAGACAATGTTGCCAGGATTATTAGCAGTTGTAACAGTTCTAAGTCGTTGCCGCAAAGGAATAGCGTAAGCCTTTACCAAAGTAAGTTGTAAACAGTTAATATTTTGCCTGAATATGACCATGTTTGATAAAGCAGTTGATAAGTTTTTGTTGAGAGAGAAATGAAAATTAGGTCACCCCTAGTTTTTAGTTTTGAACGATTACTGAATCAGTAGAAGTTCCATGGAATAGTTTTATTGCAGTAATACTTCCACAGTAGTTGTGTGAACATACCAGCGAAGAATTGAAGCTTCCGAAACATAATGGCGGAGGATAATGATGAAATTTACGCTCAGCTCCTCCCCCGCCAATAAAGCTACTCGTGTGGCGAACATTGAGATCCCCGAATAAGACTCGCAAAGTCTGTCTTTTCCCGCTCTCTTTTTCATAACCCTCCCTCTCGGGTAGCAACGTTGCCACATCCCATCCGCTTTTTACGCGAAAAATAGGAAAATCCTTAATTTCCATCGTAGAGCGTCAATCAAAAAACGTTTTAGGGCGTCTTGAAATGAACGCTACTATGAAAAAGATAAATTGTTGATACGTTCCAAAGTTTATAACATCGAAAAACCATGTCTAGTGGTCAATTTCCCCGGGGACCCCACCCGCTGGGAAAGGTCTGCCTTCGCTGAGCTCCCGGGATGGGCAAGGCTCGATTTTCGACGAGAGCGAGGGTGGACCCCTCTAATGACCTGCGTCCCCCTAGCTACCTGAGCGACGGCCCTGCTTAACTTCCATTAACCTGGTTTTTATTTAGAAATACTCTGATGTGGGCAATAAAGAAAATGAGCTTATGCACATGCATTACCGCCCTGAAATCTTGAAATTCAACTTTTACGCAAATAAATGTTTAATTTGCAGCATTTTGATCGGTTTACTTTATCGCCATATCAGATTATAATTACGCACTCCTTACAAAGTGAAAATGTTGCACATGAGTAGCTGTGAATAGAGCTAATATTCTTTCAGGAGTGAACGTAATAATTTACATTCATAATACTTTTTGTTGAAAGTTTCTTCGGAAAAAAATATCTCATTTGATGCAGTTCACTACACGGCCTGGGAAAGATGTCACATTAATTTTGGCCAAATTCTCTAAAATGAGACTTGCAGTATTGTGATAAAGCTACTGAGTAGTATTTGACATCAACTGTGTCAAAACGTGACAACTGATGCACGTTTTTTCCCATCATTGATGTCACATAACCTTCTTGAGGATATACACTATCTTGTTCTTTGGAGGTTATTTAGAGAGACCTTTTAATGAATGTGAATGGTGACATTATTGTTAAACTGCGTTTCTCTCCAGAGAACTAGATATGTTGGGCAATTTCTCTAATCTCTTACTTTATTGCGTTTACTCACATTGCTCGCTGCCTCAAGGAATGTTCATGATCGTGATCGTGAACCCTGCTGCTAGACTCCATGATAACGATTCTCCTGCTTTTTGATTCCGAGTCTAGTCTGGGACGATATTCTTCGGCCTGTTCAACCTATTTGGAAAATATGATGGTTATTATTCCATTTGCACACAAAATTGGTCTCACTTACAATGTATTAAATAAAAAGACTACGATGCTGCGGTGACTAAGTAATGATACGGCACTGGTATTATGTCATTTATCCTTGTCGTTAGTGTGTCAGATTCACTGAGATATGAAATCTCTTGTCTTTCAAGTGAAGGTATGTGTGTCGCTGTAAAGAGATAAATTTCGGAATCGTCGGCTTCAAAGAATCATTCGCTAATTTTTAACTAACTATTTCATATCCCAAGGAAAATTATATTTAAGCCCGCATTTTCTGTGTGAAATTCTACAATTATAGCAGGTAAGCGAAGAAAGTTATTAACTTGGACCTGAGGTATCCGCGGAGTTTAACAATGAAGAGAGCTCCCGGGTGTTTCCTCGCTTTGGCTTGTCTCTGGGCGACAACGGTTACTCCAGCCATACTTCTGGCGTCTTCAGGTCAGAAACTTCAGTCACTTCTGACCAGAAGACACCATCAGGATGGCTGGCGAAACGCTATCGCCCAGAGACAAGCCAACGCGGAGAAACACCCGGAAGCCCGCTTCGAAGAACGTTATCGATTACGGAGATTACGATTAAGAGCTCAGATGCTAAATGGGACACACAAATACGCGATTAGATTTAACCATGGTGATATATATTTGGTGACATATATAACCGTTTATATAAGGCAATGAGGTTAGAATATACTGGATGAGGCATCGCAGCTGATTTGAAAATCCAGGGACCGTCTTCGTAGGTACGGACATACTGACTTGCTAATCGCGATACACGTACAGATGAAGTAGTTCTTCGCGCGGTAACCATTAGAGTGGTAAGATGTATAATGGGATGCATTTTTGAGGATATTTTTTTAATTTGTCTAAGAAGTTGAAAAAAGTGTGCAAAAACTGCAACAGTGTCTAAATAGTAGTTTAAATAGGTTAAATTCGAACTAGTTTTAGTAATAAAATTAACTCCCATGATAAATAAAATGCATTAGTACATCCCTTAAATAGCCTTAAGAAGATTAACTGATGCCACTGCAATGAAATTTGGGTACGATTTAATTGTTACATATATTCTAATGCAGTCTCCATTACATGCCGTAAAAAATGTTTTGACGGAGTAGGTGCGGCCTAATCGTTCCCAAGCACTCCCATTATGGTTTCATTGTTACCCAATGCCTCCTTCAGTACATTCTAGCCTACTTGGTATGAGGCTCTGCGTTTATATAGGTAAGGTATCGTTCTAATCTATCAAAAGTAGCATCTACTTACACCTGGAAATACAAGCGTAGAAGTAAGGAAACAATTCATCAGAACGTACATCTGGAGCATGTTTCTTTACGGCTGTGAGGCATGGGCGATGACAGCAGCAGAGAAGAAAAGGTTGGAAGCATTCGAAATATGGAGCTACAGGAGAATGATGAATATTAAATGGATCGACCTAGTAAGTAACGAAGAAGTCCTAAGAAGAGTGGAAGAAAAGAGAAGTCTGCTGAAAATTCTAATAAGAAGACGGGACAACTTAATCGGCCACGTCTTAAGACACGGTGGCCTGATGAAGACTATCGTAGAGGGAAAAGTGAACGGGAAGAATGGAAAAGGCAGGCCTAGGATGAGTTTTGTGGAACAGGTCGTGAAGGATGTGAAAGAGAGGAATTACGTTAATATGAAGAGGTTGGCCGTTAGAAGAATGGAGTATAGTGGTATATATGGAGTATAGGAGTACATGTAGAATAGCAGTGGTGGGATGAGTCAAACCAATCCTAGGATTGCTGACCGATGATGATGATGATCGATCTAATTTAAGAATGATTATTTTAAATTACGAAGATGATGTTTAAATTACGGAGAGGATGTGTACAGGGGTATATAAAAAGAAGAAGATAGGGAATCGCTTAGCAAGGATTTAGATGCAATTCAAGAGTGGTGCGATAAATGGCAGTTAGAACTCAACGTTAAAAAGTGTGTAGCTATTACTTTTTGGAAAAGGAATAATTTGATAGAGCGATCCTATAGCATTAGTGACACGAAAATCGAAATCATTGAAACCATAAGGTATTTAGGTGTAACAATCACTATAGATTTATCGTGGGGAAGATACATCCGGTAAATATGCGCCCGAGCCAAGAGAAAGCTAGGATTTATTAAAAGAGTACTTCGGAAATATGATGAGAAGACAAAAGAGCGATGTTACTTTTCACTAGTTAGACCTCACCTTGAATATGTAGCCAGTATATGGGATACGAATGAAATTGGTTTGATTAGAGAGCTAGACAGTGTGCAGCTAGGTTTGTTAAAAGGTGTTACAATCGGTTTAATAGCGTATCAGAATTAGTAGAAGAATTAGGTTGGGAATCATAATCATATCGTAGGTTAAAATAGAGATTAATTCTATTACAGAAATTTAAAACGGATGTATATTAAAAACACCAGCGTATTATGCTAAATTCGATCAGATACATAAGATTAGAGAGATAGATTGTTGTACCGATAGATTTCAAATGTAATTTTTCCCCCGTACTATTATAGAACACAATAGGCAGCATAGCCAAAGAATAGGTAGGCGAAATTTTGTAGAGTAGCCTGTAGCGCATGATGCATGTATTAGCAGCCAGTCCCTTTCTTACTATGTAGAAACAAAACAGCTGCATCTGACCCTTTAAGTTTTAAATTTATGTAATAGAATTAATCTGTATTTTAACCTACGATCTGATTACAGCTGCTGGCGAAGCCGCCGGCTGCTCAGTAAATAACGATAAGGCCTTGGTGGTGAATTCATGCATTTTTTACTTTTGAGATTTATCTAGGGGTATATTGAGAAAGGGTGGCCTCAGCGCTGACGAGGTCACTGATTTCTAGGCAGTGGGTTGCTCACCTCGTCTCCGACGGCCTCTGTCCCCTCCAGCGGCTCCTCTCCCTCCTCGGGGTTCTCGCGGTCTCCCAAGCCATCTTCCACACCCTCAATGCCCTCCCCTTCTTCCTCCGCCCCCCCTCCCTCTTCATCTCTTCCTTTCGCTTCCTCTCCTTCAGCCTCCTCGGGACGTTGATCTTCTCCCTGCTGTCCCTCCTCTTCTTCGTCCTCGCAGATGGGGAACAGCAACAGGGTGGGGCAGTGCGCGGCGCAGTTCCCGCACCACTCGCACCTCGGGGCGAGAGGATAGGAGAGAGGCATAAGCGGTTTTCCCAGCATCATTGATACCCGAGATGGAAGTGTGGTACAGTGTGGAGCGCGGGTGTCCCTCCCCTCTGGACCCGCGATCGTGACGAGACAACTGGACGTCCCCGCCCAGTGCGGAAGTCGCATCCTAGAGCGTCCTCCGCCGCTGCCGCGGGCATTATGTTCCGCTAACATCGAATAGAACGAAAATTCAAGCTCTCTAAGAGAGGAAAACCACTCTTCCGCGTCAATTGCTACGCTCAGCTAGTTGTCCTCAAAGCTTAATAGTCATCCTTTCACTTGTAGGTCTCTGACATATATATACATTCCGCGCCCCCTCAGGCTGTGAAAGCAGTTCTATTTCTTGAACGTCCTCGTGAGTGCGCAGGAATAAAGGTGACCTGCGCACTTAGGGATATACCTTTCTTTGTTTGAGATGTGAAAGTCAGCTCCAGGGAACATGATACGAGGACTGAGCATCTTTAAACGCAACAGGTTGCAACTCTTCCGCTTTGCTTTAGTTACCTGGGGTGATCAGCGAAAGAATAACGAATCTCTCAGCTGTCATCCTTTTTTAGATTCAAAATTATATACCTGCTCACTAAAAATAGGCAAATTAGTAGCACATATTGGGTATGATCTTAATTAAAGAGGGAAATCGTTTTATCATTTGCATCCACGGGGTTCGAGTTGATGTGGTGGCTAGGAGGGGATGTTTTTAAACCGTGGGAATTATCTTGAATAAGTTACCAAGGTAACCTCGTAAAAATCTCACTAATTGTTTTCACTTGAGTTTTCCTCATCCGGGGGCTCCATGCTCGAAACGGATGAATAAAAATCCAGGGAAAATAATGAGTGATATTGTAATGAGCGATTTAAAAGCATCAACTTGCGAACCATTCGTGTTTGTACTACGTGACTCTTTGGTTACCTCTTCGTAATAATCCCGACGGTTTAAAACGCACATTCCTAGGCCTGGCTTCCCACCCCGAAGGCCCGGGTCGAATTCAGCTGCTGACATGGACGTTAAACTGAGGACAATTGGGCGCTTACCATCGTGAGTGGGCTAAAGTCGAAAGCCTTAAAATGGTTTTCTCTCCTTCCTTCCTTACTTCCTTCCTCCATTCCCTATCATCCCTACCAATGTCCCGCCTCCTACAACATATTTCTTCATAACCCGCAGCTGACGGTCGCCCCCTAGTAAGGACTACCACTATTTTACTCTCGCATTTCAGACCAATATTTTTATGGTTACCCACATCGGTACATCGGTATTGGTGTGAGACAGATCTCTTCGCCTCTGCTACAGTCCTCGTTCGGGGAAACGTCGAACCTTGCGTTAGATTTGAAACATGTATACAGGGATCTAAAATTTAACTATTCTACGGAAGAGGAGAGAAAAATTAAACCAACTTACCTTAAGGTCAAAATAAAAAGTCTGAAGTCTATGTCGCACATCTTTTACACTTATTGACACCGATTTCTATTTAGGAGTAACTAATCGCGGACGAGTATTCATCGTGGTCTATATTAGGGACAGTGACTGATGGCCATCGATTGGTAGGATTAGGAACAGAGTATTGTTGGAGAGAAACCGGCCGTCTTCATGAGTCTACTCTTATTTTAGTGGAAAGTAACACGGGGTCGAGGTTCAGCGGTTCATTCAAAGGACGGAGTAATGAACTTGAGGTTCTCTCCACAAAGCATTCAAGTGGGAACCGATGTACAATGGATAGTGAACCATTACTCAAGCCAGTACACCAACCCAGTATCCCTCGTGCTCATTATACCTGCATACTGATAATGAGAGGATTGGGATCTAATTCGTGGAAAATCGAAACACTATCCGAAATGCTCTGTTAAGGGGTCCAAATTGGGGACGGTTACTCAATGTTGTCGCGAGCCGTGCGTTTCTTTTTTCATTATAAGGTCACTTACCGATCAAACTATGGTAATGCTGTCAATTGGCGCTTTAATTCATTCCGACTAAAATGTCCGATTGGATATTTAAATGCCAACGTTGCATTACGAAAATAATAAAATTTTCCACGATAAAGAAATCCAGCATTACCCCTTCATTTTTAATATTGAAGCATTTCGTAGCATCTATCCGTGAAGCCTATTTTTCTTAATTCATCATCGTCAGTTTCGTTAACTCACCTTTGATAAGCTTCTATTCCAGAAATTGTGACCCTCGCCGGCCTCTGTTGCCAGCTCAGTGGCTCGAAGGTCGCGGTTGGGGTCCAGCCACTGACAGGATGTCACGTTTGTGTAAGGATTCGGTTTAAGTCGGGAGTAACCGTAAAACGTCAATATTTGGAGCACTTCAGCACCAACTTCTACTCCTTATCGTGATCTCCATTTGATATTTCCCTATATCTCTGTGTAATTAGTTATGGAGCCAGAATTCTGTTAATCATTTTTTCAATTTTTCTTTCATGGAATTTTCTGATGCTGGATATGAATCTAGTGAATGATTTGTCTATGTCAAATTATTCTTTTGTTCTATATCATCATAACTCCCAATCCGTAATATCTACGGTTCAAGCGCCTTTAATGGGACACTACTTATATTACGGAGTTGGACGAGGATGACAGAAGATCATACACGTCTATTTCTACAAGTGTACTGTCATTAAAAATATTACAGCTGGTACCTAATTTCTTCCGTATGGTCATCATATAACTAGCGAATATAGAAGTTTTTAAAACTTTTTGTTCCAAAGCAATAATGCGTAATACAAATGTTAATAGGTTTCAACAAGTTTAGCCATCATTCCTCTTTCGAACTCGATGCAAAACAAAATCCTGACTGCACGTGAGATGCCCAGAGCGAACTGTGAATAAATTTTATCCCATGTCTTGCCTGAAGTAATTCACAGCATCCTGGATCACCACGGCAACGAGGTTCATTGAAGACACGAAACTGTCTGACGTAAATTGACATTCATACGAAAATATAGCTGTCATAGTCCTTGGCACTGTTGGATTGGATAAATGGAGGCCATGAAGCTCTTGTCATTGCGTAGATAGATAAGAAAATCACCTAAGACTCCTTACGAAGTGATATGAAGAAGAGATACGAGTTATTATTAGCTTTTCACGTGATTTGACTTTTCAAGGCTATTTTGATGCAGTAAATTTTGAGATCAGGACACCCGCTGCAGAAGGTATAAAAAATTGTTCTTTCATAAACTGTGCGAAAATATTTTTTATTCATGAAAGAAATTCCTTTATCTCTTTCCAAAAATACCTCCCTCAAGATAGTCCATGCCAAATAATGTAAAAATTCATTTCCCTGCTAAATGGAAGAACTAAGTAGGAATAAAAAAATCCCACCATAGTCTCGGCCTTCTAGCCACAACCGAGGGTTATGCATTGTTCCATTATGGATATAGCTTTCAATTGAAATAACATTATGCTGCAAACTGCATATTGTTATTCCATACTGCTCTGTTACTATTTCCGTACTGCTGCAAAATCTTTGCACTGTGCTATTTGAGGAAAAAAGTCTACATCCTATTGAGGTAAAAACTTACTTCCGACATTGCTCCTCTTCTTCGTCTTCCTTCTCCTCCTCGCACACCATGGGTGGGATATTAGCAGAGCAATGTTCCGAGCATGCCCCACACCAGGTGCACCTCGTCGAGCACTCTTCGCTGGGGGATATCCAAGGAATTTATGAGTTAACATTTCATTAATCTCTATCGCCTTCATAGTAATAGCTGCCGAGTAAATGACGCCACTAACATGAATATTTGTGGCTTAAATATGGAAGCTCCACCAAAGAGGCAGAACTTGAGAGTTCAATTGTTCTCTACACCTCGCGGAACCAGTAATCGTCGTTCCAATTTGAGTCAATTGCATACGAGAAACTTTTGTTACCGGACAAAAGCCATAGCATGCATTGTCTGCGCATCATCGTAGCGTCTATCAAAGAGTCTGGCCCAGCTGAGTGGGAAAGTGAACTTAAATAATGATGTCACTCTGAAAAAGTTGCCAAGTAGGGTTACAGAAAACCTTGCGTGCTAATGGTTTTATGATATGTAACAGCAAATCGGTCCACCGGAAGGCGTAGGCCTTAAGGAAGGGTGCTACACCAAGCTGCTAGGTGACTACTCTTAAATACTTACGCAGTGGAGTCCAAGAAAGCTGGAAGGAAACTAGGGAAAGGACCCCATCTGTTAGTAAAGAGATATCATATGCTAGGAAGATGTTGAGAAACAGATAAAAGGAATGTAAATATGCTCGTGTTTAGTGTTGTTGGATGGGAACTTAGATCTGATTACAATACCGATTGTTTGGGCCATATACAGAGTCTCAACTATAGTCTCGCTTTTACTGGTTACTTATTAAGATCTCCACTAGGTCTAAATCTCTACGAGTCAAATTTGTGTATAGATTCTACCTGCGGCGGTGGTATTGTTTCTCAGTGTGACGCTGAAAAGTATCTGCATACCTTTTTCGAACCATATCGAGGTGAATTTGTATACCATTTTGAACTCGTAGTAGATATTTTATGACGTATGCAATGGAAGTCTTACTGTAGTGGAAATTCTGAATATGATCCTTAGAGAGTAATTTATAGTGTCAGTTAGGAGAGTGAACGCAGGATAGTCAAAGTAATAAACAGAACATTTGAAAGATTAGTGTAGAGTATAAAGACTTGTGATGGAATATCACTTTCTCTGATGAAACTAGATCTGATAAATTCATGAGAAATGTAGTAAAATCATCACCATTGATTGATTTGGTGCAGCTCTCGATTCTTCTATCGGCTAAATTCTTTATATTTATCCATTTCTCCTCTTTTACATCAATCACTGCTTTCTCCATATTTCATGCAAAGCCGTCCTTTGCCATTCTTCCCGTTCGCTTTTCCCTCGATGTCCATTTCCATTGGACCAGTTTGTCTCAAGATATGTTCGATTTAGTTATCCCGACTTCTATTAAAAGTTTTCCCAGAATTTTTGTCTTCGCCTATTCTTATAGCTTCGTCGTTAGTCACACCGTTCACAATTTTTTGTCTTTATCATTCTTCTATAACACCACCTTTGGAATGCTTCCAGTCCAATGCTTTTTTTTCTTCTGGTCCTCTATGCCTCTCGCTCGTGATGGAGCATGCTACAGACGCTTGTAAGTTCTAGTGCAATTTTAGTCTGAAAAACTTTTACCTCCAATTGTAAGCGGATCCTTTTGGTTGGATGCCCTCGTTGCCTGTGTTGTTCTACTGTGTGATTCCTTCAAACTTCTCCATCGCAAGTTATTCTGCTTTCGAGGCAGAGAATACTCTTTTAAGTTTCCCTAGTCGTTTACCACGTTTAACATTGATCGTGGAATTTGCTCATGGACTGCATATCATCACCTTCTTCATTGGCCTTTAAATAGTATCTCATTTTGTCTTTTCTGTGTCAACTGGTATCATTAATATGGAAATTGCGTGGATGACGAACATAACAGGAGACCTACTTGAAAAGAAAAATATTCCTGAAATATTTCTAACCTTGAAAGTTTTGTGGAAATGTTTGCAATAAAGATTGTTCTGCGTTTACCGTCCCTAAGATGACTCGTTATATTGCTTCTTTTCTGATTCCCTGCAAAATGTTAATTGACTCGAAATCAGTTTTCCAGGATTGAATCAGACCAGAATGATTAAGGTCTTTCGGTTTCTTCAGAGTATTAAAATACAATAAATACTCAAGAAAATCATTTTTTCTCAATATTAAGACACGACATTTTCTTTTATTTCTTCTGAATGTGACATTTAGTCTCTTTGACCGCAGTGTCCGCCTATTTGATGAAACCATAAAATTGCTAGTATAATGTCCATTTTCATCTTTGGTCAAGAGTGTTAATTTGATCTCACATCTTTAAATTCAAAGCGTAAGAAAGATTTTCATACCATTTTAGGGATTAAATATTTGTTGAGCCCTTTTAACTGAATAGAGAGCTGACTTGGAGCTGTTAAGTTTTTCATGGTTGTGTTAAATGGTATTAATATGTTTTTGAGAGGTTGAATCAAATGCTTGGTGTTGTTTTATTTAAATGCTTGCTAACGTGCTCCCCCAAACATTTAATTACGATCTTATAGACGCTCCAAGGACCAATTCTGTAACGGTCACGATGTCGCCGTATCTGTTAAAATAGTTGACGTAGTAGCAACTGGATTAATTAAGATTTTTATTAAGTCACTTTCAAGAAGCTTTAACTCCCAAGGACGGATCGAATCGCAAGCCACCCAATGAGTGCTACTGTCTACGCAGCGCAGTCGTTGGTCCATCTTCGTCAGAACTAGCTTGCTCTGGTTCAAGGTATTAGGCGAGTAGATCCAAGGTTCACGTTATCTCGTTTCCTGGCGTAGACTCACAGGTGAAGAATTTTTCCCCCTGAGGGGTCTTTAATTTGGCAAAGGTGTTTGAACTCAGAGGTTTAAATATATCTCCGTCGCGACACTGCCAAACCTGAATGCACAAACTGTGAAAATTTATTTTAAATAAGCCAAACCAAACTTTTCCCGATGAATGAAGGTGTTCGTCTCGGACGTAAAAAAAATTCTTAAATTCCTAATCGGATCTGGGCCATTAGATATCTTCTTCAAAATATTTATTACGTTTTGCCTCCGACAAGATTTATGCCCTGAATATTTCGCTCCAAGATAGCATTCATATTTACTTTGTTTACAGTACTTATGTTAAAGTAAATTAAATGTCATTGCCTCCCGAAAATTATCCGTTTCTAATAACTACAACACGAGGCCACGGTCAACGATACCTGTATCTTAGTGGGGTTATTACGTAAACAAATATCATAATTGGTGTTCAAACTGTCAGGGTAGGTTTTTATGGATATTTTCTGTTCCTTTTGAACACTTTATAACGTCTTTTCTTCGAATTTTTTTTCCATTTAATTCAGCGTACTTATTGTTTCTCTTTATTACATTGAAAACCCAATTACCTCTTTGCGTAAATCACTTATTTTGGTAACTCCATGGAGGAATAGTTTCCATCGCGGATTTTCTCCGTGAACGTTAATCATACGTTGCATTCGCATTTTCAGTTATTCCTATAAACTATGCATCACGATAATCATTGAAGCCATTTCGGCCTTGGACATGCTGCGATCAACAATTTACGCTTTGCTTCTTCATCATTCATTGTCCATCATTTTTTACCAGGAATTTCCACTTACAGCGGTACCCTCACCAATCCCCGCAGGTCTATCGCCCCAAAATTACATATCCTTTATATTGAGAACACAAGCCCATCACCCAATACATCATCCGCTTTTAAACCCCTCCTATCTACGTCTTTATTCACAGCATCGGTCTTCCTCTTCTTCTACTATTATTCGGTGCCCATTTAAGAGCGGCCTTTGGGATTCTTTCACCATCATCTCCGAGCATGTCCTAACCATTTTAATCTTCTTTCTTCAAGGTCTCTCTTATATCCTGCTTTATATTCATAATGTTTTTTACCGTAGCCACATTTCTAATTTTCTCTATTCTTGATTCCCTTGCGGATCATCTCCAAAAGTCCATTTCTGCTGCTCGTGGTTTACCTTAATGAGCTCATTAAGTTACTTAGATGAACATCATTCTGAAATTCCTTCTGAATCCAAATCTTTTTTGCAGCTGATATTTTGGATTCAGAAGGAACTCAAGTGTTGGTTTGCTCTAAGAGATTTCTTGTCCTATTATTATTTAGTCAATCTGCATAGTATGTTGACTTCCTACAGAAGGAAACAATACAATTCCTCATTTTCTTCGCGGAGCATTCGTGAAACGCAAAACAAAATGCACATACCTCTCTTTTGCTTCCTCCCCTTGATCGTCAGCTTTGGTTCCCTTCCCGTCATCATCTTCGTCGCAGACGGGCGTCGGTAAGAAAGCTGCACAGTGGGTGTTGCACTCTCCGCACCATTCGCACCACCTGACCCGCAACGAGAAGGGGGTGATAAAATCAGGGAGGCATGCGGAACCTTTGTTCCTAACGGTTTAATCCCCCTGCGTACGAGGGCCGGGTACAGATTTTGCCATTCTACACACGCGACCGCGGCCGCTTGCGACCGTGATTGAGGTTTCAAGATCAAGACAAGACTTATTCACCTGAGCGCGTGTGGCAATATTGTTAATGCAACAGTTACCTTCACGCATGGGCCAGGAAAGCTTAGAATGTAGTAGGTATGTTTAATGGAGGTTCAAACTGCATTGACGGGAGACGAAAGAATGTATCGTCCATTGCTCGTTGCTTATCTGCAGAAACACGTCACGCTCTGCAGTGAACACATCTACCGTCTGTAAAAAAAAGTCGAGACACCTGAGTTTCAGAAGCCATATGTAAAAGAGGAAACCAATTTTAATGCAGTGAATTTCATCTTATAGAGTGTTCATTTATGCGTGAATTGATGTACATCAAGGATTTTTGTCGTCTTATATAAGCTTTTCCTAAACTTAATTTGGAAAATGAGCCATTTTCGGTGCCAGGAATCCGAGAAGGCTACTTTTTGTGCATGCTATTCTGTTACCTCTCCTCGTACTGCCTTCAAATTCCAATGAAATAAGGCAGTTTTTTAAACAATGCTTAGGAAACAATTCTAATGCATTACAAAAGTTGATGTTAAAGTTGTAAAACTGTACTAACTCCGGAAAGAGTGACTTTGTTGAACCTTAAGTGAGACCATTGTGGCTGTTAAGGCTGTCAGCATTAAGAAAATTCACTAGTAAATGCAGTATGTATTCAGTAGTTAGTAGATATAGTATTAATATAGTAGTGCGTAGATGTAGTTTTTGGTAAATGCATTATCACGTATCCATCATCAAAGCCTTCTTCAACCTTCAAGTCAAGTTACGCTGATATTTATTTCCATATTTTGAGAAGACGGTTTTGCTAGAGGTGCCATCGGTTCATTAACGAATGCCCTTACGCGCTAATCAATCGAAAATTCAAAGGGAATGCAGCAGGTAGAATACCAATTGATATCATGTGCATCAATATTCCACCTAGTACAGCCAGGTGTGATCATTTAGAACAGATGCATTACATTTAATAGCCATGAAACATTACAAATCGAACTACGGAAGTATTTTCGGTGAATAGAACTAAGTAGGTTCCCGCCAAAGGTAGCACTGTTTGAATAGCAAAAATGGAATTGATTGAGTTCATTTCTATTTGATTCGCATTCACTTTGCAAAATATAGTGGCGTAATTAATGGATTATATAATGTTTATTACTTAATTATAACTTTTCATTTCCCTAGTATTCGTCAAATCTTGAAAACTATTCTGTACATTCGATACGAGGCTCAAAAACCTGTGTTCTGGGTCTAAATTTAAATAGGGCCGCTAAGTCTTCAAGTATTACGGGCGGTTCACGTTGAGAGGCGATCATTGCAATTTTTTGGAAGATCTTGCAATCTTCAATCTTGTAATCTCGCAATCAATTGCAATTTTCGACTGGCATGCATGCATGCCAGTCGAAATTGGAACATCGCAGTTAATAAATTTCGTCAAGGTTGTTACTGCGTTATAACCATTATATTTACCTATTTATTGTTATGGTATGACACCCGACTACCTTCGCAATATTAACTCTACACCTTGGGTAATTTAATTAATAGCTCAATTTCGATCTCGTCATCATTATGACCCCCGTTGTAAAACTACTAGAAAAGTAATCAAACTTACTGAATTTTGACATTGTGTATTGAAATAAAATTTAAACGAGAAAAGTGATGACGACTCTGTTGGGTTATTAATTTGTGTAAAAATGAATTTAGGAAGAATTAATGAGTGTTTGGTTGAGAAAGGACGCTGCGGACTGTATATTCGGAAGTGCAAAGACTCGTTGAAAATTTGCTGAGTTGATCGCTAAGTTTGAAGTAAACAGCCTCAAATAGTTACACGAATGCATGAATGCTCATTCCTCTACTAGGTATCAGTGCAGAAGTTAGTAGAGTGATGTTCTTACTAAATCCAGAAAAAGTCGGAAAAATATCTCATTAAGACCGAAATAGAAACCGTAGGCTTCCTGTTTTGTCTTCGCGGCGTGTGATTCACGCATTTAAAAACTTGACGGCTATCTATGGATTTGAATATAATAGAACGATAAAATGAAATGAATACCCCTTGTTAGTAATTAATCGCCGGTTAAATGTCAGAAATGGATTAAATAGTTACACTCATGCATTAATTACTTCAAGACTTAGAATACCCTTTTAAAATAGGCCAAAATTAGTGCATATTTGCTTGGTATGATTTTATGCATATCAATGTAATTTATGTGTGTTTTAGCAATGATTTTTACCATTGAGTTTTACCATTAGCTTATTCATTTGACTATCATACAAGTCAGCTGCATAAAAACAATTACAGCTATGTTTATTATACAATGAGTCCTTCGCATTTTACTCGGCCTTCTGCGATTGCTCGCGACGTGAAAATCGTGGCTAAAAGTTCGTAGAATTGTCTCCCAGCCCAAAATGTGTTTCATCAGCAGAAATTATGTTCCTCAGCACCATCGTCCCCTTTCTTTGACCAGTGGTACACATTCCTCGTTTTATTTCAGCCGACTTGTTGAGTGGGTTGGCCCCTGCTCCCTTCCAGACATTATCGTCGCACGTTTGGCAGTTATTAACCAACTTTGTCCCAGCTTATTGGACCCCATAAGATGGTCATATCAAACTTTGCCTCATTGCATTTCGTTTCGCTTGCATTCATTCTGGAAAATGAGAATGGTTGAGAAATGAGAAATAAATAAAAATCACGTATCGGTGAGCAGGCACTCGAGAGCCTTAAGGCCGCTTTACACGATACAACTTTTTATACAATTTCTTGTACAAGCGCTTGTATGAGGAAATTGTACCGTGTAAAGTGGCATATTATGTGAACGCTTGTGAGAATGTCTGAATGACTGAACGGAAAATAGAACCTGTTCTAATTCCATTCCGACAAACATACAATTTCGTCCAGTTTATATAAGCGTTTGTACAAGAAATTGTACACAAAATTGTATCGTGTAAAGCGGCCTTAAGATCCATGATAACCGTCCCGAAGAGCCCTAGCTTATACGTGCAGTGGTGAAGCTCTAGTCACTGCCGTGGGAGAAGCAGGGTTGCCAACGTATGAGAAGTTTGTCTACAGTGACCTCTCCGGGAGTCAAAATTTCTGAAATATGGTCTCAAAAAAAGAAACTCCCAAAAGCCGAGTTTAAAATGCCCATTGCGCATCGCTGAAAAACGTAAAACGGAGATTAAATATTTATTGAAAAAGAAAGAAAAACCTGATATAGTATTATCCGCACCGCCACCGCCATAGTGTAAGTGTTGACTATACCTACTTCCTCTATGTTACACCACCCTAGGTAGAAATAAAATGTGTTGATAATACTATTTCAAGTTTTTACTGTCTTTGTCAGTATGCTAGAGTTTCACAAAGTGAAGCCTAAAACCATTTGTTTGGGTTGAATCTTTAGTCTGGATGGATTGAAATTCTGACATGAGGACCTTGCGCACTGATTGTAAAATCTTTCACTAACCGTTCTGATTTTCTCCCATTGTGTGTTGCGGTTTTCAATTACTCCTTCTACAACTATGTAATGTAGTATATACGTCGTAGAATGCTATCATTATATTGAGAAATGCAAGGGTATTAAGTTTTTTTCTCAGATCTGGAGAATCGTAAGGTTTCTGTCGAATTATGGGGGTCCACCACCGAGACCGGAAGAGTTGGCAAACCTTTTAGGGTGGGTGGATAGTTTTATTCTTTTCCCTGGTGATTGTCACCTGCGCCCCGGTGATTTGAATACCTAAGTGTCCTCGTGGATCAATATGGTCTTCGCGGCGTGAAGCAGTATATGTATCGTAATTTTCAGTTCACCTGGTCTCCGGCAGGAGGTAGTTGTCCGTCTCCTCCTCCGCGTAATCATCCTCGGTTAATTCCTCGCTCGGAGGTGTAGAGGAGTCGTGGCAAATCCAGGGCTCTTCGACCGCGGTACCGTACTCGACAACCCCCACCACGGCCTCGTCCTCCTCCTCGACCTTTTTCACGCTTCTATCGTCCGAAATGATCGACTGCATCTCGTGGTCCGACCCCTCGTCGAACGCGGACCACTCCCCGAGCCGGGCTGGCTTCTCTGCCTTGCTGTGGGCTCCCATCCTCAGGGCCTTGACGTCCATAATGCACGCGGCCATGGCCACTTGGATCTGGCCGCTGGTGGGCATGGGAGTCAGGCCCATCTCGGACAGGACCTTCATGGTCCTCTTCCTTCCTCCCTCCTCGATGTCCAACTTGAGGGACAAGGCCAGGGAATCCACGGCCTTCAGCTGCAGGGGGTGAAATAGATGAATTTAAAGAGCTACTCACTCCGAGGTCGTCTAAATAAGAGGTTCTCGGACAAATTTGTCGGTGGATACACGTGCGGCCACAGAAAATGACACGTGGTCGCACTGCATTTACATCCACATAATGCCCTGCAATCCACCACAGGGGTATGTGGCTGAGGAATAACAAAACACAAATTATTTTTCCCGATTGGATACGTAAAACCCAGTAGTTATGCGTTTGGTGAATGTAAAGGCTTATGAAACAACATCATTATAAAATCAGTAATGTACTCTTGCTGTCAAATGAGTGTCGTTAGTGGCAAGATTTTAATTGATCTAATTTCAGCTTGTCCACATAAGACTGGGAAACTTTCATTTTTGTTGTTGAAATAGATTATTCCTAAAAAGGTTTAGGTGGCTGCACCAAAATTTATCGGTAGTCGCATGTGGAAATAGCTGGACTAGATGCAATCACGTATTTTCAGAATATTGCGCTGTAATTCTCTGAAGAGAGATGGCGTATTGATGGAGTTTTGATTCTCGGAAATTGTTTTTCAGTTTAGATAAAGTTGTGTTCAACCTGAAAGTTGGTCATGTTCGGGAAGGTAGAGCTCACCAAATAAGCTAATAATACTAAGTCCAACGGAGTCATACATTGGAGTGGAGGAGCAAGTCCCTTAGTCTCTTCCCTGGGCCTCCAGAAAGATATCGTACCCAGAATATAACCCAGCTTGAGTTTTGCTAGATATGTCCACACGCTTCCCCCGGGATTCGACCCCGGGACCACCCTTCCGTAGTCAAATTGCTTGCTGGGCTTTTTTGATCGTGAAGATGAATTAGATAGTGTATTTCCCGATTCTCTCCAGCGCGATGTCCGAGAAGGCTATCGGACGGACATGACGTTTGAATCCAGAATGAGTTTCGCGTGGCTTAATAAAGAACAGCCACCGACAAAAAGAATCACTCTCTGTTATTTTCATTTAAATTCTCTTGTATATGAATCTTTGTAAAGGTAGAAAAGGGACAAGGAAATCGCAAATGAAAAATTATTGAAACAATTAATGTCGATCGTAAAGAGTGGAAGACTGCACTAAAGCGATCATGGCACCAATCTGTACAGTGTGATGAAATAGAATAAAATATTGGAACTGTATTCCAATTAACAGGCTATCGTTTCGAAAAATTTCAATGGGCATTTGTAATGTTTCGCATTTTTGCCTTATTTTATGAAGATAGGTTCTCTTTGGTTAGTTTCATTTACAGCAGTGTTTATGGTCCTTCATGGCGTGGGAATGTAAGAGAGGTGAAATCCTTCGACTGCAAAGTCGGGTGGTATAACTGATATCTTCATCCGGTATACGACCTAAATGAATTCAATATTACGTTATCACATATTGACTCAGCGTATTTATAATCGGATAGCGTCACATGTTGAGATATTTCAGGGCATTTTTCTCGATTAGAGCACGTTTAATAGCTTTAAGATCGGATATTGTCTAGCGTTATCCTGTTTTGCCTTCAAGGTGGAGCTGTTGTTGGAATGTTATTTCCTTTAGCGTAACTGGTGCTTGGTAACGATTGATTTCAAATGTCATTACTCTAATATGAGATTGGTTGCTGTAGTTTCTTTGAAAGAAGCTCGCTCAGTTGAGAACACAGGAAGCACTTCAAGACAACTAAGCAATTTTTTCCATACCTGACTTCATTATTAACCACCTCATTCTTTCTAAATCCCTTAATTCCTTCCATAATGCCAATTCTCCCTTTTCCCCGGTATCAGATTTTCTCCCTCATCACATAGTCTTTTTATCCTATTACTTTCCTTAATCCCTTCCTTCTCTCAATCCGCCAATGTTCTATTACGCTTAACATTGCCTTCTCTTTCCCGTTCATATATGTTATGCATCATCACTTGCTCTCTTATGTGTCAACGACCTGATGTGGAAACGGACAGGACAGAAAATGTACCCTAGAGCAGTGTTTCCCATCCGGCGGGTCGCGTTCCATTAGTTGGTCTTCAAAAACCTACACAATGGGAATAAAGCCGTCTGAATTCACTCTTCACATTAACTTCTGAGGAGATATCGGAAATAAGTACATCTACAACACACGTATTTCCCTACATACGTGTAAACAGTTGAAAAAAACTGAACGTCTCCTTGTATTTTGGTGGGACTTGGTTATCCTGAGCATGGAAAGAGGAATGGAAGATTAAAAAACCACTAGCCTAGACTATTTTATTCATCCTTATCCGTTCTTTCATCTAAAAAAACCTGTAGCCCGCGCTCTCCTCTTCCCGTAACTTGCTTCATTTAACTATAAATGAGGAATCATTAATGATTATGTAAATAAATGAGGTCAAATGCAATCCAGGTTGCGGCTGTTGGACCCTCAATCGCTTGATTAGGGCAACAAAATAAACATTTCAACCTTATCGTGGGACCTCGAGAAAAACGTTGGCGCAAATAGACGTATTTGTTCGATGAGAATGAACCGGTCGGCAGTTGGGTAGACATTCGAATGAGGTTGCCTGGTCACTCATTGTCTGTGGAAATTGAACTTATTTCTTCCTAAAAACTGGCGTTAACATGCCCTTGGTATTCTCTCGCTCCTCCCGGAAGCCATGTCGAATGGATACCAATTGCTGTTTAAAATGACTTTTTGCTTTCAAATCAGTGCATGTTACAAACAGTGACCGTATTGCTACTCTCTCTGCGTTCAATGTGCTGAAAAACTTCTTAGTACGCGACAAAGACCCTTTTGAAGCTGGGACGATCAAAAATGCCGCCGTTGATGGTGGTACTTAACACGTTTAGGAAGAATATTTTTGTGAAAGAGTTTTCCTCATGTAACGTCATTGAACCTTTGAATGTTCATGTAATGGCCATCGTTTAACATCAATGCATAACCTGTCGATGATAGGTTGTGTGCGGATAGGTTATGATAGTTAAATTAAAGATAACTTGACAATAGACCACTTAACGACAACCTAGAAAAATTCCAAGTCAACATCGGAAACAAATTTGTGCTTTTCACAGCTAACCCTAAAATCCGTCGTAGTACCTATACTGAGATAATAATTTCAGTGTTGAAAAATTAGATGTAATCATTTGCTGGAACTAAAATATATTTTTTTTACTCAAGAAATATCTTTCCTATTCAGGGATGTATGTGTATATTTACCATTCTGTCAAAATATTTGTACTATGACCGAAGATTTTTTAGTTTACTACTAAAAATTTTCTGTTCTCTTCCGATATATTATGAGACATTTCATTTGATATTTACCTGAACATCCGAGAGCGCAGTATACCATGGCGGGCCAGCATACCTCCACCGAATGGCTTCCTTCTTATCCACTGCAAGTATAAGATGGCACCCTATTGTATTTTTCTCGGTTAATCAAAAGTCGAAAACAGTTTATCTTACAGTAACGAGAGTTTATATACGAATAGTTTTACCTGTCCTCAAGACCTCAATTTTTCCGATAATCTTTACATGTACTCCTTACGCTTGTTAAATGTAATTTATCATCCCAGGCGACTTATCTGTTTAACCAGACAATAAATATCCGTTTGATGCCCAGCAATGAAAAGCATGGAACGCGTTCATTGCTAAGTGACAGGCCTAAAACTATTTTTTTTGGAGCAAACTACTCAAACGTTGGATATCAAATGATGGAATAGCTATGAAATGCAAATCCAGCGTTTTAAAATAAGGATTTCCCATTAACAAAATGTCAATGTAATTATATCCCTAATATGAATAAATTTGATGGTTCATTTGATGACCCAATTGGATGTAGGGAATATTTCCTATTTTGAATGCTAAAAGATCTTCCCTAATACTTCACTAAGTAGTAGGTATATCAGTGTGCCATTCAAGTTTTATAATTATCCGCGAAAATAATGTGCATTTATTTCTTAGTGCGCGGTAGTAGTATTGTGGTCGCACACAGACTTCCTGGATATCCTTCATGTCCCTCTACTTTTCAAGTTGAGCAGAGCGGAATCATTTGCATCTGGTTGGCATTGGCAGAAGTAGTTTTAAAGAATAGGACATCCTCGATCATGAGCAAGAACAGTTCACGTATTCCCTCTCACGATTTATCTTTCTCAAAGAACGCTTTCGTCGGCTCCAGTGGGAGTAGGATTTGAAACTGCCCAATTCTGAAATTCAGATATCATGGACCCTCTTGGCTTCAGAACTTACAATTCCAGCGCTTTCGGAAAACCTTTTACGGTACTCATCTCGCTCGGTAAACAGCGCGGGGATGATTGAACTAGCCTCGCATACTTCACGAAATCTTTTCCATGTCTCTTGCAGCGATAAAATCAGGTATCATTGATGCGAAACAATTGGCTGCTTTGGTGTCCATCATTAAGAGTAAGATAAGACTAATTTTGGTTAGCCAACGTCCAGTTAGTTGCCTATCTACTGCAATAGGAAACGGCATATATGGAATCGTCGGGTTGCACCTTTGGCGGCGAGAGTTCTTATTATGCGTCGTCAGGACTATTTTGGGGTTTTAATAAGCAGTGAAATATCATGGACGACTAATCTATGCATTAATGGAAATGGCCCTGATTTTACCCAATTTTCGATCGGCGGCTAGTAGACATACGCGAAGGCTCTCTACCTAGAGTTTCGCGAAATTCAGCGAGGTACGAACTCGATGCCATGTGACAAAGTCCTGAACTGCACCACGAACCACTCTTTCACGTGTGTACCCCTGAGTCTTGAAAATGATTGTCCGTTGCCATTTGCCGAAAGCAACCACACGCGTATTTTTTTTTACTCGTCGATCCGTTTCGGGCCAGAAAAAAATGGGGTCGTTGCCATATTTTTTTATTGCCGAATCAGATAGTTTGCAAAATAAGAAGACCCGTATTTTTCCGTTGTTCGATCCGTCAATTAGTTCTCGAGTTATAAGCGGTGAAAAACTGATGTTTTTACCCTTTCGGGAAGGTGGGTGTGCAAAGGACTAGAACGTCATCCACTTCATCCTATCACAACCGAGACCGCGAAGCTCCTTAGCCTTATCGCAAAGGGGGATACGAAACTGACTGCCAACGGAAGTGGTGGCGACAGGATCTTTTCAGGCAGACCTCCCCTCCCCACCTCCGCTCCTTTCCCGTTCTTCCTCCAAACCCTCAAAGACGGGAGGTGGATGACGTACTAATCCTTAACGCATCTCGTTCGGTGGGCGTCACCCTTTGCTTATTAAAATTTTTGATTTATGAGTAAATGGCTCTGGTTAGAAGATTAACTTTTCTAAAATTATTCTTCGTTTCCATCTAACAATTTAGCGTAGAAAATAGCGATTTCAGTTCCGAGTAAACGCCCCCATCAAGGTGTCCACCGGAATCCAAGTGATTAGCTTAGCTGCGTATTAAACTGGGCTTCCTCATCAAGACCTCAGGATCTCAGGTCACTGGGTACGTAATGTCGTCGTCGAGCAAGCATCATTTGCGGAGGGGATCGGGTTGGTGTGGTGGCTAGAGTACTGGCCTCCCATCCCGAGGGCCCGGGTTCGATTCCCGGCAGTGGCGGATTTTTCAGTGGAAGACCGGTCCCCACTTGAGTGCCTAGTGGAGGGCATTTCAAGTACAGTACTCCGTCCGTCGGATGGGACGTTAAGCCGTGGTCCCCTTGGCGCCTTTCGTTAAGAGTAGGCTAATGCCGACGCCGGGTTTCTCTCCACCCTTCCTCCGTTCCCTAAAAACTCCTACCATTACCCACCTATCCTATATGGCGCAAATGACCTCAGCTGTCGGTCGCCTCCCGTAAATAACCAACCAACCAATCATTTGCGGAAGTGATGGTCGGGAGATATCGCGGTTATGTGCCGTACGAGATGCTGGCAATGAAACGGTCGGTCGGCTGTGAGCGGACGTGATAACGCTTGGCCGCATTTGGCGATGCAGCGCTCTTCGAAGCTGAGCGAAGCGATCGCGTCCAGAGACGCTGACTCACCCTTGCCGCGTCTCTTCGCCCGCCTAGCCAGTGGTGTCGCCTCGGCCCTCTCCTTGGGCCCCATGGGCCATTCCGTCGCGGAGCACCCCACTTGTGCTACTGCCCTCCGCCCCCACGCCGTACTCTCCGTTCTTGAGCTGCGCGAAGGCGTGGTCGAGCCATCATCCCCCTGGCATGTCGGCGGACTCGGCGGCGACTTTCTCATGCACGGCAGATCCTGTTGATTCACACAAACACTCAATCAATAGATAATATTCCCTGGATATGGCAGAAAGAGAATTCAGGAGTTTTCGAGTCGGAAAATTTCCTGCAGTGCCCAAATCTGATCTGAGTAATCGAGGAAATATTGTACATTCACGCCCCTAATTACTATTTTTTTCCAAAATATTAGTGCAGCCTGTTAGAGTCTGCTCTGCATGTGGCTAGTTTGAACTTAGAAACAGTATGGTCTGTGTAGCTGCTTTATTTCCTGGGTGAATGTAATTAACCTTGCAATAAACCCAGTGATGTGATTGCTAAGAATGTGAATTGTGAGTGTCTGGTGTGTAGCCCATCCTTTTGCTTACCCCTCGCTTTACAGATTTCTCGATTTCTCCTGTGCACATATTAATTCGTATAAACTGCGTACCTCTTCGTGTGTGTGACGTTTTAATTGAGAAGCTAAATTGTTTGTTTTATAGATTTCTACTGGTTAGGTTGTGTTTTGATGCAAGGTCCCTCCGCTTCTCATTGCAATCATCTATTGCCTCCATCGCTTCTCTATTTCTCTCTTCAAGTGAGCATATGTTTCCTCCCTCTTCATACTATCCATAATGCACAACTTCATTAGGACTAGCCTTTTTATCTTCGGCCCTTGGAAACAGCAATAGTTATGTCGTTTCCCGGTGCATTTCGCTCCTAGGATAAAATGAATTGTGGTCCTTCAGACCACCTTGATGGAAAATAGTGGTATATTTTTCCTCTTCTGCTTCGGAAAAAAAACATCTATTACGATCTTCAGGTACTCCTATTGTGCTATAATTAACATTTTACCCCCATAAGGTAGAATAAACCTAAACTAGTAACTAAAACAACCCTGAGCACAAACCAACCACTCCAATTACGCAGATGCACATCTCTCCTAATGTGACGTAGTAACATGAAATTATATCATAAAATTAGCCCATCGTTCAGAAATTTACCCATTCAAGATGGTATTGGTAACGATGTTAAAGAAATCAAGGCCAAAAATAGATTCACACCGCGATTGCTGCAACAAGGCAGCTACTGCGTACCAAAGAGACTTGTATTGTATAGCATGGTATTGGCTTCTAGCGGCATAACAAGTAATTAGGTACTCCTTTAGCGGATATTTTCGTTGGAAAATGGAAGATCCCATGAAATATCCGCAATTAACAGCACACCGATCCTGGTGTTATTGTTAGTGGAATTCCTATTTTTTTCCTTTCAAGTGCCTGCCTCGGATTTTCTAGTTATGCACATGTCATAGAAATTTATTGAAAAACCTACCGTCTACTCCTAAATTTAGCGAATAGGTTACTTGAAAATTGTCTTCTTAATTACTTCATTTAGACGATATAGTACCTCTCTTGGTCAGATATAGCTCAGACCGCTGTTGCGTATCTTTTCTCTTATTCCCCAACTCTGCAGAAAGTGCCTCGCCTTATTCGACATTGGTCGTCATTGCATTTCTTTTCGTAGTTTCACATTGTTCCATTCTCCTGACTCCACCACGAAATAAAATATGCATAGGTTATTTATTGAATTAGCATTTTTTTACACGATTTCTTTTCAGTAATGGTTTCCTCGCGTGCATATTTTGTCACCTGTTTGATGTCCCGTTAGGTCAATTTAGGATAGTTATTCTGTGGTCGTAAAAAGTATTTTCGAAAATAAAAGGAAAAAGTAAGGTGATAGAAATGAATAATGGCTTTTTTCCTGTCGGAAAGAGAGCCTAATTTCGAAATCTGTCCTAGTAAGATCTGTGGAGAGATTTACCGACCTAGGAAAAAATGTTTTCTTCCGATAGAGCTCTTGATCGGCCTTCGAGCGACGTAAGTTCTTGCTCTTTCAATGATATTCGCCTTCTCGCATCTTAATGGAGAGGATACTCGTCGAAGGGCAGCCGGAAACTTTCTAAGGGTGGACATTTTCTATACCGCTTTCTTCAAATATTCGTTGCTCACAATAGAACCAAGGATCACATTTGCGTTATTCCGAACTTCTCATTCACAAATTTTAGTGCCGAAATTCATTCGTGGATTCTTTCTTCATTTTTGTGAATGGTTGTCTAAATTAATCAGTATTGAAGCGTCCTAATATTATTTATCTGGTCCATCACGTTTTCGCCACAATCGATGGCACGTGGAGATAATCTGAATGCCATGAATAGCGTCAGCTGACGGATGTTGCTTTTGAAGTATTAAATTCTCACCTACAATACTGCTTACAAAATTTTCTCCTATTTTTTCTGCTGCAGGTTACTATAATTCTCTTCAACTCCTTCCACTACCCTTCAACTCTATTGCTCATCTTTTTGCTTGCTATAACAGGGAAAGATTGGATTCAAAATAGAAGGCTAACTGGTTTCCCGTTTCACTCTTTATGAAACAAATATCCTGGTAATTTAGTCCAATAATAAGTATATTCCTATATTCCTATTAATATAAGTTGTTGATAGCTAAGTTTATTTTCGTATAATTGGGTGTTCCAGGGAGACCCCTAAGGTTCGCAAGGAGACCAGTTTTTTTTCAATTTCTACAGTTATGCAAGAGAGAAGGGGCCAACCAATGTTAAACTAGGAAAACAAAAACTGGAAGAGATGAAAGAGTTCTGTTACCTAGGAAGCCGAGTAACCAACGATGGACGAAGCAAGAATGAAATAGTCAGTAGAATAGCCCAGGCAAAGAGGGCATTCCACCAAAAGAAGAACCTACTTACATCTGGAAATACAAGGGTGGAAGTTGGGAAACAATTCATCAGAATGTACATCTGGAGCGTGTTTCTTTATGACAGTGAGGCATGGACAATGACAGCAGCGGAGAAGAAAAGGGTTGAATCATTCGAAATAAAGGTGCTACCGAAGAATGATAAAGATTAAAAGGATCGACCGAGTGACAAACGAGGAAGTTCTAAGAAGAGTGGGGGAAAAGAGAAGTCTGCTGAAAACTAAGAATAATACGGGACAACTTAATCAGCCATATCTTAAGATACGATGCCCTTATGAAGACAATAATCGAGGGAAAAGTGAACGGGAAGAACGGTAAAAGAAGGCCTCGTATGAGATATTATGGATCAGGTCGTGAAGGATGTGAAAGAGAGAAATTAATATGAAGAGTTTAGCCGATAGAAGATAGAAGTCGGGGATGTGTCAAACCAATCCTAAGGCTATTGTTAATGAAACTCCCCACCCATAAGGGAATCCTGCGTACGCCAGTGCTTAACACACAGCCCTTGGTAGACTGAGAGGATGATACAGCCGATTTTAATATTTTATATCCTAGTTCTACAAAACATTACTTATCCATTCACTCTGGTGTTGTTCGCGGAACCAAAAGAATAACTATAACAGTTAACACGTGATTTTGAAAAAAACTGGGCTTAATACGAAAATAAACTCGTGGTGTTCAAATTTATTTCATACGTCTGTCTACTCTTATGCATGGGAGCAAGCATAAATATCTGCCCAAGGTCCTCAAAATGACTTGAAGTTGCCTATCGTTGTGAAAGGACAAAGTTTTACTATCCTTATGAATGGGTGCACGAAATGGAAGTGACCATAAATAATACTTCAGAATAGTTTCCCTCCTTGCTCTTTTTTTTATATTATCAGTGTAACCTGTAAAAACATTCTTTTCGTAGTTAAATAAACATATTTAGAATGAGAAATAAAATTAAGAGTCATGAAGTGACTTGATCTTATCTAAAGCGCATTATAACGCTTAGTTCACGTGTTTCTTCGTTGATAAATTTTAGGTTTGAACATCGGCCTTAAATATCATAATACTTATATTACTGGTGTTCTTTCGGTAAGGATAACTTTTCATGGATTAATGCATCTCTTCGACACAACTGAGCATTTATTTTCCTGTGAAATTTCCCTCTATTTGTTATATATCATGAATACATTTGAAAAAAGGTAATGACTTAAGAAGTTGTGTGTCTCAGTACTTAAGAACGTTTGGTTGGTTAGAAGGAAATATTAAAAACACGCTTCGGTACCACTTCTAAGAAGCCTATTGGCAGTATTTTACCGAAAATCTGAAAACTATTTTGTCATTTGTTGAGGGAAAATACCTTATTGGGTGTGAATGGCTTTTTTATCTTCCATTCTGCATTACAATCCCATTTCCTCTTGAATAGATCGCCTTCTTTCTCAAAATTTTCGTCGTCACTGAAATTCAAGTTGACTTTTTCTCCTCCTATATTTAAGCAAATGGTGTTGTACCCTTGTCTGAAATCTTCACGGCAACCACTGCACGGTGATTGAATGCCAATGGACATCTTGGCCACAGTTGTTTTGCAGTATTTTGGTATTTTTTTACCGTATCCTTTTCTGTACTTCGGGATAGTGGTGGCAACTCTTGAAGAAAGCTAATGACATCACTCAAAATGTGTTGTTATCCCTACCAGTTCTAAATCCTGGAAATTTCGTTCCAAAACGCTAAAATAAACAAAATACTCGCTTAAATAACAATGCTTAGCATGCCTAGTGTTTGTCCTCCTACGTCATTGTTGATTTATGATGTAGGAAAACCTCTTTATCATTTCTTTTCCTGAATTATTAGTCTCGAATATAAATACAATTGGCCCTTATCCTTCAACCTTTTCTTTAAAAATCATTTTTAACAAATGATGGCCATTCAACGTAACATTCAATCTTTGTTCATCTCCATAGCATAATTTATTCTTCTGTAATAGTTTCTCAATTGATTCTGAAAAAATGCCTCACTTGAAAATTGCTGTCCGCATTGAGTTTTGTACTTTAATAGTTTTTACATTGACGCAATATCCCGAATAAATATTGCCGCGGCCTAACAAACTTCAGACGTAGCTGATAACTTCAGGCTTAACTACGTGATACATTTCCATAATGGAAAAAAAGAAGAAAATAACGTAGTTGCGTCTTCGGGTGAACACGTAACTACGTTATGAAACCCGGGTCGTGCTTATTTAAATATAAAGAGAACCTAACGAAGTTTCATTCTTTTAAACTTCAGACGTGTTTTTCCATCAAATTTGGATTCTATCCAGCTTCGAATTAAATACAACTAATGTATGTCGACTTATAGGTAAAATTACCTCTTGTAATAAATGAGAAAGGCGAAACGGTGTCGAAGGTCATCCTCACGGCAACTGGCCTTCGCCACCGTCATGGTACGACCACGGTGTTGTTCTTTAATGCAAAAATTCATTACATTCACGATTTCCATGAATTTTCGATCGAGACCTCCTCATCCCTAGTAAAATATTCTGCGCATTCTTTTAATACCTTCTATTAATAGAATATTCCCCTACGGTAAATTAAGGCGATAACATTAACGGAAATAATAATAATCGTAGTTATATTTTCGAGAATAACACGGTAAAGAGCTTCGTATTTATCGCGAGAATTAGCTAGAAAAAATTTTGGAGATTCAAAATGAATCGAGGAGCACTTATCAAACCACTACTAATTAGTTTGTGAAGCGCTTGATGAATTTAAGTATACTTTGCAAAAACGTAGTTTTTGGCTGTTCCCTACCGGCTGTCCGGTTTTTAGGGATACCCCGGTCTCCTCCCCGTACCCTCGCCACGCTTACTCATTTTGGTAATCATCTGGATTAAGTCGTTTAAAGATAGCTCGTGATCAATACGAACACCGTGTTTGTTGGATAGTAACGTTGACTGTCATAAACCTAGCCATCCAATCGGTGGACTCGAGCTCGAACCGTGAATACTTGGACGAAAGCATTAATCCATCTTAATCGTCTGCAGCGCTTTCACCTCACTCACACTCTCTCTCGTCGTCTTTCTCTATTGTTACCTCGGTATGCCCTGTGATTATGGTTTGGAAACAGTGGTATCTGACAAGCAAATGAATGGGCTTAACCAAGCCACAGTCTTCGACCTGAAAGTAAGTTTAATCAGTGAGGATTGATCTCACCAAGTACTAAGCCCACCTGGTTGTGATGTTCTTGCATCGATCCGTAAAGGAGGCACGCGTTCGCCTGTGGTTTCTTCGATGCGTATTGCAATCATAACATCATCACTCAGAGTGGGCGCAGCTGAACGTGTCTACAGAGGCTTCGGCCGGATTTGAACCGGTGTCATCTCCCTCCCCTCGCAGTCTGAGACTGAGCGTCTGCGTGTAATTGCGTTGGGGTTCTCTGGAGGGGTGGAAAATTAGAGCGAGGTGGTGTGCTCATGTAGTTACGCGGTCAGCGAGGCAGGCATTGAATGGTTTCTTTGGCCTTTTGGACGCACCCCTCCCCCATACTGCGATTCTCCACAAATTTAATATCCCCATCTTCGCAGTTTCACACCAACAGGTCCCTTCTAACCCATTTGCATTGCTTTCAAATCAGAGTCGATACTGTCCACGTATTAGGTATTAGTTCTTCCGCGCGTAAAAGGTCAAAATTTACGTGTCTACCAGTATCTATTGGGAAATTATCGCGTGAAGCGTCCCGCGTGGCGTCTTTCTGTTCAGCCCTCTTGCCCTTGCAATATTTCGTTGAACCCTGGCAGATAGTCTGATGAGGAGTAACTCTTGGATAGTTGTACGAAAATATTTTTAACGTTGGGATTTGCTGGTAGAGATAAGCCTCAGCGATTAACTGATTAATTTTTGTACTAAATCAGCGATTACTGTAGAAGGATTCGAACAAAACTGTCCACAGAATAGTTGGAGATAACTCCACCTCGATATAATAGTCTTATTTTATGAGCCAAAGTCGCTTCTTCGGTTTACTTTGATTGCGACAGCGTACAGGCCGTCAACTAGCATTACTCTCGTCCAACTAAAAACGTTCGCCCAGAAATGGAGATACTTAATTGGCATTTACTTGAATGCCCTTAATCCTTCAGGCTTGAAGTCGTGGTTGGGGTTCCGTGGAAGAGGGCCAAGTTCTACACTGCGGTGTTTCAATATGACTGAGCCTCAATGTGGCGGTATGAATATCGCGTCATATTGAATCACTGCGGTGTTTAAATATGACGTAATTAATTGAAATGCATCTATTTTTCGGCTTTCACCGTGATGCATAAATCTCTGATGATAATTTTACATATTTTTGGCAAATGTAGTATTTATCTTCCTTGGCTCTCAAGTTCATATTTACAAAGCGTGGGAACCAATGATCAAACGATCCCGCCTCATTTATCTCATCAGCCCTATTTTATTTCCATCGAGGCAAAAATTTCGTGTAATCTCTCGCAACTGTTCAGCTGTACTACTCGAAGAAATCGTGAGAAGTGTCACTGCTTCAATAGTTTCTCCTTATTGTGAACAGCATTGAGTCTACCCATAATGTGCAGGTTATCGTCAGGTTTGATTAATGGTGGTAGTGGTGCCGTGGTGCTTCGCTTTTTGGAATATGCAACCAAGGAAGGGCCATTTTTTTGTTTCTTAATTGAAGCAAAAACCTAAGACGAGGAACCAATGATTTATCGCATATGATAATTTAGGTACCTTCATAAACGTCATTGGAATTGTATCTTTCCCTACGCCGACAAACATACTACCGTGTATGATGGCAGCATTTTCCAGTGTTAACGAAAATATATTTAAAACCTTTAATATATTAAAGGTTTTAAATGACAAATTCTGAGTAGTACCTCGCTTAGGCATGTGTATCTGTTACAGGATTCAGGTATTGCGAACCAGCCGCGATGCCCGCTGATATGCACAGTGGCGGAATTTCCAACGAGAAAAAAATTATTTACCTTGACCTTGTCCCGGTCAAGGTGAATGCTTTTTTGTGTGTAAATTCTGCTAATATGTTCCTTAATTTTGTACTCACCTCGTAGCCTCTCTTTTTATCTTGATAGAAGCAGAGGGATCCGTAAATCAATAAATCGTGATTGATTTTTCAAACGCTCCCAATCTAATAGATCGGATTGAAACTTTTGGACTTTATGATGCAATTTCAGTATTCATCCGGGGGATTTGTTTTTATCCAAGCATATGGCTATAATTTTTTTATTCTGTGTTATTTTAGTCCTTGTGAACTGTTCGAATTGAAATATACTCTAGTAATTTATTTTCCTTTGTTGATTTTCAGGTTTCACTTAGGCATCAATATGAAGGACTGGAAGAAAAGCATCTACGAATTGGTGTGAGTTAATGTTTTATAATTCTCCTTGTCAAAATACCATTGTGTGAATTATATATAAGTATGAATACGTAAATGTTTATATTACATCAGGCTATGCCGCGTGACTTTTCACCCCATTTTTGCAGAATATTCCTAATTTTTATACAAATTAATCTATTCCGATGAAGTTAAAACTACAGCAAAGTTTGTGTATATATGTGTAAATGGTAAACGTCATTAATGCACTTACCGTGTAATAAAACTGTTCAATGGGGCAATTTTTGTTCAAAATTTTTTCAAATTCATTACCACTGTAGTTCTCGAGAAACAGCCCTCATAACATCTTTGTAGAGGCAGATTTCACCTCGTGACGATAAAGCGCTCATTGATTTTCCTTATGGTCATTTCGAATATAGGATTTATTTCTTTCAAGTTTGTGAGAAGAGGAATCTCTATTTTTAGCTTGTCGACGTAACTTCATCAAGCGGGAAACCTTTAATTGGGGGAGAAGCTAATGCTCTGCAATCTTGTCGTTGCGCTGTAACATAGGCGCAGTATGTTTGGAATATTTACCCATACTTATGAGAAACAAAGTTCTTGCTTCTTCAAGTTATGAATAGCTGCGCGACATTTCGTTCTGCTGGGCCACTCTGTGGTGCGGAATCGATACCAAAACACTCTGCAGCTGAATAGCATATTGCGTAGGCAAGTATAGGCTTGCAGGTAATCAGTTACCGGTGTAATTTGTCCGTGGTGTAATTATTATTTTCAACTTATGGTTTATTGTATAATGGTGAACAATATTTTACGTTAATTTTGTCGCTGATTTCTTCGTCCGTGGCGGAGCATTGAGTTTCAGGTTCAGAATTTGTTGCATGAATGATTTATTTAAGCTCCATGACATTAATTGTATTAAAATTTTAAAATTGATAATAATGCTTAGCCTGAAACCCAAGATAATATTGTTTTAATTTTTGCAGATTACTGGGGACATGTGAATAATTTCAGTGCCTTTCTTATGTGTTTTATTAGATATCTTCAATCCGAGTGTGTCGGTTTTTTGAGAATGGTTTTAGTTGTATAGTGATGGCTATCGTCTAGCAAAATGTTTTCACACAGTCTTTTCTTCGGTGTGTTGATTTATGTTGCCCGAAGTGTACTCTATTTGCATCTCGCAGCATTTTATCATGTTTCGCGTCCTGCGAAAGGTTTTGGTGATAGCATTAGAGATCGCCTTCTTCCTACTAAATCAGTGTAGCGGTTAAGGGTAAATTTAAGCATAAAAGAAAGTTGCTTGTGGTCCCTTTAAATTCACTATTCACTTTTCATATTTTCACACATTTTGCCGTTTTTATCTTACTGTATCGTGTTTCCCTGTTTTATTAGTAATATTAATTCTTACTGTATGTATATTGAAGTGGAGAAAATGAATCACTTGAAAGATCCTTTTAATTTTCAGGATGCGGGTTATAGGCGTGCTTCGATATGTAGTCTCCACGGTGGTTATGCTTGGTGCTGCTCCTGAACTCTTCTTTCTTTGGTCCATCTGGAAAGGAGTTTCTCTCGTCCTTCCACCCTGGGCGTATCAGTATGGGGATGACATCTCTTACTCTATTTACCAACGACTTGTGCTGTTCTTTTTTCACCACTGCACAGGATTGCAGGTAGTGATTTCTATACATCTCTCACCTAAATTTGATTCCTTGAATGGTGTTTAATCAAACCTGAATTTGCACACACTCTTGGGTAGCTTAATGCGTTAATATCCGTGGAAGTGCTGGGGAAAATAGTTATTCATAAAATGTTTGTATTGATTGTGCATCATCGTATAGGGCAGTGGAAAAGTAAATGAGAATACCTCTGTGGTTTAGTAAAATATTGGTGTAGTGGTGCAATTTCTTGAACTTTTTTAGTAGAAGTTGTTCTGGTGCAATAGAGCATTTGTCACCATCAGCCTTGCTGAGTACTGCTGACAGGGTACTGGTCACTTTTTGTCTGACTTTGTATGGAAACAAAGGTGCAAGAATATTCTCAGAGTAACTCAAAATAAACTTCATCAGGGTGTAGAAAATTATGGATGATATGCCAAAAAGAGGTTCCAATTTCTCATTATTTTGATCAAAATTACATGAAAGTGTACAATTGAAATTTCAATATTCTTTCAATGCTTGCTACTTTAAAACCCCTGTAATTGTTTCTTTAGTGACATAAAGTCTCATCAGAATAATAATTCCAAAAAAGTATGTGCATATGTCTGGGTGTAAAGACTTTCATAGCATCAACTGATTAGCATTTGCTTTGGTCAGACAAATCTGCCTTTTACCATAGTAAAAAATGAGTGCTTAAAAAATCCCATGACATTTTGAAAGCTAAATCCTGGTTTTGTTCCATTGGGAAATATTTCAGAGATGCCTGGTATGGACAACTAGCATGAGTCATTCATACTACAAGTACATCCTTGTCACAATTTTCATTAATCATGCAAAATATGTGTTAATGTTTTCTGGAACTATTCTGTCCGTTACGCAAAGCTCTCTTTTTTTACGAGCAGCACAGTGTCGTCGGAAGTGGGGGCAGGAGGGGTCCCAGAATTTGCCCTGGGCCCTTGAGAAATGAGTAGCCTTCATTAATAAAAATTTAATTTCGCTTGCTTCCAGCTTGCTTTTTCCCTTCTGACACATTTTCTACCACATTCATATGCTCTTTTAGCAACATTCTAGTTTCTACCCCTTCCTATCCTCAAAAAAGTATAAGGCTTTTCAAGGTTGGCCCCTCCCAGTGAAATTAGTTCCGATGCCCCTGATGCAGCACTTATGTCCAGCATTGTTAGATACTGCATAAAGTCATTCATTATGTCTAGCTTCCTCACAATTACTTTTCAAAATATTTCATGTACAAAATCTGCCTACTGCATCAGAAGATTTTAACTCTTGAAATTACTTTTTTTCAATCGTACTCTTACTTTTACAAAATAGTTACTGTAACATTTTCCTGATTTGTTGTGTTTCATTGTCAAAGCAGATGATTGATTTTGAATCTTACTCTCATCCATCTTCTGTAATAGAAGTGGCAATAGTTAACTTCTTGCTCCATTAATGGAGCAAGAATTCAATTGAAGCACGAATTGTATTTCTTTGAACAATAAAAGAAATCCTTTGATATATTTTTTAATCAATGATTTATTTTCCCACGATTAAAAAAAAAGTATCTTCCTTTGTATTCTCATGTTATCTCAAACTTCCTATTTTTACATTTCAAAAATCCTTAAACAGTTCAGATATTTTACTTTATTCAGTGGCTCCTTAGATGGTCTTCTTGATTCTGTGCTCTTATTAAAGGCAGCCATCACAATGCTTTATGATGTTTCTATTGCCTATTTATGACATTTGTATTGCCTGTTGCCCTTCTCTTTGTGAATTCAAAGCAGCCATTCATATTCTCACTCTTTTTGTCTGTGCCACAATGGTGTAGCAATAAGAATCTCATCATATCACCTGTAATAAACCTCAGCTATCTTATTAGTATTCAAGTTTCTATAATGACTGCGGTTACCTTTCCCTGGGCAAGACTCTGGGTCACTAACTGTTGACTAATCCATTACTTAAGTAAGGAGATGACGGAACAAGGATAATTTTTTATAACAGAAAGGTATGAACTATTGACACAGTTTCTGTTAACCACTTCAGCGGGGGATGAATTTTTCCTTTCCACTCCCACAGTGGGGAACAAAGTAGTTTAAATGTAGAATAAGCAGATATATCCATGCTCCCCACCACAAAACAACTAAGGTTGGTAGATTTATCCACTCTGCTCATAAAAGGGACCCAGTCAACACATATGAGTCATGCGTGAATTCGTAAAGAGCTCTCACGAATGTGTAGGAGACATCCAAGAAAATTCTAAATGACTTCATAATGGTGTCACCATGAAGTCATATGCACACCTAAACGAGTCATACTCAAGGGCTTTCAAACTTCTTTTGGAGCTCATTCATGAGGTCATTTACGACTTCTGTAAGAGATCTAAGGTGACGTGGCTGCAAATGTGGCACTACCATGTGCGAGCTTATGGAACTACCAGGAAACCATGAATTGGACCCACTTCATAATTATTCCGATAAATGGCTCTAAACTCACCGATAAGTACGGCGGATTGCCGACTCTAACCCATTTGCTAATTTTACAGGAATACATAATTGTATTTCAAAATACCTTATGCGCACTAAGTAAAAGAACAAGGTACCTACATGGAAACTATATTACTTACAAGACATACACAATAACATTGAAATTGAGGTGCAATTGGAAGCATGGATCAGGAAAAGGTTAAAGTTGAGGCTATAAAATAAGATAATAAAATGTAAATGGAAGGAATAAAACGATAAGGTGCATTATGAGAGTCGTAAAAGAAACTTTCAATGAACGATGAGTTCGATTTCAAAGTGAAGTACGAGGCAAAGCGCAGGGCAAAACTCGACGTCTAAGCATGGAGATTATATGTATGAAATAAAAGGAAAGGTCATGCTACAGGAAGAAGGAACCATTCGAGCAGGAACAACAACGTACAAGTTTATTACAAAATTCATTTATTTCACGAAGACAGTGGATTACACTGAATAGATGAGGCATGAATATGTGAGACAACTGTATCAACTGTAAACAAAGTATTCATACACCACTCACCTCATCCCACTGGTCCCAAACACATGTCGAGTCTTAAGAAAAAAACAAATGTAAACTGTACCCATTAGCACTCACTATAAACAGTGGTCAAACAAAATGTAAAGGCACGATACAAAAGTGCGAAACCAAGAAACCTACTCACAACTTATTTGAAAGACCAGGAATAAATGTAATATTTAAATATTTGCAAACAGTACCCACTTGAACACACTAGTTACAGATGTAAACCTATATAAACACCTTAATCACATTATGACATGATATGTCCCGCAGTCCGTTAACACCTAGTTCCTTTAAGCCCCGTTGATTTCCACAGAGAAATAGGACGTCTTGGTAGCTCAACTGGTTGAGCACCTGGCTGGAAATCAGGGGGTCCGGGTTTGAGTCCCGGCCAAGGCGAATGATTTTTTTCTCTGTGGAACTTCTTGCTATAATCCATGACCAAGTCGCGCATTATGCACCGTTTCCAAATATTTTGAGTATATCCATAGATAAATGACGCAAAATAAATTATTAAACACTCTCACCCGTATAAAAGCATGTTAAACTTCGACATTGCCAACAATAGCCAACCGAAGCGGGGGCATCGGAATTCGTTATTCTTCTATTTTTTCAGGCCTCATGAGTGTGAGCTCTTTCGGAAGTCATCAATTGGAGCTCGTAAACACCCTCAAGAGTAGAGGTCTTCAAGTTCTCATTTATGTGACATCATGAAGTGCGATGTCTTAAAGACCTTGTCATGTCTCTTAATGCTGAGTCTTAAAGGGATCTTATGAATTAGTTCATTAAAGACCTCATTACGAACCCTGTGTTGACTGGGGAATTAGAAAAATACAGAGCTTGGAGAGATATGGCCATGGAATACTGACCACAATCACACAAACACCTGCTTTTTACCGCACAGCATATTGCTAGAGTAAGCATAACTATAAAGGCATTGTTGAAATTCTTTTAGATATTAAAAATGCTGAAAAATCTTGCACAATTTTTAAGGTGATTTCATCAACAATTGTCAGGCATGTGCCTTGTTCAAATATCCTATGCTGCCGTCATCCTAGAAGACTTTTCTCAATTAAAACTGCCTTTTGTCCAAAAACTGTCTATTTTTCTCATCCCTTACTGTGTCTTGGAACATGACATTTTTGTTCGGCTCAGTACATATCAGCATCCATTCTCTCATAATATACTCTTGCTTTTTTCAAGGGAAATTTTGAACAATATCATTTTATTTCCAATTTAGTAAATAAATCTTACTTTGATTAATCTAATCTTTTTTGTTACTCTTCTTATCCTGATATTATACGACTCTTGTTTCCTTTCATCTCTGCCTTTTATCGAAGCAGTTACTTCTAGATGCTGATTGATCTCCTTTGTGAAATAAGGCTCTGAAATATACTAACATTACCTGAATACATTAAACCTCCTAATCCTCTGCATTCTCAGGCATGTTTATTTTATACACCTACTTCTATCCTGAATTTCCTCAGCTGTAATGGATAAAAAGCACTGTGGGGCATCATGTCTGTAATGATCATTCATAATTTTTTCCTCAAGTAAATCTACTGTTGACTCATTCCTAAATTCTTATAACTTTTCTAATCTTCTGTAGTTTCTCTTTGCATATCAAACTCAGTAACTGAATCAAACCTAGTTCCTTCCTCAGTTTTTTTTAATTGTTCATTACATTTCTCTATCTTTGCCAAAATTTCCTAATGTTTTAGAATGTACACAATTTGATAATTGTATTTTACTGTGAAGCCGGTATTAATATTACACATTTAATATAAAAAACTTGATAGTTCACACTACTCTTGAATATTTTTGGAATACCCATTACCTTGAGGTGTTTTGTGATAAGGATTTCTTTATAGTTTTCCAAAAGTTGGCAACATTATGAGGAGGAATGATCCCACCTAAATATTGAAATAATTTATTATCTTGCAGGTGTACTTCTATGGGGATACTGAGGAGGTTTTTAAGAAAAAGGAAACCGTCCTTTATGTTGCCAATCATCAGTCAACTGGTAAGTATCACCTTATCTTGGGAATGAAATTTTTAACAATCTCATTACTTGGAGGAAGGACTGATTTATTTACTTAGTATTTTAATTGCAGTATCACTTTCACTTTTTTTTACTGAGAACATGGTCTATGGAAGCATCAATCCTTTAATGTTATTTATTAGCTCAAAATACTGCAGGGAATACTTTGCTGAGAGTTGAGTCAGTGTATTGATTATTTGCCTGTGACTCAAAGGTGCCTTGTAGGAAAGCTGTAGATGATGTGTGTATTCAATGAGCAAATACGTGAATAAGAGTTAACATATAAGAATAAGTATACAGACTGATGATTCCTCATCAGTCTGTAGGGCATTCTTTCTTCTTTGTGTTGGAGCCCCATAGTTGTGCAATTGGAGAGAGATAGCTTGGCCCAAAAGATTTTCAATGGGGTTCCCTGCCAAAATCTACCTATTTTTTATATTTTGGAATACCATTCATCTTTTCAAGTAATTTGGAGTTCAGAATAACAGGGCCACATCTTGCCTTTTGATTCCATCTCTAATATTACCTGGTGATCATGATTAGAGATTTTAAAATTCAAATTATTGCCTCTGAAAATGTGCCAACACTGATTTTTTCATCTGTTGATGAAGGATAGAAAGTATTGCCAGACTCTTATCTTTTTTAATTTGATAATGAAAACATTAATCTAATATTTCTACCTAATATTAATAGAATCTGTGATTAGTAAAGTCTAATGCACTGCATATAGGTATCTGAGATTAATTTATGCTAAACAAATAGCATGGTCGAAGCTATGCTACAAAATTTTTTGTTCAAGAACTCCAAAGGCATTACTAATCCTCTACAAATTTTACTAGGATGGAATTTGAAAACCTGATTTTTAATGGCTTAAGACTAATTTTGTTCTCTTAAATGCTCTAAAACTTGTTATCCATGTCATTGCTCTTCCTAGCTCTCTCTGACTTGGAAATAAAATGGTGTAGTGGAAATTTCCCCTCGGTAAATATTGAATTGCTGTAATTCGCTTCATGGTAAAAAAAAATGTCAGAAAATTTGAAAAATCATATTTTGACCTAATTTATGCTGAGGGGCTGTGAGGTTTGATAAAGATGGGGGAGAATGGGAACCTTTAATGTTAAGAGATACCTAGGCAGACAGATTATAAGTACCTTGATAAATAAAGAATTTTTGGCAAATATTGAGAAAGCTGGGTAAGAGAAACAGTTTTAAGTTTAAAAAAGCTCAATTACAGTGGAAGCTTGGTACATATAATGAGTGCTTACAATGGCTGCGAATTCACTCGCTATAGCAAGCGCTTGTTATATCCGAAGGTGCTGGATTAAGGCTCTCAATTCCCACAGTTAGGTATTCTTACTTTGTTTTTCTTTCGTTACCATGCCATTAGAAACAGTTAGAACAGCAGTTTTCGTGCACTGATGCATATTTATCAATGATTTTGCGAATTAAATCTTCCAAAACAACAATTTACGCTTTTCTGAAGTCTTTGAGTGTTAACCAGTCTGCCATTGGTTAGGAAAGTTTTAATGATTCACTGAAATATGGCATTTTTCAACGGTCGAAAATATTTCTTGCATAATTACTAAGTCATAGCCATTCCTAATATTCACACTCGGTTATCTCTCAAAAATGAACTGCAGCGAGTATTTATTTGCACAAACAAATAAATGCCTCTGTCAGTTGCGCTGAACATTGTTTGTCGTACTAGTGCTGCCATCTGGAGGATCTAGAGCGAATGGAGGTAACTTCCTCGTGAAATACTATTGCCGAGAATTATCGATGCATTCACTCAACATTGTATGTATCCGTAAATTCAGGAATGATAAAATAAAAACTTGTTGAACGGGATAAATTTTAATTATTCACATAACATTGGCCCTGGCAATATATATGAAAACATTGAAAAATATGCACAAATTAATAAACGTACCAGAAAACGTAATTATTCCCATTACTTCTGCTAACAGGAAAAATAATGAAAACCATGATATTATGAACCGTAAAGTTATAAGGAAATATATAATTCTTCGGCAACGTAAAACTTGGACGACTTCATCATGAGAATAAAAACCATAACAAAATAACCTCAGAACAGAAAATGTCGGACCTTTAGTATCGCACATACACATGCTTCACATTAACAGCACAGTACTTTCAATTTCTATTCCCCGTTGAAAAATGATTCAAGCATCATCTGCTTCAGTCTAGGGTCAGGAACAAGCGGGGCGGAAACTAACAGGTGGGTGGAGTGGCAGGAACTAGCAGGTGGAGGCGGGAGGGCGAAGACAGGCAGTCTGAACTCTGCCTCCTGCGGGAACTAGCGGCTGAACCACCATTCTCCACTACCGTGTCATTGGCTAGATGCTTTTCGGCTTGTCCATCTTCCACCCATTCTGCTCCTATGTGAACTTGGCTTAACCAAAGAACAACTAAAAAGTGCGAGTGCGCGCAAGGTACCCCAGGGCGAGCCATAAATCATCAGTGCCTGGACTTGATTGGACTTTAAATAATGTAGAGATGGCATAAATCTTGTATTCTAACTTGTAGTTTATGAATAATGCCACTAAAGATAAATACCATGCGTTAATTTGTACTTTGCAGTACATCGCCCTCAAGAAATATTGCTCCTAATACCCACCTTATACCCTTGCAGGAGCTTCTTGGCCTTGCTATATCCGTTTTCTTTTACATATTAATCATGTGCCTTTTGATGGTTCATTGCCAATCACTCGTTATTGCGAGATTCTTGCTATATGCCATACTCACTGTAACGGACTTCCACTGTAATTGGAAAGACATTACTGTAAACTTTGTTGTTTTTGTTATTGAAATTCAAAGGAAATGAGTATTTTTTTAACTTTGCACAAGAATATTGAATTTTATTCTTTTTTTTATTGGAGGGAAGTGAAAAAAAGTGCTATAAAAGGTCTAATAACTCTTTGCTTTATAAAGTTAACAATGTGCTGAGAATCAAGGAATGAATTAAAGAGATTCATTCTTATGAGTAATTCAAGGAGTACCTATATGGGTAGAGAGTATAGAAGTAATCTGGAGAACTTGCTGTACCACACTTACATGCCAAATTAGCCTTAACTTGTTAATCTGCAATAAAGTGAGATTGATGTTATGCCTTTGAATGGGGTTCGTAAGTGAAAAGGTTTTTTTTCTTTTTAGTTTTGTTCTGTGATTTTGTGTCATTTGCTATGTAACGTTAAATTAAAACCTTCTACTTATTATTTTGATTGTTGATTTCCATTTCACGTAGTTGATTGGATTCTCACAAACATGGTGGCTGTGGAGCAGGGATCTCTTGGTCACCTCAGATTTGTCATGAAGCATGAGCTGCAGATGCTGCCATTATATGGCTATTATTTCTATCAGCATGGATGCGTTTATGTGAAACGCAGCCATTTTCAACCCAACAAAATGGTGAAGAGCATCGAATATCTTAAGGATAAGCGTATACCAGTGAGTAGATCTTTTGTCTTGTCGGAATGCAGTCCAATAGAATTTGGTTATAAAAATTCTTTTTATTCAATTTTTACCTGTCTAGAATCCACATCCTTTGAGATATGACGGTGATGATGGTCTCGAATTAGTGTCAGAGGTGTCAAGAAGCCATAGGGAAACTTCTTTAGGAGCCTCTATTTATGTCCCAGAATGGGGGTGTTTACTCGGAACTGAAAGCGCAATTTTGAACGTGAAATCATTAGATGGAAATGTTAAAAGAATTTTTGTGAAAAAATTAATCTTCTAACCACAGCCATTCACTCATAAATCAAAAATTAAATAAGCGAAAGGTCACGCCCACCGAAAAAGCTACATTTGATATCATTGACGTCATTTTCCTCCCATCCTTGACTACTTTTAGGGGAAGGGAGTTGAGGGGGATTCTCGGAGGGTCTGTTCGCACAGATGCTGTCGCAACTGCTCCTATTGGCAAAGTCAGCTGTGTCCCCCCCAATCCGATAAGGCAAAATAACTTCGAGGGCTCAGTTGCGATTGGATGAAGTCGATATATGTCCGAGGTTGCACCACGCCCACTTTTCCGAAAGGGTTAAAAACATCAGTTTTTCACCGCTTATAACTCGTGAAATAATTGGCAGATCAAAAAACAGAAAAATACGGGTCTTTTTATTTTACAAACTCGGTCAGATTCGGCAATAAAAAATATATGGTAAGCGACCCCAATTAACTGGGAAATGGGTGATTTTTTTAAGTTCAAAATTATTTGTTGCAAAGTTTGAGTTTTCATAGTTTTAACTTAATAGTCCCAATGAATATTGATAATTGATGTTGATATTTTCCTCCATATAAAATGACTCTGCTTTTACTTCTTATCTTGGTTGAATTCATCAATGTTGTGGAGAATTGAGTGATATAATTAAACACAGTGCATCAACATTAAAAGAAATATTTCTTTGTAAGAGATATAAATGAAAGGCTTTAATCCTTTTTAGCAATTCCCATGTAACTTTTAATAACCCCCAAATCATTCTATCATTAGTAAAAGAAAAATAGGCAAAAAAATTAAACTAAGTATTACTGAGACATGGAGTGAGTGACTCATTTATGTAAACAGTATGACTAACATTATCATTTAGACCAACAACAAGTGTTTTAATGGTGTTTCAACTTGCATTCATTCAAAAAACCGGATGTAATATTTGACCTGGAGAAATGAACTATTATTGGGGTAAGTGTTGGTAAATATCAGAGAGGATGTGATTTTTTTAGTATCTAGCTGGTTGATGTTGCTATCCCCAAGGTTAATTCATTCTGATGTCCCTCTAAAATGCTCTTCTTTCCTGGTAGAATTAGGGATATGAACAGCTGTAAATATATCCAATAGTATGAATACAAGTGTATCCATGGTTAGATAGGCATTGGTAGTTGCATGTTGGTATAAGTACCTTAAGCTAACCCAACTAACAGCCTGTTATTGCATGCTTGCTTTGTAATTTATTCTTTTTTAAATTGTGAAGGTTAGACTAGAATATATTTACTGATCCTTTTTATGTATGATATGTAATGCATGTCTGGTGTGAATTCACCCCATGCCGCACACCTTTATGGTGGCTAAAAGTGTATTATGTAGATGTAGAATTAATGACGACTGCTTTCCTACCGTGCCATCTACCAAACGGCGGTGGCCGGTAGTGGATCTCCCTCCACTGAAATGTCGGGCACCGAGACGGCGAATGTGACGTCACCGTGTAAAGCGGGTTGCATTTTGGTGTATTTTTTTATTGCTAATATCTCGAGGGTCACGAGGGCACATAAAATTCCACGGGATTCATTTTTTCACTGTAGTCTACATGCCTGCCAAGTTTGATTCAAATCGGGGTATAGCACTTCGTTAATGTTCCTTTAAGTTGGCTATTCTAGATTTCAGGGAGAGAGTATCATGGGAGGGGCTCTCCATCTGGTTGTTAGTACTCCTTATAACCATATTTATTTGTTCCAAAAGTGCAGCATGGTTTTCTAAGGTGTGTTGTCACGTTGTTAGGGTCTGCTTCAGCTCTCTATGATCCTTCTCCAGCTTCTTCATTTGCTGAAGAAGTTCAGCAAGACAGTTATAATCATTCTTGGATGTTGCTTCTACATGAGTTGGGTTTTGTACTCAAATCATGAAATTAACGTATTTTATTTGATGTTTAAAATTCTCCTGTTAACATTTAATTTAATCGTTCATCAAGCCGATGAAAATTAATAGTACTCTGAATCTCTCTCTGCAGACTTGGGTGGTGATATTTCCTGAAGGTACACGCTTTGACCCAGGTGATAAGGAACGTGCCACCAAATCAAGGGAGGTGGCAATAAAAGCTGGGCTTACGCCCTTGGAGCACCACCTAACTCCCAGGGCCAAAGGAGCTTGGCTGGTTACTCGACATCTGCACCAGCGTTTAGATGCTGTTTATGATGTCACCGTTGCATATGCAGGCACATGCAACTCCATTGGATCTCGCACCCGAGCACCACATCTAGTCGGTTAGTATTTTCATATTCATGAAAATTCTAATTCAAAGGTTCAAACCTCTGGGCCTAATTTTCACGTCACTTTGCCGAAGGTTATCAGTGCCTTAGCCCAAGAAACAAGACACCTAATGTGTCATGTGGATGACAGCAAGTCATCAATTAATGGGTTGATGGATCATTCATGAGTATGTATACTTTTCATATTCCAATAGTTTTGGCCCAGATTATTATATATTTGTACATTGAAGAGGCTACCTCAAGTACTCTTTCGAGGAAGGCCTTAAAGTTATGGATGATTTTAATCGAGAATTCTAGGTAATTAATTACTTTATGTCCATTGTGCCTGTTTCAAATGAATCCAATGCCAGACAAATTTTTTTATAAAGAGTCTGATTGAATTTGAATTGAAGGAATGTAAAAACTTGAGAGAGTCATACAATTTATGTACCAATAAGTTATCGTGACTTGACTTGGCTATGATAGAAAATATCCATGAAGAGATCACTCACCACCTGAAGGAGTCTCCCAAGTGCTCATAACCTGTCGATAAGAAAATTCATTCACCCGTACAATTGAGTATGCTCGTTGTTTTGAGCCCTGTGCAATGTGAATTAATTTCCTTATTCCTTGAAAGATGTCAATTTTGAACTTGAGAAATGTACCTTGTTTAATTTTTAAATCTTATGTAAGATTTGTAATGTACAAGCACTATTTACAAAAGAAATTTTTTTGTTACCCTCTTTTTGGGCCATAGCTTCTTGAGTTACTGTGTTCCAATATTGAATATTTTACTTGGTCCCTGATAATTCTTATATGTATTTGCATTATTATGTAACCATGTATCGTCTTGTGATTGCTTGAATGGGTTGTGCTCCTATTACTTTCATTAAGATTTAATCACAAATCTTGTTAATGTTCATTAAAAACAAGTGTGCTGAAAATGTAAGTGAGATTAGATTGTGTCTTGGGATTATGTCAACCAAAATGTGGTTGCTGACATGGCTGCAAGCTTGGAAAACTGGGATTTTTCGTAATTCTTTCTCATAATGAAAAAAGGATATATCCATATTTGTATTTATTATTTACCCTGTTTAACATTATGCTGTTAATGTGCCATTTTTTAAGTGAGGTTCCATTTGTAGATAGAATCCTAACAAATGCTTATGGTCACTTCAGTTTTAGCTCAATAGAACACACCTCCTTTTCTTTGAAGAGAAATATGAAATTTTTTCCCATCATGAAACTTGAAATGTGTGTGATCTTTGACTATGACTCAATGGAAGATGTCTAGACACAAAATGCAAAATTATGTTTTTCTGTTGCTACCTCAGCCTCATTACCTACATTATTTGCTTTATTGCAAAGTGTGTACATATTTCTCTTTCTCCTCAATGTATAGATTTTCTTCTTGGAAAATGCAAAGCTGTACATATTCATGTCCGTCGGATTCCAATGTCCTCTGTCCCTGTTGAAGAATCTCAATTCCAGAATTGGATCCATTCACTGTTTGTAGAAAAAGATAGGTATGTACTGATTAGATAACTTGACCTCCTTTTAATTGTCAATTTTAAGTGTTCAGTAAACTCCCGATTTTCCTTGCTAATGAGTGGTACGGAATAGTTGGGAAACACGGATAATCTGCTGTTTGGTTTTTTCCGGATTTATTTCTCCACGGTGCGCCACCAAAAGAAGTGAACTCCCTAAGTAAATATCACAATCTGCCAATGAAAAGATCCTCGCTGTGCATAATAGCATTTTATGACAAAAAAGAATCCAGTAAAGCTGTCTCAGCCACAATTGAATGTTCACAAGCCTCGGGTGGCAGCACGAAGCCAGGCGTAACACATCGGACCAGTCAGTAGGGCCATAGTGGAAGTAACAATTGGAAGAAAATAACAAAAGTGTACTTACTTTTGAGACCACTGCCGACACACCGAATAGATTGTCGATGCATGAATAATCCCCACACTGGATAACAGCAATACGGATAATCGGGAGTTTACTGTATGCACAATGCTGCATGACTTAAATTCATGTACCTGACCTACTAACTTGTCATCTTTATTTTTTATCTCTTGCAACCCTAATTGGTTTTTATGGGGGAAAGATGGAGTGGGTCATTTGCAGTGATGTATGCGATTCATTTAAAGTAGGCACATACTCTGGTTTTTTTGTTTATATTATATATTTCACACAGGCCAACATTGAATTTCATGAAGTGGTATAATCATTATGTTTGGTCGAAGCACTCAGTGTTCAACCCAAAGTTTGGTTTGATAGTTGAAGGTAGAGCTCACTTTATACTAAGACATTGCTCTGTGAAATTAACTCATTCAGGGTAGGAGGACCAGTTCCTTTTCCTATGCCATCTGCGAATTCCCATGAAGTTCTGACAGTCAGAAAATTGCACCGTAAGGATTTTAGGTGGAGGATTCAATACTCCCCAGGATTTGAACGCAAGACCCATAGCCCAGTGCTCTACCCAAAATGATAAAAACAAGTATAAAAATGTAGCTAAAGTCAGTGGTTATAGATTCTTGCCAGTATGGTAAGTGCTATAGAAGTTCACTATAGTGAGAATATCAGCACAGCAAGTGATTTTGTTCACCATTGTTGGTCTACAGTGAAAAGCATACAGAGTTATGTCAGTTGTAATGAAAGGCCTATTCTGTTATACCACCATAGCGAATCTATTTCGCCATGGTTGTCTTCCCAGTTGCAGAACTTAGTGCACTATGAAATACTAAGTTACACTAACTTCAACATATGTAGCAAATTATTACTATGAAAGAGTAATGAAAGTTCATCAGATGCATTAGCAGTTATCATCACCTTGCTTAATTATTATATTTTAATGCCTTGCAAGATTGCGTTTTATTTATTATTTCATTATTGTTGTTCTGGTTGCATAATTCGGGGACCTGCTAATGGTATTGACTTGAAGATGATATTTTATTATAACATTCTGAAAAGCATGATTTTTCAGCATTTACTAATGGATTGTTAAATATACTCTATATTTCATCTTTGCCCTAACAAGTTGCTGTAAGACATGGAAATATGGATACATAAAAATAAACAATGGTTATAACGAGTGTCCCCTCTAACAAGTGAATTTATGACTTTTGTCAGTACTCATTATAGTCTCACAGTGTAGTCAGCTATGCTAGCTTCAGAAAGTTACATTAATACAATTACATAACTTATTATCACATTAGTTTATCCCTTTTTCTTATCTGTTAGGAAAGTGCCTATATAGCGTAGAATACACCATAGTACCGAGCTCTTTTGAGTTAATGAAGAAAATACTTGAAAAATCATTTGCCGTAAAGCATGCAGTTTTCAATAAATTGGTGAGAGCTCTCTGGAATTTTTTGAAAGTGTGTACATTGTGTGAACCAAAAAGTCTGAAGAATCAATCAGTAACTTTGTAGACAATATAGCTGGGTTATCACAGGGTCCGTACCGGTCAGGAAAGTCATGGAAATGTCAGGGAAAAACTCCAGAGGTGCAGCAAAAAGATGAAAATCGTGGTTGTGGGCTCGAGCCCCAAGGTGCTCATTTTCTTGCCGTCAGCTTACCGTCCTGGCTGGGCGGCACGGGGTAGTTCCGACTTGGCAGCTCGCTCGGGATCTGGCTGCTTGTTCTCTTCATCCATTGTTTTATTTTTGAATTTTGACTGGAATATGTTACTTTCCTGGAATAAATAGATGTTATTTAACAATGTACCTTGCTGCATTTTTCCATAAAATCCCTGTATACTACTATTTTGCCATTGCCATTTGAGCATTTGTTGAGATTGCAATTTAATGCTTCAACTTTTTTATAAATAAGTTGTTCCATTGTTGGTTTTTTGCTCTTGCGGTTGACTGAAATAAACTCAAGCTCGATACTTGAATTAGTAAAGAAGTTCTTACTTTTGGAACCTAAACTCCATAAAAACTTATAGGTTATGGGCCCAGGTTCGTTTTAAAACGTAAAAGGAAATCTTAATGTTAAAGATGACGACAGAAGCGGAAAAATACCGGATCCCATTGTTCGATGGAACGAATTTCAGCAACTGGAAATTTAGAATGGAAACGCTTTTGGAAGAGCAGGAATTATTATCTTTTGTGGAAGAATCATATCTTAACAAAGTGCAATTTGTGGACGGAGAGAAAGATTCAGAACGAACCGCAAAGGAAGCAAAATTGACTCAATTAGCAAAGGGAGATCGGAAATGTAAGTCTCATCTCATTCAACGCATCGCCGACAGTCAATTGGAATACGCAAAAGATAAGTTAACCTCTTTTGATTTATGGACATCGCTTTGTAACACTTTTGAAAGAAAAGGAATTGCTGGTCAGCTTCTCTTGAGAAAGCAGCTATTAACTATGAAATTCAATGCTTCGAATGACATGTTAGTTAACCATTTCCTAAAGTTTGATAAACTGATCAGAGATTTACGTTCCACTGGAGCTACAGTCGAGGAATCCGACATCGTGTGTCATCTACTTTTGACGATGCCCTCCGAGTACGACGTGGTGGTTACTGCTATTGAAACGCTTTCGATGAAGGATCTGACGTTGAGTTTCGTGAAGAACAGATTGATGGATGAGGAGTCGAAGCGGAAGGAAGTCGTCGGGAAAACTGCGACAAATGCACAGTCTCCTGCTATATTTCAGGCTCAGCATTACAGAGGAAAAGGAAAAACCCCATCAGACACTGGTAAAGCAAAACACCAAGGAAATCCAGGGAATTCTTTCCAGTTCAAGTGTCATCGATGTGGAAAACCCGGGCACAAAAGAGCTAACTGCAGAGTTAAACTTCCGAGTAATTCTGGAAACAATAACTCGGCAAACGTGACTAATGTCAGAGAGGAGGATGGATTTAGTTTCGAAGTATCATGTGAAGATAGTCCGATTGAAAATATAAACTGGTACTTGGATTCTGGAGCGACAGAACATATGATCAATAGTGAAATACCTCTTAGTAATGTCAGGAAATTGGAACACCCTTTTAAAATTAAAGTAGCAAAATCAGGTACTTATCTTGAGGCTAAATATAAAGGGGAAATTAAAGTCATCAGTGTTGTTGAAGGAAAGGAAGTTGAGATTACGATCAGAGATGTTTTATCTGTGCCTAATCTTTATTGTAATTTGCTTTCGGTCAGAAAGCTGGAAATGAATGGTTTTCGTATCATCTTTGAAAATTCTCGAGGTTTAATTAAAAAGAGAAGTGAAACTATTGCTGTTGCAAATAGGAATGAATGTCAATTATACGTTTTGAATTTTCTTCAGCGCAAAGTTTTGTCAGCTGTTTCGTCTGAAGATAGCATGAAATTGTGGCATAGCAGGCTCGGCCATTTGAGCTACGACAATATTAAAAGTCTCCGGTCACAGGTTGACGGTATGGAATTGGATGTTACAACTATTCCCTCGGAAAGGTGTTGTAATTGTGTCGAGGGGAAACAATCACAGCTGCCATACAACCACACCAGGAGACGTGCCACCAGACCTCTTGAGCTAATCCACAGTGATGTTTGTGGACCAATCACACCGGAATCGTTCGACGGGAAAAGATATGTACTTACATTTATCGACGATTTTACTCACTTCACAGCGGTCTATGCACTGAAATCAAAATCGGAAGTCACTCGATACACAAAGTTGTTTCACGCCATGTCTACAGCTCATTTCAACTTGAAGATAAGTCGATTTCGCTGTGACAATGGTCGTGAATACTTGTCCGACGAGTTGAAGGAATTTTTTGAAGAACAAGGAATACAGTTTGAGTTAACAATGAGATATACCCCTCAGCAAAACGGTGTCTCAGAACGGATGAACAGAACTCTCATTGAAAAGGCTCGGTGTTTGATACTTCAATGTAAATTAAATAAGACGTTCTGGTCGGAAGCTGTACGAACTGCAGTATACCTAATTAATCGGAGTCCTACATCGGCTTTGGAAGGAAAGGTACCTGCGACTTTGTGGTACAACAAGAAACCTGATTTGAGTAAATTAAGAGTATTTGGTTGTGTTGCATATCTACTGGTACCAAAAGAATTGAGAACAGGGAAGTTTAACAGCAAGTCCTTGAAATGTTATTTCACTGGGTACTGTTCCAACGGTTATAGACTATGGTGTCCAGAGGAAGGGAAAATAGTAACAGGGAAAAACGTTGTCTTCTACGAAGGAAGGTTCGACTTTGAAAATACATCAAGCGAGGACTGGATCGCGGAACACACAGAGGAAAACCTCAAATCAAATGATGGGGAACACGATAGGTTTCCTATGCCGGAACTTACTAGTGATGAAGAGGAAGTTGAAAATGAATCTCAAATAAATAAAACTGGAAAGCAAACTCTACGACGATCTACCAGAAAAAGGAATTCACCTAAATATCTACAGGATTATGCTGCTCTTGCGCTGAATGCTGAGAGTTATGTAGATGATGTACCGGAAAATTACAAGGACATTGCAATACGGGAAGATAAAGAACTCTGGTATAAAGCTATAGAGGAAGAACTTAATTCAATAAAGGAAAACAAGACTTGGATTTACACCAATCTACCCCCTGGAAGAAAGGCTATCGCTAGTAAATGGGTCTTCAAATTGAAGAGGGACAAGGATGGAAATATTGAAAAGTACAAGGCTAGACTTGTAATTAAAGGATGCTCTCAGAGGAAAGGATACGACTACGAGGAAACATATGCACCAGTGGCTCGTCTTGCAACAGTAAGGGTCCTGCTGGCTGTGGCAAACGAACTTGGACTTATTCTGGAACAAATGGATGTCGCTAATGCTTTTCTGCATGGAGAACTTAAGGAGGAGATATACATGTTTATTCCTGAAGGAGTAGAAGGCATACCTAATATGGTCTGTAAGTTGCAGAAGGCTCTCTATGGTTTGAAGCAGGCGCCACTAGCATGGAATCAATCCATTCACTCATTTCTTATTTCTATCGGATTCACTCAGTCGGAAGCAGATAAATGTTTTTACACTCTAATAGTAAAAGGTATTGTCACTTACCTTGTACTGTATGTTGATGACATCCTTATAGCAGGAAATAATAAAGAGAAAATCGAGGAACTAAAATTCAAACTGAAGCAGAGGTTTAAAATTAAGGAATTAGGAGAACCACAAATATTTCTGGGAATCGAGATTTCAAGGAAGGATGGAGAAATGTATCTAAGCCAATCATCCTATCTGAAGAGTTTGTTAAAACGATTTAACATGCAGGACTGTAACCCCGTCAAGACACCCATGGAAGTTAAACTGGAAATCAAGGCAGAAAAGAAGACTGATAAGCCGTGTAGAGAATTAATTGGTTGTCTGATGTATGCAATGACAGGAACGAGGCCAGATTTGAGCGTTGCAGTCAACTTTTTGAGCAGATATCAAAATTACCCTTCAGAAGAACTCTGGATTTGTTTAAAGAGAGTTCTGAGATATATCAAAGGAACCATCGAACTGAAGCTGTGTTATCGGAAGAGGAATCAAGACGTTCTTCTGGCTTATGCTGACTCAAATTGGAACAGGAAGGAAGACTCAAGATCTACCTCAGGCTATATTCTACAAGTTTTTGGAAACACTGTCTGTTGGGCTACAAAGAAACAGACTAGTGTTGCTCTGTCATCTACGGAATCAGAGTACGTAGCACTTGCAATAGCTGCTGCTGAATTACTCTGGTTGAAATACTTAATGGACGATTTTCGGATTTCACCGAAGTTACCAATTCGAGTATTCGAAGATAATCAGGCCTGTATACGACTACTTCAAAAGTGGGAGCATCGTAGACTGAGGCATGTCAATGTGAAGTATAACTTTATTCGTCAACTCTATAATCAAAGAATTATAAATGCAGAACATGTATGTTCAGAAGATCAACTCGCAGATTTTTTCACCAAGGGCCTGCCAGCTCCCAGGTTCATCACATTGAGAAGCTCTTTGGGTTTACTTTAATTTTTTTTGTTTTCTCGGGTTATGTGGAATGTAAATTCATTAAATTGAGGAGGGGTGTTGAGATTGCAATTTAATGCTTCAACTTTTTTATAAATAAGTTGTTCCATTGTTGGTTTTTTGCTCTTGCGGTTGACTGAAATAAACTCAAGCTCGATACTTGAATTAGTAAAGAAGTTCTTACTTTTGGAACCTAAACTCCATAAAAACTTATAATATAAAGTCAGGGAAGTTTCAAAAATTGGGATTGGAAATCAGGGAAAGGTCAGGGAAATTGAAAATGGAAGTTGGTATGAACCCTGTATCGGTAGAATATTGAGTTTAAATATTTGCGAGAAAGGTAAAATTGAGAACTTGCTAAAAAATACTTTATATATTTGTTTTTAGCCTTAATTGGCAATGGTTATGTGTAACATGGAAGGGCAGAGTAACATTTTTGTGGAAAATTTTTATTATAATACATAAATTCATTACATAAATGTAATGAATTATTAAGTCTAAAATTAAAAATGCATGAAAAGCTTTTGTTTGCATGACCATATTATGGTCATTTCAGTTGATGAAGGTCATAGAATGTACATTTGTAAATATGTGTAATTACATGCATTGTTCTATGTGCTGTTTGGATGTGGTTGTATAAAATTTATAGCACTGAGGACTCAAAAATGTTTGTAAGTACGTAACAGCAGGCATTATTGATGCATACTGATATTCAAGTATAGTGGTATCCCAGGTTTCCTGACATTCATAGCCACATTTTTCCTTGGATTTTTGAAAAAAATGTCACATTCTGGAAGTAATCAAGCCGAAGTTCATGCATGCAATTTTCTGAGCAATAATAATTTGGCTTCGCATGGTGTGTCTGAGAAAATTTAAACCTCTTCACCAAAATACTGAGTGGCCACAGTTACGATGACTAAATAACCATACTTCAGCAGTTCTACAAGGGCTAAAACCAACTGGAGATCAGACATGCAAACAAATCACATAGAATCAATACCATAATCAGCAATTGAATCTTCTGGAGTGATCTTTTATGTGTATTGCAATTTTAAGTATAAATTTGTCCAAAGATTTGAATTTATACTCAAATATGTGCAAAAGATACAGATATTGGTAGGTATATATGTAATACCATTGTATAAATATTCATCAACAGAATAGTGCAATTTCTTTTTAAAATAATTCTGCTGCTTTGTTTTAAAAATTGACATGCTTTTTACTGATTTAAACTCGGGTGAGAGTTTATTGAGCTGCAATAAGCCCATGGGCTTTGGACCCAGAGTAGAGTGAAGTGTTCTTATATAATTCTTATGAATATCATTGCAAATTCTGTTATTATAACAGTGCTAATTTGAATGAGTAACTACTTTGACAAATTGTTTTTTGCACAATTGATGGCCGTATACAAGGAAGAGGTAACAGTTAGATCTTTAAAAAGAGGGTCAAATGGAGAATCATATGGTGTACCTATTACAAAAAAGAAGACTACCCTTTCTTGAATTCTAGAAATGACTTTGGCCAGAGAGGTGGAACCCCAGAACAGAATACTGTAGACTGTAGCAGAATAAAACTCACCAAAATGAATTGCCAAAAAATATCGATGGTTACAGTATTTTTAATAGATCTTATAAGAAAACAAATAAAGCTAAGTTTCATCCACAAGTTATGAATTTGAATATTCCTGGCAATGCTGGAGCTAAATATATACACGTTGAAAGCATATCTAATTCTCCCAATTTGTTAAGTCATTTTACACGTTCTTAGTTTTCAAACGCAAAGAATACCGTCAAAACATACTAAATTTCCGACTTCCGCATGCTGAGATAGCGCATTTTTAAATATTATTCATTACGTAATTAGTAACTGAGTAATCTATTTTAAACTTTGTTTGTCTAAGATAAATATATGTTCCATATCTTATGCGAAGAAAAGAGAAGTGGCTTTTCATGTGTATCTTCAAGTGGGCGTCAAACTTGCTTCCTGGAACTTGAATAATATCCGGCGTTTTTATCTGTCTCATTGTCAGTAGAAAAATTAATTAATATAACCAACTAAAAATATATTTTTGACATTACTAAATGTATAAATAAACAAGATTTAGTTCGATATACTTTATTTTAAAATTGAACTACTTATGTTTGTGATCTAAACCTTCAAACTCGGGACAGAATTTTACAACGGACATTAGGTGCTTTGAGCTCGAATATAGTCCCCCACCCAGACTTTTTCCGTGAATATTTCGGCCAAAAAGGGGGGGCTAGCTATATTCGGAGGAATACGGTACATATGCGGTTTCATGGGCCGTGTAACTACCGATTCATCCATTCGTTCACACAAGCGTACATAAATCCGTTCTCGTAAACGTACATGAAACCATTCACGCAAATGTAAATGAACGTATGTAAGTACATGTTTGTACGTGTAATCTACCGTGTAACCAGAGATTTACTCGATTTTGATGATAGCGCTTCCTCGGCAGATATCTGAACCTATTGGCCTTGGCGGCTCCGTCGACAAAAACTACTCGACTCGACTCGACTTTCATAAAAATACTCGAGTGCTCGAGTCGAGTACCAACTACTGGACTCGACTCGAATTTTCGAGTACTCGCACATCCCGACAACCAGCTCCAGTATAAACAAAAAAATTCCACAGTACCCTGTCAAAGATTCACACAACTCAAAAGTTTTTATACCGAACCTAGCAGATTTTAGCGGGATGTATTGTCTAAAACCCAATCTGCCCCTCCAAAGAGTCAATTGACAGATATTTTCCCCAGGCAAATAAGCAAATTGGAATTTACTGTTGTTACAGTCAAAAAATTATAAATTTTGAATAATTTTGTAGGTCTAGTGAAACAATCTTTAGTTTCGTCATCAACGAAATGAAGAAACTTCGTAATCATTTCATATCTATCCTGGCTCATCATTTGCGGGAATATTTGTGTTTCGATGAATGGATCTCTGCTGAAGTAGCTTTTCACTGAGGACTTCTGTACTATTCCCATTAGCATAAAAATACCAAATACAACGAATAACTCTTCTTCAGTCACTGGCTGCCAATTTTTTAGCCGTGACCGAGGCTTTAGGATGCTACGACTTATTTTTGATTCTGCATACTTATTTATCTCTCGCACAATCATGTCCATCACTTCTTGATCAAATAAGAGACGAAAAGAGTCCAATATGCTAACTACCGCCTTCTGAGATCCTTTTTCTCCTGTAAATTTCATCCTTTTAGGTCTGAATTCAGCGTCTAGCCACTTCCACTGCCATGAATTTGGTTTACATTTCTCTGCCACCAGTTCATCTTCATTTTCACTAATATCACCATGTGGTATGAACCCTTCTTCTGCAGCATAATCGAATCCACCTTCTTCATCACTAAAATTGCTAAATTTGTCGCTGTCATCATCACTTTTTTCTAATATTTTCAATATACTCTCACTGCTACCATAAATCACACCGTGTTGCCCGGCCATTGCTGCATGCGCAGCGAATGAAAAATTTATTCCTTTGTATGAGTAGTAAAAAAAATATTTAGGTGGCAGCATTAGTCAATCATGCAGTCCAACATGTCCAAGGACAGTCCCAGTGTTACCTAGTGCTCAAGAGGTTCCAGAGTAACCAGGCCAGGCAGAGGGAACCAGTGTTCCATTTCCTAGGAGCAGACACAGGACGTACCCATGTACGTCGAACCGCTGACGTGGCAGCTAAGGGAGGACGTATACATATACATTGAACCGGCTTGAGGGGTTAAGGTTATACCAAGGAATTCAGTACAGCTATTCTGTGGTATGAAATGACCATCCAAATTAATTGGAATTTGGGTTGGAAATTTATTTTTATTGCCAAAAACAAAAAGTTGGCATTTATTGACATTTAGTGCCAGAAAATTGTAATGGCACCAGTTGATTAGTAAATGAGGAAGACTGAAATCGATAGATTCGGCTTTCACTTGGTGAAAATTCATGTTGAATAAAAAGATGCAACCTATGTAAATTTTCACAGACTTTATTTGTGGTACAATGCGTTTCGACGCTAAGGCGTCATCTTCAAGTCCTTCAATTTACATAGGTTGCATCTTTTTATTCAACATGAGGAAGACTATTGGCTCTCTGCCTTAGAGTATCAGTTGTATCAGCTGATATAATAATATTTTTATCATCCACATTTAGTATTGGGATAGCACCAGGTACAGTTGTTATGAGATGAGATTATCAGTATTATCAGATGTATTCTTTTGCCATTTGTAGAAGTATGGCTACTATGGAATGTTTTGTTCTCTTTATTGCAGATTGCTGAAAAGCTTTTATTCTAGTGACTCTGCAACCAATACCAAAGTGGGGCCTTCAAATGCACTTCTTTGGGGTTGTGGTGAAAACGGCAATGGGCCTGTGTTCAAGCAGAATTTGGGCCTGCGTTCTACCTTGCCCAGCCTCCTCCTATTCTCCCTGTTCTCCATTCCATTGTTTTTCACCCGCTTTGGCCGCTCGGTTTACTTCAACACTTTAGTTGGGGGCACCTTGGGTGGATATGCTTGGCTGGCAATCGCCTCTGTGTGCTGATCACACGTGGCACTTGGTGTTAGACTTGTGGACATAAAAGAGTGGGAGCCGTCATATTTAGTCATTGGCTGTAGGCCTCACTTGCGAGCAATTTGGTGCAGGCCACTTAATTGAACCAACAATGAGGGCCCAAACTTGTTAAACTTGGCAAAGGTGCAGAATTGTTTAAACCCATTTCTACGCGAGGCATGACATGACACAATGTGGCTTGACCATATTTGTGAGAGGTTAGTTACCATGCTCTAATTGATAAGTCCTTAATATTTTCCCAATGGTGTAAGCTTGCTGAGTTACCAAATGCTAAAACAACGTAGGAATTTTTAGCTTTGATTGCAAGAACTTGAGAAAAAAAAAGTAGTGGCAAAGGCTCACAATCCCTCACTATGCTCTGCAAGAGGATTTAAGTTTAAGTTGAATATTTTTCCCATGTTTAAATCAATGTTAAAGGTGGAAAATTGCATTTTTAAAGAATGTTGATGATGAGGTGTGATTTTTAAAATGTGGCCAAAGTGTATACTCAGGATGAGTATGGATGAAGTGAGTGCTTTAAAAGCCATGATCTCACATGGCATTTTTTAAAGTGTGCTTTAATGCCAGGTGTTGCCCATTTGATGATGTTGGCAATGTGGTTTTGTTGACTTGATGAGGGTCTCTCTCTCTCTTGTTCAAATGTGTGCAGCGGTGCCATTTTTTTAGTTGCATGTATTTATAATTCAGGTCAAATTGTGATGCAATGGGTAAAACTCATTTGAGCATAGTAAAAATGTTTGTATAAGGGTATTGAGATATTTTGAGTGCCTCCATCGATGATCGTTTGTTCTTGAAAATGCCAGTGTCTACAGTGATGTAATATCCTGCCCAAAAATTCTTAAATTACGTAGGCAGTTAAGGCATATGATGGGTAATATTATTGTTACTATTACCCCTCATTTAGGTCATCTAATGTAATTTAATTTCTCTAATAGAAATTGACTGTATTTCCTAATCATAGGACATTGTTGAAATCTTAGAGATGATTTATCCTAGTAAAAGTCATGAATAAGAATGAGGTGACTTGTTACCAGTCTAAAGGTTTCTGATCTTAAAATGATATTATTCCCACTCTTATACAGATATTTGAAAGGAAGAATACTGAAGTACTTGATATCACATGAAAGTATTGAATTTATTTTGTTGGATCTCTTTGTAGTTTTTTTGGCTGCATCATTTAGCCATTCATTGAGTCATCAAGAAATTCCTGTTTATCAATGTTATTTCAAAGTATTTTCCATTTACATGCTTTTATTGAGTCAAATAGAATGGAGGCAAATATTGTTTGACTCTCAGTGGACCATGTTTTTATCCCAAAGATTAGTTCCTTTTATCCAGTCTGTGTTTAAAAATTATGAGTATTGTCTCTATTGTGACAAATGTACTTGTTCATCATTTTGTGATTTACAATAACCTTTATAAGGTTGATTTTCAAATATTTTTAGGAATTTTGAATTGCTCGGGATTATATGTTGTTTTATAAAATACCATTATGAATGCCACAATGAAAAATAATTTTTCTTTCTTTGATTAGGGAGACAGCCATAAAATTTTACTGTCTATATTTTATATTAGATTTCAGTCATGTATGTGTATACATTAACAAAAGAATAATAGGTTTATGTTAGTAGATTTTATTTCTCAATGGCAAGGTTACCTGTATTAAAAGTGGCCAAATATTGCCAAATGCAGTATTCCGTGTTACCATTATTGTTTTAATTTCATTACACTAGCTCACAGAGTTAACTCATCTGTAAGAAAAGGAATCACTCCTGTGGATGTGTTAGATTTATGTCAACTTAGTTGATGAAAATCTGTTGTCCTCTCCATGGTTGTGTAACCAAAAAGAATATCATCTCAGAAAGTTTTGGCTGCTTACGATATTGGATATTTTGAAGTGCCTCCTTTAACATCGCCTGTTTTTTGTATGTTTCCAGTTTTTATGTCTGTGCACCACTCATTGCTTATTTATACATATATTTAAAGCTCGCTGATAATTTGTCTTTCAATTATGTGTATTTTACCATGTTTTCACGATGATTTTTCTTGCTGAAAACAAAAATGTACATAGTTTCTTCAGATTTTTTTAACATTGTTTCTTGCACAAAGTGGGAGCCCTTGTGTTTTTTGTTATTTGAAGCTCTCTTTCCCCACCCATGCACAAAATGTCTTGCCATTCTACCTAGTTTGCCATGTTTTAGATATCCAACTAGGAATCAAGTGAAGATGTTCAAAATTGAAACCACCTTTCTTTCTAACGTGGTTACTTAATAGAATGCATGCCACATTAAACATTTCTAGAGAACTCTAAATGAAGTAGAACACAAATGTAATGTTTTCCTTCAATTCTTACACTCACCTACAATCCCAGGAACTGCTTCTCAAAGTCTGTGCGAGTTTTATTTCCTAATGATTGTTAGATACATATTGGTAGATAATGCATTCCCTGCAGTGATGTAATAAATTGGTAAGAGTTATTGTTAATAAACCAATTTTCATCTCTAATTGCAATAAAATTTTGTTAATCATCCAAAAATTCCTTCATGCTTCTTGCAGAGTTGTTTCATTGACGGAGTCTTCAATTATTATATTTTTCACTTACAGCCACAGGTTTTTTTAGCAATGATGGCCTAAGGGTAAGTATAACCATATTACTACTCTATGGTATAACTGATATTCCTTACCCTCAGTGTTCCTGTTGCATACTTCATCTGCGTCCATCATTATGATAACATTGTAGCCTTTGAGTACAGGACACCTATTACCACTTCTCAGTGGAGCCTCTATCTCCCCGCATTGACCTTTCTGTTACTTTTCTCCCACTCTCTTCATAGCCCTCCGAAGTCTAGTGCTCATTTCCTTTTACCTAGCTGCGTTCAAATCTTTCTATTTCCATCATTCCTCAATTTCCTCCTTCATTTCTGCCATTACCCAATTTCTTGATCCATTTAGTGTCAATTGCACCTATTTTTTTCTCATCTTCAACTGTTTGCCCTTCTCTACCTTCCCTCGTACATCTCTCACTAATTCCTGATATTCCCTCTGATTTACAACTGTAAAATTTTTTACTCTGTTCCTAAATCTTTGCCCAACCATAGTGTACTCTAGTTGGAATCTCCCTGTGTCCCACTGCATTTCAAGAGAGAGATTTTGGCATCATTAAAGAGTTTTTCTCGCAATATGTTTCAATTTTGTAAACTTGTCATGAATTGAAAACCAGAAATTGATTGGCAAAATCAAGAAGCATGAAGCTATTCTTTGAAGGATAACTTTCATAAAATTATGCATACCTTCAATTTACAGACTCCAATTTGGCAAAATCAAGAAGCATGAAGCTATTCTTTGAAGGATAACTTTCATAAAATTATGCATACCTTCAATTTACAGACTCCAATGATTTACACTTTTTTTTAGTTCCCTACAAAAGTGTAAAAGATGGGTTTTACCATACATCTCCAAACATTCTGCCCAATTTATTGTCATATTTATAGAAAATTGTTGAAGAAAAACAAATGCAACTTCTAAAGGTGAAATGAAAAATAATTGCTACAGGCCAAAAGCATTTGAATGTATTAAATGGGTAAAGCAGTGGGGACTGATAATACCCCTTAAAAGCTACTCAAGAATCGGGAGAGGAGGAGGAGAGGTTTTATAGGCACATTCATAGGATGTATGAGGATGGTGTTTGGCTGGATGATTTTTTAAACAGCAATAACATGCCAATACCAAAAAAGAAAGACGAGGCCGTAAATGCTGAAAATCATACACTTTACAAAGAATATTGCAATATGTATCATCAGTCAGTCCGAGAGTTATGCATGCCAGGATGACAATCTTGGCAAAATAGATGTATGTAGTATTTATTCTCGAGGCATTACAATGTCATAGATGACCAAGGACGTGATAATTGGTTGTGCATCTGAACAAATTTTATTTCTATTAAATGGAGATAACTCGCCGCATGTTTTGCAGCTTTGCCACATGTTTGTAGCTTTGCCTTTCATGGAGCGTTGTGTTTCGTGAGTTGTGCAACCGGGATGACATACATGGAAAAATCGTCTCGTGAAACTTAAATGGAGAGCCATTGTTTGCTTAAATAAATGGAAGATGTCACATAGTGGAGATATGGACTTGAAGAAAAAGTTGCAATTTGCAGGGATGTAAATAGAGTTTTTGATATTATTCATATCAAATCTCTGGGTTGATAGGCTCTATCAAGCTCTGCTTTGATAGGCGAGAGTAGAGCTCACCCCGTACTAAGACAATGGCGTGTGAAATTCACACATTCAGGGTAGGGGGGCCAGTTCCTTTCCCTGGGCCACCTGTGATTTCCTACAAAGTTCTGACATGCAGAAAATCGAATTGTGAGGATTTTAGATGGGGGTGTCCAGAAAGGCCCGGGATTTGAACCCGGGACCCTCCGGTCAGTAGCTCAGTGCTCTACCCACTGGGCCACCACGACCCCCTGCTATTAATAATTTTGATGTTTTTATAAGTACCTTGAGTGATGTATCAGTTTCACTTTGTGAATCAAAGGTGAAAGAATAAGCCAAATTTAAAACTCAAAAACTTTTTCATAGGATGTTATTAGAATTTTGCATCTGGTGAAAATAACAGCACCCCATGCTACTAATGAATTAAAGCAACATCATTTGCAGTACTGAATCAGGAAAAATGTAGCAGAAAATGTATGCCTTGTGTTGGTGTCCTTCATATTCCATCTATGTGAATAAAGCTAGCTTGTTGAGGCAGTCATCGACCGTGGAATGGTATGGAAATTTACTTCCCTTCCAATTTTTGTGACTGTTATTACCATTTTTGAATGATGCACTCTTGCAAGATATATCTGTTCAATGAGGATTGTTTGTTTCATGTTGAAAGTGAGAATTAAGTGACTCGGTGAGCTGTATGACAAAAGAGTTCTTTTTTCTGATAGAAAAAGATTATCTCAGAAAGTGATTAGGGGAAAGGAAATCCTCCTCAGACAGGAAAAGGAATAACATGAGTCTCAGGACTGAAGAGAAAGACCAGGCGTGTTACAGTGATGATATAGTTAATATGGAGCCAACGGAGTCCAATGGCATGAATACCCCAAAGTAAAAGGGCAAATTTCTTACTTTGCACTGCTGGATTCCTGGAGAGACCTGGTGCTGGTGCTAGAAAAACCTTCAGGTGACCCAATAATAATTAATAATAAAAGTAAACACAAGTTCCTTTTTTTCTCTCAAGAAATTTTTTAAATGCTGGATCATTAGAAAAGCAACACCAATAATCTTAATCCCAAGATTTTCTCGATATATACTTTTTCCCAGGAGACAGAAATAAAAGCAAACACTACACAAAAATTAAGTACGAAGTGATACTAGGATATTAGAGTATGTACTCTCCTGGGATGACTGTGGGATTTCACCTACAATCGCCACTGAACTAGGATTTCAATATTATGGGGAAATACTGTGTAAGCTGCAGCTAGATACATTATTGCATAGAAGAATTAAGGCTGACTTAATATTTTTATTCAAACTTTTAAATAATATGAAACCACCTCTCCAGATCTTCTTGGGGCAGGTAATCTAAGAGTCCCATCACACAATACCGGGACCAATTTGGTATTTTCAAACAACTACCACAGGACTTAGGTCATGGTGCTCCCATGGAAAGAATTTTAAGAAATCCTAACCTTTTTGGATATACCTTGGATGTTTTTAATAGTTCTGTGGCTCAAGTCAGGGATATACAAATTTTTTGTAATAAATTTTGACTTTTGCTCGTGAAGATTTGGTACCTTATAGTTATATGTATTTTTGTGCAATGATGTTCCTATGATATTTCCTTAGTAGTGTTTGTTCTTGGGTTTAGTGTACCTGTATGTAATTCTATAGTGTTAATTGAAACATCTATATATATTTTTTATTATAATGGATGTGATGTTGTTAGTGTAATCGTGGTATATTTGGGCAGTCTGCCTGTTGAAGGAAATAAATAAATAGGGTCCATATTAAATTCAGTAAATTAAAGCCATATGATGTCCATGTGTGAAGGATGCCTCGACAGCTTAATTGGCTAAAGCACCTGGTGTAAATTTTGGGAACCCAATTTAGACTGCCATTCAAGGTGATTGATTTTGTATAATTAATTGGCATTAGGAATGAAAATAAAAGGAATTCCAGGTCCATTAACGACCATTTTAATTTTTCCTTTTGGCATAGAACCTTTTAGTAGCAGAAAAAGGTGTATTTTAACCCTTTGCAAATACTGATTATTTAAATTTGATGTTGAAATCTCTATCTTAAAAATCGACCGTATTTAAAATTAAACCCTGAGTACTTTGCAGTGAAAGACATTTAGGTGCAAACGGTTAAGGCAAAGCTGAAGAATCATTGACATGGGAAGCCTTTTTGATGAGCTAAGCAATGGGCAAGGTACTAAGTCATTGTTCATCAACAGCTAAGAGGTGGTACAGAAATGAGGTCAGGAAGAACTCCTCCAGGCCTTATATTGACCACTTGCCTATATTAATCACAACACTGATTAGCCTCAAAAATTTTATTGCCTAGAGCAATTATTTCGACTATTATCTGTCATCGGAACAAATTAAGGCAGTTACCGAGAATTCAAAATGCTTCAATAATTATCTCAACAAAAGCTTATTTTAGAATGTTTAACTGGTTTTTGGTAATTGCCATCACCTAATTTTAAACTTTCAGATACAACCGAAGTGTAGGTTCAACAGTGCGGGAAAATTATTAACCTACGTCTACCAATAATTTAATTCTAGTTATCTTTCACGTATTTTTGGCAGCCCGAAAAGAAATACATTCATTGACATCTACCAACACCACCTGGATCTAGGTGGTACTGCTTCTGCACATTAATGAGGAACAATTCAAAGTGGATCATTGATTCTGTTGTTTCAAGAATTCGAAGCTTAGAACAAACTATAGATCCAATACTGCTAAGGTTGACCGATTTAGAGGCATTGCCGTTGTTGATGTATGATCGTCACCTACGATAGAAGTTGTCTAAAACAACTGAGCCATGGATGTTCGTATCCCGTTTCGCCAACTAACCAGAGACACCGCTCTGTTCGTGTTTCAAAAATATATACTGTCGTAGCTGTTTCAAATACAACAAATAACACAATCGAAAATTACATTAAAATTTATTTCTACATTACGCAATGAATATTTACAAATTTTGTTGCCTACAAGCTCTTCCAACAGATGACTTATTCATCATTTTCAAAGTCGGCAGGGTTCTTACGCATTAGCTGCTGATGACGCTTTTCCACTTGATCGTACACCAAGTACCCAATAATCAGAGCTGGAATGAAAGAAAATGTATGAGATGTAGTGTTACATACGTTGGATGTGAGGTAGAACTTTCAATACACACGAGGGGCTACACGAAACACATTGCTCCCAAATCTTCTGATCATATTTGGTACACCATGGCTTATTGCTCCAGCAAAAGCTCTCTGCTCAAAAGGAGAAATTCGGAATTGAATAATTCCCCTAATCTTGGCGAGTTCTCCAAAATGCCTTCCCATTCTGAAAATAATAATAGCAGGACCAATTAAACGAGATAAGTGATTGAAAAAATATATAACAGGGTTACCGTTGTCTTCTATACCAAATGAAAACATACATTAGTCGTTCTTCGAATAAAAGTATTACTAACTTTTCCTTTGCGAAGACTGCCTCAGACTTCTCAGCAGCACAAACTGATGAAAGAAAAACGGAAGAACGAGGAAAGAATTGAAAATCGCGATTCGCAAGATTCAGATGACTAACCACTCGCGGGAGTGTAAATAAAGATCTAATGTATTTTAAGGTGATTTAGAAGTAATTAATGAAAATACTCGAGCGCCACAAAATAATCAGAAAAGCTGTGTGAATCATGTCCACGCGATGGTAAATGTGCGATTTGTTATAGTTATTGTTAGATTAATATCGTGTATGTAACGCAACATTCTTTCTTACTGCTTCAGGTACCCAATTTACCAAAGAGGAAATCCGCAGTTACGAATTTTTCTACCAAATTTTTGGATGAAATTAGTAAAACCCAAGTTCAGCCAGCCTCCAAACGTCGTTAAGTTTGTGGTTTCTATGGAAATGACTAGGGTAGATGTTAAGAATTATTTACAAAAAATTTATAAAATTCCAGTTGTGGACGTCCGAACGCAGATTGAAGATGGTAATTGTTAGTTACAACGAGTCAGAAAAATTTCTAAGCATCATTGATCATATGTAATTATATTACTTTTAGGTCGCACCAGACGTGATCCTCTTAAAGGGTACGTTGTTAAGGACGAGGACTCTAAAGTTGCCTATGTTGTGCTAGTAAGTTTATTTGTAATTTTGTGCCTATTAAAAAGCAATTGTGCCTTACGAGTCCTGTAATGCACCTTAGTAATGCGTTTTTATTGTTGCCAAGTCTAATTAACCTTTTCTTTCTCTCACGTGTGCATTATTTTGTTATTTTACAGCCTCGCGAAGTAAAATTTGAATTTCCTAATGTATTTCCTAAAAGTGAAGAAGAAAAAAGGGATGAGCAATTGAAGAGGTTAGACGAGTTAAAGCAAGAGTATAGAAACTTTGCTGGAAGAAATGAAAATAAGAAAGACCTTCCCGGATGGTTTTCATTTTGATGAAGTGCATGTAGTTGGTAATTTTATAAATATTAAAAGTTCATTTAGTGTCTCTGTTGACTTTCATTAAAATGATGCAGGGGTGTCTTCATTTCAATACTCAGTAACAACAGCCCTATAGATGATGTGCACTTAGTCCTGCTTTTTTGACAAATAATAATTATTTATTATTTCGCCCATATTTATACAGGCAAACTGGGTACAGGTGAAGGAAGCGCAAATAAAGTCTCAGCAAATATCATGATGAAACAAACATTCCATATCTTTGTGCTAACTTTTTGTGAAGATGGGGAGAGGAAGATTTAAGGGAAGTAAAATTGCTATCACCTCATATGCTCTGATATAATTTTAGGTTTTATCACTTATATAAATCCTCTAAACATGCCGATAAAATTGGTGGTCAGATGGGCTATATAGGTATTGTTTTTAGATAAACTTGTGGTCGACAACTGTGTAGATATTTTCTATAAATATTGCGCTTGTGGAAAACTTTTAGAATCGTTCAGTTAACTGTACTCATGATGCATGTGCTACAGGCTCTCACAGTCACTTATACAATAGAGAGTGAATTTTTTAAGTCACCAAAAGCATTGTAGATACCGAAGATGCTTCATTGCTTGAAAGTAAATCTATTTCCTCAAGCAACTGAAGCTTCATGCCTACCAGATCTACACTGTGGTTCCGGTAATTTTATGTGTTAAGATTACCTTACATATATTAGTTCATTTCTGAGTCACCTGCGATGCTAGCTGAAATCCTGTTGAAACTGTTGTCAATTGGAGTTAAAAACCACGCGTTATGGAGTTTTCTCACCATGGAACACTACTGAAATCTCTGGCTTAAAGTACAATTTATCTTTCAATCTACAGTCATGCTTCTCTTGTTAAAATGTAATACAATGAAGTGAGATGGTCTGTGTTTGCTAAGCAGGCATTTACTGGTAGAAAGGTCGATAACGTTAATATATTTGCTTCCACTTTGTGATAATTCATGTTAAACCAAAAAGGAAAAATGATGTATTCTGGAGTTTCGTTATGTGTTACCTACTAATTTTCAGTACGGATACCTGATGATGAAACAAGCAGTGCTTATACTTATTTGTCCAAGGGACACCGTACATAATACACAAGTATCATGTATGTGTACCTATAGAACATGTCAGAATGTAATAAAGAAAATTAGGTGTGTAGGTTAGATTTCTGTAAATAAACCTCTCAATCAAGAAATGCAAAGCCGTTCTCTGAAACACACTCAGCCTTTCCTCTAATTTTATACCAAATAGTAAGTTGAATACAGTTTTATGCATATCAATATTGGGCCTCTTAATACCATTGAGGTGCTAGATGATATTACATGAATGTCATGACACCATCTAGTATCATAGATGTGAATTTTATAATTCTTTACAAGATATTTTTTAAAGATAAATTACTGAATAATATACATACGCCACATGAGTTGACGAAACCCGGGTCGGTTGATATTAAATTGTGTGTGGAGTATTACTACTGTGTTTCATTATGAATATGTATTACCTACTTCCACAACGTCATGCCTAAAACGATTTCTTATATATCTGGTGAAGGTGTAGCCACTGTAGTGCAGCACCTCTTACATCAAACTTTTTACACGAGTAATTTAGTATGATTAGCAGCATCAAAGGTTCTGCTGAAATCAAATAAGATGCCCATCACCTTGCATTTTTTGTTAATTCCATTCATAATATAATCAGCAGCATTAAATAGGGATTGTTCTGTAATCTTTTTCAAAAACCAAACTGGTAAGCAGGCAATATATTGATACTAATCAAGTAATCAGTCTGTCTCTTTGAAAATACAGTAGAAACTCAATATTACGAAGTCAACGGGACCGGATAAATTGAAAATTCATAATATCAAATATCGTGTGAACGAGTATCCTTGACCAACATCACGAAGTTTTTTTTGTTTCCTGGAATATATGCACTCCCGCAATATAGTAGCATGATTTCCGATATTACAATTCCTGAATGTATCAATAAATGTGTATTCATGTCAACACAGTTCATTTAGTTACACACAGCTAAATTGTTCCTTTTTTCCATGAGTCAGAGGCAATCAAGCGTCTTTGCAAAATTTTTCTGCAGTTAGGACTAGGCCTACGAAGCTTCATTAGCGAATGTTTATATTACTTTTATCTCTGCTGAAAAACTTGTAACGTATATGTGGGCGATATATTCATATTTTTAAGCCAATATTGATGCATTCACATTCGAACACTTCAGAAAAGTCCATCAAATGTCTTCGGGTTGTGCCTCTCTCTTTATCTCTCGAACACAGGCCGGCGACCGTGTGCAGGCCTCTAGCATACACTATGGAAGTGCACGATTTGCGGGATCTTTTGCAACTAGATGCAGCTCCGGCTATAGAATTTAGAGAAATAAATTGCCACTAAAAGAAAATCATATGCTCCACGATGGGTATTATAGATTATACCTAAATTACGCTAAATCAGTGGAAAGATTCTCTCAAGGATGCTATGTCAATCATTTATTTTTTACAAATAATGATATGCCTGTTAATTTCGAGTAGGGATGGGTCGGTTCGGTTCTCGGTTCCACCGGTTCTGGAGCTTAGAACCGGAACCGAGGCCAAAAATAATTGGTACCGAAATAATTGGCGTGAAAACCAGTTTGAAACCTACTAACACTCCGAAAGTGGAGGCTTCACATTAAAACCTGGTGAAATAGTGTACTTAGATGCTTCAAAGTCGCGAATTATTCTAATTCAGTCTCTGAAAATGATTATTGATGACCTTATCTTACCATTGAGCAATGCAAAGTAAGTGGTAAATTAGGAACCGAGAACCGACGTTAAGAACTGAACCGGAACCGAAAAAAAGTGGAACCGACCCATCCCTAATTTCGAGAAATAACAGCCATACCCATAATATCGTGGTTATTTCCAAGACGAAGGCTCTGAAAGAAGAGCTTAAAAAGGAGTTTTATCTATATGTTTACCTCCTTACAAAAGTAGATAGTACAAACCACGCCCTTCAACGGTGAAGGTGTAATAATTTCCTTTACACCTTATCAGCTACTAACGATGGTAACATAAATCCTTAATTTAGGTTTGTTACTATCCGAAAGCTTCAGTTGTCGCTCTAGTCAAATCAGGTCGCCTGCTATTATTCCACTTAATTGCAAGCATAATTTAAAGATTCGATCTACGGAGGAAATAAACATCTAGAGAGTCGTATCCTTATGCAGCGTAGTCACATCCTCCTGCTCTACCTCAACAGATTATGCCTGCGGAGAGGGAGGACAAGACATTGGAGAGTGGGGTCTTTCTTTCATCATGAATCAAGATATTCCCACAACCCAATATTCAAAGTGTTACACCCCGTGCACAGATTCCTTGTGAAAGGGAGCATTTCAGGGGCCCAAAAGTGGGAATGTGAGGCCTGTTGAGCCAGCGGGGACACCAGGAGGGAGGGAAGGGGCCTTATCTCCTCGAGGGCCAGCACTGGGGACTTCGGAGGGAGGGGGTGACTATTGCCCACCAGGGGGCAAAACGAAGGGTCACTGAAGTGACATGACCAGTGCGGGAGGGAACGAAAGCCTTTGCTGGGTTCCCAGCAAATGTGAAAGAAAGGTAGTGGGGGAGAGAAAGTCGAAGTTTTGGAGCAAAGGAGGTGGAAAACTGGGGGAATTTTCTTGGTGGGGACTGCCAGGGGAGAAAACAACATGGGAATGGATGGGCATTTCCATTCCTTCCCTTAATTTCCGATCACTTCCGGCAATCTGTGAAAAGGAACTCAGCCAATAATAATTCAAGAAGAAATACGATGAACTAATGTTTATTATAAAATAGTTGTCAGCTCTTCTGGCGACAGAATGACCAAACTTTTCTGCAACAGCACTTCTACTTAACTTTTTTGATTCAATTTCGGGGATCATTTTCACCTACTATTCCAACGTTATTCCTTTTCTCTCTAACTCAGAGGGTTCCAATTCCGTGGCCGTGTTAACATACTGAGACTTTTGCAGCATCACCCCTAACCAAAGATCTCGGTCAATTCGTGTCCTGCTTCCGAACTGGCTGGGTACCAACTAACTCCCACCCCTGATGTACTCCGGGGTGTATCATCCGATAACGCAAGAGAGAGATGAAAGTACCTCCGATTGGACTAGGTTTCTGACGAGGCTTTCTGCTCCCTCTCCGACGACGTGAATTAGGATTTTTCAAGGAATGGTTCTGCTTATCATTTAGTCTTATGTTTATCTCTAACAAGGATTAGGCTACAAAAGCCTTACCAGATTCCTTGTCAATCTGGAAGATCGCAGCTGAGAAGATATCTTTTAGGATATTTTTTTGCTCGCTGGGTAGGAGCGAAAGGAGAGAAATGTGTAATATTATACGACCTGAATATGTATGGGCATATTAACTTTCTTTTACAGTTGATTGTGAATGTGCCCAGAACAAAGCATCATATAGAATTAATGTGACAAACTAAGTGATCGTATGAACCAAGGAAAGTCTAAATTTTTTTTCCCTTGGCTGTTGGCGACGGAAGAAGGAAAGGGTAATGTTTAATTACGAAGAAGATATCCTTCCTCGATGACTACATTGAAACGCTCAATGAGGACAGTAAATGAAACCTGATTCTTTCGATGATGACTATAGTCAGCCGGAATAATGAGGCCATGGAGTAAGGTTGAGTAATCAGTCTGAAATATGGAGGGAGAAAAACGCTTCCATGTGTGATATGCATGACTGAATTTATCACCCGAACTCCATATTATCTCTTCCGATGCCTGTGAAAATGTTTTTGAGTGCATGCGCGCAGTAAACGATTACTGTACTAGGAATACCCCTCATGGATTTATGTTTGGGGAAAACAGGTAGCAAGAATGTCAGGGATAATAAGAGGAAAATGCTGGTTGTAGCTATTAGTTTCCTGCGGGTGAGTATATCCGAACTTGAGAAATTTAAGTTTTTTTTACTCGTTGGCAAAGCGAAGATATTTTTAGTCATATTGTGACATATTTTATGTACTACTTTGCCTATTATTCAAAGTCGTCCTAATGCATAATTTCATGCCAACCATGATTGATTAGGACCCTTACTCTGGCAAGGAGCGTCTGAAAAACGCGGCCATGATCCGTCATTATTCGTAAAAATGAGTAATTTTTTCATGTGGGGACTGAGTACGAGGTTCGTAATTTCAAAACGTCATTATTTCGTAGTATCGAGTACTTTTCATGTATTTAGATAACCTTATGTTCGGGACCGAATATTTTGCTTCATAATATCGAGGATCGTAATTTCGAGTTTTTACTGTATGTACTTAAATATTTTCCCAAACTGTGGAATTATAGATATTGGCCTATAATTATATAACCTTCTTTTGGTCAACTTTTTTTTAAAGACTGGGACAACCTTTGATATTTTTAGAGCTTTGGGATATGTACATGCCATAAGCTAAAGACTGATTTACTAGTAATAAAAAGGGTTAATTATAGTGTCTCCACTATTTTTAATAATATTACAAGTCACAACGTCAATGTCTGCTGAATTTTTCATTTCAAGCTTTACTAGGTAACATAAAAAAAACCTGTGATCATTTCACATAGGTTGCATTTTTCAATTAAGGAGATGAAAACGTTGAGCCTATATGTAAAGAAAAGGGTAGTGAGAAGCTAAATATGGAGCATGGAGTAAGGATGTGGGACTTGAACTCCTATGTGTGAGAATGACAATATATTGGTGGCTTGGGAGATGTGTTTGTGGAGAACAGAATAGTATTACGAACAGAAAGGAGGATGAATATGTTCAGCATGGTGACAGTGGGAAGAAAGTTACTGGAAAGAGGTAGAGTTGGCAGATGGAACAAGTACCTAGGAAGAAAAACTACATCGACCATTGTTGGCATAACATTAAAATGATAACATGTTCCAGCATTGGTCCAATGTCAGCTGCCACAATTGGGCCAGTGTTGGCTGCCGCTGTAGGGCCTACGTTAAATGTCATAAAATGAGAGGTATTCATGATTACCTCTCAAAATCCAATACAGGAAAAAACCATCAGCTGCATCTATGCTTCAATACTGTTCACACTTGAGTACCTTGGATGGGTGCAGCAAGCACCAAAATTGAAGAAAATTATAAATTCACCCAATGTGTGTAAAAAATATTTACTTAATATGTGCTTATACAAGACTTGTTTTTCAATCCTAATTGTACAACATTTTGTAAATAACCCTGCATAACTTATTCTTCTTTAAAGATGACAAAGTACTGATAAACGTATCAGATGTAATAGGGAAGCAATATATAGCTGCTGGCTGGCATTGATTTCTTTGCGACAATTAACTCTGTAAGATTAACACTGGGGTATTTTGCACCCTTAAAACATTTCCCCAATCACCATTTTGTGGATAAAAATAACCATGACTGATGAGAACATACAGTAGACTCTCGATAATACGAAGTTTCAAAAATACGAATTTTTTTGAAATTACAAACTCCGGGCCCCGGGAACAAATGGAATTCGTTTTTACAAACCTCGGCGAAAAACTGCTACAGTAAAACTATTTTCCGGTGTAGTCACCTAACAAATCAGTGTTGCTGATTGTGGTTCATCAAAAGTGAAATTTGTGGATATTAGTCCATTCATCTCCCACATATGCCAGTCTTTACTCATCATTTTCCGTGTGTAACTCAGTATATCATTTATACTTTGAGTAACCCTGGAAATCGTAGCTAATGCCATTATTTATCTTATAGAGTGGTTATTTTTGTTTTAACTGTTACCAGCATTTCCAAAATGTACACTGTTCTCTTTTGAACAGCACATACCACATTCGCTGCCGTGCACCTGGAATTATGGAGTTCAAATTCTCTGTGAACTCTACCTCATCCTTTAAGGCAAGCACTCCTAGCTCAACTCTCCGTGAAGAGGCTGTCCCCACTCAAATCTTGTAGCATAGACAGGGTAGGTGATGCAGTTAGGAAATTTGGGTGGGTTGTGATGCTTTGGGTAATTATTATGACGGCCAGGGAGTTTGGGTGTACAGTGTCTGGGGGAAAGGGTCTGGTTGTGGAGAGGGTAGGTCCCAGTTGCAGGCATATCTTTATCTGTCTTGCCGAGCTCGGAGGGGGTGGGTGGATGGCGTCATGGAACATCTGTTACATTCCTTCCTCTTCTGGGCAACCCTGGGGGGCACATGCTGGTGGCTGATTGGAACCTTCGGGTGCTGAGTGAAATGGGGAGCGTCAGGAATTCGACGGCATTCTTTGTTTACAGGTGGTTCTTCATCCCCTCCTCTCGCACTCTGACACCTCTAGACCATCCACTTCCCCCCCACATCCCTCGGAGACCCACCCGTAAGCAAAGGATGCCGTATCCCTACCCTCCCCATTCCACTCAGCACCCGAAACAGTTCCAATCAACCACCTACACACGCCCCCCAGGGTTGGCCAGGAGAAGAGGATGGAACGTCACAGACGTAATGGCATTCCCCCACACCCTCCCACTTGCTCCCTTCAAGCTCAGCAAGAAAGATAAGGATATGCCCACAACTGGGATCTTCCTTCTCCGCAACAGGACCCCCCTCCCCACGCACCGGAAACCCAAATTCCCTGGCTGTCATATAATCCTTGAGGAGACAATGCGTAAAATATGCCGAATCTCACCCCATTTGTCATCAAGGTCTTAGTAGTGGAAAAGAAACAATATTACCTCCAAAGATCATTTATTCAGCTGATGATACAGAAGACACTAAAAATAATAACCTATGAATGATTTTTTTTCTGGAAACGGGTTTAGTTCCATGTTTTTCTTTTAGCTATGATTGGGTGATAGAGGGCTTGTAAAGCATGATTGGGCCATCATAAATGTGTAGATGTTAGAAGCAAATGTCTATTTTTAGCTGGCCCTGCTGACTTCGTATTATCGAGAGAACTGTTTATAACTTATATTCTTTCAAGTCCAGGTGAGATGAATAAGAGTTTTCTCAACTTACAAGGCCAGCTGATATTGGCCCAATGTAGTTTTGCTGCCTGGGATATAACATATAATATCTCAAAGTGAAAATTATACAAGTGGCGAATTCAATGAAGAGTCAGCTGACTCCTTTTTGTACTACCCAATAATTACCAGGGAGTATAAAAAGGATCGATCTGTAGTTATTATATGTATAAGTATCGCAGAAGTGTTTATGGGGAATGGGAAAGGAACCACGCTGAGTGTCAAGCAAGTGTCACTGGCCCCCAGCATTAGCCCGATACTAGCTGCCATTGTGAATGTAAACATCGGATCCTCAATGGTACCCAATATCATGCCAACACAGCCTGGCAATACAGGCTGGTATTACCGATGCTCAAATGACATTGGCCCGGTATCAGTCCACAGTCAATGCAGCTTGGTTAGTCATGGCAAATGGATGCAAATGGCCATTGGATATAGAAACTGTGCAGCATTATCAGAATGAAATAATGATTTTATTTTTTGGTCACGCTCGTCCAGGAGCAAAATTCTTTCCAATTTTGGGTGAGACAGGATGAGTTCAAACAGAAAAAAGAAACAAGAAAATGAGAACTAGCTATACCAGTAAATGTATTTCAGCAATAGTCAGGCCAAGTGCAAACCAACAACTGATTGAATATTATTCTCCACAGAGATCTCTAACAGTTTGGAACAATAGTGAGTAGCCACTATGACACCCTCTAGAAAATCTGACTTGAAGTGGCCATTGCATGAATGTGAACTGCCAACTCGACTCGAACAGAGAGTGTGTGAGGGGAAGTTTTTCCGATGTCAGGAGGGGGTGTTTATGGCAAGGTCAAGGTGGAGTGGTGGCGAGCGTGGAATTAGCCGATAGCTAATTATTTTTAGATCAGCTAAGCTTTAGAGGGTAGGGAAAAGTGTATGAGTATAGTGGGCGAGGTGTAAGTATATCATTGGAGCATAAGGAACTCTTTTCTGACTACAGTGGGAGGACACCATCTCCTGGCCTGTGTGCTTGGAAAACTTCTGGTCTTCTTTCGCATTCAGGGGGCTATATAATTGATGTGGTGAGCTAATGCTGCGGCTGGAAATGGTGCAGTCTGGACATGTTACATTTTGGAATCATAGGCATTGTTGGTGTTGTTGGCTCCACCTGTCACCAAGCACGAAGGGCGAAGCTAAGTCTGGAGGGTAATTTTTCCCCTGAGGGTTAATGTCCAACGAGGGGGAAAAATGGGGGGGTTGCCAAAAATGCTAAAACTGGTGTAAAAGAAATTGTTTTGGACTATATGAATAGAAGTAGAAGTGCATTGATCTAGAAGTGTATTGATCTAGGTAAAGAAATACCTTGGGGAAGAAGTTGCTCAAAAAATGCCAAGCAGAGTTGTGATATACCATCAAAATCCACTGTCATCATCAAGTGTTCTACCAGTAATAGTTGGCTCATCAAGTGTTCCTTCCTGATCCAGCCTCCTTTTTACTCTGTAGTTGTTTCTGTAATACAACACTACAGATGCCCTATACTGTATCACTCTTAAACCCCTCATGTCTTCTACCTTCCTTCATGATAGTCATTATCCTGACTCATTAATTTCTCACCCTTCCCATCTTCCTACTGACACCCTCCACTCTATCACAATTATCGTGTGTTTAATGCCTTTCAATACTTCTCCTGTCCACTTTTTCTAACCCCTTCAAATTAAAAAAAAAACATAAAGGAAGAGAGAACTATGTATAAAATATTACCTGCTATTTTTATCAAGTGATTTTTGAGTCATAACACTTTCGTGCTGATAATTTTTAGCAGTTAACTCTGTGAGTAAAAATGTTTGAACATGTTTTTCAATCTCATAAACCTTATTGAAAATTCAAACTCATAAACCTTATTGAAATTTCAAACTCATGAATTTTATTGAAAATTTATGAGAATTTTTACTTTTATCCAAAAGTTCTGCAGTCCCAATTATCCTGTAAAGTTCTTAGCTTTCTTTTCAGAAGTGATCCATTATGATAGGAATATTTTTGAGGCCTTGTTTGACCCACTCAACTAGGTTTTTTTGATGCTCGGAAATTCAACGGATCAGGTTCCCCTTAATACCTATTTCCATCTCCCTTTTACGGAATTTTTGCATTTAATAATCTAATAAATGGTAGACTCCAGTAACCTAAACATACTCCGTATCTCACTTCACAACTTGACTCCCTCAAACACAGTCACAATTTTCAGTTTGTCTGTCGATAAAAACACTTCAATTTTTCACTTTGACAATGTGGGTATTCGAGGAACCTCCCTAAGCAATCAACACACTTAATTAATTTTCCTCTGCATACAACTCAAACCTGACCCCATTTGGATGGACTAAATCCTTTACAGGACCTTTCAAAACTGGCACAATGTCTTTCATTTCCTAGAACTTGCTTTCGCTTATAGAGGCTTAGGGCACTCACTTGAACAGTAATGAAAAATGACTCTCACAAACATTTCTACTTTCTCACTTATAGAAGTTTCTCACTTATCAGTTCTTGCTTATCAAGATTCAACTGTAGTAGGTTAATTAAATGAGTGTACACAGGGTAATAAAAATTGAGATATGAATGCATTTCAGAACAAAATAATCATCATAAATAATTGTCTCATTCTATGTACATTAATTTTAGTATTTGTTAATATATATCAACAAAATGTTATTTGTCTGACAGAGGATGGTTGCCAATAAACACCCAAGGCACAAGGCAGGTCTTATCAGATCAGGCAAAAGTACTATGTGTCCTTGCAAACTTTTTATTTAAACTCCCCTGACACCACTTTTGCTCCCTCCGTTTCTGACTTTCATTCTTAGGATAGAGTCAGAGAAAGTATTTGGATAAACCTTTCATAATATTAGGTGAATTACTTGGAGGCCCAACTTCTAATACCATGTCATGTTTTCCCTTTCAAAAGGATACTAGGACATCATTTGATCTGAATCAACGATTCCACTCATATTGGCATTGTACTGTACAATTCCTCTGGCTTCTGTGAAGTATGCCCCCACCTATTTGTGTCATCAACCATTTTTGCAATGAATTCAGTGCTACAAATTTTTCAAAAGTTATAAGTGTGAAGGCGATCATTGAGTTAGCTAGAGATGCATCAATGACATGAGGTGGATAATGGTGGAAGGAAAAGCAAGGCTTTACCACTGTACATGTCTTTATTCAGCCACGTTAAAATCCCAACTGAACCTTGCCACACTGTATGGCTCCACATGCCCCTGCTCCTCCCTTCAGGGAATGCATGATCTTTTCATCAACACCCTAACATTTCCCTCACATGAGCCACTCCACCTTGAGGAGGAAGATGGCCACCCTTGGGCCTCCTCTATTCTGGTGACAGATAGATGGGGAACCAGGGTCCAGAGGAGGGAGTTTTGGGGTGAGTGTGGACTGCCTAGCAGAGACTTGGGTCAAGAGGGGGAGCGAGAAAAGTTTTTAATTCCCCTTCAAAGGATATGAATAATATTTACTAAACTAATTTTTCATTCATATCCAAGGACGTTAATATATAGAATACGGAAATGGTACTATAGTTGAGCTTCTAGAATGGAATTAAAATTCCTTAAATGCTGATTATGCCGTGGAGCACTTTTGATGAACGTCTTTATGCATTTACAATAAAAAGCTTTAAAAATATGTAAAATACTATGCGGAATATACAACTGAGAATTAGCTACAGTGTTAATATGCCAGACGATTAAAAAAGTAAAAACTCATTCAGAAAAATTCTCACTTATGAAATATTGGGTTGCAAACAGAAAAAAAGGCAGAAATGTTTTAAAAATATCCTTTTATTACACTAGCAGTGTTAAAACAGGCAACTGATACTTTTCTCATGCTCAATGCCGATGGTTATATCCGAGAGTGGAAGATACCTGTAGAAGAAGGCATGATGTTGCCCTTATATATTTAGTCACTGACAGGGAACTGCAACGACGTAGATGTTACCTCACGAGCATGGAAAGTGTTAATGTGATTGTTACAATAAACTGATGCATATCATTCAGGCTCAGCTCTTAAATTCTTCACGTGATTAATGATTTTACTGCAAGGTCATTTGAAAATTTTAAAAATGTCTGTAACATTTTTAAGTGTTTTATTTTATTTGGTTTATAAAATTACAGAAAAATATAACAATATCAGTCTTAAAATGAATAAATATTACATCATCTTACAAAAATTATTATAATTCATTTAAATACATGATAAAACAATTTAAATGTGAAAATTAAAATAATGATGAATGATAGATTATTAATATATGGAATCTGGAGGATGTCTTTCAATTGTAGGCATTGTATTTTGTGAAATAATTTGGTCAAGAAAAAAATGTCCTTTTGTGTCTCATAATTGCAGAAAGTATTTATGCTTGTCAATGTTTCAAAGGTGAAATGTACTAGCATAAAAATTTTTGGTCGTAAGTTATTAAGTGATTCATTCTTAGAAATTCAACGAAGACCATTGAATATTCCTGTCACCAAATATTTCATTAAATTAGACATTGACCCCAAATTCATTGCGCAGCCAAGGGTATACTTGAGGGCAATCGGTGCAAGTATAAAGATACCTTTCTCCTCCTAGGTCTCTGCTTTGAAGTCTGCACGTTTTTGGTAGGTTGCATGCCACTTCTAGCGGTGTGTATTCCTGAAGAGAAATCAAAAGTTCATCAATTTTTCATAAAGCTGGAAGACATACCTATTTTAATGGTATTGTAAAAAGTATAAATTTTTGTAAATTTTTAGGCATACATTAATTCAAAGCAGTATTTGTAGTAGTATTTGTAATTAAAATATGCACCCCATTTGGTTTCATCCACTTTCGTTTGAATATCCAGATATGTGCATTGAAAATAGAGTAAAATCAAATTAACTTTGTTACTTCACACTATTTATTTGGTACAGCCCAACTGGTTTCAACAGTGCCGTGTCATTCTCAAGGGTCAATTCAGGGCTTTCTTGTGGTGGTTCATATTTATATTGTATCCAGGGGGGAGGATTTGGGTTGGTATATGGGGAGAGGGGGTTAAAATCTGACACATGATTAATATTACACAAATGACTGGCTAAAACAGATTTGTTGTCTAAATTAACAAAAGATTTAAAATGTTCTTTTGTCCTTGCCCTAAAGTTACGTCCCATTTGTCCCACATAAAAACAATTACAGCCATTTGTATCACAGTATAACTTATAAACACAACTATTCAGAGTTAATGCTGTCCTTAGAGTTAAAAAGTATACCACCAAGAGTTGAAAAATAATAAAAACATACTTTAGCTTCACCCTTCTCAATACATTATGGACTTTTTACGACAGATGGTTCAAAAAAGGAACTTTCATCAATTTGGTTTCAGAGGGGGTGGGTAAAGGCTAGCTGGCAATCTAATAGCTTGCTTTTGTTGTTTTTTTACTGAGTAGTCTGTCTTCCATAAAGTAAGCTCGCGAACCATTGATGAGATATGTTCATGCTGTTTTCTAACCCTGGTAAAACTGTTATCCTAGAAATGAGGACCAATGCAGATGATCCCCTGGAATCAATCTAACTTCAGCTATTTTTTCATTCTCAAATTGTTATATTCCAAATGTGTATATCCTCAATTTTGTACCTGATATGTATAATTCTGTACAAGTCTTGATTTGCAAATATCATCAAGCTATTGTTGATTTTTTGCATGAATTTTTGTCCAATTCCTCAACCCCCTTCAATTTAATAGGCATGTTTTTACTGTTAAATACAACTTTAAAATATAACCATGATTATTTGGATCTATGCACTATGCAATTTATTGGTTTACTTTGACCTTAGTTTGATATGCTTTGGACACCTGCCTACAAAATGTACAAAATTGCCCTGAAAACAAATTTGTCCGGAAGCTCATAGCCAAATCTCTACCTGAGCCTCAAAATGTTTTGACCTTTTGATGCTCAATAGCCCTCTATTATTCTGCATCCCACTTTTTACCCTTTTGCTGACAGCACCTTGCTGGTAGACTGTGAAAAAAATGGCAAGTCCAAAGTTTGCAACACACTTTTTTTAAAATCATTTAAGAACATAATTTTATTGGATGAACTTCTTATTTATCTAAATGATGACGATACATTCTGGGTTTGGCAAAAGGTTTGAGTTCATGCAGACTCTCACCAATGTAATAAATATCTAGAAGTCAAAAAATTCAGCTGATTGAACTGATTTGATGGATCATGTAATATTTCGACCCCTATGCCTACATCAGTGCATCGTCTCATCAAGGGTAGGAGCCTGATGAAAGGTAGTCCACGTACCGTACTCACAGCATCTGTTCCTCAGTGAGGCAGCTGTGAGAAGGCATCTGACCCCAGTGGGGTGGCCTATCAAGTGATGGTGTCACGTTAAAAACAATATTGAGGCAGACAATGGGAAACCACCTCAATTAAACTCTCCCAAGAACAAAATGGACTTGAACAATAGAGCATTGAATCCTGGCAACTATGGGGCCCGGGTCTAAATGAGTGGTGTGCCCGGCAGCAGGGTAAGTAAGGACTCTGCGGTCGACATCTTACGAAATCCTTGCACAAAAAGAACAATTACAGCAGCAGCAGTGGTGAAGAAGAAACCATTTGTTTGGTTTGTTGGGATTAAGCGAAGTAAGATGGAGAGACCAGGAAAATTACAGGATTGAGTGGATTGAAAATTACAGAGTTATATACAGTGGAGGGGAAGAGAGCCAGCAGGGAGTAGCAGTTGTATTGAATGCAACATTAAGAAAAAGGGTATTGAATGAATAGGTAAGCAATAGAATATTGGTTGTCGAAGTGAAAGCAAAGCCGGCAAACATAGTTGTAGTACAAGTTTACATGGTGACAGGGAGACATAAAGAGGAGGAAGTAGACGAAAAATATGACCACTTGGAAGAAGTTACAGGCAGGAAGAATGTAATAGTTATGGGAAACTGGAATGCTGTAGTAGGGGATGGAGGGATGGAAGTGACACAGGGGAGTATGGGCTGGGTGTAAGAAATGACCATGGTGAGAAAGCAGTGGAGTTCTGTAGAAGGAATGATTTTGACTACAAACACATGGTTTTAACACCAACCAAGTCCTAGGTGCACATGGTAAAATGTCGGGGCATACTGAAAGATACCAACTAGATTACATCATGATTAGGCAAAGATTCAGGAACAGCATGAAGAATTTGTATAGTTTCCTAAGTGCAGATGCAGACTCCGATGATAATTTGGTGGTGATGAAATGTGAGATGATACTGAAAAGTTTGAAAGTAGGAAGGAGAATAAAAAAGTGGAATGTAGGAGCAATGACTGGGATGAGGAGGGAATATTAGGAGATTGTGGATAGATACATGAGGGAAGAAGAATAATAGACGAAAGGTAAGAAATGATAAAGACGGACATAAAAGAAGCAGTTGACAAAAATATTGGAACAGTAGACACTAGGAGGATCAAGAAACCATGGGTAACAGCAGAAATGATGTGAAAGATCAAGAAAAGAAGGAAATGGAAAAATGTAAATACAGAGCTAGGTAAAAGGAGATTAACAACAGGCTTAGGAGAGAAACAAAGAGAAAAGTGGTGGAGTCGGCAATGCGAGGAGATGGAGAGACTCCAGAGAGAAGGAGAAGTAGGCAGTCTGTATTCAAAGGTTGGAATGTTATCAGGAATCAAGAAATGGAAAACGGTCCCGTGCATCAAAGACAGAAGGGGAAATTTAGCAATGGAACCAGAGAAGATCCAGTGTCGTTGGAGGGAATATGTCGAGGAACTGTATGATAGTGAAAATAAAATAGGCCTAGGAACTTGGACAATGAAAAGGATGTGGATCAGGATGACATCATCCCTGGAATACTTGATAGTGAGAGAGAAAAGACATTGAGAGAAATGAAGGCGGTGGGGATAGATTGAATTTCAGCTGAGTTTCTGAAAACGTAGGAAGAGGGGGAAGGGAGAGATTTTATGAACTTGTTCGTAGAATATACGAGGAGGGGGCTTGGCCGGAAGATTTTGTAAAAACTGTGCTGATACCGAAAAAGAGGGTGACAAAAGAATTTGAAGACTATAGAACGATAAGTTTGATTTCTCATGCGGCAAAGGTAGTGCTCAGAATCATCAACAGAAGAATGAAAAAGAGAGCAAATGAATTTCTAGGTGAGGTTTAGTTTGGGTTTCTGAAGGGGAGGGCCACTCTTGATGTAATTGCGGTGATGAGAATACTAACGAGAACGTAATCAGGATATATTCACATGCCTTGTTGATTTTGAAAAGGCATTTGAGAGTGTGAGGTAGGAAAAGTTAATGGAAATATTGCAGAAGATACGAGTAGACTGGAGAGACAGGAGACAGATCTGGAATTTATACATGGCGCCGAAGGCACAAATGAGAGAAGCTGATGAAGAATCGAATTGGGCCACAATAGGTAGGGGAGTTAGGCCGGTCTGTCTGACCGGTACTTTTTAACGTATACTCAGAGGAAATAGTGAAAGGGGCTTGGGATGAGCTTGAGATGCCCAGGAGAAATTGATAAAATCAATGAGGTTTGCGGATGACATAGGACTAGTCAGCCAGTGGCTTGCAAAAAATGCTGGATACGTTTCAAGAACAGTTCGAAAAATATGGGATGGAGATAAACCAGAAGAAAACAAAAGTAATGCCATTTTCAAGAACAAAAAAGGCCAGTTTAACTACAAAAGTAGGAGATCAGAAGCTAGAGCAGGTGGAGCAATTTAGGTATCCAGGTAGTGTGTTGGAGGAAAAAAGGTATAGCCTATTGAATTGAGAAGGAGAATAGCATTGGAAAAAAGAAGCTTTTACTCGTAGGTGTGAACTAATGACAGGGGATTGAGTGGGGAAGTAAAGAAAAGACTTGTGAAAAGTTTAATATGGAGCATTGCACTATATCTATGGGGTGGAAATATGGGCTTTACAAAAAGAAGATGAAAATAGACTTGGGGCTTTTGAGATGTGGGCGTGGAGAAAGTAAAGTGGGTCAAAAGGAGGACGAACGATGAAGTGCTAGAATTGGTAGGCGAGGAAATAAATTTGATAAATGAAATTAGGGGAAGGCAGAAGATGTGGATGGAAAAAGGCAATAAAAGGGGATGGTGTTTTGAAAGAAGTGATTGAGGGAGAATGTTGGGTAAGCAATTAAGAGGGAGGAGAAGAATTGGTAGCTTGAATAGAATGATGGGAGGCAGAATGGATGAGGAGGGACATCATGTAAAATTTAGGGGGTGGGAAGAAATAAATGCCCATTTAGACCTACCTTCACCAGTAGAAAACTAATAATAATACTAATATTTTATTAGTAAGTACTGAAAAAATTTCCAGTACTAGATTGGAGCAGGGACCTACTGTGTTACAGACCAATCACTACTACCATGCAAAAATGTATTCAAATTAGATTTTTTTAAAATTTGATGTCAAAATTTTGTAGACGTTTAGAATTATAATGGATTTCCTTATGTTTAAATAATTTGTAAAGCCTGAATCACACGATCATTTTTCTCATCCCTTTAAAGGGATCCTTTAAGCTATAGCTTTCAGGAACCGCAAAAATGATAGCTCAAGCTATCATTTCGCCGCTCATACGATCATTTTTACCATCTCCTCTCGTATCATTTCAGTTCGTGAGATACGGTAAACAACTTCGTAACTATGGATGATTTACATCGTCATCAACTTCTTTTGGCTGCAGCCAAACGTTTCTTTCAGAACATGCACTCTGATTGGCTAAATGACAGGCCCGAGGGACGGAAAAAAGGACGTGCTCAAATGACAAAAAAAGGGATAGCGATCCCTATCATTGCCGCTATCCGTGAAGTGATCAAGTCAGACGATCATTTTTAAGCTATCATTTGAGCTATCCCTGAAAAGAGATGTAAAAAATGAGCGTGTGATTCAGGCTTAACCATTTTGACTATGGTCATTGAGAGAGAAAGGTGCTGCCCTTCCTACAGTTTTATATGAGCTAATAGGTAGGTAATCATTCATAAATAAAGTAATGTCTGCACTTACCCTTCGCTTGCATCCCCAAGGCTTGAATTGCTCTACTTGTCCTAGTGGTATTGGGTTTTTCATCCATTGGACGGCTTGCCAATTGGTTACAAAGTAAACATCAGAGCGCTTACCCATTTCATCCAAGAATTTCTATTATCAAGGAAAGGAATCACATGAATTATGCATTGATAATTGTTCAGCTATGAGAATTTCAGTCAGTAAATATCATACCAGCTGTTCAAAATCAACATCTGTCTGACATGAGTTGTATCTTACCTGAAAAGCTATTAGGAAGTCAGGCTTTTTAAACCAAGTAGAGTGGAAGTATAAGCCATAAGGGGCCCTGTTACTATCATAATGGCGGTGGAAATTTTTCATGAGGCCGTTAAATATTTCTTTACCAGTGAGATGCTGTGGACAACTGTCAACCATGGCACACTGGTATCCCTAGAAAAACAAAAGGTGGTCTTTGTACTCTGACAGGATATATACACACACACTAGGGGGGCTCTGCATCCCTGTCTGTTTGTGATGGCCCATCCCCCTCCTCCTTTTGCTTACTACTCATTATTTTTCAGTGCTAAGGGTTTCTTTCCTCCCTTCCTTCATTCCCCAAAACATTCCAATATCTACAGTATCCTTCATTCCCCGAAACATTCCAGTCTCTACCCAGTAATCCTGTACTATGTCGCAAATAACCTTAGCTCTTAATCACCTCCCTCTAGTAATTACCACTACAGCTATCCAACATTAATAGTATATTGTCTGAAATTCAATGTAGCTGCATCAGTATTCTTCATAAGTCTATTTTAGATCAGTATTAATTCATTTTATTTCACTGTTAGTTTATTATGTTCCTAATAGTAGGTACAAATATAATCTCTTTAAACTACATATTTGGCATTTATTTTCCCGGTTGAGCACCTATCCGGATGTATTTTTACAGTGATTTCTTTAAATTGTACTATTCTTAGCTCACATGCATAAATAACATCTGTGAAAAGTTATTCTGCATGTCCGTGCCTACCAAAAATGGTCAACCTTATTTCAAAAATCAACTGCGATGGCACCTTCCAACCTCCTTGTATCTGCCTACATCCCCCACAGTCCATGCATAACAAAATAGCCCATTTTGCTTCATGAATCAGCTACAATGCTGCCTCCAGTGACTTTTAACATCCTTATATAGGCCTATCTTCCCCATGAATTCTTATGAGAGTCAACTTCAAAAATGCCTTTGGTCATCAAGGTGAATGTTTCTCAAAACAATGAAATTTGTCGAAATATCAATATATTTCATGGAATAATTCATGATTTGAAGCAGAGAGCTATATATCATGTTAATAATTAGAATTTTATGGTATTTCATTTCTTGTGGTTCATATCAAGTGTTTCTAGGATAACAAACAGTAATTAAGTTTTTTAGTAGAAAAAAATGCTACATGAAAAAAAAAGTTTAACGTTGTTTTACATTTTGGGGAATAAAAAAGTGGGTAAAGTTGAACCCAGGACAATAAGGTGACGGAAAGGTAGCCTTAACTACATGAATTGACGACATTTAATAGGTAATTTACCAAGAATCATATGATCCAAGTTGGTACAAATTCTACATCATCCCTTCAACAACCACTTGGTGGAATCCTTCATTCAGTCTTCATTGTCGTACGATCTTGAAAATCGTGGTTCTCTGAATAATCAAGCATTGCACTTTCATGTGATGGTTTTTGGCTTATCATAGATTAAGATTAAATCCATACCTCAAATTCCAACTGATTCATGACCATCTCCCAAATGCCTGGCTGTGATCTGGTGGGACAGCGCTGGTTTCCACTTCCTCCCACACACACGTGAGGCATGCGGTGATCGAGTGTGTATGGCCAGAGTGGTGGATCTGAGAATGGAGCTGCAATGGATGCATCATACACAAAACCAAATTCACGCATCATGGAAAATTGCCGATTCCAGCCAACTCGGAGGAATGGTACTCGAAGACCTACATGGTAAAGAAGAGGTAATTATTTACTTAGCCATGATGCACGCAGGTTAGCTACCTAATCAGTAAGAAAGGAATGTTTGAATAACAGATTTCATTTGGATGGAATACAGTCTCAATGTATATTATTATCTAATTTAAGCAATGTTCATAGGTAAATTTTTGCACCAGAAAGCTGTTTCTGTTGAAAGCTGTAAAAATGTTTAAGTGAAGATATTCTTAAAATATAATCTTTTTACACAAATTTCTACGGCTTCTTTCACATGTGTTGTCATAACTGTGGAAAATTACCTCTTATATCTTCCATCCTAACGTTAGAAAAACGATTAATTATATTTGCTTGTCCAACCATTTCATCGAACCAGTCTTCAACGGTAGCATTGTTCGTCCACCATTGTTCTGGCCCACGGTGGCTATAATAGAAATAAATAAATCACATTATATTTTTATCTAAATAAACCATATCAGCTTATCCAAATACTTTGAAGTTCTCGTATATATTATTGAGAAAGTTTGACCCATGTAATATTGATAAAATTTCTAATCGAATTTCAGTAAAAACGATTTTTTTGTTGATAATTTCAGTTTAATTTCAATCAATTTTATTGGAAATCAACTCACGTAATGGAATGTACAGCTATCTCATGTCCTTGATTCCACAGCTTTTGAACTTGCTGGTAATTTGTGTACTGGTGAGATATGAAGAATGTTGCATGGATGGGGCACCCATTTGGATTGACCCTTGCCGTTCCTTTTGTTGACGGGCCCAGATATAAAGGAACGGGAGCCCCATTGGCTGGAGGTGCCTCTGTTTCACTTGTTGTGGACTGAGTTGGAAATAGTTTGTCTTGAAAGAGTTCCCAATTATCTGCATTCACAGCATCATCAAAGGTGAGTATGATCATTTGAGGAATCTGGAAGAATATTTTTCTCTCCCTTAATATCTTTCTCATCAATTTTTAAAACATATTGGTATTAACCTCATTTGCTCAGTAACTTTCTCCAGGAATTGAATATACTTATAGTCTCTTATGCAGTCGCATTCATTTTTAAAGATTGGGAAGAAGGTGCAGCATTATGAATTTACTTTCTCAATCAAATCATTCATCATATTTAATTTCCAAGAAGTTTCTATTTTTTATTTACTGAAAACATGCTTGTTTTAGCATAGTAACCACACCTAGGAGTGGTTCCTATGCTAAAATTTTCTTTAACTTTCTCATTTTTTTAGTATATTCATTATTTTGAATAGTATTTTTCATTCGAATTGAATGCAAATGAGAGCATGCATCTCTCTTGTCTTATTTTTACAACTAAAAAAAAACGTATCATACCTGACTAGGCACCATGTTTCCTGGCACTGCTGTTCCATCTACGGAGCAAAAACAGTCAGGCAGTTTGCACGTAATGGGATCACATGGACTTGCAGCATTGGGATCGTTGTTTGCCTCTGTAAAACAAAATGTAACCAGGGATGAACTTCTTTTGTGTAATCTACATTCATTTAATCAAAACTTATCAAATTCAAATAATATCAATAGACACATTTTATAGACACACATTTACTCAATAGACACACATTTTCTCAGGAACATAAATAGCTGGTTAAAATGCAAAAAATTACCAATTCAAAAAGTTTGTACAAACCACACCATCCTTCATCAGAATCATCATCACAATCTGATGTTCCATCACAGAACATGTCCCGAGGTATACAAGTTCCGTCAGCACATCCCAGTTCATCATCGGGACAGTCAGCATTTTCCAGTAGAGGTTTTGGTGACTTGAGCTCTGCAAAAATACGTTTTCAGCATTTAATTTTTGTTTATTTTATAGACAAAAAAATTTCCCTGCCTTTTTAGCAATAAAATTATTTTTCATGATACTAGAACAACTCTAACTCCACAGATATTCCTTATTCTGAGGGAAGTCCATGACTTTAAATTTATATGTCCTCATGACACCATAATAGATGTGGTTCTCTGATTTTTGGGTAGTATTACAAATGCCAAACTTTATTTTACATTTCTTTCCAAGGATGAGATTTTCGTTAATAAGGTTTGAAATTGTTATGCAAAATAAAAAATGGCTGCATATTTTTGCTGATGATAAGATTTTTTCAGGTTTTGTGGCTATTTATGATCAAACTATGATACTAATCTATGCTTGTCAAATAATAGCCATTTCCTTGTGATTCTTGGATGGCCTGGGAAAGAGGGGAATAACGGAGGATTTTTGGTGAGTGTTTTCTAATCTGGCATTCTTGTTAGTTACTTAGAGATACGGAGGTCTGTTAGATAATGCCCAAGGAGTTTAGAACATACTTTAGGAGGCTTGCCCTGATTTGAGAAGCCAGGTCAGTCATCTTGGCTGGATGCATAGGCTTACTGTTTGCAATACTCATGGATAAATTAGTTTTTTGTTAAGTAAAACATATAGTAGTAAGATAAATAATGGAATGCATTTTTAAAATTCATCTAATAAATGTTTGAGCATGGTAACACTCACCAAATATGTAGCGTCAATAGGTTCTGTTTGAACCACCATTTAAGGAATGGGGTTAAGTCATAAGGGAATAAAATGCATTAATATCTCCCTCAAATAGCCATAGGAATATCAACAGACATGACTGTGATGAAATTTGAGTACGATTTCATTGTTGTTTATGTTTTAATACACTTGCAGTCTCCATAAGGGGCAGCATAAAATGCACTTGTTTGTACGAAGTAGTTGGGGTCTGATCTTTCCCAAGCATCCCCTTTTTGGCTTCATTGTCACCCTTAGACTAGTATGCCAATACCTTCTCCAGTACATTCTGATCTCCTTGAATAGCTCAAATGGATGGTGTCTGCCATTCCGTATCCATGGAAACCCATCATCCATTGGCTATCATGCCAATGTCTCATCCAGTGGATTCTACCTCCCTTGATGATGCCACCCTGATATTGGCACCATCTAATTGACCACTATGCTGCTTCTCTAATTAAATCACTTAGTATTTTAATGTAAGGGTTTTCACTAAACAATATGACATCAAAAGGGATCATTTGTTTACCTGCTGTGATATGACAGTTGTCGACGTTCAGCTTGAAGTCACATATTTGGCGGTTGACATCAAATAGGAGGCTAGTTGAACATCTAAACTCGAAAACCTCTCCATCTATGAGTAATGAATCCATTTTAGGGGGGAAATATATCAGTTAACATAAAAAAGTAGAGAAGAGTATTTAAGTAAGACATTTTAAATCTCAGCCACTGGAGAATGCACAATTCAGTGATGTATAATTCGAATAAATTTCCCTTATTTTATCATTAAGAAAGCATAATTGAGGCAGGGTGAAATTTTTACATGTGTTTGAATAAGCAAATACAAGGATCGATTTCATTGATTCTTACTCTATAATACATACCTAAGCACAAGTAGTATTTTGAACATTCTGTATTAGACCAAATTCGATTAGCTTTGCGGTTTGGATTTCTGTAGAATTTGTCTTCGATCAAGCATGGAATCCTGTTTGGTCTTTGCCGTTGGCGACTCCATACCGAGTTTACATTCTTCCTGGTGTTATTGCGGCTGTCAGAAATCGGATATGTCCTCAAGTGTGAGGCTCCATCAGTGTCATACTTATAACTTTCACTTCCTTCATAGTCTCCTAGAACTTCATAGAATAAATAAATTGTGAGTATTATTAATTTCTTAAGCATTTTTAATTAAGCATTTTATAAGCAATTAAGCAAGCAATTAAGCAATTAAGCAAGCATAAGCAATTAAGCATTTTTCTCCAAAATATAAAATATGGTGTTAAAAAAAATGATAGTACAGTGACGATTCAGCAGCGCTGCGTGCGTGATTAATGTCTTACTTCTTCACCAGTGAGAGTTTTTTTTAATATTAAATATATGAGTTAGTGCACATGAACCGTTGCGCGGAACCGACAAAGTTCAGCCACAAAATCATTCAAGTATGGCGCGTAATCAAACGAAAAACGGATCTGTTAGGCGCTAATACGAATAGTGTTCCGTGCTTGCATATGCTCTTGTAATGATCAGTTACGTGGAGTAGTCAGCTACGCTGAGCATTGAGTCGCGCATGAATAGTTTTTTTTTGTGTAAAAAAGGTTTTACCGAGGAAAAGCGTTGCTAAGAATTTCGAGGTCAACCATATGAGCTCTCGTGAAGCTTGTCCCACTTATTTCAATTTGGAATAACGGGGCAACGACCGTATCGGTGGAGGTAAAAAGAGATAAAAATAGAGAGGAATTATGGCGTGGGAATTTAAATGACAATTCACTCCATTCGTGTGCGAAAGCGTCCGTCGATGAGCTTCGAAATATCAGAACGAGAAAAAACTGTTTCGAAAAGGAAAGCGAGTGAGAAAGGAAACAAGACGCAATTATGAAAGCCCCCAGGGTTTACTACTGCTCCACAAACCCAGAAAAAATAGGGTATCCGACGTATCGGGTCGTTTTCAAGGTCTTCTAACAGACGGAGGCTGTTTTGCAGATGTTGCCTTGGATTGAAGATGGGGCGGAGAAAGTGTTGCGGTGGGAAAGAAGAAATCGGGAGGTCATTAAAAGCGAAGGTTAAGGACAACGCTGGGCTGCGCCAATGGTAGATCTTTAGCGTGAAAAAGACATCGATATAGGAGTGGTGAATATGAACATGTAAAAACTCTAAAAATTGTTATTTTGCGTGAAAGAGCTTAGCGGTCGGGATGGTGAACAAGGAAGATGCTTATGTGGAACTTACCAGAAGCGGTACCTGCTAGATGCAGGAGAAGTAAGAGAAAGGAGACTCCGGTGTACAGTGGACCAGTCGCTCCCATGCTGCTGCAGCTTTCACTGCTATCTCCCATCTGTCCGAGACAAAAGTGGAAGGATCTCCTCTTATATACGAGTGTCGTCGTTTGGCAGCAGCAAGCCCTGGCGGAGATTCTAAGAATCGTTTGACTTCTCGGAAGACAGCATTTGCAAGTCTTTTAAAAGAAGCGCTGAAAGGGTGGTGGTGCAGTTATCGTGAATATAATTAATGATAATTGCTCTAAATAAAGTATAAGAGATGAATTTCCGTTCATTTTGATTTAAGATATCAACTCCTACCCTCGGTTCCTTTCCGGGTAACACTGAAGTGAATAGCGACGAAAATTTGTAGTTTTCAGTCTCACACAAAAGAATTTTTCCACCAATGGGATATTTTTTTGCTTTATTGGCGTTTTAGTTCAAGGCCGACCGCGTAGGCAGCGGACTAGTACCTAGTTTAATGAATGTAGAGTGATAATATTATTCCTTATATTATCGTTCATTGTTCTATCTTAGAGCATTGTTTGAAAATGCACTTTCCCATCACACTGTCATTCAACGTAAAAATAGTCGCGAAATATGGAGAAATATTACTTTGACGTAGACTGCAAGTTTTTTTAATGAGAGAAAAGAATTTTAACCTGTAGCTTTTTCTAGGCTTTTACCATTTTGCCTTTATTCCTACAACATGGAAAATGATCCAACATGATGAGGCTAAAAGTCTCAAGACTTTAAAATTTTTAAAAAAATGTTTACGTGATAACAATGATCATCCCACTCTCCGATTCCTGCATCATGCATTCTACAATTTCCTAGTTGTTGCTGATAATTTCTTCTGGGCAATTTTTGGGACAGTCACTCATTTCGTCCTCGCTTAATTGTTTGGTAGATAGAACATTTGGCAAAAATTGAGCACGTGAGACGGTGACATTTCAAGATCATGTGCTGTAACTGTATGGGAAGTAGTGAAGTGCAAATGAGGTATTTTTATGAAAAGCTGACGTAAGGTTAGAAGTCAGAAGGGCTTCGTTGCGTTACTCTAATGATATTATATTTTATTAGTGGTTTAACCAACATCAAGTGAAAGGAATCTCTTCATACACATTTAAAAATTCATCAAAATACCTGGCAATTAATGTAGAACACTTAAACCTCATAAAAACTATGCAATTCATTGTTATAAGTTTATTTCTCCTAAATATTTCATTCACGAAATTCGATGAACATAACTCTGCCTAAATGATGGCTGCTAACAGGTCTACCGAACTATGACCATTAATCTTACTTAAGCAATGATTCAAATGCAAAAGTCTCATATGACATGTGTGACATTTATCTAGACTGCCAAAAATGTGATGAACGTAATTTCAAATTCAGTTCCGCGACCTCTAAATGCTTCGCTGACGCTTCTTTCCAAATAAAATATCTTAAAACGACGTAAAAACAAGTTCACGGATATATTACGCACTTTCGTTACTTAACTGCTGTGGTCCACATTTCAATTGGTCTATTAAATGTGTAGACCCACCTAGAGTATACTTACTATCAGTGTATGGGTTCTCGATGAAGTATGATTGCTCTCGGAATTGGTAGTGTGCATTGGAGAGGTGCGAAGTTTTTTACGAAGGCGAGTTGATAACTTTGGTGGGGTACATCCAAAATTTTAGAGGAATATGGTTGAGAATCGCTATCATATCCGGGATTTGATTTCCGGATAGAGGTTGATTAAATTTAAGGTGGTTGGCTTTCCCAAATATTTTTGAAATACATCAAAACTCCATGGCACTGTGGTTGGTTATATCATTTAAAGTTATGGATAGTGAGACGGAGAGGTTTATTAAGTAATTTCCTCCGCGTAGCTATTATCGAAATTACCGAGGAGATATAAGTAGGACAGATTTCACGCATTTGTGCATGCCTGTATGAAATTCAAAAAGTAAAACACAATTGTATTTTTTTAGACGTTTCCTTTCATGATTGGCATGTAACTGCATGCATTTGTGTGAGATTTTAGCTGTCTTTCCCAAATGTCATAGTTCGAGATAAGACGCTGAATTGCACGCGAAGCTTCTGTGTTTCAATGGTGAATTTTGTGGACCCTACAGTAAAAACCGGTGACGTATTTCCTAGTAAAAGGATTGTTTTCTCGAGACGGTGATGCTTGCTGGTGTAGAGTTCCACACATCGTTGCGATAGATTGATAGGTATTATGTATGTAGATGTGGATATACTGTTCACGCGTATGAAAAGGGGTCCTCCATGAATATATTTTGCTACGCTTAAGGGACAACTGCTGTGATGCACTATTATCCGCAGCCTTCCGTTGCGCTTGGAGTTGCTTTACGGCTATCCATTGCTCAAATCCATCATCCATTGCCCAAATAATAATGTAGAAAAATAAATAATATATTTATAAAATAAAGAATGTCTGTTTTATCACTCACTAAAAATCAAGGATTCATTGGCAGCGTTATGGGGAGGTGGGTCTTAAAAAAAATATTACGGAACGTCATGTGGGCGAAAAGGGAGGGGTTGAAAAAGGTGAAAAATCAGTGTTACATAGAATATGGGTGGTCCACACTTTGGATGGAGTGATAGAGTTATATGGATGAATATAAAAAATTGTAAATTCCACAAAATTACGCCTGAAACAATTTCCTACACATTTACATAAATGTAATATGTATAGCCCCAAAGCTGTAGGTAAAGGTTTCATTCGTCGCTCTATTTCGAGGAGCATTAGAACTGCTCCTCGAAATTTAACTTGACCCTATGCGCTTGGAATGACTCGCCTCTTTTTTCCTTGTCGAGTACCGTGGCGTGGAAATGATGTCAAGCGAGGGGGCATCCCATCTGGCTCCGTAAGTGAGCATATTAGCTGACGGCTGAAACCTCAAGGTGAGCGCAAGTGAGCGAACCAAATTGCAGGATTGAAGGAGAGAGCAGATATTCAAAAGCATCCCAGGGGTGGTAGCCGAAAGGTTGGAGCGAAGGGAAGGGAATATTACATTTAGGCAAGCCTTTCGGGACATAACGAGTCATTACTTGCGGGCTTGCTTGTGTACACCAAGGTAGGAAATCGCAAGGGAATCGAGTTTGTGTGGTAGCCTTTTAGTCGGTGTGTGGTTTGAGTACTGGCCTCCCATTCCGAGGGCCTGGGTTCAATTCCTGCAGTGGCAGAGACTTTTTATTTTTATGCTGGTCCACACTGGAGTGATATGCGGAGAGCCCTTCCACTTTAGTCATTCGTCCGTCGAAGGGCCGCAAAGGAATGAATATTTAGGCGCTTTTAGAGGAGAACATTATCAGGCTTTGTCACAGTTAAATGACTGGTGGTGGGTAAGGAATAATTCCACCAGATCTTACAGTTAACGTTCTCCACGTTGGATTCAATATCCCCAGTGGCGTATGGCAGCGCAGGAATCGCGTCGATGTCGTAATGGTCTCTCAGGTGGAAATACAACAAACGCAGAGCCGAGTTGTGCCGGTGTTTATATGCGTTTTTCGCTTAAAAATTACAGCAAGAGAGTGGATGACTAAACGTCCCCGGATGCCCTCAGTATTCTCTGCTTGTCGTGTCTGTCACAATTGCCCCTAAAATGAGGCGATGGTACACGAGCGTATAGATGACACCAACTTGGCTCGCGAGGAAGAATCACTCGATTTTGGACTTCAAACCAGCAGAACGAAAGAATGCCCGACGTCTCCCCGTTCTCTTTACTTTTACGTAATACATATATGGATACCCACAGGTGATTTTACACCGAACTTCGCGGGGTGGGAACTCATATTCTTCCAATGTACTACCCTTCTACCCCCTATAGCTACCGTTCTCCTGCTTCAAAATTTCATCCAGCCAACTTTTGTGAAAGTATTGTGATAGGTAGTCTCTTTTATCACATCTTTATTCCTCTCTGCTTCTATAACTCATCTTTTTTTATTAGCACCAGTTTTAAGCGTAGTTAACTATAAGCTTTTTAGCGCCTGATCAGAGCAAACTTTACCCACTTTATTAACTTTCCCTCTACCTTTCCCCCTGCATAAAGTCCACCCTTCGTCATTCTCATCTCTCTTCAGTAAAGTGCACCCATTTCTCGTTTTCTTTGAAAGTTATCCATATCTTCACTCTGCCTGCTCTTCCACCTTTTCTTCGCCAAATTTGTTTCACCCCTGTGTCTGTTTATTTCCCTGTATTGCACCTTGCTTCGTGTTTGTTACATTTTTCCATATCCTTCTAGCCTCAATTTTCTCCATTATTTCTGCTGCTATTCATGGCTTCTTGATCCTTTTATTCTACTGCTTTTATTTTGTACTACTGTTTTTCTTGTCCCCGTCATCTGGCATACCCTTAGTTTTGCGTCGGTAATCCCTCCTGCGTCTCACATCTTAAGTCTACTATTCCTCTCTTTGAAACCATTTAATCCCACTTTATTTTTATTGCTAAGTTATGATTAGAATAGTTTTTTCGTATGAGAAGCTGTGTGTACTTTTAGTGCCGCACCTAAATCGTTGTCTAGCCATTATGTAATCTATTTTGTACATCCCCCTCTGTTCCCTGGAATTTTCCAAGTGTGCCTACGCCTGTGATGTTGTCTGAACCTTGTGTTGGTGATAACTAAAATCTCTCACTGAACTTCACTGCTTTCTCTTCACGATCGACGACTCCCCTGCCTCACTTCCGTCCCTCCCTCCCCGACTTCTGCATTCCAGTTCCCCATTACTATTAAGTGTTTCCTTCTCTGGACTTTCCTAATTAATACTTCCAGCGGTTCGTATATTTCGTCATCTTCTCGAGGATCGATCCTTCTAATGCTCTCTAGTCGGAACGTGCGCCTGAACGACAACTAGGTTCGTCGGCATCGCATCACATCAATTACCAACGCTCCATTGCCCACTCTGCACCAAAATCATTACCCTCTTTCCTAATTTTGCTTTTAATACTGCGGGTACCCCACCGCTAACTCTTTTCCTCGCCACTGCATATCACTCGGTAACTTAATGCACAACCTATTGTTATCCTTCCATCTTGGTTCCCGCAATTCTAATGTGTTTAAATTTCCCTTCTCAATTTCCTACTTTGCATGCCCTAGTTTCTCTGACTTTAGTATCTTTCCTATTTCCTATTCATACAGTTTTTGTTCTCTTGTGAGTTATCCTCTCGGCCATTCCTGTCGTTACTGCTTCCGCGAATGAATGTTGTGATATGAAGGTCACATTACTTGCTGTTGTTATTTGGGGGAGGCGACCGACAGCTCAGGTTATTTGATCCATTTAGAATGGGAGGGTAATTGGGTGGAGGTAGGATTTTCCTGGGAACGGAGAAAGGGTGGAGAGAAACCCGGCGTCGATATTCTCCTATTGGCCTGCTCTTAGCAAAAGGTGTCAAGGGGTTTACAGCTTAATGTCCCCGCCCAACGTTCGGAGTACTGCACTCGAAGTGCTGTCTACAAGGCATTCAAGTAGGGACCAGTATACCAATGAAAAATCTGCCCCTGTCGGGATTTGATCCCGGGCCCACGGGATAGTGAGCCAGTACTCTAGCCGCCAAACCAACCCGATCCTTATCACGTTGCTTCTCAAACTGCCGGGCACGACTTCCCCTCCAGTGATTTGGGACTGGGCCCCGTCATTGTCTGCATTGCATACTCCATGGTTCGAATCCATCGTAGGTATCGTGGGAAAATGTGATCGAGGTGCCTTCCTGTTGCTTGCCTAAATATTTTTCCAGCGTGACAACATCGCTTGATAGGCCGCCCGTGGATTGTATTCGGAGACGTTTTTGCCACCGCCATACTGAGGAATAGACGCTATGTGAACTACTCCTAGTCGGGCTACTGCCCTTCAATCAATGGTAGTCTGGAGAGGGTAGTCCCTCCAGGAGCTCTATCAATAGCTCCCTTCTGTGTATTACCAAGGGCCATGGGAACGTGTACGCCTATCCTACCACATCAAGGTCATGGTCCACAGGGAGGGTGGAGCGTTTTGACCGGCTCTAATTCGAAGGTCATAGTACGTTGTAGTTATCTTTGGTTTTAGGTGCTCTGACGGCCAAGGTTATATGGAATCGTTTAACCTAAGATCTTAATCCTAGTAAAAAGGCGGTATTCATGCCGTGGTCGGAATAGCATCCCAAGACTTTGCCAGGCCAGCGCGTTAAGGTGACCTAGCGACCTAGCTACCACGGCCGAATCTTTCACCTTCATTTCGTGGTAAGTTTGAGATACAAATCCTCTATTTTCTCTTGTCTTATAATTTGAAATTTAATTATTTTTATGAGCCGATTTTACTCGATCGGTTTCGACGCTTTTTTTCTCTGGCTTTAATGGGACACCATACGGTAATATTTTATCTTATCCTAAATGGCAAGTACAAAATTTGCCTTGGTCAGAGGAAAAACTATTTTCTGTTTTGTTGATAGTCGCACGCACGCCCGCAAAACTTCGTTTTAATATCTCGAGTGCTTCTGCCATGAAGTCATTTCGAAGACACTCAAAGGTGAGGAAAAATCTTTTAAAATGGCAGAAAATATGTTTGATATGTGTATTTTTCGTCGTATATTGAGTTCCCTCTCCTATCTGTTGCCCAACTGCGGTTTCAGTCATTCAGCCTTACCCTGGAGTAATATATTATTATTACTATTACTTAAGTTTAGCGAACATGTTTTTCCTGAAAGGGCTCACGGCATATCTGCAGAATTGCAATGTACTCCTTAAATTTTTTCATCTTTCTCTTATTTCTTCCCACGAAATGATTTCTTGCCGCCGTATTCGTGCTTTAATGTGGAAAATACGGCAACAATACTAGTTCCTTCCACAGAACTTCATGAAAAAAATGCTCATTTGAATGTGGCATATATTTCCGCACGTTGTGAGGGCGTTTGCACTGAATAAGTGACTGGTATTTTTGGTATAGTCCTACATTGCACTTACCTGCATTCCGTATTATTACGATTCTTTGTACCACTCAAAAATATTTCAAACCCATCTTTTCGTGCAGCAAAGTGAGCAGTTAATATTCTCAAGCTAAGTAATCTTACTCTTTCAGGACATTAAGTAATTTCCAAGTTCATCAAAACCTAAGCATAACTGCTCGGAGAATTCTTTCTTGGAGGTAGATAACGCGCAAGCCTGCATGAAAGTGACTTTTTCCCTTCAGTGCGCCGAATAGGGCCACCTTGTGGCCGGAATTCGCGTATTCGCTTCGCATCAATGTCCCCCCTCCCCTTTTTCCTTATTCTTTCGGTTTTTCTGTGCATGTCCATCCTTAACTAAGGCCTCCGCCTGTATGTAGCGACTGCGCTCTTTCATTCTACTTTTTTGTGTTCAATATGCCGAAATCCGTTTCTTCGTGATATCGGAACCTCTTCGTGATATCCTGAGTGAGTGTTTCAAGTTTCTAGGTCCCTGGATAATCATTAGTTTTCCCATAAGTCTGTTTGTTGTGAGACGCAACAGTGCCTACATATCTTTCACATAGTTTCCCAACAACTCCTTTGAGGTACCGTTGATACGTGGCGTGGGTGTTTCTGTGGGTGTGAAATCTTACTCCCGTAAATATTGGGGGCGTTTACTCGGAACGGAAATCGCTATTTTGTAATCGAAATCGTTAGATGGAAACGAAAAATGAATTTTAGTGGAAAAATTAATCTTCTTACCAGAGCTGTTCACTTGTAAATCAAAATTTAAAATAAGCAAAAGGTCACGCCCACCGAACAAGCTGCGTCAAGGATAACGACATCATCATCCTCCCGTCCTTGACTGTTTTTAGGGAAAGGGAAGATAGCGGAGGTGGGGAGGGGAGGTCTGCCTGAAGAGATCCTGTCGCAACCACTTCCCTTGGCAGAGTCAGCTGTGTGTCCCCCATTGTGATAAGACTAAGGAGGTTTGCAGTCTCAGATGTTATTGGACGAAGTAGCTGACGAACTAGCCCTTTGCACGCCCACTTTTCCGAAAGGGTTAAAAACATCAGTTTTTCGCCCCTTATAACTGGAGAACTAGTCGACGGATCGAAGAGCGGAAAAATACGGGTCTTTTTATTTTACAAACTCTATCAGATTCGGCAATAAAAACATGGTAAACGACCCCATTGCAGAAAGACCCTTGTTCCCTTTGCATATTCCGAAAATACCCGTGAGGAATTTTTGGGTTGACAGAATTTTTTCTTCAGAAATGCAGAAACTTTGAAGAAAAAGTCCATGAACTCAAACGACCGTTGGAGTATTGATGTCCGTTGATTTTAGTTTTCAAGGCCATAGTCTTCCAATTTAATTGTGGCTTTAGACTTCGGTAGCATTATTAGCCTGAACTTTGTTGGCACATAATGCTACCATTATTAGGTAACATTCAAGAGAGGGCAAAAGGCGATTTTTTATTACATTCCATAAACCTACGAAGGTAAAGCAACCTAGGACTCTCGGCGAAAAAGATATTTATTTTCTTTGTCTCAACATTCTTCTGACTGAAGGGTAAGCGTTGATTTTGAAGTCTGACTAGCTGGCTTGAACGTCGTGAATTGCCTTTGCCTTCGACGAGGCGAGTACATAAATCAACTACGTTTTATTTGAGTGTTCACGATATATATTCAATATTTCAATGTTTATCAGTATAATGCTTTTCCATATTTTTTCAGAGCTTAATTAAGATTGATTTCCAACCTTTACTCGCCTCGGAGTATACCAAAATCGTTGTAGCACTTAGCGTGAATTTGAACACTAGGGGCGAATTGGAAAAAAAAATCGACCCTATTATTTCTGATGTGAGGAAATATTACTCCGGTATAAAGTCCCTGCGGCGGTCAGCATCAGTTTTTTTGGCTGCTTTTCTATTATTTTTGGGCACAAGTGTTTTGTCCTTATAAACTTGGACAGACCCATGCATACTTAGATTTTGAGGGTATTCTCGATTTGGGATGCTATGTTCGATTCGGGAAGCTTTCGCTTCCGATCACCCGAAGACGGAGATTAAGTTATTTTTTCGAGGTTGAAAGCTCTTCATCACCTCATTCAGATGGAGTATTTGTGACCATTCCTCGATCTTATTCTTAAAATTCAATGTGGACGAGAAAGAGTCATGAATTGCGAGTAAGGTGCAAATGTTGTTATATATTTTTATTTCTATTATCAAGAGATTATGATAAAATTGGTAATGGCTGATCGAATCCAGTCAACATGCATGAGATACTAGTTGTCGGAATTATTGTACTGTGGGTACATGGGATATACTGTCAAAAGTGCGTAGAAGTAAGTTAGAATTTTAGTTTATATCTTGTGATAACCAGGGATCCGTTATTAGCGATATTTATGTATGCTTAAAGGGTCTACTATCGAGAGTTACTTGAACATAATCTTCAACGTCCTTAGCGAACTTACTCGTTCCTGTAGTTTCCGGAAGCGACTTTCTCCCCAATTGATTTGAAAGTTTTCCTTTCTGCATATTTTTAAAATGTCTAAATAAGTATGCAATCATTGTGCAATAGTTTCTTTTGAAAAGGGAATTTACTCTGAGATTACAAATTTATTTCTTTGCTGAAGCTGTCTTCAACGATATTCATTCCGGCTTTTCGGTTCTGTTTGTAGAGCTGGCAATCTCAATTAATGCATAAATTGGATAGGATTTTGTTTTTTAGGCAATTTTTTTCTCAGCAGGCGATTATCATCAGGCTACATTCTGTTAGGCAAATTAATTGTCACACGTAGAATAATTCTTTTGCTTCTAGCCTTTCGTCGATTGATGTGCGCACTTGAACCAAATGCTATAGTCGTGCTAATAGTCTTGCGGCTTAGAGCACACTTCTTTTGTACTGTTATACCAGCCAGAGTAAGTTAATGTGGGCCATTCCTTAAGGTATTTTCACCTTCAGTCCAGTATATTTCCTACTTCTTTTCATCCAATTTAAATTACACCTGCTTTTCCTCCGTCTTCCTATCTTACCTCTAATTGTGCCTTCCGTAACGGTATTTGGTGTTCCATCGCTTTTAGTCACTTATTTCGTTCGTTAACATTCTCTGCCACCTGATTTCCTCCATTGGAGTACTTTCCCCACCAAACATTGTTAATACTTCTCTAATAGTCATACCTTTACTCATACTCATACATAGGTATTTAAACTCATAACATACATACATGCATACAGAAACTCATATCCTCATATTAGCTTCAAATTCCCTTTATGGGAGTATCTAATTGTGTTTGTTTTCCTTAGACATCTTCATCCGGTATATTCTGTATTCTCTTCCAGCCACGTGTCAAACGCTTCCAATACATTTTCATTCCTTTCTGTAAGTGCACGTTTTTCAATCATGACGCACCACGCTGCAAATCTTCTCTACTGTGTATGGTAGATTTAGGTACCTACTTAAACCGTAGATATTATATAACGTTACGTAGCCTAAGACAAACAAGATATCCATGCCAGAAACCAGACTAGAACCATGACGTTAGGGTTGCTAGATCGGCACATGACCAACATGGTAACTGCAGCCGGCTCTTTCTTAATCTTTACCTAGGAATCCTCTCACGAGGTTAAATATTTTTTCCAACCCTTTTTCCCGAAAATACACATGGTGCTACGCCACCGTTCATCTGCATCTACATAATACCTTGCAATCCACCATAAAGGTGTGTTGCAGATGGCGAATTCATACCAAACATGCATTATATACATATGCATAAAAAGTATTAGTAATAATATTCTAATGTAGACTTCACAATTTATAAAAGATAAAAATAGCAAAGCAAGCATGCAAAAACATGCTGTTAGAGTGGTTAGCTTAAAGTATTTACATAAACATGCAACTACCTATGCTATTCATTGACACACTCGTATTTATGCTATTGGATATATTTACAGCTATTCATATCCCTAATTGTACGAGGAAAGAAGGGCATTTTGAATGTGTCAGTTTGGCAATCAATTTATCTAATTTTGTGATTATGGTCCAGTCTACCATAGCAAGTTGGAGTTCGCAAAATATTTTTAACGTCATCGGTGATAATATTGTCTTGGAATTTATTTAAGAGATTAAGTCTAAATTTTAACCTACGATCGGATAATGATACCCATTTTAGTTCATTTAATAGACTGGTTACGCTAATATAGTTATCATGCTTTCCCTTTACAAATCTTACTGCACCGTTCATCCTAAATGGTACGCTGGGAATTAGATTGCTCCACCTGAGCCGTTTATGACTCATATCCTCATATTTTAGCTTCAAATTCCCCTTACTGGAGTATCTTATTGTGTTTTTCTTTATGCGGATCTTCATCCGATATCTGGACGAACGTAGCAGTTGCTACCCGTGGTAGAATAAACCTTGCCGTGGCATAGATAAATATAATATATATTTAATATTAAAATAATTTGTGCTAATGAACTACGCAGGCTGAAAATGGGGGCCAGTGCGAAATAATATTTTTTTTTTAGTTTGGGAAAAGTGCTGGAGGAAAAGCGGTACAGCAGTGGTTAAGTTCGAAGGAAAATTGCGTTGGCGAAAGAGGCGTATACTGATAGAAGATTACTAATGACAGGGTCTTTGAATTGGGACGTGAAGAAAAGACGAGTGAAAAGTCTAATATAGAGCTTGGCTCGGAAACATGAACTTTAAGGAACGAAGATGAAGATAGACCATCGGATTTTGAGATGTGTGTATGGAGGAGGACGGAGAAGGTAAGGTGGGTCGAAAGAAAAATGAATGAAGAAGTTGGATGGTGGGGGAATGAAGCTAGCAGATTCGGATTCAGCTTTGTGAAAATTCATTTTAAAACTTTGAAACATAACACGGTGTGGCAAGTAAGGAGTTTTAATGGAAATTAGAAGGCAGAGGGAGTGGATAGAACGGGTAATGAAGAGAGAGTGTGTTTGGAAGGATGTGATAGAGGAAAAGAAGTTGAATAAGCAGGGGAGAGGGAGGAGAGGAACGGGGAATGATGACGGTAGGAAGTACACATGTGGAACGAAAAAAGGATTTCTTATCAAGATTAGGGGTCCTGGGAAGAAATGTATATCGTCTAAACTTTATAGAATTTTCCTTACTGAATAATTCAACCAACAGACATATTAATGTAAAAAGAGATTTAATTTGTATTACTGACAAATGTTGCTGTTGTCTCCTTTCATTGAGAATCTCAAGTGTTGTCTATAAACAAACTTGTCCTCCATGACGACTCATTGTTTTCTTAAATTAACATTTTGATAATTGGTTACTTACTTTACACTTACTTAATTAATTACTTTAACAAACTTTCCTCAAATTTTAGAGAACTACCAATAACTGTTATGATACGGGAGTGAAGAATAATAGTCGAGGGATTCTGATTGATTTCGGAGACGTTGTTAATCATGCGTCCCACGATGCCACCCCACTTACATCCTCCCGCAACTGGTTTGGCGCTCTGAAGCATGGGCGTGGCATGTCTTCTCTGAAAAACCGGCCGTGCGTGCCAACGGATAAGGAAGTCGCTATAAGTAGATATAGGAGGAAAAGTTGGGAAGCTTAACGAGAGATCATTATATTGCCAACATTTTGTTGAATCCACTAGAATGTTGTCGCCTTTCATGTTTTGCGCGGAAGACTGGACTCGCCAAACGTTTGATTCACGTGTTGGAAGACGTCTGATGCCTATGTGTCAGCTCAGCGGAAACTAATAGGGGCTCCTGTCTTAGAAAGTATCGAATTGGAAGAGAGACGAAAATCCTGGAAGGCGGCCGTGGTAGTCAGGTCGGTAACGAGCCAGTCTGGAATCCTAGGGTCGCGGTAAGATTTTATGTTGGCATTATGAACCGTAAGGGTCGCGTGTTTGGATCCCGCCTCTGGCACGGATGTTGTGATCGCTTTAGGTTTGAAAACTTAGGTTAAATGGTGCGACATAACCTAAGCCGTCGGAGCACCCAAATCTATCACTACTACTTGTAAAAACCTTAGGTCTTATGAATAATGGCATTTCATAAATTCTGTATAGGTCTGCGTAGGCGTTAACTTCTCGGCCCACATCGAGCATTTTTAGATAAAACACTAGCATATAAGTGCTAGTTAAATATGAAATCATACTGTAGAAATAGATGAAATAGAGACAAATTATTTCTTGTCTAGGTTTTAATTAATGAAGTCAGGTCCACGCAACAATAGATAACAGTTATTAGATATTTTTGACCGCGAGCTGCTAAAAATTAAATTACATTTTTTAGCATGAAGTCAACATATTTTATTCAGATAAAAGCAGCCCTACCTAAAAAAATGTTTGAAAAAAAAATGCGGGAGATACATGTATATATTCTTTTAATGGTTTCAATATAACCGGATATTACTTACTTCTCATGATTGTGACAGTGTATAAAGATAAGGTTGCAAAATCATGTGCGTAAACTGAACTCTAGAGTGTTTTGAATTCATTTTTGCTATGGTGAGAAATGTACACCCTTAGTGACTGGAGTGAAACAAAATAAGTCGAGCTCATTTATTCTGGAAATTTTAAAATTATTTCACTTCAGTAAAAAATTAATTTACTGCTAGAAATACGTTTTAATGACTATTATTTGCCGAAACGAAAGTATAGGAATCACGTTTTTCGCGAAAACGAGGGTTCCCGATTACTTGTCGGAACCGGTATTCAGTTACGAATATATTTTTTCATTAGCTACCTAGTTAAGTATTTTGTGAAAATGTAACCCCAACGCCACCCATGTTGTTATGCATAGCAGCTTATGGCCAAAAATTCATGAAATAAGAGCACTGATATACCCCAACCTAGTGTTTCCAGATAATCCCGAAATAATTGTAATATTTGGCCAATTACCCAACTCGATGTGTTACTTTAAACGGGAGTCTACGGTATTTCTCCTGAGGTATTGCCATTTGCACTTCGGGAGGAAAGGACCGGAAGACGGTTGAAGAGTTAGTCGTCGACTAGATTTGAGCACTAATTTTGGTATGGTCATGAAGTGCATAGAAAACGCATTCCCTCCGGTCCTCTGAATTCACTATTTCATAGGAAGACGAGCTCTATGGATCTCTGGTTGATTTTTTTTGGCTTCACTAAATGGGGAAAATAATATTTTTTGAAAGTCATAAAATATTTTTTTTTAATATAACACATTCTTCCATTGTATCCCATTTGCCTACAAAAATACAACTATTTCTGTTTTTAATCATGCACCCAAATACACTTTATTATCTTTTCTCGTGGTATTCATCTAGTACGGTATGCCTTCAAACAGTTTTAAATCTGTAGATATTATTCTTTAGTTATTGATATATAATACCAGTGGATACTGTACCAGTGGTGTGTACGAACTCTGCGAAAAAAATATGACTTAGATGCTTTCAATCTCTATTTCGTTGGAAGAACTTGGAAGACACCAAAGGAGCTTTATACTATAGTAAGCTAGTATTGAGGAACTAGGACAATTCGATCAGGTGCTCGTGGAGGATTCTATACAAGCGGGTATAATTTGGCACATGGTGACGGAAATCATGTCTTTACATTTACCCAAAGTGTATTTAGACTTTAGGTTATTGCAGCGAGTCATATTCTCAATAAACATTTTCGGCAACAGTTGCTTAATGCACTTCATTGGCGGTCGAGCTTTTTCAGTCATTGCAAGGCGCATCATCAGAAATTTATGTAGTATATTTCCCAAAGTGTGTTTAGTAAATCGAAGGCATGAAATAAACTGAGTTTATCTAAAGTTCTTTATTTAAAGTTCTCTATTAAAAGTCGTTAATCATTGGGTATAGATTTACATCTATCTTCCGCTTGTCGTGAAAGCGTATTAACATCAGCCCATTGATCTAGATTACTTTTATAAAACTATCGTATATTTGATAGCCTCCGTGCGACGTATTGGAAGGGAAATTTTGAAGTTCATCTGGCTAGCCTTGACCTGCATGCGTCAAGGCAATAACGGCGAGTCCTTCCTGAAAAAGGTGCAAGGACGGGTGAAGGTTATTCGCGACTAAACCAAGGACCGTCTATACGGCCTATACCTACGATATAGACGGACCCTGGATCAAACTACCCGCCTTGGTGAACGCCGTCGCATCCCCAGTTTCCCTGTGCATGACTGTCTAAAGTGTTAAATCGTGTAAACTGTAAATCCCCGTCATAAACTCGTAAATTATCTTTTGCCGCCGTCTCAGAGGACGAGCATTTTCCTTTTTCGACTTCAAAATTCCGTGGAAAGAAACCGTACAAATCTACCAGAGTTATTTAAAAAATGTATTTCATTCGAACACGCTACCCGAGTTGCACCTCTTCTTTCTGCTATACGTACACCTTGTGATTCCGTCGTTTTACCGAGTTTATATCATATATGGGAACTATAAAGGAAAGGTAAGGAAATGTAACTGCTCACCCTACCTGAAGGCAGACTTTCACTTCACACCACGCGACAAGATCTTGTGAAAGTCAAGGAAACTCGTCCATCTTAATGGACTCGATTGAAGACACCCAACAGCTGCATGAGATGAAATTGAAAACCTACTTTAAAACGTAAAATCCCAGCCAGCGCGTCAATTCTGGTTCTTTCGTCGCTAAGGGCGCCAATTCTGGTTCTTTTTAGCGATTGCTAAGTACACATAGCGACGGTATTAGCGACTGTCGCTAAAAATCAGATTCCGGTTCCATTTTCGCTAACTCCACGCTAGGCTAGCGGTCGCTAAGGCCCGATAGCAACTGATAAACATCAAATTTATATTCTCGTTCGTATTAGCAGTAGCTAATTCGCAGCTAACTTATAGCAAACGCTAATTTACGTATCGCTGATTGTAAATCCACTCTAACATACCAGTGAAGTTAATAAGTAGCTGCAAAATCATTCTTAGGACATTTAACACTCCAAAAAAACGTATACGGTGAGTTCATTTTAAATTTCCTTCCATTTGTTGTCTTTTTCATAGAATCTAGTGTTTCTTATTTGTTGATATTTTCACCAAACTTTTTTCATCACTCGCAATTTCGGCACAGCAATTTCGAAACATTGCCGGAAGACCCCAGTGAGGTTATTATGATAGTTCGAGTACTAATTAGCGGTAATACTATTTTGATGCTGACGGACCAATCTACAGACACAATGCATTGAGATGGTGGTGCTATGCAGCAAAAGTTTGTTAAATGAGTCGTAAGTAGAAGTGTACAGTATTATTTTATAAAATATCGAATTCAACATCAAAGGACTAAAGACGATGGTCCTAACAGCATACATTATTTGTATTACCTACTGATGGATAGCGCACATCAAATACCTACTTCATAACTGTTAGGAGGGAGAGTTAACTAAATATAGTTTTTCCCTAAATACTTCTAGAAACGTGTAGGTCATGAACGTTCCCATGTAGTCCTATAAAAGGTTTAAGCATTTCGACTTTGTTATTATCTTTTGGGTTTATATCCATCAGAGCAAACGTGTTCTACTCTCTAAGTCCTGTGCCAGAGGAATGGTAGGATTTTTAAGTGACAGAAGCTGTCAAGAGTCGTTTGACAGCCTAAAATCAGTGTATATAACCTGTAATACAAATTCGACTAAAGAGTCCCCTTCCCATTTTCCTCGTACGTTGTGACTGACGTTATTACCACCAATACTGAAGTATGACTTCATTGAATAATTCTAGATTCACTCATAAGTGTGTTTAGTAAATATTTCAGTATGCAGTTACATTCCGTTGCTTCCTTCAGCACAGACACTTCATTATGCAGTGCATGTGATTAATGCTTGTGTTACTCTTCATAGCCTGAGAGTGCGCTGCAACCTTGAGCAAAGGGATCTTGAAAATAGAGATGCTGAGCATGCAGATCCCTTAGAAGAGGTTATGGCCGATGAAGGAAATGCTATTGTGGTTGGAGATAGGTATAAGAAGGGAATTAGGATACTGAATTACAACCTGTAATATTTATAAGAATTATGACCTAACATGTATTTTAGTCTAATTTTATTAGTTATGGTATATTGTATAGTACCTATTAGTAAATATTGTATTTAGTAATAAATGAAATTAAACATCGGCATTGTTTCATAATTTCAAGTAAAATATATAGCAGCTATCTGAATATATCTAAATATCATCTAGGTTGTCATCGAAAAGACGATACTAGCCAGAAAAAAACCTTCATTTGCATTATTTCCATGAATTTCTTCAAAATGGTGGCCATTTCTTTCAAGGAATTGCCTATCTCCTGGTAAATAGAACTATCCAACTTAAAATGCTTTTTTTTACTTCTCTCATGGAAAGCACTTATTTAATTTAAAGCAGCAAAGGGGAATGAATATCTAGCATCGAACCTCCAAATATTTATTTGTTATCTGTTACTCCTTTCACTCATCTGTTTCTAGAAGAGTTTTTTCAATTAAACACTGCTCCCCTGAAAAATTTACGGGTTTTTTGGACTATTGTTTTACTGGTGGTAAATGCAACTAAATTACATTTCCAATACTGTTTAATGTAATTATACACTTATTCCTCATTTCCAACACAAAACTCTAAAAAATATAATCATTTTAACAAATTTAGACAGAACTTTACTACAAAATGATTTGCAATATGAACACAGCGAGGCCCTTTATACTCCACTTAGGAAAAATGTGTAAAATAATCACTTCCAAACTTTAGTAGCGAAAGAAACGGAAAAATTTCGATATTCGCGAATAAAGAGTGAAACGCATACCCTTTTTCTGCTTACACATGATCGACTGGTCAACCATTAATTATAATGTGATTTAAGAAAAAGTACTGAAATAATATTTCCCTTTAAAAAGGAAAACAAACGGAATAACATTTCCTGGATTGCATATTGAAATAGTCACAATTTAAAAACACTTAACTTCAAACGCCCTTGTGAGTTAGTAATATGATTAGAAACATTTTTTAAAAATTACTCACCACAGCTATTTTTAGAGCTGCTAATCTCATACGGTTGTTTATTTCAAAATTCCCGCGGTATTAGGGGCGTAGAATTTCGTCAGTGTCTTTTTTCTCTTCTCATTGGATGATGCTGAATGACGTGAAGCAATGTTTGAATTCATCGCTAAGCTTCCGAACTTTCCCGAGCCTTAGCAGTCGCTAATTCAACCATAACCCAGAATCGCGCTCATTCGTAGCAACCGCTAAAGTTAGCGGTCGCTAGCTCTTAGCGACGAAAGAACCAGAATTGACGCGCAGGGCACCACATCGTTGAATGCTCGTACTCATATTACTATTGTCCAATCTCACCGATCATAGTGTTCTTTTCCAAGGCCAAGGAACTCGTTTCGTTGGCTTCGCGATTACCTAATCCAATCGCCAGTAAATTCTTTACATTACGAGTATTTGGACATACAGGGGTATTTGATTTAATGTGAAATAGATTACGCCACTTTTTCCCGCATTAACCCACACCATGGCATTATTAAGGATCATGATGATGATGATTATTAAGGATATTCTATTAAAAGCAACCATTGGTTCACAATATTTTGCCGTTTCGCTATTCCCTTCCATTATTATCTATCAGTACTAGTAAAACAGATAGAACATAAAGATTGACAGCGATTTCTTAAGTTTCATTATCGGCCATGGTAGCCTGGTTGTGGGTTCGAATCCCTCCTAGGGCATGGATTCTCTGTGTTTACCTTTGGCATGGATACTAAAAGAATATTTACTCCATTGTTCAAGGAGTGGGATATAACCTTAGCCGTTATAGTAAATAAGTTTTCTAGTTGGTGTACCTAAATCTGTCTAAATCTACTACTGTACTACTACTACTTGTGTTCCATTTACAAACAGTTCTCTGCGAGCCACTGCAAGGTTTTGACTACACACGAGGCAGGAACCTCCGTCTTGTGCCCAAATTCCTTGGCTTAGCAACTACAATATTATATTTAGTGGGGTTTTAATTTACTTTTTAGCCAATTAGATTATGATTCTGTGATTTCTAAATTGTTTACAGCAATTGAAGCGATCCCTATGGTAAAAGTTGTGTTGATCATATGCATTATTAATTATTTATTCACCAGTTTACTGAGAAGGAAATATGTACTGAATTTTTCGCTCTTTATTTGTTGAATCCTTAATGATCAAAGGGTTGAGTATATCTAGCGATGCAATAAAGCTCTTCTACGAATGCATAAAATGCTCTTATTTTAGCCAGAAAATCCCTGAGGTTTGATGTAATGGACCATACAATGAGGTCATTTACCATATTTTTTTACTGCCGAATCTGATAGATTTTGTAAAATAAAAAGACCCGTATTTTTCCGTTCTTCGATCCGTCGAGTCGTTCTCGAGTTGTGAGCAGCGAAGAGCTGATGTGGTTAACCCTTTCGGAAAAGTGGGTGAGCTAAGGACTCGAACGTCATCCACTTCGTACAATCACAACTGAGACAGCACAGCTCCTTCGCTCAATCACAATGGGGGACACGAGAACGTCTTGGTAGCTCAGCTGGTAGAGCACCTGGCCGGAAATCAGGGGGTCCGGGCAGTGACGTATTTATTACCTCTGAGGCCCCCGGCGGAATCTAGAATGAGGCCCCAATGTTATAGTCTTGCAACCTGGCAGCTTGACATAGACTTTTCCTTGCTTATAAAGACAATGCATGAATTAAAATATCTATCATTATTACTGCTCTGGTAGTAGATGCCAGATTTCTTACTTACAATATTTACATATTAAATTACTTCCTATATTTACATTAAAAACATGCCTCCTCGTGACTCTCGCGATACCCCCAGCGCTTGCGATGCCCCCGCCGCGGCGGCCGCCGGGTACGACATATGGTAAATACGGCCCTGGGTCCGGGTTAGAGTCCCGGTCAAGACGAATGATATTTTCTCTGTAGAATATCTGTTAGTTAGTGTTGTTTAGACCGGATATCAGTTGATAAATTCAAATAGCATCATGCATATGAATAGCATGACAGCATAATACACGAGTGAATATGTGCAAGCAAATAGCCGATGTGAAGTCACGACAACGAACGATAGCTATTTTGTCGTAGCTGAACTCTTCGTACCTTTTTAGGAGTAGCATTTCATTGTTATATTTACATTGACTGTGCAAATTTAAGGTAACGTGCTCGCCGTGTGTGTGATGAATGTTCTTCCCTAGATCTTTGGTATCACCTTCAACAGTATGGTGAGCGTGGTCTACTACGTGTTAAAATTCGTACTTCGAGCATTGTCAATGCCTTCCGCGACTTATTAGGACCAATTTGTGTTATACTCACTATCCATTTATTATTATTATTAGTATTCTACCGGCGAAGGTAGGTTTAAATGGACATTTAATTCTACCCACCTCCCGAATTTCACACGATGTCCCTCTTGAGCCCCTCATACCTTCTGCCACCCATCATTCCATCCAAGCTACCCGTTCTTCTCCTCCCTCTTCATCTACATCTACATCTACACGATACCCTGCAAGCCACCGTGAGGGTGTTTGGCAGGGGGTTAAGATCACCAAGATTGCACTACCGACATGCAAACAAGCAACTATAGGGTCTCATGCAACTAGATTGTTAGTATCTATAGTATTTAAGGGATTAATACATGCATCATGCACTACAGACTACTCTAAAATATTTCCCCTACCTATCCCTTTACTATACTGCCTATTCTGTTCTCTTATAGTACGGGGGAAAAATGCCATTTTGAATCTATCAGTACGACAATCTATCTCTCTAATCTTATTTATCTGGTCGAATCTAGCATAATACGCTTGGGTTATTAATATGTGCGTAACATCTTCAGTAAAGCTATCCGATTGAAATTTCTCTAATAGATTTAATCTGTACCTTAACCTACGCTCTGATAATGACTCCGACCCTAATTCTTATATTAATTCTGAAACACTACTCCACCTATCGTAACACCTTTTAACGAACCTATCTGTTCTACGCTGCACACTGTCTAGCTCTCTGATCAAACCTAATTCATTCAGATCCCATACACTGGCTGTATACTCAAGGTGGGGCCTAAATAGTGAAAATTAACATCGCTCTTATGTCTTGTCATCACATTTCCCAAGTATTCTTTTCATAAATCCTAGCTTTCTCTTCGCTCGGCCGCATATTTTCCGGATGTGTCTTCCCCACGATAGATCTTTAGTGATTTTTACAACTAAATACCTTATGTAGGATCTAGTTTTTTCCCGGCGTATAATGCTGGTGAAGTCTTCACGGGTTCTCCACCGGGTCAGGGAAACGGCTAAGGCCGACGTTTCGACGGCTAACACTGCCATCGTCCTCAGGGCGTTGAGTGTCAGGTACAAGAAAAAGAAAAGAAAGTCGGCCTTAGCCGTTTCCCTGACCCGGTGGAGAACCCGTGAAGACTTCACCAGAAATACCTTATGGTTTCAACGCTTTCGATCTTCATGTTATTAATTTTATAGGATCGCTGAATCGAATAATTCCTCCTCCAAAAATTGATTGCTACACACTTTGTAAGTTTATGTTCTAACTGCCATTTGTCGCACCACTCTTGAATTGCATCTAAATCCTTGCTAAGCGATTTCCTGTATTCTTCTTTTGATATACCCCTATACACTACCGCATCGTCTGCAAAAAGTCTAAGCTTACTACTAACTACGGTACCCAAATCGTTTATGTATAAAAGAAATAGAAGCGGACCTATTACGCTACCCTGGGGAACTCTCGATGTGACTTTGATTGTGTACGACATGATACCATCTATGACAACCCTCTGCTCTCGCCCACTTAAGAATTCTTTTACTCAACGTGCAACGTCATTATTTATACCAGAACTCTCTAATTTCAAGGTTAATTTATCATGAGGAACTATCGAATACCTTTTTAAAATCTAAAAATACCGTTTCAAATTCGGTACGGTTTTCGCTGTAGACTAAAATATCATGTACGAATAAAGCTAATTGAAAAGATACAAATAGCAAAGTAAGCATGCAAAAACATGTTGCTCGTTGGTAGTTATGACAGCAGCAATTATATTTACATGATTTATCATAGTGACTCATAAACCCTGAGATTGGTTTGACACAGCTGTTGACTTGATTCTTCTATCCCCTAGCCCAATGGCGTCATGCGCGTAAAATTTTTGGTTGTTCACGCAGAGCTGACAATAAATAAAAAATCCATCGTGTAAGTAGTTCCTCAGTCAGTCAGTACGTTAATAGGAGCCCAGATAAACAATATCGATTCAGGCGAGATGTGGTGGAAACGTTCCATATTAAAGGAAAGATAATGCAATTTTCCACAAGTAAACAATTTTTATTCCGACTAGTTTCGGTGTACTACACCATTTTCAAGTGAAGCTTTCTTTTACAAACAAGTGTATATATGAGCAGAGAGAGGGAGGAGTGGGGGGGGGGGAGGGAAAGGGAGTGAAACGGAACAGGGAACAAGGAGTGATCTGGTTGGCGCGTGGGTGAGAGGGGCAGGTCAGTTTATTCAAATTTGTAAAACTCGGTGTCGGTTGGTGACGATGGGGGAAGATGGGAGAGGGAACAGAAGGAGAAAAACGCCTTGGGTCGCCGTTGTCGTCTTAGGATCCCTCGTTGATTTAATGGCTCTTGCGGCAGGGTTCGGCCAGTGGAGACCAGTGGGTGATGTCCCGTGGTGTTGCTTTTCGGCGATGCTTGAGGAGTCCTCCGGAGGTTGGGGGGGGGGCGGAGAGGGACCGCAGGGTAGGGGATGTCCAGAACATCGGCTCGGAGTGGTGGAGGAAGTAGTGTGGTGTTACCAAAGGGAGGGGGAAAGGTGGATGGCTAGGGGGTAGTAGGGGTGGCAGTGGACTAACGAAGTGCTATGGACAGTAACGGGGAATGGGATGGAGCCCAGATAGCCTGCATTGTGTTGTCAATGCTGTAGAATATTCCGATAGAATTACATTTGCGGAGTTAACGCAGGAAATTTAAAAACGACTTCATCTACATCTACGTGATACCCTGCAAGCCACCGCGAGGGTGTGTGGCAGGGGGTGAAGATCACCAAAACATGCACCACTGATATGAAACTAGGGTACATGCCAATAATATGGGTCGCATGCACCTACATGGCCAGTATCTACACAAAAAAATAAAGGGATTGGTAGTCAATACATGCATCAGACTACTATACAAAATTTCGCCTACCTTACCCTTCCTATCCCTCTGCCAAGCCGCCCACGCCGCTCTCCCATAGTACGGGTGGAAAATGACACTCCGAATCCATCAGTACGACAATATATCTCTCCAATCTTATGTATCTGATCGAATATAGCATAATACGGTGGTGGTTTAATATACATCCAACGTCTTCAGTAAAACTATCCGTTTTAAATTTCTGTAATAGATTCAATCTGTATTTGAACCTACGATCAGATAATGATTCCCGACGTAATTCTTCAATTAATTCTGATACACTACTGAACCTTTTAATAATCTGAGTTTGAACGATATACATTGATCATAACATAGAAATATTGAGCTTTAAGGAAGCGAGGAAAGGAACCCGGCACTAATTAGCCAACACTTAGCAAAATACGATAATATGTCCTATGTATAATATCTCATCGGACTGACAGAGCACTGAACAGTTCACCACAAACATAGATCGATCCAATGTGTGGCGTTAGTATACATTCGTACATTCTCGATAGTAAGGTAAACTACAACACTGGATATTATTGGAACTCACCCAGGCCCGGACCAAGGTGTAAGCGAGCTACGCGGACACGTAGGGCGCTGGGCTAGGGCCCCCGACAAGCCCTCAAATTATGTCGACCCAAAATGCGCAGAATTTTGTCAACAGAGACAACAGAAAGAAAATGCATCATATATATTATTAACCGTACAAATTAATGCATCTGCAAAACCATAAGTAGCATCACACGTACGTGTACACATCAAATAACGTGATTCTCTACACTTAGCGGTGCACGCGTACACTCCTCGGGGCAATTCTGGGGAGGCCGAAATTATAGTTCGCTTTCACATGAAAAATGCCTACTAGTAGGGTCCGCTCTGAACTCACCCTCTCCTCATTTGTAGAGCTCGTCACCGCCACGGACCACGTGAGACACGCAATCTTTGGGTTTTGAAGAAGAACTATTGAAGACGGCAATCGAGGAGGGCACCGCGATCACACTCGAGTTGTGCTCATATTCACATACATGAAGAGCATTGCCCCTTGAAGCACTAGCTATGCTATACGCCCAACTTGGTTTTTCACCACAGGATTGTGCTTAGAAGGCGTGGTGCGTGATTCAAATGAAAACAGAGAATGAATCTGCACATACAAATATGTTCTCAACGTAGATAAATCTTGTTTTCATCACACAATGTCGTGTATATTTCAGTTGTTTGAAGATTGCTCGGCGGTTTACGTGCTCGTGTGATCCTTAAGATGTGACGCCGCTACCCTTACCAATTATTCAATAGCAGAAATTCCACAGAGAAAAAAATCAGTTCGCGGTCCTTCAATTCGCAACCTGTTCTTATTTTCAGCAATTTAATCAGACGTCACTTTTTTCCTACTCTTCTTTAAACTTCTTCGTTTTCCCGGTCTTACTATTTTACCTTCGTCTAAGTCTTCTAAAAACCATCCAAGCCACCGCAAAGGTATGCGGCAGGGGGTTAAACATCACTAGCCATACATTAATTTCAAATGTTCAGAACTTGTTGTGTTTCATAATTGTGGGTTTTATTATCAAATGTAAATTATATTATTAATGAAACTCAGCTAAAAATAAAGTATTTTCACCTAAAATTTACTTCTAATGAATAGCCATCACCTCTAGGACGTACACCACTCATATACATATATTTGACATTACTTGATAACCATGCAAGAATGTTTACATTTAGTCTAATGCGGGTATGTGAAGTGGACTCTATTTATAAATTATAGTCTTACGTTAATTGGATTTCGCCTGAGAATTTGTTGCATAAACTGCTCCAGGATGCAGGCCGTCGCCCATGTCATTACTACTCACGCAGTGAAGTTGAGGTCCAAGGAGTTACTGGATTCAGTATTCCGAGTTTCACCGTCTTCGCAGAGAGTCTGGTGTCGGTATGAGGCTGGAGGTTTGCAGTTAGGTAATCAGGACGGATCGGGGTTCGACGATTTGGAGCCAAATGGTAGGCACAAGCCAAAGACTCCGTGAACTCTGTGGGAGCAAAGAAGATAGGTTCTTGAATCCTAGGCCAGAGCTAGAGACGTGTTGGGTGACACCGAATCTCCTGTGTGCCCACTATATGGAAAAGACATGGTTTAAGGTAGCGCGAGTAAACATTAATGAAATGGTAGGACTCTTCAAAGCAGGCATGGAAGGACAGAGTAATTTACATAAAAAGGGCGAACATGCAAGAAAAATATAGGTATGTATTGAGTAGATCTAGTAGTGGGAGGTTAAAGTAATCATTGGGGAAAATAGTAGTATGTGCATAAAAAGTGCCAAGAGAGTCGCAGTTTGAGAGAATATGGTATTCTGATTCCCGTAGCTTAAAAAATAGAGTAACTGAATTTCACCACATCATTCAAAGTACAGATGAAGTTAAAATTATGTAGAGGTAAAGTTGGCTATCGAAAGATACATCAGACATTGAAGTATTGCTGACATCCATCGTGTACACCTCTACATCTACATTCTCTTCCCCGCTTACTCAATGCTCTTCCCTCAATCACCTCCTTAAAACAAATTTCCCTTTTATTACCTTTTCCATCCACACCTTCTGCCTTCTCCTAATTTCATCTATCAAATTTCTTTCCTCTCCTATCAATTCTAGCACTTCATCGTTCGTCTTCCTTTCGACCCACTACTTTCTCCATCCTTCTCCACACCCAACGCGGATCTCAAAAGCCAAAAGTCTATTTTCATTTTATTTTCGTAAAGCCCACGTTTCCGCCCCATATAGTTCAACGCTCCATATTAAACTTTTCACTAGTCTTTTCTACACTTCCTTACTCAACGCCCCTATCATTAGTTCACGCCTAAGAGTAAAAGCTTCTTTTGCCAATGCAATCCTCCTTCTTACTTCAATGCTGCTATACCCTTTTTCGTCCTACACACTACCTAGATAGCTAAATTGCTCTACCTGCTCTAGCTTCTGACCTCCTACTTTTATCGTTGTACTGGCCCATTTTGTTCTTGAAAAACGCATTACTTTCGTTTTCTTCTGGTTTATCTTCATCCCGTATCTTTCGCACTGTCCCCGTAACGCATCCAGCGTTTTTTGCAAGTCATGGGCTGACTGGCTGACTAGCGTTTGGTCATCCGCAAACCTCACCTATTTTATCAATTTTCCCCGACCTTTACTCCAGCTCATCCCAAGCCTCTGTCACCATTTCCTCCGAGTATATGTTGAAAAGTACCTGAGATAACGGACAGCCCTGCCTAACTCCCCTCCCTATGTGGCCCAGTCCGATTCTCCATCAGCTACTCGCACTTGCGCCTTCTGCGCCATGTATAAATTCCGGATCAGTCTCCTGTCTCTTCAGTCTACTCGTATCTTCCGCAATATTTCCATTAACTTGTTCCACCTTACTCTGTCGAACGCCTTTTCGAAATGAATAAAGCACGTGAATAGATCCTGATTGTATTCTACATTCCTTTCCACTAGTATTCTCATAGAATATATCCTGATTACGTTCTCGTTAGTATTCTCATCACCGCAATCGCATCCCAAGTGGCCATCCCCTTCCGAAATCAAAACTGATCCTCGGCTAGGAATTCGTTTGCTCTCTTTTCCATTCTCCTATTGATGATTCTAAGCACTACCTTTGTCGCATGAGAAATCAAACTTATCGTTCTATAGTCTTCAAATTCTTTTGTCACCTTCTTTTTCAGTATCCGCACGGTTTTTACAAAATCTTCCGGCCAAGCCCCCTCCTCGTATATTCTACGAACAAGTTCATAAAATCTCTCCCTTCCCCCTCTTCCTAGGTTTTTCAGAAGCTCAGCTAGGATGTTATCTATCCCCACCGCTTTGCCTGCCTTCATTTCTCGCATTTCCTTCTCTATCTCACTATCCAGTATTCTGGGGCACACGCCATCCTGATCTACGTCCTTTTCCTCTTCTATGTCCAAGTTCCTAGACCTATTTTTGCTATCGTACAGTTCCTCAACATATTCACTCCAAAGATGCTGGATCTCCTCCGGTTCTATTGCTAAATTTCCCCTTCTGTCTTTGATGCACGGGACCGTTTTCCATTTCTTGATTCCCGATAACATTCTAACCTTTGAGTACAGACTGCCTATTTCTTCTTCTCTCTGGAGTCTCTCCATCTCCTCGCATTGCCGACTCCACCACTTTTCTCTTTGTTTCTCTCCTAAGCCTGTTGTTAATCTCCTTCTAATACCTTTTGCCTAGCTCTGTATTTACATTTTTCCAATTCCTTCTTTTCTTGATCTTTTACATCATTTCTGCTGTTACCCATGCTTTCTTGATCCTCCTAGTGTCTACTGTTCCAATAGTTTTCTCATCTGCTTCTTTTATGTCCGTCTTCATCATTTCTCATCCGTCATCTATTGTTTTTCTTCCCTCCTCTTCTCTCATGCATCTATCCACAATGTCATGATATCCAGTTCCAATCATTGCTCCTACGTCCCACTTTTTTATTCTCCTTCCTACTTTCAACCTTTTTAGTCTCATCTCACATTTCATCACTACCAAGTTATGGTCGGAGTCTGCATCTGCGCCTGGGAAACTATGCGAATTCTTCACGCTGTTCCCGATTCTTTGCCTAATCATGATTTAATCTAGTTGGTATCTTCCTGTATCCCCCGGCATTTTCCATGTGTATCTACGCCTAGAGTGGTGTTTAAACTACGTGTTTGTAATCACTAAATTATTCCTTCTACAGAACACCACTGTTTTCTCGCCCCGATCATTTCTTACACCGAGACCATACTCCCCTGCTTCACTTCCGTCCCTCCCTTCTCCTACTACAGCGTTCCAATCTCCCATAACTATTAGGTTCTTCCTGCCCTTTACTTTCCCGATTAATTCTTCGAACTGGTCATATACTTCGTCTACTTCCTCTTCTCCATGTCCTCCTGTCGGCATGTAAACCTGTACTACGACTACATTCGCCGCCTCGCTTTGATTTCGATAACCAGTATTCTATCGCTTACCTGTTCCACAGCAACACCCTTTTTCCTAATGTTGCATTCAATACAACTACTACTCCCCGCTGGCTCTCTTCCCCTCCACTGTATATAACTCTGTAATTTTCAATCCAGAAGTCCCCCTGGTCTTTCCATCTTACTTCGCTTAATCCCAACAAATCAATCTTTCCCCTCTCCATTTCACGCTTAATGTTTCCTAGTTTTCCTGCCCATAACTTCGTCCTAACGTTCCATGTCCCGATTCTTAGCATTGTTGCTCTCTTCTCTGGTTTCTTCTTCACTGCTTCTGCTGCCATTGCTGCTGTCTTTCGTTTCCTGCAAGGATTTTGTGAGATGACGACCGCAGAGTCCTTGCTTACCCTGCTGCCGGGTACGACACCCGTCCAACTAATTTTTGGTCCCGGGCCCCGTTGTTGCCAGGATTCAATTCTCTATTGTTCAAGTCCATTGTGTTCTTGGGAGAGTTTGATTGAGGTGGTTTCCCGTTGCCTGCCTTAGCACTATCCATTAAGGCCCTCATATGGCCTTCTCCTACTGTCTCCAAATACCCCGCTAAATTACTCCCATCCCGGCGGAACGCAACGGCGGAAAATACAAGAGGAAGGTTTCTAGTTTAGTGATTCTCACTCTGGGAAACAGTGAAATGTCGAGGGATGGTTAAGGCAAAAAATGGTGATATTACAAAATACTGAAGCTGCTCAGTGGCGATTGTGCATTTTATTTTAAGGTGCCCATTAAAAAGCAGAATCACTCTCATAAAAAATATGGAATGTTTTTATATATTTGGATTTATTTTTAGGTTAATTTGGAGGATCCAAAATATTTGTAAAAAAATCAAATTCACCCTCATAAATATAGGGGTTGTAACCTCTCGAGTATCGTAATGGTGTTATATGAAGCGTATAGTAATGACAAATGATTTACACTATGATTTTCAATTTTCTACCTTGTGCAAGCGAAAATATGTTGGAAAAACTGTTTTTGGGGTAGAAGTTTACGGGTATTTTTCACCCCTTAAACCGGCTTCTCCGCAGATTAAAAAAATGTTTTTCTCTGAATTTTTCTTTCCCTACAAAATGAGCTCCATTTGGCCGGCATTTCCGGTGAGACACACCTGAGATACCTTCCTTTTCAGTAAAATAACTATTCGGTTGAGTATGTTTGCATTCGGTTAAAATTAGGATTATTTAACTGAATGCTTCAGTGGTGTTCAAATTGTGAATGTTTTTTTTATTTCTTTACGGGTTTGTGCATTTGAACGGACCTGGGACATTAAGAGTAGAGATGGAACGCTTTCGTCGTCGTTGATTGAGATAGTAGCTTGAGATTTGAGATAGTTTAACAAAAATATGAGCAGTAAGGAAATAAATAAATTGTATTATAGATATGAGTCAAATGGGGAATTTAAATATACGTGAAGGAACGAAAAGTATTTCATTTAAATATGTTAAATTTGCACCATGAAATATTATTCAAATCCCAATGGAACATAATGTCTCCCTACGTAAGTTTCTGTGGGGTTCAAAAGGTTTTGATTTTATGGATACATTCCGTATTCCGAAGTGGACCGTTTTCAAATTTGTTGTAATTTGGGACAAAAGAACGCGATAAGAAACTCATTTGAGTTTTAATGAGAATTTAAATGAAGTCTAACCAAAAATAAGAATAGCAAGACGAAAAAAGTTGCAATATAGTTATACGTCAAATATACATTAGAAGGTGTGAATATGCGCAACCGAGTGACAAGTACCTGGTTTAAGTAGACTAAATCTGTACTAAGCTAAAATAATTTACTGTAATTGGTATAAAATGCATTCATACGTATCCGTAGGAAGCCTCGCATCATTGACGCCACTGTCATGAAGTTGTAGAATTGAGACGAATATAACATGCATCCTCTGGCTAAGATATGTCCTCGACATATCTGTTTCAAAGTTTCGGTTTCTTTCCATATGAGTCAAGTGCCTTCTTCTCGAAGTTTTCAATGAAGAGGATGGCAACTACTGGCGACGGATACCCTTTGAATTCTGCTTGGAAACTTTGGCTCAGATATGTCGACGACACCTTCGTAATATGGCCACATGGGAGAGAAGAACTGGAAAAATTCCTTATGCATTTAAATTCACAACACCAAGCCAGAGCATACACAAGTGGAGCTGAAAAAGAAGAAATGCTACCCTTCTTGGACGTCTTGGTAAAGTAGAAAAACGGGAGGGTGGCGCACTCCGTCTACAGGAAGTCTACCCACACGGACCGCTACCTCAGCACCGCCTCACACCATCACCCTAGTCAGAAGACTTCTCTCGTAGATACTTTAATGTATCGAGCCTACAAGGCATCTGATGCAGATTCACTAGTGGCAGAGAAGAAACACCTGACAAGTGCACTAGATAGAAACGGATAAAGTAGAGAGACGGTACTGAAAAGGGCCGGGAAGGTAGAAAAACGTAGCCGGGAATCACCCACAAAGAACATCGAAGAAGAAAGGGAAACGAGAACTGAAATGAAAACTTACGCCGCCATTCCTTTCATCAGGGGAACCTCAGTGAAAATTGCGAGAGCCCTGAAGAAACACGACGTGGTCACGAGATTCAACTATGTGACCAAGATCAACCATATTCTACCAGGACCGAAGGACAAACTTCCTCCGGGGATACATGAAGGAGTGTACAAAGTTCCGTGTTCCTGCGAGAAGTCATACGCGGGTGAGACGTGCAGATCCATGAACACGCGCATGAAAGAACACCAGAGGGTGACTAAAAATAAACAATTCCATCTATCCGCCATTGCTGAACATGCGTGGAGCGAATGCTGAAGACGCCAACAGGAAAGTTGGCGAAACTGTTGTCACAACTGTCAAACGACGCGCACGAATCCCGAAAAAATACAGAGAACATCTAACCATGTATTAGTACCATGATCTAACCAACGCCGCGGAAACCTACGAACAACTAGTAATTAACATGTTTATTAACAATTATTAAAAGGAAACAAGGGCGGATCCAGGATTTTTTTCTGGGGGGGGGGCACTAGGGTCTGACGGGCAAACGGTCTTCCCATATTTGGGATTAAAAAACAACATACAACAATTACTGTACGACATATACTCTTTATTTTAATATAAAGGTTATTAATATGAAAATATAATTAAGTTACATATATAATAACGACAGTTTTCTTTTATGTTTCCTGCTGAAGATGTCCAGGTACTTCATTAACGTTCATTTTTGACACAATGTCTTGATGGATATGCATTAAAGCCAGTCCATTCAAACGATCTTCTTTCATTCTGCTGCGAAGATATGTTTTTAATCGGCGTAAGGTGGAGAAAGATCGCTAGGCAGTGCAAGTAGTCACAGGAAACGTGCATAACAATTGGCATAGAGTTCTAATATTTGGCAGCGCCGTTGCTGTTTTGTAGGTATCTGCTGGAGACTTTGGCATAATATTTTCTCACATCTCTTGCCAAATTTTTAGCTATCCCTTCAAAGCTAAAAAACAAGGAAGGTCCTCTTTATATACTTCTGCACCTTGCAAAACATCCTCAATATCTTCGTTACTGAAGTTATGGGACAGCAGCTTTTGCAACTGTCCGATTTTTTGTAGCTGAGCGTTAGGGAACCTGGATGATATTCCCTTTAACAAATAATCTAGAAAAGGAATATATATAGTAAGGCGGTAATACTCTTCAATAGTATGAATATTCGACCTATTTGTTTGACGGCCGGTTATTCTGCGGACCGTGATTTCTGTACCCATTTCATTTGTAAGGGCCTCAGCCATATTGAAATGTTTTTTGAATCCATCCGTGCTAGTTTCACGTTGCCTCTGCAGACTGGCTGTGGTCATATTGATAAGCTGAACTGCAGAAATTATATCAATTTCAATGGCTTGTAATGATCGAGATAAAGGCAGCGTGATTCCTAAAATATCAGCGAGGATTACCAAGCTTACAAGAAATTCCGATGACATGATAGCTTGGAGCAGCGAAAATGCAGGTGTAGCACTTCTAACCCCTTCTTCAGCCATTTTTTTGCAACATTCCAGGAAGACATGGTAAGACGTCCAAAAATGTCAAATCAGCTTCGTGTCTTTCCACCCATCTGGTCTCACACATTTTTTAAATTATATTTTGTTTTTCCTTTGGCAGATGAACTTGCATTTCTTCCCTGAGGAGATTTATTCGTTGAGCTGACTCACTAAAGAAAGTTGCTACAGTTGAGATAACCCCTACAGTATTTTTTATGCTGGGTATGGTGAAGGCAGTACTAATAACCAAGTTGAGTTGGTGGCTTGCACAATGAGTAAAAAAGGCTAAAGGCTGAATGCTAGATATGCATGCCTGAACACCTTTTATTTTACCACTCATGTTGGCTCCTCCATAGTATGCCTACACCGACAAAATGCCATATCCAGGTTAAGGTTTTCGATCGCCTTCAAATTATACTGAGCAATGATTTCACCAGTAAGTTTAACAACTTCGACAAACATGAGAAAGTCTTCTTGGATTTCATTTTTATCTACATCGAAATAGCGAATACAAATGGTCAGTTGCTTACAAACAGACACATCTGTGGTCTCATCAGCTATAATAGTAAAATATTTGGCCTTTTTAATTTTGTTTGTTATTTTGGTTGTGATTAATTCCCCACAGCACTCAATCAAGTCATTTTGTGTCGACTTGCTTATGTAGGAAGCGTTTTTAGCACACGTTTTTACGTGTTCATGCAGTATCTCATCTCCAGCATCGATTCTGAGAACCATCACATTCAATCCCTTTACCAGTCTCTGCAACTGCATATCGTCTGTTTTATTTTGTTTTTTTTGTAAAGAAATACGCACTTAAGTTATGTTGTCTTTTTCTATCTTTGTCACTCATTATAGATAATATCGATCGTTACGCACAAAATTATCTAACTTATGTAAGTATGACAATCAATTACTGAATTGGTTAATAAGATAAAAATCTAAAACCTTACTTCAGAAATTATAGCTACTATGTAAATGGAATTTCTCCAATCAATGTTATCATTATTTGTTTAGTTGTCTGTTTGTTATACACTCTTGTGGGCAAGACAAATCTAACGACAGCTCAAAATAAGTATTACCAACAAAATATCAAAATCGATACCTACCTATGTCACGTTCCTGCCGCTTGTAACTATAGCGGTGGCTGACGCTGCCGATGGATGTGTTCCACATTGACGTAGTTGCCACAAGCGAGGATGGATGCACATGAGAACCATCACATTCAATGCCTTTACCAGTTTCCGTAACTGTATCGTCCGTTTTTTGTTTTTTTTATAGAAATACGCACTCAAGTTATTTTGTCTTTTTCTATCTTTGTCACTCATTTATAGATAATATCACTCGTTACGCACTAAATTACGCAATATTAACAATAGCAAACACTAGAAACTAACTTGGCCGGACGTTCGCGACTAACTGCGTAGAAGTCGAACCCTCGGCCCTCCCCTCGCCCCGTCGTCTCACACACGCGCCTACGCTCATTCTTCTATCGTAATTTAATTTCAATACATTGACGTCGCCGTCCTTATATACTGCGTCCCTAAAAACATTGTCTTCGTCCTCCTCATCGTCAACTTCGCGGTCTTCGTCCCAGATAAAATCCCAGAGAAAAGGAACACACAGCACTAGTAGTTACGACAATGTAGCGATCTATTCAAAGGGTGCCTAGCACGGCGGCAGAGCACCAGTGGTCGAAATCAGCGAATGAGAGGCGGCCGAATGATGGGCGCGTATTCTGCCGCTACAGATATTCTCACGAGCTGATTTTGTAGCGGCAAGCAAAAGATGCCCGGGTGTTTTGAAGTGCACTACAAAGTTCATGGTCCCCCCATGAGTCCCCTTCCCACTTGGGCTATGTTTTTTTTGTCGAGCGCTGACTAGCGAATGACCAATGTCCACCGGCAAATCTGTCTTCTTGACTCCAGGCTCAAATCATTGAGGCTCCGTAATGCACAAAACTAAACGAACGTAATTATAACGGGACCATATTAAAAATCTTGTCTATTTTTTAAGCTTCTGGGGGGGGCGACACGTGCCCCCCCCCCCCCCCCCCCCCCCGCTAAATCCGCCTATGAAAGCAAAGATCGTAGTACAGTTGAGCACCCTTAATCCGGGAACCCCTAATCCGGGAGCACCTATAATCCGGCAATTTTACCATGACTATCTGGTACTTAGTGGAAAATGCCGAAACGTTTTTAACCGGAACATTGCTTCATAACCTGCCGAGATATTATTCTTATATTAATACCGAGATACCATTCTTAACGTTAATTTTACTATTTCGAGAATCAGAATAATTTAAACATATTAATGTCTGGTACTTCGCCTACACTGGAATTATTCTGGAACTTGAAGTAAACATATAAATTTGACGACATCGCCGAGACGGAATACGACTAATTTACAGATCGGCCACTTACAATGGCGCGCGCATTTTTGATTGACCACTAGACGTAATTTGTTATATTCTAATATTTCACGCAAAACATGTCTCATCCATACAGTTGTGAAAACAGCACAAAACATTAACCATCGCAGAAAAAGTGCAAGTTGTGAAAAAGCTTGATGCCGTTGCATCAGTAAAGCGTTTCACTGAAACATACTACGTGGGATCTCCAACAATATAGCACATTAAGAAGCTGAAAGAGAAAAATCATCAAAATTTTACTGTTAAAGTGACACGATCAGAAGTAGATAACAGAGAAAAACTATAAAAGAAGATTTAAGTGCTGTTTTAGATAGCCTGGTTTCGATATCGAATACGCAATATTGCGTCGGAGTGAAGGCCTTAGTTAGTATTTCTGGCCAAATGCTAATGGAGCAGGATAAACTCTTTTAGAAATATACGTGATCAATCCTAAAGACGTGATTCGGGAAATTTCACGTGCAGGCAATAGCATTTCACCATCCGTTCTAAAAACACGCGTGGTTTAAATTGTGGACTGCTTTAAGGTTTGATATAGACGAAATAATTGGGGATTTAAAAAATTTCATGTTTCTGAGGATAAAAATATGATGATGGAGTTTGCAAACATCATCCATAACCCTGAATTAAAGGAAATGGAATTGGTAAATTTATACGAAAGGATAGTTAGCGGCCACGATATTCTCACCACACAACATATCATAGATGATGAAATCATTGCATTGGTAATTAATAACAATAAATCCGAGTGGGGATGACGATGATCAGCCTGAAATTGTTGAAGGAAGACTACTCTTGATGTTGGTCTTTAAAGAATAATCCAGTCCGGTCGCCAGCGGCGTCGTAGTGATGGGCGTACAAACGACACCCACGCGTTGGTATCGCGCTGAATCAGCTGATAACAAATCGAGCGCGGTAGGAAATTATATTACGCAAAGTACAGCATAAGAAATATCAATTTTTATACCCTTTTCCAATAACAATATGAAACTTTTATATGCGCAGCAATACGCACAATGCTTAGATTCCGTTATTTTCACTCACTCCGCAACTTCGATAATTTTAAATAATAACTTTGTGTATTAAGAAACCATTTCTTTCTGATTATTCTCAGTAACTCTTTTTACAATAATGTTCAGTTAATGGCAAACGAATATATTTTGTTACAAATAATTGACTCCTATCAATGAAAACATCCCGGGCGTCAGAAATAGACTAGTTGCCATGCATGACCCATAGTCCGGCAAAATCCCTAATCCGGCATCACTTCGGTCCCGACTGTGCCGGATTAAAGATGCTCAACTGTAATATAATTTTACGGTGCATCCCTTAAAAGTATCCTTGTAAATAGGCAATCAACACTGCTCCCACGAAAAAAAACTAATAAGTTATCGTTCAACTTCGATTTTAAGTAAAATAATGCAATATGCAACTGTAAATTAACTATTTGTCAGAAGCGGAGATCTTAATCCTTAAAATGGTACCTCAATCATCGATATTGGTTTCGTATGAAGGGACGTATTTACCCAATTTTGAATTTCGGGAATCTTGCGAGGGCATCGAAAATCCCGGCGCTTATTTCACAGAGAGGGAGCATGTATGTAGGAAAGTAATTTCAACGATCAGCAATAGATGGCCACTGTAAGAAAGTAAATTCCTGTACAGTTTATTGTATTCATAGAGATTATTTATGATGATTTTGTGGTTGAAAAAGTTTTTACGTGAAAGAACAATGAGTCAGTTAACGAAAAAAAATATTTTAAAATTCTTATTCTCATAAGGAGCGGGTGCTATGAATATTTAAAGTGAACTCTCACGATCAGGTGTTCCGCAAATAGTTATGGAGTAGCCCAGGCTTAGTACCTTCGATCGCCGACAGAGCATGATTGGTTCTCTGCCTTTGCAATGTCTTTTACTGGCCCGGTGACGCCGCCACTATGGCCCACCCTTGTAGCTGGTCGTAATTGACGCCGCGGGGCTTTGCATCCATGAAGCCGATCCTCTTGAGGTGGCGTGGCTCACTCGGCAGAGTAGGTGTATGCGGTTCTCCGCTCCGTGGGTTAGCTTGAGAGAGGGGACTAAAGGGAGGGGGAGTCCGTCGTGGTGATGACGGCTCCATTGCAGAGGGACCAGTCGTGGTTGATGGCTGGTACCTCGAGGGCGGGGGGAGTTTCCCGGAGGGGAGGCTCCCCCTCTGCCCTGGGGTGGAAAATTTATCAAAGGGGGGGGTCTATGTCGATTATTTCATCACTCTAATACTGTCTCAATATCCAAAAAACATTATCTTCTTATACCATTTCTTCGAAATGAATTTAAGAATGTAAGGTAGGAAACTTGGGTTATGAAAGTGTCCACCTAAAAACCCCACCCCCAATCAATTGTGTTTTCAAGTCTGTTTCCGCACTAATAGGCGCTTCAGACCGGGAGGAAAGGTATAAGGATAGGGATGGAAGGGATGGGGGCTCTTCTTCCCACCCCCAATCCCCCGGGAGCAAGTTCCCTCTGTTTCATGTCTTCCGTTTTCTACATATTGATTATTACTTATTATTTTTCCTCATTTTCTCACTTAATTATGGCTATATTCAAGCGGAGTTTCCTCAGTTGCAATTTTCTTATTTTACTCCACCGTACCATTACACTTTATTTACATTAACATTTATACTTCTCTCCAAAATCATGATACGCACCCCACCCTTAGTTCCTGCCCCTCCCTCGCTCCACTGACTTCTATATGCACCGGTAGGTGCTCCCCCACCCTTCAAATATCTTCCAACACATGATACAAATTCATACCCTAGTCATGTACTCATCTCGACAGAGTTTTGGAAGACTTCATCCATCATTCACCAATAAAATACAGCCTTCATTCACACCTTTACCTCTGACTGTTGCACAGCGAGGGATGAGCATTCAATGAGCATTAAACACTACGAGTTCAATTAATTTTTTTTATTTTCATTTCAAAATCATACAGTTTTTATCAACTCTTGCCACTACAATAGAATGGCTTTCGCATTCATTATTGACAATATCAATGTTGCTATCACTTTAATATGTCTACAAAATCTGCTGTTGCTGCTTTCTGCACCAAATCGGAACTCAGATCCTGCCTCTTGCTGCCCATCACCTAAGCTCAGTAAAACCTGAAATGAAAACATTCTTCAAGTCTCACCCACGAATGTCATTTGCATCCAGGTTGTCATGCATTCCACTCAGGTCTATCAACATTCAAGTAATCATTATCTGTTTCTCCCAAGGTTTTCACCTCACGCCACTTCAACTATCCTCAGATTCAACATCTCAGTAGACCACGAATCACCCTCACCACAGCATTTTACACTACATGCAATTTTATTTCATTTCCACCCTGCAACACTTGAAATAATGAGTTACCTTGGACGATGGGGAAGAGAACCTGCTTGGGGAAGAAACACTTTTAGCTCCCCAATAAGACACTTAGCGTGAAGCAATTGCATTCTACATAGCCCTCTCTCTATGGCTTACATCCCATTTAACATAGTAATCAATCCATTTAAAACTGAAATCATCAGATCTTTCAAGCTACTCTAGTCTTCGTACATATTTTTTCAATACCACTACCTCCTAATACCCTGTTTTCCAACATTACCTCTACCTAGGCAATCAAGAACACAAAGTGATGCCAATCTGTAATGAAAGTAGAGATACAGTTGCATATCTCATTTTCTGCTCCAGTACATGCCATGGAATATTATTCAAGACAACGATTCATCATATTTAGTTAAACTGACAAAAGCACAGTAATTATGTACAATTGATTTTTTTATCCTAAAATTATTAGCAATATACTGATGTATGTACTATAATTCAAAGCATGGTCTATATTGAAACAAGTCTTCCAACGCTCCAAACTGTACAATTAAGGTTAAAACATTTTAAATAATATAAACAGAAAAAGTATAAAACATAGGCCACGTGGGAAATGGATGCAGGAAGTGCCAAATGGATGGATAGTTTCAGCTAAACTCCCTCATCAGCCACTCTTCTGTTACACTTCCTGAAGTATGGCAGAGAACAGCACTTACCTACAGACATGAAAATCCAAAAAAGAGAGTTATTAGAGAATGGCACTCACAATGCAACAATATACATATATATGGTAAAAAAATTACTTCAATTAAAATGTTAATTTAAAATATTACTGGGCAGAGGCCTGAGGTATTTCTCCAAAATTTTTATCATTGTAATAGACTTGACCCCATGTTGCTGCACTCAAAGGTCACGGATATTTGTAACAACGAAAACATTCTGGAATGCGCATTTGGGCATTCAAATGGAAGTCTGCCAATGTTTGATGCACTAAATTCAACAAATATCATGATTAAAACTGCAAAATTAATTAATACCAAAGTTAACAGTCTTTGGATAATACATTTTATCATCCTGAAAACAAGTTAATACCATATCAAAATATCCCATAAATTACAAAAATATATCAATTGTCACAATCTGATTCCAAATGAATCATACATTCACGTGCAATGCTCAAGAAACATATGAGACCTACAGAACACTTCAAGTAGGTATCCATTAAAATACAAATGAGCACGAGTCATGCTATTTTTTACCACACAACCATCTGAATTTACTTTAAGACTCATTTGCTGATTCATGATAACATACCTAAAGGCCAAGTAGAGGTAACTCACAGGAAGGATCATGGCTGAATCCTAAAGTAATATCAGAAGAGAGAACAGTGGAGACAAGGAGTCATGTGAGGAATCAGCCTTACATCATGTAAAGGTCAAAAGAAATGTAAAATGACTTTAAAGTGCACAAAATATACAGGAGATACTCGATAATTGGAGGGATGCTTGGGATGTTCTACTAATGACGATAACATATTATATTGAAATTTTTAAGAAAAAGATTCTCACGGAATATCTTAAAAACTGCACATCATATTAGCCTGCTTTACTGTTAAGAATGTAGAAACCCAAGCAAAATTCCAAGAATGTATTTTTATCCTGCTCCATTTTTTATACATAAGACACAGTAGTTTCTATGGCACTTTTCTACTAGTTGATCACTTCATTAGTTAACATTGTAAATTATTAGGACCAAAGTGGCAAACTCATGGTTGGAAATAAAATGAACTATTTAAAATTGTGTCATGCATTACCACCAGTATCTATTTATTTCTGGGCTCATTTTTAAGCAATATTTTGGGTTTTAGTTTGCTTCATTTTGAGTTATAAGTAATATTTTGATGGATTTTTAAGTTCTTCACATAATATGCATGCACGTAATTCTTGAACATTATTAAAATCCAGCAAATGTTGCATTCCATTTTTAAATGACAAATACCAAAAATATGATTAAAAAAAAGAAATTCTACATAAATTAACATATAATTTAACAAGAAAATACGGTATAATTGGATTTTCTGTAGGTCTTATTATTACTTATTATTTTTCTTTGAGTGTATTGGTTAAAATAAGTGACATTAGAAAATTTGCTTTCATTGCTTCTCAGCCACAAGCACACTTACTTTGCATGTATGTAACTACAGTCATTCACCATGTAGGAATTCACTGATTACCTCTTCATAGGATCAAATGGTATAAGACCTAAAAACGAGTGAGGTGACCACCTATCATTTCCACTCAAAGGGTTCCACCTAATAAATAGATTTGTGAAAGAGACGATAAAATCTGTTTGGGCTCTTGCTAACCCATAACTTGAATTTAAGAACTGTAACTGTCAACTATCACATGATTTTAGTTAACGGCAATACTTAGTAACCTTAGTATACAGATGGCTCTAGGAAAGAAGGAAAAGCGGGAGCAGGGGTCTACAACTGTAGCAACCAAGGAAGCTCTCACTCCCTCTGGGAAAATATGTCATGGTATTCCAGGCAGAGTTATATGCACTTCTGACCTGCACATATGTCATTAAGAAGATTGGGATGTTCAACAGACAGATACACATATACACGGATGTCAGGCAGCTCTAGAGGCGCTGACATCACCATGGTGCAAATCACAGCTGCTGCAGTAGTGTTGTGAGGCACTCAATGATAAAGGTAGCTGTGGCAAGGTGGAACTTTACTGGGTGCCTCGTCATACAGGCATATCTGGAAACGAGATGGTTGATGAACTGGCAAGGTCTGGATCTAGCTGCAATCCAATTGGACCAGAGCCAATCATACCTATTGCTACCTCAATAGGGATAACAGAAATTAGAATGTGGGGCTTCAGAGATCTGGCGAACCACACGTCTTAGACAGGCCAAACTACGAGGTCTGTTAGAAAAGTATCCAACCTTTGGCCTGGAAAAAAAACTGACATATCTGGAGCATTGGAAACCTACTCACCCTCAAAGTAGTTTCCTTGGGACTCCACACACTTCTCCCAGTGGTGCCGCCATTGTTGGAAGCATTCCGAGAAAGCCTCTATCAGAATGGAGTTTAGCTCGGCTGTCATTGCAACCATAATGTCCTCTCTTGTCTGAAACCGCATTCCTTTCAATAGCCTCTTCAGTTTGGGGAACAAGCAGAAGTCACAGGGGGCCATATCAGGAGAGTTAGGAGCCTGTTTAACCACAACTCCGGTCTCTTGCACCGCACAGCATCACGTAGGTGGCGGAGGACATCTCTGTAGTACTCTTTGGTGATTGGTTGGTTGGTTATTTAGGGGAGGCGACCGACAGCTGAGGTCATTTGCGCCATTTTAGGATAGGTGGGTAATTGGGCAATGGTAGGAGTTTTCAGGGAACGGAGGAAGGGTGGAGAGAAACCTGGCATTAGCCTACTCTTAACGAAAGGCGCCAAGGGGACCACGACTCAACGTCCCATCCAACAGACGGAGTACTGAACTTGAAATGGCCTCCACTAGGCACTCAAGTGGGGACCGGTTTTCCACTGAAAAATACGCCACTGCCGGGAATCGAACCCGGGCCCTCGGGATGGGAGGCCAGTACCCTATCCCCTTTGGTGATTGCTTGACCCTGAGGTCCGTACTCGTGGTGTACCATACCATGGGAGTCAAAGAAAACAGTCAGCATCACTTTGATGTTGCTGCACACTTGGCGGGCCTTCTTTGGAATACTTCCACTGTCATGACTGGGATCACTCCTTAATCTGTGTGATGCCCATAGCATCGTCACTGAAAGCCATCTGAATCTTCCGAATGGTTTCCACCTGGCTGTTGCCCAGTTTCTAGCAGAATTTGATGCAGTAGCACTGCTCCGGTCGTTCCTTTATTCCTTGGAATGAAAAACCAATGAGAGCACTATACACTACCTCACTCAAATGCTGCTTGCCAGCAACAGACACTATTGAAAGGTGGGAAAAATTCATGCATGCACACGAAGGTTCAAGGTCGGCTCATGTAAGCCCGCTTGATTCAAATCCATCAGGTTTTCGGAAAAAAAATAAGGTTGGATACTTTTCTAACAGACCTCGTACACATAGGAGAACCTAGGCCTGGGCTTGCCAAAAGACTCACTAAACAGGGGTCAATAACGACCGGTAGTTGGACTCTTCACTAGGCACTTCCAGGTGATGAGGCACCTGCACCTCCTGGGAATCTTAATTCACCTAGGTGCAGGTGGTGTAAAGAAGGGGATAAATCCACATCCCACATATTATGTGAGTGCCCCCTGTGATGAGGACTCGAAATAGGTACCTGGGTTCACCATTTTTGGAACTTAGGGAGGTAAGGGAGTCCCCATAGGGGACCTGTTGGCCTTCAGCAAGGCGATTGGCCTCTATGGGTGATTTCTCCAGAAGGGTGGTTGGCACAATGGACCAATGTGCCTCTAGTGCCTCCTTTGTAAGGAACTCCACCACAATAATTATCTATTTATCTAGTAACCTTAGTCTCAATATCCTTATTCCTTTGCCATAGGTTTTGGGGAAGCCTTCCTTTCAGAAACAAAGGACAGCATTTCCCAAGCCCATCAGTCTTCATCTCCTATCTAACACTAACAATACTTTCTTAATTTTCTAATGACACTTCTTTCCTTTACTGATACTCCTGGGATATTCTCAGAATGTATTTGGAATATTCCTCGCAGTTACTAGGTTATCGTCAACTACATGTGTCTGTGCATTGAAGCTTTCGCGGCTCATGATGATAAATAATTGGACATACGGGTGTATGCCGCGTCGTATATCGGATTTTGCCCTGACGTTTCGTGACCGACTGCTGGTCACTTTTTCAAGGGAATGATGGTAGTGTTTGGCGCTGCTGGCTTTTTATTCATTTCAAGTGGGAGAGGTGGGAGGAGGGGGTGAGGAGTAAGAACTGGAGGGGGAAGATGAGGAAATGCTGTGGATGACTGGGTTCCATGTACTGCTAATTCTCAATCCGGTGTGTCTGTTAAAATTACTCTTGTTTTTCTTTATTTCGATGGCTTCACGGATGAGTCTTGGTTTAAAATGTTTTTCCTTGGCGATGACTTTTTCAAAGTCGATCGTGTGTCCCGTGGCTTCGTGCTCCGCTACGGCCGACTTTGTCGAGTACCCCAGTCGAACCATGGCGAACCATTACCAGGCTACTTCAAAATAGTGATCTTTTTTCGCCATGATTTTGAAACTTGCAACTTAGAACGTGAAGTGCTTCATTGCTGCAGAGCTCACACATGAGTTTGAAAGGTGGGGGCATGAGCTTTTGCAAATGTTGCCAGATTTGCTGCAGAATGGATAAAGGGGGGGAGAGACTTTAACTTACATTTTGAAAAAAGAGGCCATATTGGGTCCTTGGCACTAATTGGGCCTAATAGGAAAAGGTTTCGTTCAGCTACAAACAAAGACTATGATACACTAATGTATGATTGGCTAATGCAAGCCAGGAGGAAAAATATTCCTGTATATGGACCTATCCTCCAAGAAAAGGCTTGAGAGGAAGCATTAAAGCTGGGATTAGAAGATTTTCAAGCTTCAAATAGATGGCAGAGAAGTTCAAAATGAGGTGAAACCTAATCTCTTTGAAAATATGCGGAAGTGAGGCACTGGTATCTCTTGATGTTCAAGACAAGTGGAAGGAAACCTTGCTGAACTCATTAATGGTAATGACAAAAAAGACATTTAATGCAGATGAAGCAGGCTTTTTATATGCTTTTCTTTTGTTCACTTTTCCATGGGTCCACGTTTCCATCCACAGGTCCGTTTCCATGGTTACCACTTTAAAACTATAATATACTTCAATTGCATCAATTTCCTATGTCTAGCATGGCGTAGTGGTTAGTGCATTGGATTATTCATGTTAGAAACTCTGGTTTTAATCCCCCAGTTGGCAATTTTTTTTCACTCGAAAAACTTAAAAAAGATTTCAATGTGTTGACTTTCTTAATTATAAATGAATCATTACTCATAGTTCATGAAGCACATTAATGTGATTTTATCCCAATATATGTGAAACATGTTCCAGGAAACCTGTTCAAAATGAATATTTTTGTGCCTTTTGTCTGGCAATATTTCTCTGACAAAGTTCTTCATGTACGATTGCTTTTTAGTCCTAGCAAATTAATGTTTATTTGTCATGTAGTTATCTTAGACATATTTAATTATAACATATGTAACATATTTATAACATATAACAAAGTGCAAACATTCACTTTTACAATATGCTAGTGTACTTTTATAAACATCTAATTTGCTAGGACTAAAAAGTCAAAATAAAAAAAATTAAAAATTTAAGCATACTTTTCTTAAAAAAATTAATATTTAAGATACAGAAATATCTTCAAATTGTACTAAAAAGTAAAAAATAATATTTTCTTAAGTGAATTAAAGTTTTGTCTAGTACTCAATGCCTCCTTGATAGTTGACTCTGAGGAGTCAGAACTGAGGAGTCTGAAGTGAACAAATGAGAGAAGTCTGTGTTTGTTCAGCTGTAGCATGAAGATAATACTGCTCCCCACGTATAAATTATGTGAAGGCAGAATGATATGTGTTCATACCATGAATTTTATATTTTTTATAAAACAAATTTTTCAAAAAAAGTTGACTCTGAATAAGTCTTATATCCCAGGCAACATCAACTGTCGGCTTTGTGTCGGCAAAGTCGGCCAACCTAAGCCGACTCTGAGCCGCCATTGGGCCGACATCGGCTATGGTAGGCCGACTTTGCCGACATTGGGCCAACACCAGCTTCAAGTAGCATTGCCGACATCGGTACGATGGTGGCCCGATGTTTCATTTTTGAGTTCTTGAAAATCATATCATGGTCACATGAGCGGGGGTGGCCAATGTGCCGAAAGAATACATTTTCACCTCCTTGACAATCGTTAAAAAAATTCAGTACGGACTGGCAATTCAGGGCATACAGAATACCGATCGGTGCCAGAGGAGCTAGAGAGATAGTGCTAGCTCCTCTGGCTCTCTCTCCGGGGATACAGAATGCCGTTTGGGGCTAGGAGCTTCATGAAGCTCTTTTCGCGAGTTAGCTCCAGAGCTTCGAGTTACAGAATTCCACCCCAGTTCTAGTTAAACTTAAAACCATTGCTTACTTAAATATATTAATACAAGAAGTAAAATTTTAGGATCAAAAACTTCATGTCTTTAAACAAGTTAACTATTGCATTTTAATTTCCAATGATGAAATTCAAAGTACATACGTTCAAACGCACTAAAGTTTAGAAAACTTGTGTTTTTTACTTAGAGCACTATCATCAACGATAAATTACAACTTTGGTGCCTACGTACAACTTTAATATACCGGAATATTCATTTAATAGTTATCGTGAAAGGTATCGACTATATCGATATAATAGCAATGCTAATTAAATTCTACATTCAAAATGGCAGTTGTGATTTGCGTTCTTTTCTGTTCATAGTTGTGAATAATATGTTCATGTAAAGTCAACTCTGAGGCAAGCAACTGGAATGAAATTGATCTCGAAGCATAGCGTTTTTATGAAGTTCGTCACCAAAGAAGCTTAATTTAAAACTGGAATTGACGAATAATGTACGGTGAGTAATTTTGTCTTTACAAAGCGAGACTGCTGAAGAAAATTCACGACTTTGTCATTGTTTTGATCTGCCTTCCGTGTAGTCTTGATTGAATTCTTAACGAAAGTAGTGACTTTATTTATTTTTACAGGCACGTTATACAATTAACGTATTGGGAAATTAGGAATGACCTAATGAAGATTCAAATCAACTTTGTGATGAATGTGAAACTTTTTGTGTATTTGTGTCTTCCTCAGTGCAGTCTTGACTTTCAATGAGTTTTCAAAGAACTCCCTCTTCAAAATATCTACTTTTAATTTTGAGTTGACCATTATTCTTTTAAAGGACCCTTGGTTACTGAATACCCAGATAAACCTTTTAAAAATTTGTGTTGTGCGATAAGCAAGCTCGATTGCAGCTGTTGATTCCCATGCCATGTTGTGTGACTTATTGTTGGATATTGTTGGATAATGCCTGAAATGTGGAATCTTATTTCAATTGTGTGCTACATAGGCAAGTGAATGCAATCATTGACATTTGAAGTAGTGCCAATAAATATTAAAATGGGTATAAAGCTGTTTTTGTTTAAAATCGTACGCGGTGCTTTTGAGTTGTTCCTGAAAGTTATATTATGACAATTATTGATTGTAGCCATCACTTTGTGGAAACCCATTCCGTCATCTGTTCTATACTATCTGAGGTCGTGCTATGTAATAAAATATCAGTATTCTTTTAAATGAAACCTGATCTTCAGTTATGCTGGCTTAGAGAAAGGTGAAGGTAATTAGTACAGGGATTTTTGCATTGGCATATTCCAACCAATGCTAAGCCTAATGGCAACACAGGTTAATAGGAATATATGGTTTTATGATTGCTGGTGCTTGGGTAAATGTTGGGCCATAACGGTTGGAAAAACGGACATGAATACAAGTTGACGTAACTGTTCCCCAACGTTGGCCCAACTGTTGGTGCTACATGGGGTTTGTGCAAGTCTACTTAAGTTGCAACTTCATAATGGTTGAATTTAGCTAACTGCTCTTTATAACACTCATATGATGCCAAGTGATGCTACTTCAGAGGTATATTTCTTCAACTTATCAGCTTTCAGTGATAATTTGTATTCCCGTTTTAAAGCATGTATAGTCCTAAGTAATTATGTGGAATAGATAGTTTTTCAATGTAGGTGATACGAGAGTACATATTCCTCTGATGTCTCTGACTGAAATTGTTTTTAGTATTAATTTGTGTACCCATTTCTTAGGTTACATACCCTAAATGTAGTCTAGCTTAATTTCTTTTTAACTGAATACGTGTATACATATGAATTTCTCCTGGTCTTCTACATCTGCTATAGATTTCCTTCGTTATTTAGTTCCTAATTTGAATTTAACACTAGCCAACCTTTCAAACACAAGGCCAAAACTTTTCAAACACCAATCCTCTGAAATTGTCATTTCACCATTTCATGTTGTCCCAATGCTATCCTGATGTTGGTGACCAATGCTGGGCTGACATTGGAAGCCGTTTTACCACTGGCAAATGTTAGCATTCCAACATTGGGCCAGCATTGGTAGCCGGCATTTGGCCAATGTCAACAGCCCACATTGGGCCTGTGTAAGCAGCCGACATCAAGCCAACACATAACCGACATCAGCCAGTGTTGGCCCAACAAAACCCTGGCACTGGCCCGACATGACCCCGACACAGAGCCGTCTTCATGCCGACACTAGCCGACATCTGGCGATGCTGGGCTAACATTGGCAGCCAATGTCACCAGCCGACATCGGGCCGATGCACAACCGACTTTGGCCGGTGTCGGCCCGACATCGGGCCAGCATCAAAATACTGCTTGGGATAAATCGGTTGACCTATTACTGCCAATGTTGATGGAAGGGGAGCAAGGACTAAAGTCATCATGGAGTGGAACAACAAAGTTTAGAGCATTTCTGCAGAGTTTCAACACCGGTTCAAGGGACTTTCAACACATATCGTTTTATATGGGACTAGTCAATAAATAGTGATAAAGTATCATATGACTATGTCTGAACATGACAATGATTGTGCCTGATAAACGTCTATGTGGAAACTGCAGTGTTGAAACCTTTACTCCAGCAATGACTGACTTCCACAAAGTTTTGCCTTTTGTCGCATGTCGTACGACATGATGTCTTTGCACACAAAGCACACCTTTGCATATTTCCAAGTTCACATCACTAATGAATGGTAAAGTGGCAACTAAAGGAACTGTAGGTATTGATAATGTTGAATATATCTTTCATGCTGTTAATGTTGGTATTGTAATGACAGATTAACAATGTTGTAATAGTAATATCAGTTTGTAACAATTTGTAATGAATTGCCCTCTTGTGTTTTGAAGTTGTGCTGCGCCACTGTTGTGAGTCAGTTGCGTGTATGTTCCCATGAGTGCGTCGTGGGCTTGGAGTGTTTCCAAATAAAGTGTTTAAAAGAATCACTTGCCTTATCACTATCGTACGTTTTCACGAAAGAGTAACAACAGTTAAATGGTTTCAAATAGGTACGCGAATAGACAAAAGGTACTCATGGACACGTCGACGAACATATTCCCAAATTCTCGGCCTTCCACGCGCAACGGTCTTCAGGGTGTTGTTCTCGCATCGAAACGACCTCGGAAGCTATCTTATACCAAACAGGATCGACAGCTGATCGGCGTTCACCTGCAGGTGAACTCACGGATGATGGAAAAGCAAATAAAATATCAGCCTCACAAAAAAAAAACATTTTAATTACTTTTCCCTATCGACTAACCATAGCACTAAGATCCGTGAATAACACCACACAAATATTCAACGGAGACGAGTGAAAAATTATTTGCAATCCACAATTTTAATGTTCAAGACAATTCAACAAAGTAGAATATTTTTTCAACCGCACATTGGTTACGTGATCACTGCGTACTACCTGCTTGTTGAATATGGCTTGACCCACTCACCAAAAAGAATAATACGAATCCAGCATTTACTCCTAGGTCAGTCGGCATGAATGACAAAGAACAGCGGGTCAGCAGTCAGCATTAGCCTGTGATGAAGGAAAGAGAAAGAAATTTTTCATCAGCAGTTTTCAGGAAAATATTCTACTCCTATTACACCACGAATATACATAATAACATACATTATAAATAAGAATAGCGGAAGTCACGACTGTCGCGATGAAAGGTCTCCCAGCTGGTGCACAAATGAAAATTGTTCCAGATTTAAAAGGATACTACAAAGTAACCATCCAGATTAGGAGAAGAAAGGTACTTCATTAGCCTTTATGACAAAATGTGTTAAAAGAATTTAATTCTTTTAACACAATTCTTTAAAACTTCGAAAAACAAATCACAAATATCAGCTACGGTGATAGACAACCAAGAACATTGTATAATGCACTGTTCTTGGACTATTACACAGTTCTTGGACTATTATAAAGCTCTTGGACTATTATACAGTTATTGGACTGTTATTATTATACTATATTATACAGTGTTCTGGGACTAAACAATGCCACAGGGAATTATCTCGGACTTACATGTCTTGTCTCACCTCTCACACCTGTTCAACTAGTGACTGCATGGCATTCACCTGTAATACAGAAGGATATAGGAAAAGCAATATAATAAGTACATTTGTCCATATTAATAGGTGGTAATCTAATTGCGCTACTAGGATACACACAATGTACAGAATTAAAGTAATCGGTAATCGTATTGAGCGTATGTGACCCATCTGGAATTCAACTGACATATGGCCCCAGGTTAAAAGGGTAGTCACAAATGGTCTTCTGCCGAAGAGAAACTTAAAACATTGGCCTTAAGAATCAAAAGGAGAATGGCCGTGCCATAACGCAAATTCACATTTCAAATATAGCTAAGTTATAATAGGAAAATCATAACAAAAAGGAAAGGTCTCCTGATTGAGTTTCTACTAACTTGGATGAAATCCTGGCTCACTCTTTTCGAGGATTGATCAACGACGAAAATCCGAGTGAATTCACTCTTGTCCTAATTCATACATTGGCTTCCAACATGACGGTAGTGCTTTACCAGCAAAGATTATAATACACTTTACCATTGTTTACGTAGGTCTACGGCTCGAACAGAATGAAAGAGACTAGCGCACCCGCATCGCGTTGGCGAGGGAAGGAGAGGAGGGGTAATTGAAGAGAGCGGGGGTGAGGGGGCCACGGGTAAGAGCAACAGAAGCGAATGGGTTCACAAAAGTTTATAGGAGAGGGGGCATTTGGAAGGGGAGAGGGTGGCTGCAAGAAGGAAAGGGACTTCGTGCACTTACTTGTTGGAAGCAGAAATGGCGACGAACTATATGTCAAATGGGGCCTGCTTCCACTTGGCATAGGAGGATCGCTATCTACATTTGCTACCGTTTATGTCGGCACGCTCCTTACGTGTCATAAGGTACGGTTGGCGATGAAAGAAAAAGCAGTGGCTAGACTGTTCGCCAAGGAACTGGACAAGACGCGAGGCTCGAGAACGAAATAAGAGAGCGACACACAAAAAGAGAGACGTAACACAATGTCCGGCTAATTTTCGGTTTTTTTACCTGTCTTCTAGACACATGTAATAAGACTGCCTATTAAGCAATATATTGCTATTATAATAGCAACCGCGCCTTGGAGGCAGGGCTGGTGACAAGGGGGGGACAAAGGGGGCAAATGCCCAGGGACCCGGGCCAAAAAAAATAATTTAAAATAAAAATTTAAAGTACGAATGAATTGAAATGCCAAAAAGAATACACAATTTTGGTGTTTAAAATGTGAAAAAATCAAGGTAGAGCGTGTGTCAGTGTGCAATAGAGCAATATGTCATTAGCGTTGTTGTTGTGGTCATCGAGGGTTGTGGCGCGGGCGCTGTGACTCATACAGGTCTCCTTAGCCGCGAACATTCACCACTCAGCGATATGTGCGGACAAATACTAATTGCCTCCCACAAGAGATTTCCCTGGTTACGCTCTTGCATGACAACCCGATAATAAGTTTACTGGGCCTTCGTGCATTGATTTAATCATCAAATACCTATTATCTCGTTTTGTTGCTGGCATCTGTCAAAACCCAAATAACCAAGCATCTAATGAATATTTTTTTAAATAGAAAGACGTTTTCCTTAAGGAATACAAAAATAAAAGAAAGTTAAGTGGACTGCAATATCTAATCAAATAATTACAGTGAAAACTCTGTTCATGGACAGCTCTACCTTACGGACACCTCTGACTTAAGGGCAGTTTTCAATTCCCCGGCAGAAGTATACGCATTTGTATAAGGATCGAACCTCTAACATACGGACACTCCATCTTACGGACATGGACACCTTGTTGGGCACAATTTTTCTCTTATACGGACACCATCGCCAGGGGTTTTCTGACCCATCTCTCAAAAATGGAAAGTTCTTTCCTCTAAAAATACCGTTTATGAATAGCTGGGGAAGAGGACAGCAAAAATGGTCAAACCAGTGAAGATACAACAATGCGCATGTGGGGGAATGAAAGAAATTGTCCTGGAACACATTCTTAGAAATGCCAATCCCAAACGAAAGAGCACCTTGGCCAGACACGGGTAGGACCCTCGAGCAAGCGGTTGCCTATGATTCGTACGCAGCAGTCTACAGATAACACAACTCGTGGAGGTTGTATAAACGAAAGGGTGTCCTTGAATGAATTCTTGGAAATGCTAATCCCAAATGAAGGAGAACTCCACGGAGGCCCCGGCCCCGAGGGTAGAGGGACACGGCCACGAGGCGGGCTCGGTGTGACGCACATAGAGTGACCGCTGCCCTCCAGCAATCGGCTGCGTATGATTCATACGCAGTAAATTACCAGCCGTCTTCTTCTGTTGGATATAGACCTCCATGCTTTTGACAGATAATGCACTTTCGTTGACATGGAAGAAATTATTAAAAGTACTCTTGATGAAGGAGATGACGAAATCAGTGAAAGTGATAACAGTGAGCCTGAGCCTATAGTGGAAGAGATGCTTGTGGTATCATATGCCGGTGCGTTGCATCAAATTGAACAATTAAAAAAATTTTGCATTTCAAAAGGCAACAGCGAGGCATTAAGTAGCCTTGTTGATGTAGTTAAATTTGGAAAAAGAATTTGTTACAAAAAGAATTAAGCAAACCAAAATCAATGATTTCTTTACACCAAAGTGTGCTATATATTTGTATGTATGTATACATATTAAAGTGTGCAGATGCTTCGAGAATTTTAAATATACATACTTATGTGAGAAAATGCATTACATTATTTTATTATTACCAATTTATTTTAAATTATTAAGAAGTGATATTTGGAATAAAAGGATTTCTTTCAGCTGCTTTAAATTCCTAAGGTATAATATTTGCGTGGTAAAACGATGCGTAAAAATGAGTTTCTTTGGGTCACCTCCAACTTACGGTCACCTCTCACTTACGGACACATTTTCTAGGACCGTTAATGTCCTAAGTGAGAGGTTTCACTGTATTTATTTTACTGAACTTGAGGTGTGTTTCTGCCAATCAAACAAGTTGTAACTGATTAGAATGGTTTGCTGAGAAAAGAAGGAAGAAAAATAATCAACAACTCAGTATTCAACAATGTGTAACCATATGTATATATATATTTATAAGTATAAAAAAGAATATAATTTCCAGTATTGTACATGCATATTTTCAGACCCATAAAATAATGTATTTATATAATAATGCCTATTGAGATTGTGGCAAGTATGCAGATGAGCAATACTGATCACATTACATAATATTTACAGCACAGCTTCATATTAAAAGGGTACAAATATACCCAAAGGGCATGACTATAATACATAAGTACATCTCTTGCGCTTATGCCTATAGGGAATATTGTGGCCATGATGAACTAGGAAATAATTATAATTGGTCATTTCAAGAAACAAGTACAATTAACACTTATGTACCATATTTCTATAATGCAATGTCTTTTGTCAATCTAGCACTTTATAAGTTCATCACACATTTCTTAAAAAAGATTACGCAGACTGCAGCATATATACACTTTAGAACTCCTACTTACATGCATGCAACTGATTGTACTCCACTGGAGTATTAGTCACAGTGGAAAATATTTTAACCTTATTCACAGACTGAGAATATCTCAGCACAAACATAGCTCCATGGACTAGCATGAAGAAAACCATTATTGTACTAAATGATTAGAGAGAATCGATAACTAACAAGGATCTTCTATGAAATTATTATGCATTCAATCACACTGGAACCACATAAAATACATTTCCGAGGAAAATCTTTAGAATCACTTAGAAGGAGTTGATACCATAGCCCTGAAGAGTAACTGGAAGAACTACTGATGATGATACACTTGAAAATGTGTATGGCATTAACTTCATTTATAAAGACGACTTGAGAAGAAGTCACGCTTACAAATTCTACATTTGGAATGAAAAATTTTAATTTTTATCTTTAGCCAAAATACACAAGTTACTTCATTGCTCCCGAAAGTAATTCCACATGAAATAAATTGGCACAGCTGCATAATTAGTTGTTACTTATTTCCAGTACTCTACAACTACCTTGAACAACCACTAAGGCACATCACAGCTTATTCCATTTGTTGTGGCTGGACTCAATGCACATTACACAAGGAAATAAATAAGATATTGAGTCCACATTGCCCTATGTGCGCAATTGCTGTTACAGAAGAAAAATTGCAAACTCGCACTGGCTCCATAAAGTTAGCTGTCATTTTTTCCATAACAAGTAAAATTATATTAGTCAGTTCTCTTGGGAAATGATTGCAATAACACAAACAAAAGATACACACCACATATTCAGAGTAAAATCAAATGAACCCGACTTATTCGTTGTATTAATTTAGGTTACCAAGCCACAGTTTATACGCAAATACCACATATTTTGCACATCAAACTATTCAGTGTGATTGAAAAATCATATCAATATAACATATGCCACATTTGTCATCACATGTAATCAAACAGCCGTTACCCCTAACCTAATACAGAAGACAAAAATAACAACTTACGCTTGATTTCATTTACACAGTCATTGAAAAAAATTCTCTCGATAAACTAATATATTTATCTATCCTCTCACTCAAGATTGATCATATTTTATACTTTTTATACATAATGAGTAATTATTGTTATTCCACAATTTACAAAGGTACGCTTGATTTTAACAACAGTCTGCCTACTAACAGACAAAGGAAAAGCACCATTTATTATTAACAAAGCAAATCCTAATCCCTTTTTGAGAGAGAGGTTTTAATTCAAATATCTTCCACTGTTATCTCTATTGGAGGAACAAACCTCCAGGTCGTTGTAGATGAGCTCTCCCCGATGGAACCTGCTTTTCCTACATATCCTGATGGACCTTCTTCTACTGATGAACATGATATATCTACTTTATACTGTCCAGGAGTGAAAAATACAACTGAAGCTTCATGGTAAGCCTCACCACCTTCAGACAGCTGTGGAAAAAAGATGAAAATGATTAAATGAAGGCATCAGAAAAAGCTTTATAAACGAGAAAATAAAAAACATTTCCAATAGCATATTAATTTTTTGCACTCCTTTGATTTAGTATATTATTACAGCCTCTTCGATAAAATTTTATCCTTAACATTCTCATGATGACTTTTTCTGTATTGCAGATCAATACTGAAATATTGAATTGAATCATTACTGAAATACGAGAACAGAAGTATTCTAATGATATTAGGTTCACCCACATCAGATAATCCATGAGATGTGAAGACCACCACACTAAATTGATGATTATCTCATCTGGAGGCTATATCATGACTGAACTTACATAAAATTACCATTCAAAGATAAACTTCTCTTCTGTTTTCAGAGGGTCTTCAACCCAATGAACTTGAATGGACTTAGAGCAAAAATATTCTCCTTAAGGCAATATTTTATATGTGTAATAATAACATTTGTACACAATGCCAGTCTTCAGTCCAGTAAGATTCTCGGATTTTCTTACTTATATGCAGCTCTCCTCACATTTTCACATTGCAAGCAATGAAATTTCTTTCACATATTCCAGCAAAAGTAGCCATTCCATAAGATACCATAAAAAGATCATACTCCTTTCTTAGTACTGGCATAGGATGGCATATTTTATGCATGGTGCCACTACAACAGATCATTAAGCCAAGTTCAACAGCAGCACACCATGTACAATCACAGCTCTTACAACAAAATTAAGTGAACCTAAAGGCTGGGACACAAACAGCATAAATGGGTTATGTGAGACGTGCACCGTAAAACATGAAGAGATGGTGCATGGGTGGAAGAAGGGAAATGGACACAATCAGCACGTAACATGAGATAGTGAACGGGAGAGATGGTCATCTCTCACGTTTCACTTACACAGAAAACCAATGAAAACTGCCCCAGGAGTCGAATATAAGAAGCCACCTGTGGGGAGTTATAGAAGTTACAAGTAGATGCATGCCTCTTCTGAACTAAATTTTAGTCTCAAATACTGTAAAACTTATTTCAGTCTTTGGTTTTAGCATAGAGAATTTCCTGACCTTTTTTGTAATGAGGGAATCGATGAATGAATAGTAATTGGAAGTTATTGTGTTTTAGAGAGATTTTAAATGGTAACTAATAACATGAAAAAGCTTATTTCCCATTGTTGACATTTGTTAGATTGTGAACATTTAGTTAGGAAGGATTAAACATGTTTTCACGACAGTGGCGAGGTGTGCGGTCAACTCTGGATTCGCCAATGACTAAACCAAAATGTAAAAATAAAGAAGGATTTATAGATGGTCAAAAAATGTTTGAAAGTATACATACAATGGTGATTGTTCCTTTTTTGTCGAAGAAATTACGTAAAAAGACCAAATTCACGCTACAGATTCGCTCATTTTAGAGAATCTGTTTTGCTGTCAGTACCCCACTATGCCGAGGAAGAATTTTAAATGAGCACCCGGGTCAAACTGCCTCCCTTCCTCTCTACCTCTGGATGACTGTGCACTATGAGTGTTTCTGAGCTTGACCGACAGAAGCCGAGCGAGCAACGGATGCTCCAGTTTCAGAGATGACTTGCCTAGCTTATCGCCATACACGATACGTGACCTACGCCCACCCTCGCCTATCACCTCCACTGAAGATGGCTCTTGCTTAGAGCTAGCCAAGTCATCTCTGAAACTGGTGAATCTGTAGCTCGTTCGACTTCTGTCGGTCACGTTCGACACTGCTGAACCTGCCCTTACCCCCTCATTTGACACAGCGTGATCCACTCTACGCACAATCTTCCTGTCTTTTCTCAGTTCGGCCTTTGCACTTCTTTACGGTCCTGTAGGGTGTACAATGATGGGTTATAAAGTGTGTTTAAAATTAAGAGAGGTGTTTTTAGGCCATGCATGGCTTATAATGATCGCCATTCACGATTAAATATTTGTATTGACAACAGGAAAATCCATCGATTTGCCGTAGCAAAGTAACATGCAAAAGGTATTTTTCGGCATACAAGGATAATTTCTACATCCCGTAAATCATCAAGACCATGGTTAACATTTACCAAGCGTCAAACGTTCTCAAAATGAGAAATTTATAAACAAATTTAACTCAAAGATACAAGTGTAAGTGGAATCCGGGATTCCCTCTCTGCATTTAGAAAAATTTAAGATTTTTATGCCAACTGGATATTTGCATGAATGAACATTTTAGCAAGACAGATGAGAGGACAATTTACCGTGGAAACAACTTAATTGAACGGTACTGTATTGAATGTCACACCGTATTACAAACATTATTTTTTAACGCTCCATTTAACAACTGTCGAGTTAGTTTAGTGGTTTACAGAAGCAAGAGGATTATAGTTGCAAAATAAGCTGATGATGGATGCTGTTTTCGGGATTTTCATAAGAAAAAGAAACTAATATTTTTCTAAGGTGTTGAAATATTTATAAATTTTATTGATGCCGGTATTTGATGTAAGATTTTCAATGCCTCGATAAAGAATATTATTACAATTGTTTACTTTGAAGTAAATTCCTCTACTATTAGATATATAATCTCACTTACTCAGTGATTCAACCCGAAGGTTGGTCTTTGATAGGTGAGAGTAGAGCTCACCCCGTACTAAGCCAATGGCGGGTGAAATTCACAAATCCAGGGTAGGGGGGCCAGTTCCTTTCCCTGGGCCACCTGCGATTTCCTACAAAGTTCTAATGCACAGAAACTCGAATCACAAGGATTTTAGATGGTGTCCAGAAAGGCTCTTGCCCGGGATTTGAACCCGGGACCGTGCATTGGCCAACCTACCCTTTGCTTCTTTGATGACTAGTCAAAGTCATCACGCCTCGCCACTGTTTCACGAATTAATTATTGTGGATTATAAGAAACTTAAGCAATCTAGTAACTTCATCAATGGAATACGTAAGTACCTCTACAGACTTGAAAATTAGTGCTAGCTCCTGTCTAAATTTGCTACAGATTCCCTTTTGCACCTTCGACACTCAATTTTTTCCTGAGGATCGTGCACATCAACTGTGTCCACTAGAGAAAAAGTTCCCATCTCACGTTTCCGGTGACCGACTCACGTCAGCATTACGTCACGTTTATGTTGATTGTGCTCCAGCCTTAAAGATTTGGAGCACTGGACAAAATGAGTAGAATGGCTTTCTTCTTTCCATTCTCATATGAAAAATAAAAAGTAGTCATATTTGCATTAATCTGGCAAAAGACCACTAATGAGAGGAGGAACATTTGAGGGGTATCTATCCTCCATATGTCACGTGCATATGCGATTTTGGTTTGGACTGATCCAAGTTCACACATGTTTCCCCTCCTTCTAAGTGCTGCCACCCTTTTGTCTGAGCTGGACTAGGCCCTAGATAAAGAAACGAGTTGCTCTGTAACTTTTGCTGGTCAATGGCAGCATGTGAATTACAAGGGGACTGAATTTAATCATAATTGTTCACCAACTTGGTTGCTAAGGCAGTAGCCATTATTAAAAGAGGTGACCAAGAAATGAGGTCATTAGCACCATTAGGATGGTTGGGTACAACGGAAGAGCCCAGGATTTTTAAAGGATAGCGGAAAACAGAAGCGGAGACAGAACCGGCTGATACTTCACAAAAGGTGCCAAGGGCTTCAGTGTTTCATGTCCATCCAAACGGCAGAGCACTGAACTTGAAATGGTTACCAAAGAGCACTACAATAAGTTTCAGTATACCAATAAAAAAACTACCATAAAAAGGATTTTAATATGGTCCCTTGGGATGGGAAGCCAGTGTTATAGCCACCACACCAATACATACTTGGCTAATAGGGACATGATTTCAAAAGACAAAGAGTGTATGGTAGCCAAGGTGGCCCTCAAATATGGAAAGCTGCAGGCATTCTGCAGTCCAGAGGTTTAAACATTTAATTCCACTAGATTATTTCTGTGGAATGGTAATAATGCAATATAATCAATGGAAAATGATCTTAACTTCACCCAAAATTTTTATTTCATTGAATTTTTAGTTCAGACTGAATGATTCACTGTCTGAGGCAGTGAATAGTTCACCTAGCCTACTAAAATGAATACATAATTCCTTTGGAATCATTTGTTCGCAAACTGCCCATCTCTAATTTAAGGACATAATAGAGATGGGTAGTTTGCGAACTCTAATATGCGTTTCTCTATACATCTCTAATATACTTTTGCTATTTTTCCATTCACCTCTCCCTTGTTGAAAGTCTTCATGAGATCATCTCAAGATATGGTACTCAATTAGGTTGATCTGCCTTCTCATCAGTCGTCAGAGTTCTCTTCACTTACACTCTTCATACTTCTTCATTTTCACTCGCCCAATCCATTTTATCTTATTCATTATTCTGTAACACCACATTTGAATGCTTCCAGTCTTCAATTCTATGCAGATGTCAGCTGTCCATGCCTCAACGCCATAAAGAAGCAAATTCCAGAAGCAAGTTCTTAAGAAGTGGTTCCTTACCTCCAAGGTTGTGTTTCCAGCTGTGAGTAGATACTCCTTTCAGTAGACTGCTCTATTTGACTGGGGTATTCTACTTATTATTTCCTTCTTGCTTTGCCCATCATCAGTTATTCAGCTTCCCATATAGTAATGTTCTTTCACCTCTCTTAGCTTTCGTTTCCAAGGTTTTTAAAAAAATATCATAGTATTGGCTCTTCTTCCTCATAACCTTACCTTAATTACTCTTTTTACCGATCTTATAGTGTTATTTGGTCAATATCTTTTCAAGGTTTATCAGAGTCTTCCTTAAGTCTCCTTCTGTCTCTCACATGACAGCTAAGTCATCTGCAAATCACAGCATGCTAATTTTTTCCCCATGGAATTTCCTGGAGCCTCCTCTTTGACTTCTTAGATGACTTTCTTTATATGCACATCAAAGTTTATGGGAGATAGTGCATTACCTTGTCTTAATCTTTATTCTTGCTTCTTCAACATTGGACTCTGATTTAATCACAGCTACCTGGGTTATACACAAACAGTAAAATAAGCAATATCCCCTCAAAATTAGAGCAAATCTTAAGAAATGCCCATTATCAGATGCAACAGGATCTTAAAAAAAGCCTTAGTAATCTTGTGTGCTTCAACACATGGTAGTCTGCTGGCAAGTAAAAACATGGACATGATAAAATCACTTTTCATAGGTAATTCAATGAATTGTTATAGACATTTCTGCCAAACATAAATTCACTAATTCATATGCCTAGCTATATTCATGCAAAATTTGGATGAATACACAGTGATTTTTAAAAACTATTTTAGTAAAAAAAAATATATATATGCCCAGAAAGAAAAATTAAAAGCTTTTAGCTGGATTAATTTTGGCCTCGAGGACCAAAGGGCAGATGCTATTTTATTATGGAAATCAGCTAAATTTATATAAGATCCATTCATTATCACATATTGTTTTAGATATGCATTCCAAGTTGTGAATGTTCTACAGTACCTATTTCTTCAATTTCTCGTACTGCACAATTCTTGTTACTGCCTCACTTTACAATGCTTTAATCAAACAGCTCCATTCTAGGTAGCTACCTTTGATTGAGTAAATGGACCAAAACTTTAACAAAAAAACACACTACCCAAGTTCACACAAGCCCCACACAAGAATTAACATGTAACGCCCAACATTGAAAATAAATACTAGTAACTTTTACCTGAGGAAGAGGTACTCTATTTACAGCCCCAGCTGTGGCAAGGCGAGTATCCAACAGGTAGTTGTTTACGCCATTCCTGTGGTCTTGGAAGAACCGAAGAGAAAGAGCTAACTTAGGTAAGGTGAACCTATAATTAGGGAGATTGACTGAGCCATCAGAAGGATCTGACAATCCGGGCGCCACATTAGGAGATACAACTAATGAGGGAATTACTGGGACGGAGTCTACTGCCTGAAGGGAGAATGTACTTTCTGCACTCTCTCTCACTGATTGTGACTTGGTTTCACTATTACTATCACTTTGGTGCTGAGAGGTAGAACTCTCCAATTGTTTTGATGTATTTCCATCAGAGGATTCCTTATTATGGCCTTGAGAATCACTAATTGTTTGTGAGGATATCTTGCTTGTAGAAGAATATCCTGGGGAGGACGGATCTTCTGAGCCCAAACCTGAGCAAACTTTAATTTTTACACCAAGACACAATGCATCCCCAATACTGCAAGTAATTTCCTCCTGTGGACGCACTAATTCAGAATTGACTGTCACCTCTGCAAATAAAGTATATGACATTTCATTAGAGGAAAAACTCAATATGTTTATAAATTCATGCAAGTTCAGTTTTCAATCACTTGGACACATTTACAGAAGGATGCATAGAAATTAAAAAAAAAATTAAATTTTACCCCAAATTAATGGAGAGGCTTTGATTATCTGAAGCATTTCACGTGAGCACTGAAATCCAGATAGGGATGCTTTCCCTCGGGTCCCAGTTCCCGGAAGACTCCATCGCAAATCCACTAGAGAGGAGATGTGCTGACTGCAGATCATACCCTCTATTTCAGCTGCATCCATTTTTCGACTAGCAGGACTTGCCTGATAATGCAAAGATGTAATTATGAAATTTCATTTGCAAAAACATCTGCATTTTAAGAATGATCAGATTAACCCTCTTAGTGCCATAGGCCGCAATATCAGCTTTTGCTCCACAGGTGAAAAGTGCCACGAGTCGATATATCGGCTCGAGAAGCAAATTATTATTGATACTATTTTGTTGTATTATTACATTTATCTTCAATGCAAATATCAGAATATTATAAACAACAATTAATTTATTTTCACTTAAATAAAAAAACATTACTTTCATATCCAAAAAAAGTACCTTCATATTGTTTTTTTTTTACACAAGGTGTTACAAAACTCTCACTTTTTGCTAGTACCACCAAAATTTGGTGGCACTAAGAGGGTTAATGGCACATTGGCACAGATATATTTATATACGGTCAAAATAATGCAGGATTACTACAGTAGAACCTCTATTTTACGAAGTTGAAGGGACCCAAAAATTTGAGCTTTGTAAATCAAGAGTTTGTAAATTGGAGGCTGTCTTCCACTAACTCCTGTCTCCAGAACTGTTGAGTCACCAAAACCATCTGATCTCCAACAGTTGGAAATAGTTTATGGGGTGACACTGTCCCATGCTCTGGCAACACCCTGCACAGCATGGAGCAATGTCCATGGAGGCACATCATGCACATAAGAGGCTTGATCTGCAACAAATGTACGTCTACTAAAACTCTGCTGACAGTAATGCAAGTATACTTTCAATGCAATTAAACACTATGCTGTACTAAACTTGTCAAATAGTTATTTCAGGGTGAAATCAAACTAATTTCTATAACAAATAATAATCTGTTCATTCACGGATAAAACAACAGATATCACGTGAAATTCTGTGTGTGCAGTGTATCTGCATCAAATTGAAAGGATTTCAAAATTAGACCTCAATTGTATTGATTCGCTGTATAGCATAAGCATTATTCCTAAGGGTAGGACACTCACTTTAGTCAAAGTGAATGAAACTCACAGCCATGAATTCCAAAAAAAAACGTAAATATTTTTCTACAAATTTATAATGGTGTGAATTTGACTGCTGCAACTGTATTAAGTTCTTGTGGCTTCAAGTTGGTAGATCTCATAATAAGGGGAATAAGTGAATTAATTCATCCCGCGAAGTATTTTAAGCATATGCAGTTATGCAGTAATTAGCAAAAGGGGTATATTTAGTGCTTGTCGATTTGTGTTTAAAGAGGCCATGTTCACATGGGAAAGCCAGGAATGCATTCTAGCTAGGAAATTTCAAAACCAAGTTCAAACTGACCCAGTATATTTCAGTGAAAAGACCAGGAAATGCCTTTTTTGAAGAAAGCGTATCGTTTGAAATACTTCGCAGCTGATGAAAGTCAATTTCAGAACTTTACTTGAGTTAATTTGAAATTCCCTCTTTTTTAATTTGTGTTCTACAGTGCTGACATCTAGCGGTGATTTGCGAGAACCATTTACTTGCGGGTACTGAAAGCTATAAGCTATAGGAGAAGCTATATAATGAAAAATTAAATATTCAAAATGCATCAAGATTTCAACATAAGTAATTTATAATTACAAAATTAGTATTCTTTAATTAAACTAAGTCCCATGACAGCTGCAGCAAAGAACTTCCAATGGGAATGCTACTTTCAAGTGAAAGGCTGAACAAAGTTCTGAGTTGGGGTTGCGGCGGCTATCTTTAAGCTAATTTTAAATAATTCCAGAGAAAATATGGATCCTTTGTGACGACGAGTTAGGTATTTGCAATACACAAAATGATAGAAAAGGAATAGAAATTACCAAGCACTAGTCAGCTTATTTTATGAACAGGGGAATTGTTTACGAGAAGTAGACGTCATGCCATGCGTCTTTGAACATTTTATCCTTGGATCATATATTTACGATTGAATTGCGATTTGGATGATCAGGCTCAGGAATTTTTGCTACAGTTTAAGCACGTCAAAAAGCACTATTCTCACATTAGATTTTTCCACATTTTTCCATACCAATAAAATACTTGGGCTGAGGGCCCTCTCAACATGACCGATCTGGCTTCAGCTACTCCTGTGCGCGGTATGCAGCGATCATTGTTTCATTGTACTGAGTTCAGTGCTACAAAATCATTTCAAACACTTTGTAAAACAGGGGTCAGTCGCTCCTAGGGACTGGCCTCTCACTTCGTTAATCAGTAAAATGGAGGTTTCGTAAAATGGAGGTCATTTTAAATGGTTTTCCTATATACAAAGATCCGGACCAGCGGAATGGTTTGTAAATTGGTGTCATTTCGTAAATTAGAGGTTTGTAAAAAAAGAGGTTCTACTGCATTAGTTATTAGTTTCCTACCGATGAAGCCAGGTCTAAACAGACATTAAATTCTTTTCAGAACCCCATTATTTCACATGTCCCTCTCCAGCCCTGCATACTTCTTACTTCCCGTTATCCTATCCAATCTATGTATCTGTTCTTCTCCTCCCTCAACCCCACCTACCAAACTTTCTTACCTCTATCACATTCTTTAACCATCTTAGTGCCGCGGGCTGAAATATCGGCTTTTGCTGCACGGCCGAAAAGTGCCACGAGCCGATATATCGGCTCGAGGAGCTAATTAATGTTTAAGCTATTTTTGTTGTAAATATTACTTTAATCCTTTATGCAATGTATCAGAATACCATAAAAAACAATTAATCCATTTTTAGTTAAATAAAAATAATATTACATTCATATCTAAAAAGTAACTTCATATTGTTTATAATTTTAAAAAGGAGCTGCAAAACTCTCATAATTATGCTGGCACTTTTCACTAGTACTACCAAAATTCAGTGGCACTAAGAGGGTTAACAAACACTCGCCTCTAATTACTTGCTCCATCCAGTCCCTCTTTCTTCTCCTAATTTCCTCCAATGATTTCCTTTCTTCCCCAAAGACCCCCAGTATTTTTTCACTCACCTTCCTTTTCACCCACTCTTTCAATTTTCATCCTTCTTGATATCCAATTTTCGTAAGTCTACTTTCACCTTCTTTTCTTTAAAGTCCATGTATCTACAACATACAGTGTCATGCTCCACTAAAGACTTTTCAAAACTTCCCTACTCAAAAACCTGGTCATTACCTCTCTTCTACTAGTAAACGCCTCTTTCATCGATGCAATTCTTTTTCTTTGTTGCTACTACACCCTTTTTCCTTCCATGTATCACCTAGGTTTCTAAATTGCTTCACTAGCTACAGCTAGTGGCCTCCTATTTTTTTAACCTTATTTGGCCCTTTTTTGCTCAGGAAAATATAGTTACTTTAGTTTTCTTTTGGTTAATCATCATTCCACATCCTTCCCACTGCCATTTTAATGCATCTAGTATTTTTGTAGGATCTTAGCTGATTGGCTGATTTGCAATTGATCATCCACCAACCACATTAACTTAACAGGTTCACTGCGGGGCTGATTAAAGGCCTACCCCTCACAGCGCGGCGTGACCCACCGGTGGGTCACACTCAGCCTTTTGCATGGCCAATGTGACCCACCGGTGGGTCACAGTCCTTCCGAGCTTCTGGCTACTGCTGAGGGATGGTGGTTGAAGCGGCAACACTCAGCTGTTTCCTGTGATTAGAGGAAGGCTGGGGGAGGCGACTCCCAGCTTCGCCCCCAGCCCGCCCCTCCCCCGGCCACGTGGGGCATGCTATCGACTAGACCCTGGCGTGGGATGGGGGAAGAGATGGGCAACAATACAATGCATGTGGTAAAGATTTGCTGACGTTCGGAAAACCCAGGAGACTCCCACCCATCTCTGTTTATTGCCCCTGCCCTTGTTCGCGCCCGTCTGTGAGACATAGATGCCCGTCCTTGCATACTGATTCCCCAGCCCTGCTCACACTATGAGAAAAGGGAAGGGGGATCCTGGAAAGAGTACATAGTGGTTGGTCTCACTCAGAAAAAAGTAGTGTCTGCATTTCGGAAGACGTTCACCCGGCAAGGGCACGGTCACTCATCCACCACTGAGGGATTGGCTGAAGAACACTACGCGACCCTTTCCCAATTGCCCTTCCGTAGAGGGGATGGGGAGAGAAGAGAGAGAGTTAATCTCTCACACAGCCGGGCGAGTGCAGTTCAGACTGTTTAGTTTACGAGCAACTGATGGACAGCCAAGAGGTTTAGGAGAAAAAAATTTCCTAAACATTTTCATTAGTTTTAATTAGTTGATATATTTTACTATATCGAGTATTGTTCATCCGTATGTATAAAAATCACATAAACTTGAAAAAAAAACAAAAAGAAAACAAAAAATAAACATATTTTGGACATAATACGCAAATATGTAAATTTGTTCGTGACCCACCGGTGGGCCACACCGCTCACGCTGAAAAAAGTTTCAGGAGGGTGGCGTGACCCACCGGTAGGTCACACTAAGTGTCACATAGTAGTCTATTATTTGAACTGTGACTAACCTCTGGGTGGAGTCACTTGAGAAGTTCTCGATTCCTACTCTCACAATACTCCTCGCAAGTTACGACAATTCAAAGAATTTTATGGCCACGGCGCTAGTCGCATCTGCGTGACCCACCGGTGGGTCACGCCACAGTGAACGTGTTAATCAATTTTCCCCCAACCCTTACTCCAGCCTCAAGCTCATCCCATACCTCTCTCACCATTTCCTCCGAATAAAAGTAAAAAAGTACTGATGATTAAAGACAGTCCCTATATAACCCCTATTACCACCTAATCCGATTCTACATCATCTACCCTCACTCACACCTTCGGGACCACGTGTGAATTTCAGATCAGCCAACTCCTATTGCAGACAATACACTAATTTCTCCCACCCCACTCTGTCAAACACCATCACTAAATCAAGAAAACGTGCAAAACATCCTAATTATATACCATGTTCATTTCCTCTTGTATTTTCATCAATGCAACTGCAATTCTGAGTGGTCCTGCCCCTACAAAATCCAAAATTATAATGCTGAATATTCATTTGTTTTCTTGCACATCTACATAATACCCTGAAAACCACCATAAAGGTATGTGGCAGGGGAATACAGTGGCTTTCCTCTCCATTCTTCTGCTGATAATTCTACAAATGACCCTTGCCTCATGAGTGGTTAAACTTACTGTCCTATAGTCTTTGAATTACCTCAATAACCTTTTTTATTGGAAGAGCTACCTTTGATTAAAGGGCCATTTTCTCTTTCTCTCTACAGCCTTCCCATCTCCTCACATAGCCATCTCCACCCCTTTTCCTTCGCTCTCTTGCTCCCTAAGCTCTTTTATCTCTGCTGCTCTACTAATCCTAGTCTTCATTCTCTCCCATCCTCCCTCAACTGCTCCCCATCCCATCTTCCTACATACATCTGTCCAGTAAGTACTTGACATTCCCTTGCTTGTTTCACACTTTACAAATTAAAATGAATGGTTATTCATATTTATGGTTCAAAAGCTAATGATAGATTCTCCCAAATGAAACTGTTGTATTCTAACCATTTCATATATAATTTTGAATTACTTATCTTAATTATTTATTTTAATACTCTCCACCCCCTTTACCTGGCAGTATGCTTTATTCTTTCGTTTGGTTCAACTTCCAGAGTTGGAGTTGATGTAAACTCATGCCTGGTCTTGCACATGTGTATTTCTGAACATTGCTGTGATAATAAAACTTATACTAATATAACAGCATCTAAGTCAATAATCACTGATCAAAGTGATATACCAGAAACATCCTTTCAAATTTTCCCATAAAAATGTTACAAAACTATACTCTTAACTGTCTTCCTAGCATTAGCAGCACAGTTTGAATAGTTTTGAATGAAATACTTACCCTAGGAGAATATTTCTGATGAGACTGAGACAGCAGTTTTGATAGAGGACACCGCTGAAGAGGAATTGGCACACGACAGGACTCTCCCGCTTCCATTAGTATGGACTTGATGGGGGTGTAGCATAACTCTAGCTCAGAGTTAGCAGCATTAATCGCATCCAGAACTAAATAGAACTGGGAAGGACTGAAAGAAAATATACATACATCATTAACAAAACCAACAAAGCTGTTATCTTCTAGCTGCTATTTTACTACTTACAGGCAACACAAGTTTTTGAGCACCGAGTATTTCTAACCCAAATTGAAAAATATTGGCCCAACTGTATGCTCACAACATCAATTACTGCACCATAAATACATTTCACAATAACTCAGATAATAAGCATCATAACCAAAAACTTATCATACACAACAAATAATTTGTCCATTTGTTTTTACACAATTAACAGCTATTTTCTGGAGATATATTCATTTTTCTCTAACATATACACATATCTCTTAATTTGCCACCCTCTTCCCCTGAAATTCCCACAAAAGCAGAATTTCCACAAAGAAAAAATCCACCTTGAACTCAGGATCCCGTTTTCCAGCCAAGTGATGTACCACACAATGATTCCTTCTCCCTTGCGGAACTCTAGAGGCCTTAACACATTCGACCCAGAATATTTCTAGTGTGCAATCGTGAAAAACGGAAAGGTTTATCCTCCACATTAATTTGGCCAGTCATTTAAATGTAATTTTAAAATTAGTAAAAAATTTTTTTTTGTAACAAAACTCGATAATTTATTTAAGACATGAGTTCGCGTCCTTCAGAGAAGTCTTCAGAGAGTTCTTCAGTGAGGTCATTAGAGGGGTCATTAACAGACGCGAATGCACGTCCTTCGGTGTCTTGGCAACGCACCTCGGATGCGCATTCGCGTCCGTCGGGTTGAACGTGTTAAATGACATGATGTTGCCAGCCTACTATGCATACAAATGTCACAGTTAAGCTGAGTAATGCACATGGCAACACCATCCATGAGATTAAGGCCAACTAGTTGGTCTTAACGTCAAGATCCTGGGGGGCCGGGTTAAGGTTTGCCAGAACCATGATTTTATCCATTTAGAGATCAATTATATCATGACAATGCATTTGGGAGGCTTAGTAGTGATTTGGGGAATTGAAATGAGGTAACCAAGCTAACCATCTTGTCAGAGCACCAACAGAACGTAAACATGAAAATCAGATTTTAAAAAAGGTTAATAATATTATACAAAGGAAAAATTATTTCTTAGCTTAATAAAACTCACGTTTCAGCTGGAATGACATCCCAATTGGTAAGTCGAACTGATGGCCTTATTTCCATACACAAAGCTACTGAGCATACCCTACAAAAGCCACCAGCCATTCCAGGACCACCAGAATATTGTAATTTGAGCAAGCCCTCCACTGTCTGAGGATGAAAAATAAGAAAAATTACACTATCAGGGTGTCCACTAAAGTCAAAATATAAAATTCAAGCATAATTCAAGGTTTTCAAGGCTAAATTTATAAAAATTTCCAGGCTAATATATCGTGGTTCTTGTACGAGTCAAAAGTGACGTTTTTCAAGTTCTATGTAGAATATGGATTATTTGTAGTTCAACCCATAGCATAATATAGATAAAGTAATTAAATAAGAAATAATTGATAAATTAAAGTAATTAAAGATGTAGCTTTATTGGTAGTAAGAGACTCTCTTTGTTGGTTGGGAAAGATAAACTACTTTTTGATTGAACACCCTCTTTCTAAATTAGCATTTCAATGAGAAATTACAAATTCTTCTACAAGAGGAACTTAAAGCACCCACTGGCTAAAGTCTTCAGCATTCAACCACTGTTCTTGGAATGATGATTTTCTAAGTTAATATTTTTTGCCATGCTTTTCTATTTTAAGTCTCAAAGCCTCAATTTTCTGTTCACTCAGAATCAGAATGTAACATTTTTGTACGGGTAGACTATATAGAAAAAAGTGAAATCATAACAATCTTTAGTATCCTACACCATCTTTTTCTAACAAAAAAAAATGTAATAAAAATCCTAATTCAAGTAAGCGCATCCTGAATATATCTAACAAACATCAGCAATTAGATTTCTCAAAAAATTATAGAGAAGTTTGTAAAAATTATATTGCAAAGCCTACCAGAAAGCCAACTACATTGTACTTACAGTAAAGTATCCGATCACATCAAATGTGCAGTTAAAAGAAACATTATACGTTCATTTTCATTAATAAAGGAATTATTTTCCAATTATTAAACAAATCCTTGAACGCTTACAAATTCTTTTTTAGAAACAAAAAAAAATTTTAATGCAGCCAAGAGATCCCACTTATGGAATATCCGGGGATTCCATTTTTAAGACGAAAAAATTATTATAGAATATTTCAAGCTGCTAAACTAGTAATTTTGCAATGTCTTATTAACAATAACCTTTGAAATGAAATTTGAGAATTTTCTACTCCTAAGAAGAGGTTGTGTAACTCTGATCTTGAAATGAAATTAGCCTTTCTTCATGCTACTATAAACAAAATTTTAAAAAAGTCTCGGATTTTCTCTCCATTGGCCTGGGTTTGCAAGAAAAAAGTAGAATGACATGTGGGGAGAATGTATTCTCCTAAATCAGGTAAGCCGACAATAGCAGAGTGGGGTAGTGGACTGCAGGTAATGAAGTTCGATTCTTATCGCTGTTTAAAATTTTTCTTTCAGCCATTGAATCAAAAAGTTTATCATCCTTCATTTCCAACCTTTTTGTGTGGATACTGACTTTTTTGTACTTCTACCGTTTAAACTACCTACATTTACAAATGCGTCACTCAAAAATACATTGTAAAGTTAACATAATGATTACACGATTTAATTCTGTAATAAAAATTTTTTCCAATCCTTTCACTAATGCCAAATTTGATTATTTTTTTAATTATAAATTCACATGAAATTTCTGATAATCTACTTTTTTTAACTGCCTACTAGCATTACCCTAGGAATACAGCATAGCCTGTATTCCTAGGCAGTGTTAAGGATCGAACTCGCGACCTGCAGTACACTAGTCCTCATTTTTACCAACTACGCTATCATAGGTTCACGGGAATCTGGCGAATGTAGGCGACCCACGTGACATTCGGCTTTATTTTTTTTCTCGCGCACCCGGGCCTATGGAGAAAAAAAAGTCACGACGAATATTTTTTATTTTGTTTTTGTGGCACGGAAAAAATCTTCTCATTTCATGACTAAGTTACACCTTGTCAGTATCTACCATACGTACGTACATTCCATTCGGGGGACGCATCGATCACTTAGCCGAGAAATTTTAAAATCTCCGATCCGGATCTGAATGTTTACTGTCTTCGGATATGATTTCAGTAGCGAATGAAATGAAAGACCCGTGGATTCAACCCGACCATCCTTAATTTATTAATGGTACATTTTTAAATCTAATTTAAACAACAAAAGTATTATAAAGTGAGTATTCAGATGTACTGGTTAGAAATTGAAGATAACAACATTTTCGATGCAATGACTGAAAAAAAATTAAACTGCGATACGGATCGAACTTCGCACAGTACAGTAGCTCTCGTTGTCCGCCTGATTCCGGCGAATGTAGGCTACCCGCGTGACATCCTACGTATTTTTTTCTCGCGATCCCGGGGTAATAGGGAAAAAAGTCATTTTTCTTTATTTTGCTTCTAGTTGCACGGGAACATTTTCATCTAATTACGTGACCATAGTTACACATCCTCTTCTTGTCAATATCTACCGCACCTAACCATTCCATTCACGGGGCACTTCGATCGCTAAGCCGCGAAAATTTAAAATCTACGATCCCGATCCGATTTTATACCGTGTCTTTGGATCCGAATCCGGAACCGAGTATAATGAAAGATCCGTGGATCCGACCCGGCCATCACTACACGTTAGGCATTTGTTTGCGTATCATGGGCTTAGTCCGATGTGCAATGAATGAGAACAAAGGGCACTTGACGTGACGCTGTCATCGTTATTTATCCTGTTTATAAAATAAGGATTTTTTGTCTTCAATGAAGAATTTTTAAAATTCCCGACTAAGACCAGAAAATCACGAATAATCCACGAACAATTCCCTGCACTGAAAATTCACGAATAATTCCCGATTTTCCAGGTTTTCCCGGTCAGTGGACACCCTGACTATGCAAACATGTGACACTAAGCTCCCTTGACCACATTATTAACCATGAAATGACTACAAAAACAATCAACATAACAACAACATAGGTGCTTTGAAGCAGTGTCTATTTAAACATTTCTTCCATTCACTAGTTATCATCTAAAACTAATACATAAAATCATTTATGATTCAAAAACTAAAGTCTGAAGACAAAAAGATAAAATCATCATTTATTGAAAATGGATGACAAGAAAAAAATCAAGTTTTAAGGATTTTAAAATCTTAAGGAAATCACAAGAAATGAATTTAATACAATACCTGAACTGAATTTTGCCAATGTGCACCATGAAGCTCCGGGAGATTTGGAACACGGCCAGATGTAGCTGAAGTAGATGCTGAACTACTCACACTGCTGGAATTCGATCGCATACTACCTCCAGACCTAAATAGTCATTAAAACAAATGTGACACAAAAAAGGGTTTCAAAAAGAAATAAAATACACAAAATTTGCTTATTCCCAACAACCGGCATTCAAAATTTCAACACAATGGCTTTCCCTAAAGTCACATGATTTTAAGGGTGACTTTCCACTCCTAAAATACAATAAATACTGGAGTTTCAAGCACAGTATTTTAGTTTCTGAACATATACCTACAAAATAGAAAAAAATCTATCTAGGCAGACTATTATAGACTACTCATTGGATATTTATTGGAGTAGCCTATAATAGCATTATCTTGCCACGAAGTTACTTGCCAAGGTATAATCACCAAAAGTCACATTGCATTGAAATGTATTACATGTAATAATGGTTATTACATTTTGGTACACATGAAAGACCCCTTCATGCTTGATTGCACCTGAATAGATTTATGAAGCAAATGATGGCCTTCATTAGCTCTATTTATATCCTACTGCTTTTCATTCCATTACATAAATAGGTCTCTTTTTCCCCCACACTTGCAACAAACATTCTCTGCTAACGCTACTTCTATGGGAAATTGTTCATTTAAAAAAATATTTTTTCTAAAAACTAACAAGAGTTGCAAGCTCTTACTCTTCTGATTTCCATTTACCCCCTAATGTAATTCATTACACATCAATGAGCTGGATTGGTGACATGAGTATCATGGACTCCCCTGCTTGACTTGGGATCCAGGCTTAATAGGTACACATTAGGCAGATAGTTACTTTTTTCTGTAGCTTATTTGGCCCATAATGCATTTCAATAATTTTCTCTGTCATAGTTAGTTGAGGAAAGCTCACTTCAATTTGTAAAATAAGCCACACTTTAAATCTTTAATTGTAGTTTAAACTTGAGGACATTAGCACTCAGTATTCAATGATTAGTTTTTAAAAAAACCTAAGAAATCCAGAAGGAAGGATAATTACTAGGATTAACTGGTTGAAGCTTTCTGCTGAATTGTGAGGGATCAGGGCTCAACTCACATTCCACCCTGATGATTTCTTTCCCCATGGAATTCTGGCATTACAAAGCTTTGTTTGATAAACATGGATATTCACCGTAAATAAAAAGGAAAACAAAGTTTTCCTTTTTATTTACGATAAAATGAACTTCCACAAAGTTGAGCCTGAGACGATGGATATAATGGATATTCACTGCGCCATTAGAAATTTATATTTTTTAATTTTAGAGATGATGAACTTACATAATAATTTATTATATATCCAGCAATAAATTTAACAAATTTTAAATGTTCGTATTTGATAAATGATTTTTTCTAAAGTATTATTTTATTTTGCTACATATATTTTTAAGCACTTCATTTGTAATAACTGTAAATTAAGACCAATTATTTTTTAACAATTCAATGGTAATTGGGGAAGAATCCCACCCATTCACAGCTCAGGGGATGTTTCAGAAATAAAAGGAGATTCTGTTTCTTAATTACTCAATAACACTATGAACAATAGCTTTGAAGCAACATATAAATGATTCAATTATGTATTTGAATATTGATCTCTAAAGGTACACATAATTTTGAACGATCAACACAGAGTAATAGAAGGCTCCATGATAAAAAGATCATGTACCTACCTGCTGCAATACTTTTCGAGCTAAAAAAGCTCATCATAACGAGAATCACAATTCCATGAGGAAAAATTTATACTCAATAGTCTTCAAATTTAAAGTACCATTAATCCATTCAAACAAGGTGCCACAAATATTAAATTTATAGCCATAGTGATGAGCATAGAGAGAGGCTGGGAAAAAAATTGATTGGAAGTTCAAAGTTGGCAAAGCTTTAATTTTGCTTAAAGAACCAGGTATTATAATACACACATGTGAAAAACATGAGCCCACATTTAATAGCAGCATGTTGTAAATATTAGTATGCATTTATGAAACAGTAGAAAATAATAACTTACATAAAATAATGAATAATAAATAATTTACCTCATGGATGCAAAGGAAGCTGCTGAGTCAGGACGTTTATCTCTTGCTCCACCCAACCTTGAGGGTAATGAACTAGACCCAGATGTTGGTCCCACACTGCTCCCACCACGTAGCAGAGATGACGCTAGGCTGCTGTAATCTCCACCTATTAAAAAAGATTTATTTAGAAATACCATTTGGAATGTAACAATCACCCAGATGATTTGATGGCCATGATGACCTAGATTTAAAAAGAACTTATTGTGATACAACAGCTATTTCAATAAAATTGTTATACATGGCAAATCAGATTGTTTTTCAATGTGGACATAACATCAGATGAAAGAAAACGTCCTCTAAGGCAGGATCCCTTCCACCACTTCCACGGTCTCTTTTTGTCTGCTGAAACAAATGCGATATGTTATTCCAAATGGCTTCCGTGAAATGTCACGAAGAACGTGAATATACTGATCATAAAAATTAAGACCAACCAAGGGAAACCTTAAAGGCTAGTAATAAAGATGATACAATTTTGATTTTTCATTTATGGTTTAAATTTTTGACAAAACTAATCAAAATTATGGAATGAACATTAGAAAATGGAACGAGAATTATAAACGAGTAGCTTGGTCAGTTGTGCATTTGGGAAAATGGTCAGAAATTCGAGGCTTTTCACATTTTTTGGAGCAGGTACGGTGCTTTTTGATTTATTAGTTAGTTGGTAATTTAAGTAGAGATATGAATTACTACAAAAATTTCCCCTTCTTTCGGGATTTGTGCTCAGACTCTCCGGATGGAAATACTTCCGCCACCACACCAACCTGATTCCTAGAAAATTCTTGACCATACGTTTAATGGCGATTAATTACACCAACCTCGGTAAGACGATACTTCACTATCGCGAGGGTTTTCTTGGGCACCGTGAGGTCTCGTTTTAAAGAGGTTGCACTGTAATTACATACAAATTTTGGCGGGACCTCGAAGTTATTACGAAAAATGGAGGTTTACGATATGAAGAGGTTCACTAAGTAGAGGTTTTACTGTACTTGGTTGTTTACAAACAAATCTTACAAAGAACTTCTTTACAACAAATTTGATACTTAGGTCCCTTCAGATTCTTAATAAAGAGGTTTCACTGTTCATATTTCAACATTCAACTAATGACATGTATAAAACATGTGCTAACAAACTCCCTCATGATGAATACTCAAGTAAATACTGATATGTAGTAGAAACTGGAAGATATCGAAGGTAAAAAATATGCTTTTCTACAACAGAGGACAATCTGGACAAATGTTACAGAAGTCAACTTCATGAATAATTATTGAAATAATGAATATGACTAAACCATAGAGCAACAATGCAGTTCAACAGCAACCCAGTGCGGTTCACACTTCATCCATCCCAATTTTATGCAATATTAGTAAATAAGGCTGACATTAAGATCAGGCTAAGGCAAGGCCGTAATGAGCAGGAGTGGGGGTGTCAGGGGGTTCAAACACCCCCCAAAATTTGGGGACAAATATAGAGTAGGCATACTTCATATTTTGACCAATTAATCGATGGGGACCGCCCACAGCCCCGAATCATTGAACACGCTCTATATTTAATATTTTTGGGGGGGGTAAAAAAAATTTTCTGGCTATGGCCTTGGGCTAAGGCTCAAGTTTGCCTAATCTATATGCATTCCTTTCCATCCTACAGCATTTCCCTTCCAACCCTATTCACCTCTCCTTCTGGTCTGAAGAGCCTTAAGAGTGGGACAGACTTTAAACTCCACTAATGACTTCATTTTCATTTTCTTAATCATCACCAATTACTATTTACTAGGGTTCACATAAGAAATTGTTTAGGAGGTCTTAGAAAACTCGACTGAATCCCCCATTTTCCTGCAATTAAGCTACAACAAACAAATAAAAACAAATCTCCATGAAAGAAACACTGACTCAAAGAAGCAAAATGAAACCAGGCAAGTCACATGAGTCTTTCCAGATACAATGTGATGTATTGCACACTCCTATCCACATGAGATGAATATTATAGCTTTTTTTATCTTCTAGAAACTCAAACATGTATTAAAAGAATTTGTCCCACACAGCTTAGAAGTTATAGTTAATATGCCAAAAGGGCAAGGGCCTAGCCACATTGAAACTGGTTCTTATTAGATCACCGAAGTTAAGCAACGTTGGGCCCAAACAGAGGTTGGATAGGTGAACCTCCTCCATACTGTGGTGCTCTTGTCCCGTCTGTAAATGATGAGCACGTTAAACGTGGCTTGGCACAATGGATCTAAAGAGGTCTAAGAGCCAGGGGGGCTCCAGAAGGCCCCCATCCACCCCTCCACCCACCATATGACAAAAGGGCAAGGGCCTAGCCACATTGAAACTGGTTCTTATTAGATCACTGAAGTTAAGCAACGTTGGGCCCAAACAGAGGTTGGATAGGTGAACCTCCTCCATACCTCTACTGTGGTGCTCTTGTCCCGTCTGTAAATGATGAGCACGTTAAACGTGGCTTGGCACAATGGATCTAAAGAGGTCTAAGAGCCAGGGGGGCTCCAGAAGGCCCCCATCCACCCCTCCAATTAACATTTTTTTAAATACACCACAATAGTTACCATCTTCTCCATCTGGACCTCCATCACCAGCACCACCTTCTAGCGGTAGACCTCCAAGGAATTTCCCAGCAGCGTAGAGGTACAGAGTAAAGCTAGCAGAAGCACCAGGGGCTATGGGAAGTTGTGAAGCTACATTCTCCTTGCTCCAGCGGAACATTTTGCCTTCATCCTCATCTGAGTCACTTGATGGGATTTCTCCTCCCCATACACCCTCGATTCCAGCCATAGTAACATTCAACATCTCTATTGGCACACGTCCGGAATTGGTTATTGTGATTGTACACTCTTGGCTGAAATCAAACACAAACCTATCAATTGTGCGCCATTCATATTCTTAGCCAAAATTAGGGAGAAACACAGAAAATTGATTTAACACAAACATAAGGAGGAGATAGTAAAAACAGCATGCTTTTCAATAAATAAGTAAATTAATAAATATTTTTTACCATTACTAATCGATTAATTAAATATACTAATACACTTTCAAAGACTTTTAAAGGATCACATTTCTTTTCCACTGCTTTCGAATACATAAACTTAGACATAGCATCATATTGCAGGCATTACTCTGGCTTCAAATTACAGTAAGTCCTCGACTTACGCAGATCCGAGTTATACGAATCTGGAGTTACATGGATGTTCAGTTAGGCCGGTGTTAAGGTCTGCACGAAGAGGCGCAGGATGCGGGAGCGTAATTCCCACGGGACAAAATCTCTCGGCAGGATACCAGTATGCACAAACCGACGCGAATCCCGCCTGGCAAAATTCGGACCCGCCGCGAATATTATATAGCTCACAGCATGCCGCGTTTCCCTTATCCCGCGACAAGTCTAGCGCAAAATTACTGTGAGAAATGTCGACAGGAGAGTTCATTGTAGCGATTAAGAAGTGTTCGTTACTCATTCCGAAAATAAAGAAATTAATTGGGTCAAATACTTGTATATAAGCACGCTTTTGAACTTTTACTTTTTTTACTTTTTCACTTTTTTTAAATTAGAAAGTATTGCTTGCTAATATTACTTTCTCGGTATTCGTCTTCTACGAATGCGATTATAAAGAGAGCTTCATCTTTGTCAGATGACATATCCATAGTCTTAACATTGAAGTGCAAGTACTGATGCCCGCACGTGCCCTGAAGTGCCGCGAATGTATCGCTTCGGTCTGAGGGACAATAAGTTTGCCCCCTTGGCGAATTTCACTTCCCCGTCCCACGCTGGTGTGTTCAGATCACAGATGTTCAGACCTTATGTTTGCATTTTCTCCACTTTTCTGTTGTCGCGACAGATACACCGGTGATGACCCACAACTCGTTGTCAAATGCGCAAGAGTTTGAACCAAACTACAGGCGTTCGGGATGCTCACTCTAGTTGAGGTCATTACATAGTTTGATAGGTGATGATTTGATCATGGTGATGGCGAAAAAGTCTAATGTGATTACCTTTTTCCTTTTCGTTGTCTTCGCTGAACCCTTTCTAGGCGTCTTGCAACACCGCTGAATTAAAATTGTTTTTACTTTTAAGTCTATAAGTCCGTGGACTTCACATACAATAATGCCTCCCTGCGAGACATCATATATATAAATAATTGCACGTCAAACATTAATACACAGCAACCGCAATCGATACAAATTCACACCAGTAGGTGAGAGAAAACAGACTGGACTTTACAAATAGACAGCGCCATAAGCAGCATCACATCTGGCAGTCCTCGGTATGAGGAGCGTACGTTGACTATTTGGTTTGTCGCACCTTAAACATAACATGCAGCACTTTTAAATCCGTCGCTGATTGAAAGCTTGGCTGGCTCCATAAGAATCTATGTGTTTGATCTTTTACTAGCTGTTGCAACCATAGAAACCCGAAGAAAACGTAAGCCTGTCACCGGTCTTACATTGTATCAACATCTCTTTTTGGTGTAGTTTGACCATCCCACGTAAGTCGACATGTAGTTAACTATCTATTCCACAGATGACGTCTGTTATCCATCACAAAAAAAAGAACATGTTTTGAGAAATTATACTTATTTCAGATTTAAATATCCAATAAAATAAAGATTGGATTTGTGTTACTCTCAGAATTGTCGTATTATGGTGATTTAACGGCCTCTCAACAGATGGCATTTTGTGTAATAGTCATCGATTGCCGCCAACCCCGGTATATGCAGCACCGCTAATGGTTCAAAAATGGATAGGTAAGTTGATACGTTTCGACTTACATGGAAATTTTTAGAACAAATTAACCGCGTAAGTCAAGGACTTACTGTACTAATCTCAGCTTTAGAAATATATTTTTCAAATCAATGTTTTACCAAGTAAATGCATACAAAGAAATCCACGGAAACAGGAAATAATACTATTCAATTGGACCATTAAAATACTTTATTATCAACGAATTCAAGTTTTATGTTGTGAAAGGTATCCATAAATGAAAAACTGTAAACATTTTTCCACAGATTTAATAAACACACTACTTGCACCTCGCACCTGATGATGACTCTGCGAGTTTAAATGCGTAGCGTGTTTATTAAATCTGTGGAAAAGTTCTTAGAGTTTTTCATTTATAAAAAACATTGTTTGGATTCCAAATTATTGGGACCAAACTCAAGTTCAAAGTTAAAACTCAAAAGAGGCAATTACTTTGACTAAGATCAATATAGAACTGAGAGAACTTTCCAAATGTTCAATCACCATTTCATTTTAATTATTGAGTAAAGTTGGGCTACAGAATTGAAATTAGGGTTGGGGCTGGGATTCGAGATTCTATTGAATCTAAGGTTAAAATTATCAATGGATTAAAGATTTTAATACCAGTCGTGCAGATTCTATTAACCATTGGCAAGAATTACAGTAAGTCCTCGACTTACACGGATCTGAGTCACACGGATCCAGAGTTACGCAGATGTACAGTTAGGCCGGTGATGTGCTTGTAGGTCTCCGCATTTCGTTGCCATGACAGATTCAACCGCGTGATGACCCATGACTCATTGCCAAGCGTGCAAGAGTTGATGCCAAACTACGGGTGTTCGGAACGCCAACTCCAGTTTATGACATTACATAATTAGATACGTGATATTTGATCGTGAGATGGTGAAAAAGTCTGATGTCATCAGGCATCAATGTCTTTTTTCGGCATAGCTGGGACTTTTCCACATAAGTCGACGCGTAGTTAATTATCTACTCCATAGATGACGCCTGTTGTCCATCACAGCAAAAAAAGAAGGTTTGTGTAATTATACTTATTTTATATTTAAATATCCAGTGAAAGAAAGATTGGATTTGTGTTACTCTCGGCTAGGTCGTATTATGTTAACTTGACGGCCTCTCAAAAGATGGAGTTTTCTGTAATAGTCGCCGATTGCCACCGTGAAAGCGGCACCGCTAATGGTCCAAAAATGGATAGGCAAGTTGTGGTTTTTCAACTTACATGGATGTCTACTTCTTTTTTTACTGTAACGGACAACAGGCGTTATCTAACACGGGAAAGTCCCAACTACACCGAAAAAAGACATTGATGCCTGATCACATCACACTTTTTCACCATCATGTGATCAAATATCACCTATCGAATTATATAATGTCTTAAACTAGAGTTGGCGTTCCGAATACCTGTAGTTTGGCGTCAACTCTTACACGCTTGGCAATGAGTCATGGGTCATCACGCGGTTGAATCTGTTGTGGCAACAAAAATGCTGAGAAACGCAAGCATGTCACTGGCCTAACTGGACATCCGCGTAACTCTGGATCTGTGTAACTCGGATCCGTGTAATTCAAGGACTTACTGTTATTGCTTGATTTTAGCATTTAAATCATAAATACCGTGGTAGTAAATGTTTAAGCAGCATATTGTAAACTAATAAATCTTGCCCACATATGAATTCTTTGAAATTCCCCAATTTGAAAATTTTAACAAAAAAGTTCCTCCGCAATCTTCCAGCAACAGTATTTACAAAAAGAGCCTTCAGTACTGCTGGCAATTTGGTTGATAAAAAACAAAAATCGATTAGATCCTAGCAGAGTGAAAATGCTGCATTTTCTACACAAAAACTTATTTTCTGTTTTCATTGAATTTTAAATTTTATTTAATAAAAATTAAACTTTGATTTACTTTTGAAATTACCCATTCTTTATATTTGCCCTCGAACATGTCCTTAATTTCAGTGAGTGGGGACTATATGACCATTATTCATTTATTATTACTTTAAGAAATAAGATTCAGCTTTTATATGATTTAATTAGAGAATTCTAGAGAGGGGAAGCATTATTTAACAATTTACAGATTAAAGGAAGACTTCAATTTAATAAAATTGAGGAGAATTAGGATTTGGGATTTGGATTCGAAATTCGGATTCGAGATTTGGATTCGATAAAAAATCTGGATTCAGATTTGCTCAAATTTTGGATTCGCCCCATCACTAATTGAAATACGAGAAGAAAGAGTAAAAAACAACCTTTCTCCAGCATACAGAGAAGCAGATGCACTGGTGACCACTGAGTAGTCGGATGCCCCAGAAGCCCCACCTGGCCGCCTGGGATGGATACCTGATGATGCTGAGGAACCAGCAAGAGAGCTAAATGTTGCACTACGAGGAAGGGAGGTTGACACATTGGCCAATGGCAATGCAGGGACCACCTTGAGCACTATTCTCGGCAGCCTTGGGATACCAGGAATGGGCAGATCACGCAAACGACAATTTGACTTAACCCCCAAGACGTGAGTTGAGTACCCTGTAAAAAATTAATATAAAAGCAATAGCAAAGGGCATAATTACAATAATTTTATTCGCCCTTAAACGATGCACAAATATGTAGGTATAGGCCTAATCATGACAAAAAATAAATAAATGCAAAATTTTTGTTTTACAATAAATGAGCTGTACAATGCAATAAAAAGAGGTATAACATCAAAGAAATTTGTGGCAAACTGTACATATATATTCAATAACATTCTTTACAATATTCAATGAATTCTAACTGCAAAAGGTTCAACAGTTTCATTTTCTCATGAGAAGGACCTTCAATACTCCTCTTTGAATTAATGAGAAAAATATGTGATAGATTTTTAGATATGGTTTCATATGAATTATAATCTACACTTTTATCAAATAAAAGAATGTATTTTTAATATATGGCATCAAAATAAAAACACAAAGTTGACAAAGTTAAAATATTCAGAAATGAATTGGGACTGCTGCATGGTAAATATAATATACAGTAGAAAATTGATAATCCAGAATTATAAACAATGCAAAAGTTTAATGTGCCTCTGCAATGACAGCTATTTAGTCATTAAAAAAGCCACCTTAAAGCAATGTCTAGCTTTGTGTAAATCCTATGGGTGCCATTCTATGAAATCACACTTTCTATCAGAAGAAGCATATCTTATTTCTTCTATGTGAATACATTCGCTGTTGATGATGCAACACCATCATCAGCATTAGTCTTTCAACTCCACTACCAATCCTTCCCCCACATTCCTATGAGAGGGATGGAGATGGGGGAAAGTTTACATAGTATGCGCAGCACCCTGATCAATTATTGCTCACAATGTATCAATGGAATTCAGTGTTTATGAGTAATAACAGTGCCACCTAGAATTACCAGCTTACAAAGCTGTGAACCTTTGTCGAAACCAGCGATTTTTAGTGTCTAGGGTCGATTGATAGTTGCTTTCTAATAGTATTGAGCGTAAGAATTTATCAAGTACAAGAAATCTTAGTCTTATGAATAGTCTGATTTTTATTCTTTTCATTCAATGATGGTAATAGCAGTTGGCTTGAAGAGAAAGAATAAAACTCTCTCTCCAATAAAAAGTGAAGTTGCTGGTATTATTAGATTGTGGCCTAATTGCAACTTTGTAAGCACTATGCTGCAGGACATATGACCATATAAGACTTCAATGTAAACAGAGAAATTCTGCAGGTTGTCACGGAGTCGGATTCCATGGCTGGAATTCATAAAAGGTGAAATTTACTTGTGACTGGCAGCAATGAACTGCACAAGGTGGTTTGTGAGTTGTTCCGTCAGCACTGAAGTAAAGGTATCTCAAATGTTCTCTCGACAAGTGAAAGTCGTGAGAACACCCCCAGCTCCCTGCCACAATGCAGTCTGTGGTGAAAGTAGGGAGATTACAACATAAAGAAGATGCATGGAAACGTAGCTCTTATATCCTCAGCCTAAAGAACCAGACCAATTTTAGAATTACTTTTAGAGTATAAACATTTGTTCAATGGGCGTGTTGGGAAATGGAGTCATGCGAAAGTTTGACATTTTTGTGAGATTAAAATATGAAGTGATATTTTTTTCCATTTTAAGGTATTTTCATCTAAATTCTCCTATTTTTTTTCATAATTCGCCAGTTGATAATAAAATTTTTTATGCGTATTAAATTTTTTAAATGTTAAATAATTTGTATACAATATAAGTGAGTGTTTTTTTACATCACTTCCCACCTGATCACAGCATCTTACTCAATGAATTACTTCAGCTTTTCAGTCATACGGCCCTCTAAACGAAAAGTGATCTAAACACTGGAAATATTGTAACACCGGAATACACTGGGTCCTACACATTCCAGATTATCAATTTTTTACTGTGCCACATAAAACCTTCATTTGCATTGTTGATATCAGTGCTGTATATGTTCATTAAAATACATCACATAATTGCATGATATAAATTTTGAAATTAAATTTGTACACCATAACAATAATACTGAACTGTACCTAATATATGAAGTTCTCCAATTTCTTTAGGAATTCCTTTTAGGCTAACTGGATGAGGACCTGACTCAGATGGAAGTGATAAAGATGATGGTACTGTCTCAAAAACAAGTTCATCTGTAAGCAACCTCTGCAAAAAGAAATTGGTGACAGTTAAAATTCGTTGCAAAGACTTACATTGTCAAAGAATCAGGAAAGAGATAAAAATTAAGTTTCTTTTCAAATATTTCCACAGTACATTTTTCTAATAACTTTTTTATCAGGATCAGATAGCAGGAAAACATACAAAAGCTAGTAGGAAAATAAAATCTTTTTGCAACAGAGACTTTAATTTTAAATGCCAATCTTCATTCTGAGTCACAGTTTGCAAGCATATTGATTGAGAATCACCCAAATTGTTGGGCATTTTTTTTCAATGATAGGTTATTTTTAAGAAATGAACCAGCAGAATAACTATCAAGTGCAAAATAATTTTTTTAAATGTACTCACCATATTTGAGACCTTCAATTCAAATGGCAGAGGATTGCTTACTTTCATTGCTACTTCACTAACTTCACCTTCCACCCATGAGAATTCTATGCAAAAGAGAATAATAATGAAATATAAGTGAATAAACTATATGCAGTTGGCTCTTAGTCAGGTATTGATTGATATGACAATTTAACTATGATCAGATTAGCATCAAGCTAAGAACACCATATGTACACATTTACAACTTTGGAGAATGGGACAAATAAAGATGTACTAAGAATGGTACTGATGACAGTAAATATTTACCCTCTTAGTGCTAACCTTCTTCCTGTGGCACTAATGAGAAATGTGGAGGGTAATTTAATAAAATGAACCCTATTTGGAAAAAAAATTATGAAGCTATTTTTATATATAACCATATACTTTTTTTTACATTATTTGAGTTGAACTAATTAATAACGACACCATTTTTTAACATTGACTGAATATTAATTTAGTACCATAAAGTAAAACAATATTTTTATTAGACTTGAGCCGATACCAATACTGAGTATCGGGTATTGACTATTTTCCCGATACTTCGATACTTTCGAGTATTCGTATTATTTTGGATACTTTTATTCAAAAGTATTCGTTCGGTGAAAATCATCTGCAAAAATTTATTTTCAAATCCCTCTTTCTTCAACTGACTCACCAATGTGTCACATATTTGTTTAATTACCTGCGATATTTGTGACATTAAAAGTGAGACAAGTGCTTAGCATTAGCTATGGGAAAGCCTGAGGGTAAAAGCTCAACCAGGGTGGCTACTGATAACCAATTTTCAAATTCCCTGACTTTTCCCTGATTTTTCTCTGATGGCTTTACCAATTTCCCTGACCGATCGCCAAAAGGTCTCCTAGTATCGAAATATTTTATTTCTGCTGAATTAAATTTTCTTCAAAACTCAGATAATGTTAAAAGCTGAAATCAATACATTAAAAGTTATAAGAATGAAAAAATATATTGAATCTCCGCCCTACTATAAATATAGTAAACCTTCACAACGTAAGCCCTCACACAAATTGTACACACTTTTAATACATTGTAAAGATATTTTTTATGCATTTGAAATTTAAAACCAGAATTAAAATTTTAAATTTTACCAAACTGCCGTTTATCGTATTTCCGTGGCCGTGTATGTTTCCTTCGGTAAAATAAGAAATTGACAATGTCTAATTCTTCAAGGAAGAGTTGGCGTGTCGTGGTAGTTCTGGGAAGTTGAAGATTACTGAAAAGGCATCGAAGGGAAAGTTAATGGCCAATTTACTGGCGGACTCCGGCACAGGTATCACTAAGCTGCGGGAAAAATACAAACCAAAGCCAAGTTCTTGGACTGGATCAAAATCAGATGGCACGAGTTTTAGAAGTGAATAACAATTTGATTAACGTGGTCATAGCTCCTTGATTGTAAGAGGGAACCAAAAATGTAAAAATATTTGTATAAACAAACAAAATGTAATCGTGCCACTGCGAGCGAAAACAGGAGGCAATTAGCAACGGCAGGGTTATATTTAGGAATATCCCATTTGAGGTGGTTTGTGACCTGACTAAATTGCTTCGAGAGGGAGCAATTATTGAATGGCTAAGGGAGCCGTTCAATAATTACGTCGAGCGTGAGAGGTGAGGAGCTCATCTTATGGTCTCGATAGGGGGTGTATGGAAATCGAAGATGATCTCACGTAAGATTTTGGTTACACGTATACGTACGTTTGATCGTACTTGTAATACCGTTTTAATAATGTCTCGTATTTTTATAACTGCAAGAACTTATTTACTAAAAGCTAGTGTATTACAACTACCTCTCGACCTGAGTCTCGGAAGTTAAGAAAAAGAAACGCAAGGTAAAATCTTCCGAAAAACATAGCCTCGGATTACTTGTGATGAGCAGAATATACGGTGATCATGAATTTTAACACTACGAGACAAATATCGCATTAAGGATATACAAAAGGGATAGTTTGTACGACTGATTCACAACTAAATAACTAAGATTCGCAACTGAATGTTCAACGAATTGATGGGGCTTATTCCATGCCCTTCGGCGACGGACATTAGTTTAATTGGTGAAATGTTTTGGTGAAATTAAGGGCGAGAAAGACTGACCGGTAAACGTAATGGTAGAAAAATAACAAGAATTTCCTATCCCAGTTTCTCCCTGACTGTTACGAGAATTCCCTGACTATTCCCTGACTTTTCCAGATTTCCAAAATTCCCTGACAATTCCAGGTTTTCCCGGTTTTCCCTGACGATCGCCACCCTGTCAACCTCCTCCGAAAAGTAGACGAAAATCCATGTACGAAGAAAGTTTGCTGAAATAGGGCAAAAATTAAAGTTCTGCTGTCAACTCAAGTTCATTCTGCTCAAAGCATACATTGCTCGGTGTTTCAGTTCAGTAAAATCCAAATATCGTGGCATAGCCACGTGTTATGGCGTTAATGGATTCGCATTAGAAATTTGAAAATTAAGTTGTAGGTGTTTGTTGTGTGCCTCCAATGTTGCATACACAGAAATCACAGTTTCATAAATTGACTAGAATAACTTAAACGAATATAAGTAAATATATGAAACTGAAAGGATGTTATGGTAAAAGTACTATTCATATTCTACCAAAAGTTCCCTTTCATTTGCGCTTTTCATATCATTATGACAATCTCCAAAGTGACATTGCCCTCGATGACTAAAAAAAAAAGGTGTCATTTTTCATCCTCACTGCAAAAACACCTCAAAAGTAATTATTAAAAAAAATCCTGGTACCTGCATTACACGAAAGGCTAAATTATCTACGTGCTGATATGCTCTCTATGAATTTTGCTTCTTCCTTTTTTGGGATATCAAGTCTCAAACTCGAGTCTATGCATAATTTTTGCGTGAATAATATACACAAAATGTGCTATTTGGTCATATAGTCCTCATTAATTATTGAGTTCACATTAACGCAAGGTATCGTACGTATTTGTTTTGGAGGTGTAATAATTGAAAATGTAACTTTGTTACAATAAATTTACCCCAGCAATGAACTAACTTGATGGCATGCATAGTGTTCCCCTGGAAGTTATGCAACTCACACATACGTATTCAACATAACCTGAGAAGGCCAAACCTGTTCAATAAGTTTTCCTTGTTGCCATGTTCAGGATTTCAGGTCCCTACAAAAATGTGCTAATGACAGTCCACTGTAACTGGGTGAACCTGCAAGTTTAGAGTTTCCTGAGCAAATGTTTTCAGAGACTGGTGCTATGGTCCTGATAGAAGAAACCTCTTAAATGTTGAGCATGTTCAGCAGCTCTTATTTCTTGAATAGAATTTTCAGTATTTACAAATGAAAGAGGTTTAGAGTCTGAAATCTAATCACAGAGATAATTGTAAGCGTATCAAAATAAACAAGTTGTCACCTAGTTGTTTCCCTCAATAATTAGGTATTCATTTATAACAGAGTTGAATTCACGAGAAGGTAAGCACTTATCACATTTTTTTAAAAAAATAAGTAAAGTATCGGCAAATAATACTATCCGTATCAGTCACTTGTATCGAGGTATCTGTTTGGTATTGGTACAAGTCTAACTTTTATATTGGGCTGATATATCAGCCCGCCGCACTAAGAGGGTTAAGTACAGAAAGACAAGAAGATCAATATATCATGAAATGAAGGTCAAATGAAAATAGACTATTACAGATAAAATTAAAATACCATATTTACTCGAACATGCCACATATTTGTTTATCCCACTACGTTCGTGAGGAAAAAATATATTATTGTAAAAAACTTAATTTTTTGTCCCTGAACTTGCCACCTTTTGTTTCAAATTAACAGAACAATCTTTGATAAAATTTAAAGGAATAGGTTCAAAATCGAGGAAAAGGAAATGGGAAAAATATATACAATTAAAAAAATAGGAATTTGAAGGAAAAAAGGTGTGAAATCTGAAAGATTTTTTACACCGGGGTTTTGGGTGTGCAGCTTGCAGAAGCATATACGGTAATAAATATTTTCTCCTGATCTTTACCACCATAAGCAATTAGTCAATCTTTTCAATAGTTGATCACATAATAAAAGCATTTTGAATAGTATGGAAAGAATTTACAAACATTCATCACACAGCATGACCTGCAGCCTCTTTCATATAAAGCACCCATGCTGAGCATAGTAAAGATTTAGTTGACTCCTTTAGAGGAATTTACAGTACTGAGTAGCTGTAAAAGTTTTAATTCACCAAAAAAACTCATAGCCTAATGACTTACTAGAAAAATAATTTTCACAAAAAAAATCCTAGTTGTACTGTAAGGCTACTTACAAAAAAATCGTACCACTTCCTGACGCAACCCGGCCAACAGGCCTATCAGTGATGTGAAAACACTGTCGCTGTATTCGACTGCCGAATGCAGTTGCGTTGGACTGGCACTCTCGGTAGGAGATATGCCTGAACGAAACATGAGTTGGTGAAACCAAAGCTCCATCATACTTGATAATGGGGACTGGAAGCTCACAAGGGAGGTGGTTTCCTTACCTCGAAACAAAAGCGGGGCATATGATGTTGCTATGCGTTTAAAATTCGCCATTCTAATTTGAGCTAGCGCCTGCCTTGCCATTTATTAATCTCGTTCCCAGTTGAGCGCGTGGTGTTAGCGGTGAAGTGTGTGTTTTTGGGAGGAAAAGTAAGCCGATAATTCACATTGATGGAGCATGATAGTTACGCTAGAGGAATGCTGCAGTGGACACCTACTTTCGACCAAAATATTATGTGCACTCGTTTTTTGAAGGGTGTTTACAAAGTAACCAAAATACCTACAGAAAATTTTATCATATCATATTTTTTGTCTTTTAATTCTACATTAATTTTTGTGCACTTTAATTTTCTTCATTATATTTTTGTATTTCTTATTAAAATTTTGTGGTTGTTTTTGACGTGTTCCACTATTACACCGAGTTTAAAAGCTTATTTCTCAAATACCCTTCAAATTATTTCATTCAAATTTTAATGAAATATATAAAGAAAAATGTTTTATGTGTTTCCTTTAACTTTCAGAATTTTATCTGTCCAAGAAATGATACTGTAATCAGTTTTATCAGAAACGTTTTTCTCGGCTCTATATGGTCCAACAAATGCTATTTTAATTACATTGCAATTCTTAGATATCCTAATGTTATACTACATTGTTGTTAAGAACATGATTTAATCATCTAATTTTATATCAGTTTATATTTGTATGGGTCAGAGTGAGATGGGTCTGCGGCTATTCGTTGCGTTAACATCACACAGCTTTTCCAGCAACAAATAACCGCTGACCCATATCATTCTAACCCATAAATATAAATTATATATAAAATTTGTTAATTAATTTGTGTTCTTAACAATGACATATTATAACATAAGGATATCTAAGGATTGCAACGTAATTAAAATTGCATTTTTTCAACCAAAACATTTCTGATAAAAATGATTAGAGTATAATTTCTTGGACAGATAAAATTCTGAACTTATAGAAAACACTTAAAACATTCTTTTTTATATTGCATTAAAATTTGGGTTAAATAATCTGAAGGGTTTTGAGAAATAAATTTTTAAATTTATTGACAGAATTAAACGTCAAAAAATTGATATGATTAAATTTTCTGTAGTTATTTTGGTAACTACAGAATCAATTTCTCAATGTGTGGCACTGCCCCTCGTAGATAAAAAAATATATTATGTCTGCATTGTTTCGGGTTTTCTTCCGCATCAGTTGGCTAGTAGACCACTCTACTAGCTAATCACTAAGGTCTACAAGCTAACCACTAAGGTCTACTAGCCAACTGATGCAGAGGAAAACCCAAAAAAATGCAGAGATCAAACTACCACTGCGGAAACCTTCGCTCTAAGAAAAATATATTACATTTTTGAAACTGTTTCGAGGACTCTCTTCCAGCTTCAAAATAAGTCAATTTTAGTTAAAATAGTATTTAATACTAAGGCATAATTTTCCAATAACGGAAAGTAGCGTTAATTAAGTGAAACAAGGTCAGTTTTCAATGCTGGAAGGCAATGGAAACTTATCTCAGGAATAAAAAAACTGTCCTCTCTCTCTCCTCACCCGTAAGCTTCAACTCCTCAGCAACACTTCCTGCCACACACCCTCACGGTGGCTAGCATTGTATTGTGAGACTGTGAATCTATGAGACTTGGTTTCGCCGGCACAATTGTCCAGGGGATTTCCTGACTTCTGCGAACGACAGTCCGATGAGGCCGAATCGGCAACGGATGATCCATGAGTGTTCCTCGAAAAGCAGTTTATTCATAAAATATCTTAGCAATTTGGAAAATTGAGGTTCACTAAATTCTGTGCTTGCATGGTCAGCAAGCAAGATAGAGAGGCATGACCGTGGCTCGCATTGTGAAAGGAATTCATCAGTTGTTTCGGGAAAGAAAACCCTCCTCGCCACCAGTGAACTTCCAGCCCCATGTATCACGGGGCCTTCGCTTTGCCAGCTCATGTTTCATTCGGGTTCTCCTGCTACTGAGATCATCTGCCCGACGTGATAGCGTTCGGCAGTCGAATACGGCGACAGTGTTGTCACATGGAGGATTTAAAAAGCCTGTTGAGCGGGTTGTGTCGGGAAGTAGTACGAATTTTTTTTAAGTAGCTGTACCTAAACGTTAATTCTGGTATTAGATCTAAAAAATAATAAGGTGTCAGTGACAAGTGCAATAAAGTATATAAGTGTCTCACCCATTTTTCCTGCATTTTTCGTGGTTGACCTTTCCATTGATCCAAAATGAAGAGGTGTGAATAAAAAAGGACCAGAATCTTCTTTACTAGCTTCTTGAAGTCTCCTTGGACGTAAATGAGGAGCAAGGTCTTGGACTTGAAAACTCCTGAGAAATTTTTAATAAAACACTAGGATTAACTTTCACTGTATCTTACACTGGAAAAATGATAAAAATGACATTAAAACAACCAATAAATGAATACACACACTGTAAGAGAGAGAAACATTGTCCAATAAGGTGAAATTAAAATAAATTTTAGTTCAAAATAAAAACAAATAATGATGTAATGTTCTTAGGCTTTGAGACAAGGGGAATTTGACTGGTGGGAACTATTGTGAAAAGTAGAGAAAAGGATTACACAATCATAATGAAATTCACATAAAATGGGAAAAAGTAGATATTTATGGACCAAGACGAGGGTGTCGATACAAATTTATTGAAGGAGAAGATTTCCAAATTTATATGTTGAATGCAATGGGGAGTACAATAAAAGAAAGTTGAACTCGCGCTCACAAAAGCCTCTTATCACAAACAAATTGGTCCACGACCTGACATTTTTTGCACAAAAAATATGTTGGGTGATATTTGGTGTCTTGAGAAACTCGAACCGGCACTGTAATTGGATGGCAAGTTGATGATACTGGTGAAAGAGAATCAGTTATAATGTGATTTTCGCTCAATCCATATCTCTGATTTCATTTTGCAATGATTCTCTTGAACTTTGGTATCTTGTTTTTTACAATTATAAAATAAAACACCATTGGGACAAAGAATAATAATACTATAAGGACGACAAAGAGAAAAATGACCACAATCATGCAAGAGGAATGGAAATAAATCATTACATGAAATTGATGTATGCTGTTGCCTCTTCTATTGCTACTACAGTTGATCGCCCTTAATCCGGGAATCCCTAGTCCGGGAACACCCATAATCCGGCAATTTTGCCATGACCAACTACCCGGCACTTTGTGGAAAATGCCAAAACATTTTTTACCAACACATTGCTCCATAACCTGCCAATATATAACCCCATTCCATTCTTAACATTAATTTTCCCATTCCGAGACTCATAATAATTTAAACATTTTAATTTCTGGTACTTCGTGTACACTGGAATTGGAATTATTCTGCAACTTGAAGTAAACATACAAAATTGAAGACATCGCCGATACGGACTATGACTAATTTGCAGATCGGCTAATTTCAATGGCACGTGCATTTTTGATTGACTACTGGACATAATTTGATAAAATTATTTTTTATCTGCATATGTTTTTCCCAAATTATGTATACAGTTGTGGCAACAGCAGAGGAGTAATGCATCAGTACAAAACATTAACGATCGCAGAAAAAGTGCAAGTTGTGAAAAAGATTGACGCCGTTGCATCAGTAAAGCTTTGGTCTGAAACATACTGCGAGGGATCTTCAGCAATATAACACATTAAGAAAGCTGAAAGATAATATCCTCAAAATTTTACAGTTAAAGACACAAAGAAATGGATGACACAGAGAAAAACTACAAAAGAATATTTAAGTGCTGATTTAGATCACGTGGTTTCGATTGAGTCGAAGTGAAGGCCTTAGTATTTCTGGCCAAATGCTAATGGAGCAGGATAAACTATTTCAGAAATAGATGTGATCAATCTAAAAGACGTGAAGTGGGAAATTTCGTGTTCATGGAATAGTATTTCATGGTAAGTTCTAAAACACACGTGGTTTAAATTTTGGCCTGTTTAAGGTTAAGTTTAAGATTGCCGCCGTGAAAGCGGCACCCCTAAAGGTGGGTTTATAGAAAAAATTAGCACTTAATGTGAAATTAGCTTAATGCCTATGGGGCGTTTATAGAAAAAAATAGCGTGGACTGGATGCTATCTATCCATTTTTTAAAAGAACTAACTGCCAATGCTCGGCAATTAGCATATTCTTCAGTATTCACTGATGGAAAGATTCTGGTATTCTTGTCATATATGCAGGAAAACTGCAGTACAGTCTGGAGGAAAAAAGGAGTAGGGTGCTACTTAATATTTTTCATCCCGTGATGTTTTCTTCCCATGATGCATGACCAATATGAACAAAACACTGAAGAAAGGCACTGAAACAAGTGACTGCGACACTGTGCTCTTAAGTTAATTTCACGCTAATTCAAATTCGGCCAAACCTTATGCTAATTTTTCCGTAACTTGAGATAGGTTTTGAAATTTCTTTGTATAAACGCCACCATTGCCTGAAGGGCTCTCAAAACTCACGCTAAGTCACCACTAACGTTAATTTCACGTTAATTTTTCTATCAACCCACCTTAATGGTTGTAAAGTTGATGGGTAAGTTGTGGTGTTTAGACTTATGTGGATTTCTACTTCTTTTTTTACTGTGATGGACAACAGGCGTCATCTATGGAGTAGATAATTAACTATGGATCGACTTACGCGGGAAAGTCCCAACTACGCTGAAAAAAGACGTTGATGTCTGATCACATCAGATTTTTTCACCATCACGATGATCAAATATCACCTATTGAACTGTGTAATGTATTAAACTAGAGTTGGCGTTCTGAACACCCGTAGTTTGGCATCAGCTCTTGCGTGCTTGGCAATCAGTCGTGGGTTGTCACGCAGTTGAATCTGCTGCGGCAACAGAAACGCAGTGAAACGCAAGCATGTCATCGGCCTAACTGAACATCCGCGTAACTCCGGATGCATGTACCTCAGATCCGAGTAAGTCGAAAACTTACAGTAATTGCTCGTTTTTAGCATTTAAATCGTAAATTCCATGGTAGGAAATGTCTACGCAGCATATTATAAACTAATAATTCTTGTCCACAAATGAATTCTTTAAAATTCCCCAATTTGAAAATTTTAACAAATTAGTTCCTCTGCAATCTTCTAGCTACAGTAAAGAGAATCCAATTTGTGATCATGAATGCAATTCGATATTTCAAAAATTTAATTATATCACATACTGTCCCATCATAAAGCATAGGCTTTTGGTCACAACAAACACACATGCTCAACATTAATGAAATTTCAAGGCATCAAGTTCCTGCTGTATCTTTCCTTATTCTTAAAGCATAACTTAATTTTTTAATTCAATTAAAAATGCTTCACTTCCTTTTCCCAGGATTAAAAATCTTTTCATATTAACAATCACTATAGTGAAAGGACACAGATTAACAGATCAATATATAAGTAAGGTGAACATGGCTACCCATATGTGCAACCCCTTCCGAGTCTCCGGCCATTATGATGGCAATAAAACCTGATGCTAGCCGGAGACTTGGGAGGCAGATGTTAATGTAAGTAAGGTGAATAGTATTATTATTAATTTATTGGTCACAGAGATTATGTGTTAACATATATAGGAACCGTCAAGATATAAAGGAATACAGTAGAAACTCGATATTACGATCATCGATATTACCATATTTTGATAGTACAAAGTAAATTCTTCGGTCCCGACCAAAAGGGTATGTAAATACATGTAACAGTACCCGATATTATGATCTAACGATATTTTGAAATTACGAACCTTGGATCACAGTCCCAACATGAAAAAGTTACTGGTTTTTACGAATAATGACGAATCATGGCAAAGTTTTTCAGATGCTCATTGCCAGAATAAGGTTCCTAATCATTCATTGTTGGCGGGCACATTATGCGTTAGGACGGCTTTAATTCATAGGCAAATTAGTACATAAAATAAGGCACCAATATAACTAAAAACATTCAGCTTTGCTGCCTCAAATCCAGAGTTACCTACAATGACTCAAAAAACCATAAATTAGTCAAGTACGGATACACTCACCCACAAAAAACTATGCGCTGCAACCAGCATTTTCCTCTTATGATCCCAGTTATTTTTTACTACCTGTTTTCCCCAAACATAAATCCATAAGGGTTATTCCTAGTACAGTAATCATTTACTGCGCGTATGTGCTCAAAAAAGTATTGGCAGGCATCGAAAAGGATGATATGGCATTTGAGCAGAAGATTCGGTCATGTATATCACACAAAGAAGCTTTTTTTCTCCAAACACATTTCAGAATGATTACCCAACTTGACTCCACGGCCTATTTATTCCGGCTGACAATTGTTGTCATCGAAAGAATCAGGTTTCACTTACTGTCCTCATAGAGAGTTTTGATGTAGTAATCAAGGAAAGGTATCCTATTTGTAAGTAAGCATTGCTCTTCCCTTCTTCCATCGCCAACAGCTGAGAAAATCATAGTAAATACGAGTTCGCTTGGTTGATATGATCAATAGTTCGTACCACATTCATTCTAAATGATGTTTCATTCTGGGTGCATGCATAACAACAGTGAAAAAGGTTCATTCGCCCATACCCAATTGTCGTATAACAGTGTACCTTTCTCGCCTTTCGCTTCAACCCAGCGATCGAAAAAATGTCCTAAAAGAGAGCTTCTCAGCATGTTCCTGCGGAGTGATAAAGAATCGGATAAGGGTTTTGTAGCCTAATACTTGTTAGAGATACATATGATGACTAGATGATAAGTAGAGCCATCCTATGAGAAACCTTAATTCACGCAGTCAGAGAGGGAGCAGAAAGCCTCATCAGCATCCTTGTCCAATCGGAGGCACTCTCATTTCTCCCTTGCATTATTAGACGGTACACCTTGGAGGACATCAGGGGTGGGAGTTAGTTGGTACCCAGGAAGTTCGGAAGCAGGACACGAATGACCAGGATCTTAGGTTTCGGGGTGATGATACAAGGAGCTGCGAGTGTTAACACGGTCAAAGACATGGAATCCTCTCAGTTAAAGAGAAAGAGAAGAGGAATAACATTGGAGGAGAAAGTGAAAATGATTCATGAAATTGAATCAAAGAAGTTTAGTAGAAAATCTGTTGCAGAAAAGTTTGGGGTGTCACTGTCAATGCTTTCAACTATCGTCGCCAACTGCGTTAAAATTCTTGTGAATGTGGAGAAAGGGGTGTTACCTAAAAGGAAAACTTTGAGTGGTGCTAAGTTTGCTGACATTGAAAATGAAGTTTACACCTTCTTTTGCAAGTGTCATGAGTAGAATATTCTGGTAAGTGGCCCGATCATTCAACAGAAGGCGGAAGAAATTGCTTTACCTCAGAAAATCGAAGAATTCAATTGTTCCGTTGGCTGGCTGTGCAATTTCAAATCCCGATTCAACATTGTGTCACTGAAGATATGTGGAGAAAAAGACACGGTGGACACCGACTTGTTGAATAAGTGGCATATGGACAATGATTGCCTCATAAATGAATATAGCCCAGAAAATCGCTAAAATTTCAACTGAACTGGGTTGTTTTTTTACGCTCTTCAAGACACAACTCTAGGTTTGAGAAGACAGAGGTGTCATGGAGGAAGAAAAAGCAAATGGAGAATTACTGTAGGACTATGTGTAAATCAGATGGGAACAGATAAAATAAAGCACGTCTTAATTGGGAAGAGAGAAAAACCACGCTGTTTGAAAAATGTGAAGATGGAGACTGTCCCCGTGGTTTATGACTTCAATAAAAACAGTTGGATGACCAATGGCAATTTCCGAAAAACTATCAGTTGACTGTAACAGAAAATGACATGCAAAAATAGAAAGATACTTCTGCTGATGAACAATGTGAGTTCACACAAGTGCCTTAACGACCTTAATTTGGCCAATGTACTTGTTGTTTATCTTCCTTCAAATTCAACAAGCAAGTCCCAGCCACTGGATAAAGGAATTATCCAAAATTTCAAAGTCTTGTACCATAGGAAACTGGTGTGGTATTACTTGCACTGGATAGTTATGTATACGCCTCTCATTTCTGAAAATCCGCTAACTCTTGTTTTCTTTCTAAATGTACATTATAACCATCCATCTCTATTCATCGCATTCAGATATGGGGATGGAGATTAAGGAAATACCCAAATGGACTATTTTACATGCTATCCGAGCAGTGGGGGACTCATGGAGGCAGGTTTCCTCAAAAACAATAATTAATTGCTGGAGAGAGGTCCTTTTCCAGCACGTGATGACCCTGTTCCTGCGGTTTGTCTTCTATGCAGCCATTTCATTTGTAAATGAATTCTCTAAGTGCTAAAAAATATAAACTTGTCAATTTAAATCTTTAGGAAGAGGTGGAGAACGCAGTATTGAGATAAGAGGGTTGGCAAGTGATTTCCAAAATTACATAAAGCAAGTTGAAAGTTCATTGACTCTAACCCCCAGCGATTATATATCGATAGATGATGATCTCCAAGTTTGTGAAGATTGGACGCTTGATCCAGTGCCAGAAGAGCCAATGGCAGGGCCCAGTAAGGAAAGCAGCGATGAAGAGGAAAATGATGAAGACTTGCATTCTCCAAAAAAGAATGAAAAAAGAATCTCGCTCTCGATGCATTGCACCAATTCCATATTGCCAATGATGTTGATTCCCAGTTCAGTTTTCATTTATCCAAATAAGAGGCCATGGTGGATGTGAAAATTTAGTGAAGCAAAGTGCAAAAACAATTAACTGATTTTTTGTTACATAAGTCATTCTGTCGACAGAAGAGCTGACAACTTTTTTAATAAACATTTGTTCATCGTATTTCTTCTTAAATTATTATTCACTGATTCCCTTTTCACAGATTGCCGGAACTGATCAGAAATTAAGGGAAAATGAAATGGAAATGCCTGCCCATTCCCATATTCTTTTCTCCGGTGGCAATCTCCACCAGGAAATTTCTCCCAGTTATCCATTTGCTTTGCTCCAAAACTTCGACTTTCTCTCCCCCACTACCTTTCTTTCATATTTGGATGGAACCCAGGCTTCCTTCCCTCCCACACTGGTCATCTCACCTCAAGTGAACCCTCAAGGGCAAGAGTCACCCCATCCCTCCAAAATCCCCAGTGTTGGCCCTCGAAGAGATAAGGGCCCTTTGTGAGCCCCCTCCCTCCCACCTGCTCCACAGGTGCGATGGCCCCCACTGGCGCAGCAAGCCTCACAAGTCCACTTTTGGGCCCCTTAAAGTTGCCCCCCTTCGGAAGGAATCTGTGGTCTTACAAGTTCAGATATTGTTTTGTGGGCTTATCTTGATTCATGATAAAAGACCCCACTCCAGTGTCCTGTCCTCCCTCTCCACAGGCATAGCCTATTGATGTAGAGGAAGATAAGATGTGACTATGCTGCATAAGGATATGATTCTTACGATGTTTATTTCCTGTGCAGATCCCTTGGCCTTGAATCCCAGCTGGATCAACCTCCCAAGTGAAGTAAGATTTTCCAAGACCATGGGTCTCGTAGCTGTTTTTATGACGGTGAATGGAGTATCCCCTCGGTGATGGGTAAATTAGGGTGAGACATCCGATTCCATCTACATGCGACCCAGAACTGAAGCTGCAATGCTCAGACGAAAATACCCTTGCTTGATCGGTAGTAGAGGAAGAACGATAGGCAAAAATATTCCATGATTTTTACCTATATCAAAAATTTTAATGATGCCTGCAATTTAGTGGCTGAAGAGCACAGTGAAAAATGTAAATTATTGATTTATGATGTTATCATCGTTAGTAGCTGAAGAAGTGTAAAGACAATTATCACGCCTTGACCATTGAAATGCGTGGCTTGTACAATCTACCTTTTAAAGGAGGTAAACATAAAGTTGAACTTCTTTTTAAGCTCTTCTTTCAGAGCATTCTCCCGGAAATAACCACACAAAGATTGTTTTGGCTGTTATTTCGCAAAATTAATGGGCATATTATTATTTGTACGAAATACATGATTGATATAGCATCCGTGAGAAAATCTTTACACTGTCATTAATTTACATCTAATCTATTATACTTGATGCGGAGCATATGATTTTATTTCAGCGGAAATTTATTTCTCTACATTCTACATCCGGAGCAGCATTTATAGTTGCAAATGATCCCGCAAATCGCACACTTCCATAGTGTATGCATACATCAATACAAGACTTAAAATTTGAATACATCGTTCACATTTACGTTACCAGTTTTTCCGTAGAGAGAAAATAATATAGAAAAATGCACAAATGAAGCTTCAGGGGCCTAGTCCAAACCGCACGAAAATTTTGCGAATATGCTTGATTGCCCAATCTCCGACTCATTGGAGAAAAGGGACAAGTTAGTTGTGCTTAATATTATGAGTATTATGAGTCCTGTTGGTGTAAATGCACATTGAAAGATACATTCATGAATTAAAACATGGTAAATCATGCAAATGCATTGCGGGAGTGCATATATTTCAAGGGGATGTGGGGTGGGGGTAGCTTCATCTCGATGTTGATGACGGATACTCGTTCATATGATATTTGATATTACGAAGTGTCAATTTTTTGAGTTCGCAATATTGAGTTTCTACTGTATAACAAAAAAAAGTATTCACATTTGGAAAAAGTAACGCTATAATATTACAAAAAAATAACATGGAATATATCCATTTTTTAAGCTATATGATACTTGTGGGTACTCACAATGCCTGAGGAAGATGGGTGAGATTTGCAGGAGGAACCACCAGGCCAGTAGAAGGCAGCACCAATGGCACAGGGGATCCATCACCATGGGCAGTGGTCAATGACCTCAACTGGTTGCACAATTCTTTCTTCTCTCCAGTGCTCATATGATGCCACAGAGTCTACACAGAGGCAAATTTCATACTTCAAACTCCCTCAAGTTCATTTTAATATTGACCATATTACTGTATATTTAAACACTAATGCTCAGTGCAACTATAGTTTTTTAATCAGGAAGCAACAAAAAAAACCACGCATATACACATCATCTCTTTTAACTGAAAGAATACTGCTTAAAAAATTGTTTGCTACACTAAAGCAAGAAAATATCAGTTCCTTGAAATTAAAAAAAAAACATTTAGCACCAAGTAAACAATATAATGGAAGCTAAATGATGATGATTAGTTAGAAAGCAGTTCCTGAAAACTTTTGCACGGTATGTTATAAATTATCCAATGATTTTATAATTCACATTCAAAAAGTCCATAGCCATCTAAAGCCGGTGCTAAAGAAACTAAATGCATTATAGTACACATAATAAAAATAAAAAGCAAATAATTTAGTTTTTAAGCATAAATATTTCTATAATTACACTTTTAGAAGAATGGAATGGGCAGACCTTGTATGAGTTATATAAAATTTCGATGTAGTGTTCCTTTGATTAACAGTTATGATATTCTTGTTTTAACTGAGACATGGTTAGTGGATAGTATATCTGACACGGAGCTGGGTTTGCAAGATTATGTGATATTTCGCTGTGATAGGTCTGTGAGTGCAACGGGTAAAGGAAGAGGTGGTGGTGTGCTCCTAGCGGTAAAGAATACCTTCTGTGCCAAACAAATAATTTTACCTGTGAATAATTTGGAGATTGTTATTTTGAGTGTTACTTTTGGCTTAAGTCAAGTGATTCTGAGCAATGCCTATATTCCCCCTGGCTCTACGTTGGATACATATAGACAATATTGTGAAACAGTGGAGAATGTAGTTTACATGTATCCTAATTGTGATTTCTTATTTATAGGTGATTTTAATTTGCCCGACTACATATCTATGGTAAACGGTGCTGAATTTTTTAAGGTACATAACTCAAGTGCATCTGAGCTAGTCCATGATACCTTTTTATCTTTAAATTTAAGACAAATTAACCACGTGTGCAATAAGAACAATAGACTGCTAGATTTATGTTTTAGCTCATTTGATAAAATCACTGTGGATGAATGTGAGGACCATTTGGTTGAACCGGATTCACATCACCCGCCGTTACTAACTACATTCATCCAATCCCCCAATGAACAGGTGGAATATACTCATCAAGTGCTTAATTTTAAGAAGTGTGATTTTGAGGGTTTATCTGCTCACCTTTCAAATATTGACTGGCCTTCACTTATGGTATTACCTTTCAACTGCTTGGTGGACAAATTTTATGAGTATTTATTAAATTCCATCAAAATATATGTACCCATTGTAAATGTTAAAAAAAGGAAATTTCCTGTTTGGTATTCTAAGGAGGTTCGGGATCTCATAACTGAAAAGAAGATTGCGCATAAGCGTTATAAGGAGACGGGTTTATTAACTCACTACAACAATTTTTCTAAACTTAGGGCAAGTGTCAAGAATCTACTCAGAGACTGCTATATGGGTCATATTAAAAATATTGAACTTAGCCTGTCACGAAATCCTAAGTATTTCTGGAATTACATTAAAACTCTTAGATCTTCAAATGGTTGGCCGAAAACAATGAGTCTTGATAGCCTGCAAGCAGATAATCCTTTTGATATTTCCAATTTGTTTGCTAAACATTTCTCAAGTGTGTATTCTTCAGGTAATGTATACTCTTATGACGATAAGTATTTCAACCAAATGAATTTACCAGATTTGTCAATCTCTGTTATGGAAGTTAATTCTGCTCTTAAGTCTCTCGATTGCAACAAAAGTGTTGGCGCTGATGGAATCCCAGCATCTATACTGAAAGAGTGCCGTATGTTGTTGGCTTACCCATTGACTATAATTTTCAATAAGTCACTCGCCTCTGGTATTTATCATCACATGTGGAAGCTAAGCTACATTGTCCCTATATTTAAGTCTGGTGACATAGGAGATGTTAAGAACTACAGGCCAGTGGTTATACAGTCATCTATACCCAAGGTGTTTGAAAAACTGGTAGTAAACAAGCTGACTCCTCTTTTTAAAAACTTTATCAGTGATTCACAACATGGATTTATGAGGGGTCGATCAACTACTACTAATTTACTAGAATATCGTAAGTTCATTGAAGTGAATCTTGAAAATGGGCATCAAGTTGATGCAATATATACAGACCTAAGTAAGGCCTTTGACTCAGTCAACATTCCGTTACTATTACTAAAACTGAAGGGTATTGGATTTCCAGGCTGTTTGTTATCCTGGTTAGAAAATTATCTTTCAAATCGAAGGCTCTCTGTGAAAATCAATCACCAGATATCCAATGAAATGATTGCTTTATCCGGGGTCCCTCAAGGCTCTCACTTGGGTCCATTGCTATTTTTGCTTTTTGTAAACGATGTGTCATTTATTTTTTCCGGTGTTAAATTTTTAATGTTTGCCGATGACTTAAAGATTTATTCTGTTGCTGACAATATGAATGATGTCAATAATCTACAAGAAAATTTGGATAGATTCTCCCTTTGGTGTCAACAAAATGGTTTGTGCATCAATGTTTCCAAGTGCAATTGTATTTCATTTAGCAAATCAGTTTCACCTAATATCAATTATTATACTCTTGATGGTAAGGTAATAACTAATGTGGATAAAATTAAAGACCTTGGTGTCTTATTTGACAGTAAACTTAGTTTTAACTTTCATCTTGACTATGTTATAAAGAAAGCAATGAAAAGTCTCGGCTTTGTGATTAGGAACTCAAGGAATTTTCACATCGACATTATTGGGCATTTGTACACTACCTTAATACGTCCGGTAATTGAATATGCCTCCATTGTGTGGTGGCCATACAAGAGTACACAACTCAAACGTATTGAGAGAATCCAGCACAAATTACTTAGGTATGTTAATTTTAAAATCAAGGGATTCTCTCTGGACGTCAATTATGGGGAAATACTTTGTATGCTACAATTGGATACTTTATCCCATAGAAGTGTTAAGGCTGACTTATTATTTTTGTATAAACTTTTAAATAATAGAATTGTTTCTCCAGATCTTCTTGGGTCTGTAAATCTAAGAGTACCATCTCACAATACTAGGAATTACATGGTGTTTTCGAACAATTACCACAGGACTTCTTATGGACGTGGTGCCCCAATTGAAAGAATATTAAGGAATTTTAACCTCCTTGGGAATTCACTGGATATTTTTAACTCTTCTGTTATCCAAATTAAGAATTTAAAGATTGTATGCTATAAGGAATGTGACATCTGTCAATGATGTTTTTCTGCATTTTATTGTGATGTATTTTATTGTGACGTACATATTGTATTTTATAGTGACGTAAATATTGTATTTTATATTGATACTATGGTACTGAGAATGTTCAAATAATTGTATTTTATAATGTGTTTAGGGTTGTATTATTGTATCTTATAACTTCTGATTCTATGACTGCATAACTTATGATTCTATGGTACTGATTTGTTTATTATTTTTATAATGTGTTTGTATGGTAATATGGGCGTTTTGCCCGTTAAAGCAAATAAATAAATAAATAAATAAATAAATAAAAAAAAAAAATAACAAAACAGGTTGTGAAGAATGTGAAAGAGAGAAATTATGTTAATATGAAGAAGTAGGCCGATAGAAGAATCGAGTGAAGGGCTGCGTCAAACCAATCCTAGGATTGAGACCCATGATGATGATGATACTCCAATAATGACTACAAGGGTTTGGTTAGAATTTTCAAGCAACAATAATTGTGAATGGTTTTAAAAACTCAAGATTATGGGATTCCCTAAAATCTGAGTCATTGAGTATTATTTTGTATAAAACAATGGCTTATAAAAAGGATGAAAAAGCAATTAACCTGCAGTAGGAATGTAAGATGCCTTGTAGCAAGAGCGCCATTACCCATACTTCTTGCAGCAACAACAAGCTCTCTAAGTACTTGTATTTGGAGTTTAGGCCAGCCAGGATGTAGACCATCTGTGTAAACAAAAAGGGGAAAAACCTGTCAACTGGGATAAAATGTTCATAATACAGGCAAGAAGTCTTATCCTGATGTAATAGTGAATTCCAATATTAAGAAACCAATAAATCATTAAGACAGAAATATAAACCTTCAAACCTACTAATTCAACTGAACAGTTTGAACAGTGATAACACAAAAGATATGTATTGACAGCTAGAAAAATTGCTACGGTTTTAAGGAGACAATCTTTAAGATGGTAACCAATGAAACAGTTAAACAATTTAATGCACAAACATCTGGACATGACAACATTCCAATTAGCTCTAAAACAAAGGACCTACGACAATAACCCTTAGGACCAGAATAATTTTTGGGTAACCTGGAAAGATGAGCCAATTGAGTATCCTCAACTTTCCTTTCGACATCAACAGGACTGAAAAACACCCAAGGAGAACTTCTGCCTTGATGTCATATTAATACATTCCAGATCTTGACCACAAGATGTTATTTTTTCAAGAAAAATAATTTAGCTTATATTAACACATAGCACAAAATCTATCACATGAGAACACTTATAAAATTTAAGGAGACACCAACATACACCACAGTACATAAGTACAATTACCCTTTCATAGATGCAAATTATGATTTAGGGCAAATTAAATACACTATACTAAATAAAAAAATTAATGTGAGGCAAGACTAAAAAGGTCAAGATGAAGACAGAGGACAGAAATCGTGCACGGATCCATGGATGGAAAGAGAGAGGTACCTAAATGAAGGCAAAGTAAATGGATGGAGCAGGTGATAAGGAGAAATAGTGCCTAATTCAAGCTTGCAATAGATGGAAAATGTTCCATAGGATTACAACAAGAAGTAGAGATCAACTTTTACAACATATAAAGAGGAGCATAGAGAATGCAGAGCAAATGACAGAAATATCTGTACTCTGATGTAAGGGGTTTTGACTCCATCGAACCTGCCCTTATAATAATAATAATAATAATGCATTTATTTGTCCAGAGATTTGTGTTATAGACATATACAAATATAGGACACGTCAAAACAAGAAAATCACACTTTCAAAAATAGACTATAATAATAAATATACAGAATAACACCTAATATAATTCAGCATTAAGGAATGGAATACAATGCTACATAGGCCTTCATTAAGAATCACAATTGTAGATTAAGAATTAAACAGACATTAGACCTAATCAACAATCTACTTTTCACCATTCATATTGATGCACATATTAAAAGGGTAAATAAAGTTAGGAAGAAAACACCAATCAAAAATACTTAAAATCTTACTTATTATTTTACACAGAGCATTCATGGTTAACTGAGGGTGTGTTAGTATTATCCATTGTCATCTTAAAGTATCACTGAATGAATAAAATGAAAATTTTCAAATTATCTGATACAGGAGATAGGAGCAAATTTTTTCTTAACTTATAAATAAGCCAAATAATGACAAAAAAAAGAATTTTCAAGCCACTTACAAGCAAAATGATAAAAAATATAAAATGGGAAAACTAACTCACCGCCTGGGAAGACAGTGGGATCAAGAGAGACTTTGTGGCCACGAGTTAAGGCCCCGAGAAGCAGTGAATGGCAGGAATCCCACTGGGGCTGCGGGTTACTGGGGGAGACATGACGCATAGCTCCAAGACGAAGGCACATCGAAGCCTTTCGCCCAAAGCCCATTCGCCAGTACAGATCCGACAGTGTAGTGAAGCGCTGTATCTACAAAGGGGCATGGTGCAACAAAACAAAAAGGTTAATTTTATAGAGATGCATACATACCATTAAAATACTGAGTGCAAAAATATCCAGCTACTCTGGTGCCAAAATTAGTGCATTACCTCCACAGGATTGCACAACATTGTTAATGTAAGCTGCAGATTTTTTAAGGCTGAAGTAGCAAAGCTTATTATGTCAACCTCCCAAAAAAGAAACCTTCATCACTTTCCAATTTGTATATTGTTAAAGAGGAAAAGTAATGAAAATATAATTTATCACACAGTTCAATTTGAATGAACATAAAATGACAACCCATGCAACATGGTTAGTTCATTTACTCGAGAACTTTTGTGCCATTCTGTGCTTCAGTTTCCTAAATTGTAGGGCTGTGCGAGCAGGGATTTTTTTAAGTTGAGCGAGATCGAACGAGAATTTGAAAAAATCTTGAATTTCGAGCGAGATTCGAGCTCACTGAAATTGCAGTACTGACTTTAATCTATGTAGTTACTAATTTTCTACTTACACAAATATAAGTTTAGGCTTAGGCATTATCAACCAAATTTTGTTGAGCGTAACTTTAGCAATTACTTTTAGAGATCTACGAGGAATCATTAGGATGAAGGTATCCAGTATTTATGCAATGATAGGCCTCCATCGAATAATTGATACACCACTATTTTCACCACTAAAATTTAAAAACGTTTTTGAGTATAAATACCATCACCCAATACTTAAGCATAATGGTCTCACCCCATGTTTTAACTTGGTATCTTTTAAAATGCCTGGCCTATATTCACATAAATACATTTCAAATAAAATAACATAATAGGATTTCCAACTTGAGATTGGTCTTTATGAAATTATTACTTTTTTATTACTTATACTATTTACGAACTTGCTAGATCAGATTGTCAGTCATTTAAATCGTGACAGGCTAGGCCTAAATTAGATAGAGTAAAATCTGGTTATAACACGCCTCACTACACCATGGGTCTCACCATGTCCCCCAAAATGATTACAATGACTATTTTCTTGCTAGAAGTAGATAACTTTTTCGCAAATTTTATCCCGAAGTCCCGGCCGATGCGCCTCAACGGTGCAACTTCAAGAGATATACCTGGTCTAATACAGTAAAACTCGTCTCACCATGTCCCCCTAAATGATTCCATTGACTATTTTCATTGTAAGTGGAAGGTTACTCTTTAGCAGATTTTATCCCGAAGCATCGCAACGGCACTACTTCAGATGCTCATACCACTGTAAGCTATCATCAAGATCACACCAATGCGATTGGCTACATCTAATATGCAGTTTGATATGAAAGAAAGACAACCGTGAGAATGTAAGCACATACATTGTTTCATAACAAAATTAACAACCCAGAAAATCGAAATTGGTCCATATATCTTGTGAACTAGAGCTGACAATCAGTGGAGTGAATTATATACGCATTACTCCTGAGCTGGTACATTTCCACGTTCCTGCCACGGCACTAAAACCAAGGTAATTACATTTCTACAGTCTTAGAGTATTTTTGTGATGAATGTGCTGTTTCACCTCTACCTTCGGCATAATTCGTATGAACATAGATAGATTGTAATAGCGGTGGAGTTCCTCACAACGGAGGCCCTGAGGCACTTAGAATTCGTATGAACATGTAAATTATATATTCTTTGATTTTAGCGGAAAGCGATGTCTACCAAAAGGAAATGAACTTATACAATCAAAGGAAAAGTTGGGCATACTCGACAGAGTGAAACGTGGTGATATAAAATGAATTTTATTCTGTGAGTTGGGTGAGAGGCCTAAAATAGAAAAAGTACTCGGTCACATCTGAGAACTGATGAATTGGCACGAGAGACACAGCGATTGTGATCATCTTCATCTGTCACACTTGTAAAACGTTAAGACTTATGTGACAAAGAAATACTATCAACTACCACAACAAAAAAAATATCAGAATATTTTAGCAACTCCCATTCAAGCACGGGGTGCATTTAAACCAGAAAATATCAATTTAAATTGTATTCTGCAAATAAGTTAGTTATATAATTTAGTTTTATAGGTTTTCTTCACTGTTTCTCACGAAGTTTCCGTTAATAACCCGGGTGTAAACTCCGTCCCCCTTGACCCGCATTTTAACCGTATTTTTCTGTATCTTGTTTTAACACATTCGGTGCGGTTGTATATTTTAAGAATATTCTTAGGATCGGTTTTCCTTTTTCTCTTGAATAACGCATACATATTATGTTATTTCTTTCACTTTGTTGCCAATTATATCCTTTTTTTTGCATATTATTACTATTTTTAAAAAGTTTATAATGCCACCGTTCGGCGGCAGCCCGTTCCGCGGGATGGTTTTTAAATACATTACTGATCAGCCTTTAACATTTCTCTATTATTCTTGCACTTTGAAACAGTTTATTATATTCTAACTTAAAATAAATTATTTTTCATGTTAAAAAATTATAATAACTTTTTTAGCATCACCTACCTGAGGAGGTCCATTTCCTTAACTCCACAGTCGTCCCTAAACATTATTTTTATTCTTGTATGTCTTACATATTTTTTTCCTCTAAGACAAATAAGGTTTTTTGTAAAACCTAAAAATTTTTATTAAAATTAAAGATGATTGCTATTTCAAAATATAGAGTTTTTTTACGAATGGAGTCGCATGCATCAACCTGATGATGTTTCAGTGCCAACGTAACCCGGGTCGGAATAAAGGTTTTTTTATCTGTGGCAAATTGCAAATTTTCATCTTCTTTTCGATATGTTCGAATACGACACAATATCACCAGAATATGCTGAATTTAGTTTTAATAACATTATAATGTCTGTAATTTACATTTTTCCTTACCGTGACCCTGGCTAGTAACTATGGAAAACTCTGAAACCGGGATCTAGACACAGCTTATAGGTTCATATTCACACATGGGGCAATAAGTTACAACGTCCTTCCTTACCATTTACTTGAGCAGTTGCAGCATCATTTTCTTTGGACTCTAGAACCCTTCCCGCTTGTATTTGATATGGTAGAAGGACTTTTTCCTTACCTAGGGCTTGTGTGGCATTTTTTCGGTACCCCCCTCCTTCGGTTGGACATTACCCCTCGGCAGACTAATTACCCTCCGGACTTAGCCGCAGGACTTGCTCGACAGGCGTAGCTAACGACAGGCGGAGCCAACGACGCCAGCAATGCCTACGATTCCACAATGCAACGATTCCGGACTACAGCGTTCCGACAAAGCGTGCCGTCAAGCCATGCCGTCCAGCCATGCCGTCCAGCCACGCCGTCCCCTGACCAGTGTGGTATTCACTTATATAGCCCCCAAAGCGCGCAAGAAGACCAGAAGTTAGGCCATCGTACGAGCCGTTATTTAGTGTTCCCCCGCCGTAGTAAAAAAAAGAGTCCCGATTGACCCAATCCTAAGCTTCCACCTCGCCCCCTTCACATCATGCCACCTTTTCCTCCCCTCAATTTGCACCAATGGAATTCCACGTTAAACCCCATTGCACTTTGACCTTCCAGAATATACCCCCTCCTTACCCCAGAGAATACCTCCCCTCTCATGCCCTCTGTTCCAGTCGAGACGGCAAAGAGACGATTTGGAGGCTAGGTGAGAGGAGAGTTGGTGATTGTCGATTCTCCTTAGCGCCATGGACTTTTTGGTGCAAGTTATTAGCTTTTCCCTGAATTGTGAAGAGTATTGCAATTTTGTTGGTTTGTACTTTGTCTTTTGTTGTTTAAATACAGTGTTTGATTAGTTAGATTGTCATACTTTTGTGGTTTTTTCTATTTCTGACCTCATCTTGCTCACCCGTCTTGGAAAGAATATTTGTCCTTTGGACAAGCGTTTCTCGTGAACTGCTGTTCTTCTTTCAAGAAACGCTGCACTTGAACAGGCATTTCATGATAAACGATCCTGGAGATAAGAATCCCAATGACTCTCGCGATGCATCTGAAGATTTGCCTCTAAATTTGCTGTGGAGCATTTGCAAGTTGTTTAGTAGTATTTGAAATATATTTCTCCATATTTTAGAAACCATTTCAAACTTCTTCTTTTACCTGGATAATAAGAGAGACTTTCATCTCTATGATCTATTCCTCCCATGTATTTATTATAAGCAGCCACCCTTAGTTTCTTAGTAATCTTTCCTTTTCAGTTGGACTCTTCTATAATATTTGCATTGTGCTCTGATGAAATCAAGAGGACATCTCTTTTGCCTTTCCACTTACATATGGATATTCCCTCTTTCCTATACTGAGCTAAAATCTCATTTTAGCAATTTTTTCTTCGCAGCTTTATGAGGGTTACCTTTCCTCATTATTTGCCACGTCCCAGTTGAATATAATTTCTTTTCCAGCAGATTTTCAAGCAGAGTGACAGTTTGTGTCTATTGTAAAAGTCCATACATACAGCACAATGGAGTAGATAGACACATGAATTAATGACTTTTTCTGAGTGACCTACTCCACCAACAGTATCCCTTGAATTGGTATAAACCAAGCAATCCAAAACGAGTCCATTTGGTTCAGAAAGCTGGTACAATTTCATTCCATATTTATGCTTATCATTTTTTGTGCACTGCCGTAGTTATACCTAAAATGCCTGAGGCCTGACGGACATCATATTTGTGTTCATTATCGTCTGAGATGGCATCGGTTTCCTCGTCTTACGAATTATTACAGATTACAAAATTAGAGTCTAATTCACTAACAACCGTATTTTCATCTGGCTCTTCAACGAACCGGGCAATGTCTTCATCGGCAACACGAGGTGTGATGAGATATGCTCCTTTTCCGATGTTTAGAAAATTTATACTCAGTATTCACATTCACTCAGAGCCGTTGAATTTGTAACACTGCTCCAAGAACAACAAGAAGGAAGGATACCGCTAAAAAAATTTGCTTACTAAACGTGATCCAAAGTTAGGATGTGGAATCAATAATGTCAAAGTAACGTTGGTAGACCTAAAAGAAAGTATTCACATTGATAAGATGTATAACTTTTATCCGTTTAATAGATTATACAAAGGATTTTAGGAATTAAATACAATGATATCGAGCAGCAGGTTTCTGGGCGTTGAAAAATTAGCAGAGAAAAAATTTGGACGAGGAAAAAAAAGGAGCAAACTTAAAATGTATTTCCGAAGCAACTAATCGTAATTTGTGGGAACGAGTTACAATGTTACATAGACAAACCAATGTAAGGACCGGCAGAAAGTCGTAGGACAACACTGAGGAGCGGAGTCGAAAAAAAATACAATCTGATATGTCAGTAACGTAAGACGCCGAAAGGCGGTGGCCGTTCCTGAGAAAAGTACGAAGCGCCGCCTATCGGTGGCGGCTGCACCGTATGTGTTAACTTATTGGGTGTATGCTAGTGCTAGAAGTAGCCTACATTCATACGTGCCTATTTTATGTGTCATTTGTTAGTAGGTACTAGGCCTCCGATCACGAAATGGAGCAGGGACTCTATTAGGTCCTACGCCAAGGCCTAGGCTCTCCTAACTTCTGGAGTCTAAGATTAAGAGATTTCTCGACATTTTGTGTCATGAAATCATGAAATGATCATGCAAAAGTAAGGGAATAAATATTAATATACTACGTCACATTATAAAGCAAGACCCTGCAAAATTACGTCAACCACGACGGAGATCGCGATACAAGCTTGAGACTCATTGTTTGAGTGTATTGAGATCGAAATCAAGCGAGATTCGAGCAGTACTTTTATCTCGCTTGAATCTTGAAAAGTCGAGACTCGCACAGCCCTACTAAATTGGGAATAGTAAGGACTACTATGCAATGTTCGCTTTCTGAGTTTCAGCTTATTTCAAACATTGGTGTCCTCAAACAATCTTTCATTAAACAGAAACATAACCCTTTTTCATCTACGAAAAGCCTAGATTTGTGATTCAAATAATGCAACAAAAATGTAGAAAGTAACATTATTTTTCAGAAATAAAATATGACTTCTTGTCGTGCATGTTGAATGATAAGATAATTGCTGACGTGATTCCCTTCTCCTACAAATGGTCAACTGCATTCAACTTTGAAAATGAATCACAATCATTTCAGAGAGAAAAAGATAATCATGCACATTAGCTTAGTTACACAAACACATATATAAACCAAATGATTTAACACTTAATACTTGATGACCTCAAAACAAATTTCCCTTTTCTTTTGTATCACTGTTCTCCAAACGAATTCGCCCTTAGTCCTATCTATTTTTTTCTTTTACACCCCTACTTACATTCCTATATCCCTTCAATTACAAAAGGTACTCAACCCATTTAGGTAGGTTTTTGACAATTGGTAACATTATTTGTTATAATTATTGAATTTACGGAATGCATGGTATTAAATATATTTACAGTTTACTAATTCCCATCAATAGACAAGTAAATTCACTTGGGGTATTAAAGTCTTGTATCAAATTTTTAGAATCCGCCCATCCCTATTCTAAAACAATAATCAGTCAAATATACTCAGGACTTTGTAAAAAGCCTTGCAGAATTTACACTTTTAAAGGTCTAATTTTTCAGTGTAGCCAAACCAATGTCATTTATGAATGCAAATCGTTATTTATGTTTAGTAAAAAAGAAATACTGATCTGTATTCAATAAAAATTAAATACTGCTTTTTACTAACAATGAGGACAAATCCAAAGAATTACTCACATTTCAATTCAATAGCCAAACTAATACATGTATCAATCTATAGCAAGAAATGTTGATCTACAAATTTGAAACAGACCAGTAGCATGAAGAGAACTATCACATTTCTAACAGGAAAATATGTTTTAAACAACAGATTAGAACAACTTTTTCAAACAAAAATGGTTTTGTTACCTTCTCATCCTCATCAAGATTTGGGTTAATCAAAACCACATTCTGCAGAAAACTTGCAGCTTGCAAAGGCCTGTTCAGTTCAATGGCAACACGAGCAGCTTTGAAGCAAGCTTCCATCTCAATGATACCAGCATGCTGATACTATTAAAAGAGGGCATGATCCAAATTATTATATACAAAAAATCCACCATATATAGACAATGAAGAGGGCATTTCATTTTGGAAACACATTGAGAAGTACAGGAAATTGGAACAATAAAGAGTAAATCAGCAGTACACCTACATATATGGAACAGATTTCAGCATGAAATTAAATGAATTACTCCAATTTCAACACAAAATGAACATATTGCTAAGCTGATATGTCCTTGTTTGGCTAAATAAGCATTAGTTTTGCATTAAGAATTATTATTTTCATCAGCATTTTCAGTATTTAAAAATTATAAGACAATGGAAGTGACACGTTCATGCAATATCTAACAACTGAATTACTTACAACAATACCCTTTATTACAACTGTGGAAAAATATTTCTTGTAAGCATAGACACTGGATTTGAGGACATAGTATGTTGTGCAAGGGTGAGAACTATACGTACAGTGATTAATTACTTTGCTGTGGCTATTGAGAAGACAACAATGAGAAATATCAGGTTTTAATGTATTTTCTTACTTCCTTGTTAATGATGAATAAACAATTGTTCTTGACATTTCATATGAAATCCATAATAGTAAGGCTACGCCATCTTCTCTTATTGCTCTCTAGAATGCTTGTAAGCCTACATCGAAGCATGACTCCGCACTCCAGCCTCATAGGATGCTTCTCCCCGGGGCAAGGGCCTAGCCACGTTGATACACCGGTTCCCATCAGATCACCGAAGTTAAGCAACGTTGGGCCAGGATGGAGGTTGGATGGGTGTCCCCCTTCCATACCTCTACCATGGTGTTCTTGTACCCTGTCTGCAAGTGGCGGGCAGGTTAAAATGTGGGTCGGCACGATGGATCTAAAGAGGCCTAAGTGCCAGGGGGGCTCCAGAAGGCCTCCGCCCACCCCTCCAATTTACATTTTTTATTTTATGCTTCTCCAAGAGTGCCTCACATTCTGAACTGCTTTGGGTGTTGCCGACAGAACACCCACCCTCCCAGAAACAAGAATCGGAAGCACACATTTCGGATAGGCCCAATAATACACCAAGTTTGAAAGAAAACTGAGATTAATAAGGCTTACCTGACTGTAAAAGACAATTGCTTCACGATATTTCTTCATTATTTCATCTGCTGAGAGGCAGTTTCTCAAGTCAGGGGCATTAGCAGCACCATTCATCGAGGATGAACCAGAAGAAGATGAGGAGGGAGTTGAGGCCAAAGATGTAGTGGGAGAGGATGTAGTTGGGGAGGGAGATTGAGCTGATGATGAGCATGTTGTTGGCGAGGGGGTGGAGGCAATGGATGAAGAAGAGTGAGAAGGAGAAAGGGTGGGGCTTGGCCTGAAAATTTCAAAGGGAAAGTAGTGCTTCAAAAGCTGCTTGAAGTGCAAGCAAGGTAAATTCTAAAAAATTACCCAAATACATATTTCTAAATAAAAAAAATGTAGCTCTAAATAAAAACAATTTATTTACTGCCATTGAGATTCATCTAATACTATTCAGCATTGTAGTAACAACTTTGCAAGCTAAATGTCATTGAGAATGTATTAAATTAACATCATGTTGACTAATGATTAATGGTAACCAGACATTACAAACTACCCCTTAGAGGCACTAAATCACCATGCATTTGTAAGTGTGAGATACACCTACTTTCTTTTTCCTGGACTACCTCCATTGGTCACTCCCCCCAGCATACCATCAGGGAATGATGCATTTCGTTGCAAGGGTGGTATGAGTGAGGGATTTGGGTACAGCACACACACAGAGACCGAACAATGGCCTTCATAAGCCCCTGAAACAATAAAAAATTGGATAAACAAGGAAGTTCAGGAATATAAATTCTTTTGCCACTTCACTTGAGAAAAAACTTGGCACCTCTACTTCATCCTATCACCTCTTTAGTTATTTCAATATCTGAGTGTAATGAATACATTTATGGTGGGGCAAGGATCGTAATTAATGAATTCTAGTTTCTTAGACAAAGAAAACTATTGTTTTCCATAATTTCTCATTACTCAAAATATAGCGTTTTTATTTAGATTAATACAAAAGTTCATTCATTAAAATTACATTCTTGAATTATGTAAAATCAAGAGTAACAATTTCATTAAAACTGACTTGGCAAAACATCAGCTGCTTCCGACTGTACCCTATGGATTAGATTCACTGTGAGATTAAAAAGACTTTGTACCCTTGATAATGACATGGTAAGCTACGAATCTGGTCAGGTAACAAAAAGTTGTGAATTATTAATAAGTTTTTCCACTCTTACAAAGTCTTTTCAATCTCACAAGAGCTTGGCTGTCTTCACTTGATTTACGAGCAAGGGGTTGACAGTAAAAGAGTTAAGCTAAAACTTAACCCTTTTCTTAACATCAGAAAGATTTTCAAAGATTAATCACAATCATTCACTTTTTAAAATGTGAGCAAAACATTAAATGGTACTAAAATGGTACTGAATCACACTTACCACCAAGCCAAAGCCAATCATTGGCTGCCTTGAGCGTTTCTGCAGCAGAGGCATAAGCTGCTGCTGCTTGAGCAGGCGCCCCGGCCTGGCATGAGAGGTCACCCAACCTCTTGAGGGCCCTCCCCGCCCAACGACGTCTTGCTGCCCTGGAGTCAAGTGATAATCCTACAAAGTCTCTCCTTTCAAATGGAGCACAATAGGGCAAAGAAGGTATATTTCCATCTGCAGAAGATGTTGGGGCAGTTATGGCAGAACCTGCAGACCCAGTGAGAGATGGCAAACCTGTGGGAAGGTAGTAAGTGGATGACATAATGAGACATAGGTACACTCATAATTGTTGATAGTATTATGAACCAAAGAGATTCATTCATTGCATGGCAAACTTACCAAGAGGCCCTGAGGACGAACCAGAGCCAGTACCACTCTTGTTTCCAGCTAAAACAAGTCTTTTCGATTCCAGCACCCAAAATAACGATGCAAGAAATTCTCGCATGGCAGACTCTAAGTCCTGAAATCACAATTTCCACAAGTAAACATTGAAAATCAAAATGTAAAATGATACTCATTTGATACTTTCAATGGAATTATTTTCCATAGCTACAGCTACATATTCATCAAAATGAATATGTACTTCATAATACCAGCCAAAACATAGTCAAACAATAATACAATAATAAAAATAAATGCATACAACTGTCACTGAATGAGGGAGTTTACTCGGAACCGATAACTGAATTCCCTTATTTATACCTACCTAAAGGTAAGTATAAATAAGAGAACTTAAACTATATCTGGCAGAAAACTTGTTTCTTGGGCAGCATCTTATTTTTGGGGAATCACCAATAAAAGTAGGAGGAGAATTGTGCTAGTAAAAGTTGATGAGGCAGTCACTAAGTAGAAAATTGATTATTTGAAACCACAGTAAAGGTGTAGTGAGCGCAAAATGTATTGCTATTTGCGTTCACCGAGGTAGAGGAATTCGGATGTGGTATGCGAGGCGAGTGGCGGCAGGTGTCTAAAAGAAGAACACGCACCGGTACATTTCTATCTGTGAATGGAATATGCCGGGAGTACGGCACGACCCAGAAAGTCCAACTTCAAACGGGACTTTCCAATCTAAATTCGGGTATTTCCATTCTCTTCCGAATTTAGCAGTAAGGGGGTGGCGACTCAATGCGTATATAAACCTGGAACCATTTGGACTCGTGGTTGTTGTCGAGGTTCGTCGTTATTCATTGTTCGTTGTTGTTGATTGTTGTGTTGTTGCTGTGGGCAGGACGTTACGCTGCCGGTACGAGATGCCAGAGAAGTGCCTACGAGTATCCTCCAGGTTCCGTTGGTCGTCGCGTCTACACTCATAAGAGATAGGTTGACAGTGCCACGCGTAGACGCAGACCTCCAGGGCAATACCGCACCTAGCTTCGCCGCCGCCGCGCATCCGACACTCCTCTGCCTTCCGCAGCCTTCCTCCTACGACACCGGTAACAAAGGTAAAAGATCCTTGTTTCCTTATTTACGGAAAGATGCTACTTGTATGACGTCATTTGACTCCTGACACCAAGGGCAAGAACCACAAAATACGAAGATTAGAGCCCCCGCATGATGATGCGGGTCGAGATCCACAAAGGCATTGAGAAGTAAGTCTTGGCTTGATATTCCTCTTTCCATTTCTGAATGACAGTATCATCTTTTTGTCAATGGTCATATTCTGAAGCCCACCAACTGCCTTGATAGCATCGTAAATGTGTCTTTGAGCAATCAGGGAACGTCCCAATTGGTCCTCTACTATAAGCTCTTTGTTGACGGAGAAACCCCTCTCCACTAATGCCTGCCCATGGCTCAAGATTAGCACCTTCTTGATTAGGGCGCACAAGTTTTGGAAGCTCTCCATACCTTCAAGCAGACCTCTCCAAAAGTGATCAATTCTCTTAACAATTCTGCGATAGGCTTTACATGCTTCAATCACTTCAGTTTTGGATATGAGAGTTCAAAACTATGTAATAATACGATCACACACTTCTGCTGAAAGCCAAATTTTCGCGTTGAATAACTCGACAGTATTGGACAATTTAGTAATACTAACATTAGGATAACTAGCAATTAGGGCTGGGTCACATAATGTGACACTCTCACATGACTTGTACTTAACAGGTGACTTGGAGATTAACGTTTGGCATAATTTAAGCAATGCATCTCTGCAATCAGTTTTGAATTTCTTCAACTTACATGCACTCAATTTAAGTTTCTGCAGCTCGGCTTGAACTTCAGTTCCTAGCTTCAAATGCTTGTCAGGTAAGAAGTTTTTTGTTTTCTTGAGATCAACATCAGCTACTAGCTTAGCTTTATCTAAGATATCACCTTTGATGAAGGTGATATCTTAGATAAGGTCTGTTAGATTGGCCTTACTGGATAGGCATAACTGATTAGACACATAATGTGTCTAATCAGAGAAGACAGGTCTGTATACAAGAATGGAATCATTGGTTCCTTACATTGATATGCCTTAAGGAAGGGTTTTCATTGCTGAGAAACATATGCAAAGAAGGCTAACCTGGCAGGCAATAGCTTTTCCTTCAAACTTGATGTCATGTTAAATAGCTCTTTGAATCAATCTCGATTTTTTCTTCCTCACATCCTTCTACAAATTTGGCTAAGTTTGAAAGTGATTTAAGAGCAGTTACAGCCACTTTCTTCACTGAACCTAATATAATCACTTCTTCTAGCAGGTACATCTTTGAACACACAGTAACTTCCATGCAAGAATTCAACCATTTTCTTATCATCAGCCTTAAATCCATCCTTAAAACTATTATTGGAAGTATGGAGGCCACAGGATCCCATGTCAAGAAAAATAGGGCTATTGGGTCCGTTTTGTTATAAGTACATAAGCCTGAAACTCTTTGAGAAAAGCCAAGTTGACATTAGGGCCACCCATTGAAACTTGGAAGCATTTTGGTAAGTGAGAGCTCTTTCAGCTCTTGTTGAAAGGCCTAGCATAGATTGACAGTCTTGCATAGATTGTAGAGAGCGACACTACAGAATGTAATTGCAAATTGTTACAATGTATAACAGAGGTTGAAGGGGAGGGGGCAAACAACGGGCGATGAACTCTGCTTCGCCAAGCCCATCATTTGGGGGTAAAACACAAAGTCCAAGTCGGCCAATCCCTAGGTGGCCAAAGAAAGGGTAACAGTCAACGTGGCGGAAGTCTGGCAACACAACGCAATAGGACATGAGCGTGTAAAGTGAGGTGGGTTTCACAATCTCATGCCCCCCACAGCTACAATGCACCCCTAAAATGCGCTTATCAAACAAATGCTTCAAGAAAATGTCCGAAGACTAGAAAATCCAAATGCCACATTAATTATGGAAAATGATATCTCTAAAACCGGTTTTTCAATTGTCAAGGCAATCATCAACGGGGAGAGCAAGGCAATGGGGAGAGCATTCTCCACTTGGCTCTTGACAGGTTCTTACCTGTTTTGCCTTGCTCTCCCCATTGATAATTGCCTTGACAATCAAAAAACCGGTTTTGGAGATATCGTTTTCCATAATTAATTTGGCATTTGGATTTTCTAGTCTTCAGACATTTTCAATTAAGCCAAATTAGAAGCTCTCATTATTTCATCAAATGCTTCGCGGTTCATTCAAATGCCAACACACTTTATTTCCATTTATTTAACTACACAGCACAACAAGACAAGTAAAGCAGCACACAGGTTTTATGCCAGACATTTAATTAAAATTAAACTAAGTGGGATCAAAAATGTAACATTATAATGGTGTACAGCGGTTATTAAATCACGAGTCGGGGACTCCTCAATTTTTTCACTAAGCTGCTAGAGTGAATTCATTGTCATCGCTAGCAAAAGTCTTTCTTGGCAAATGTTTATATTCGCTATATGTTCGCAAGACAGAACGAGAATAACATTTTCGTCAACAGAGGGACGAAGCGAAGAATTCCTGGAGAAATTGCTAGCAAATGAAAATGAGAATATGAATGCGCACACTGTTTGCCAATCTTTTCACCACATCGTGCAGGCTATAGCGAAAAAGGATAGGGACCCTCGGCTGCCTCCGCAGCAAAACCGGCCTGAGGCCAGTCGTCCCCTCCTTCATCCCGTCCTCCACTCCTATGTGCAGTTTTCAATCTCTTGGTATTTTCACGTGATAAATTCCAAAATTTGACTGTTTTGTGATTTTTCCCTGACCCCACATAATATTCCCTGACTTTTCCAGGATTTCCATGACTGTTTCCATTTTCCCTGACTTTTCCAAGATTTCCAGGTTCTTATAAACCCTGTTGGTGTACCATTAAGACAGCAATTTTTCTGTCAGTACCAGTCAAAAGTTTAAGTTCATTTTCCTGAATAACCTTATTCCTAGTCTAGGTATTCTTAACACAAGCAACTAAAAATAAATGACCAATAAATGATAAACAATAATGGCATACAGACATGGCATTTCATATCTCATGCAAGGCATATACGGCATTTCAGATCTTCAATCAAATTATATTCATGTATGCCTTACAGCTGAAAGTTGAAAGGAAAATACACTCGCACTTCAGCACAAAGCACTTTCAAATAAAATCACTAACCTGAACACCATTTTGGGTAGAAGACTGAGGACCTTTGCCAATAGCAGACTCCAAGTCTGGATAAAACAAAGGTCTGGTTTTGAAATTTGAGGGAGTTGAGAATGGTGCAGCAGGAGGAGTGGGGTTAGATGTGGATGAAGAGGAGGACTGAGGCGATGGTGATGATGGCAAAGAGGAACAAGTAGAGGCTGTCGCACTGGAAAGGGTTGGAGATGACATATTTGCTGGCTTCAGTTTGTGTTTCAGATCAATATTTGTAGGCCTCACTGGACGACGTTCCTCAGTCTGGCCATCATTTTGACCTGAATAAAAACCATTAAATGAAAAAATCAAATAAAAAAATTATCACAATATCCTAGTACAATATTTTTTTTAAGAACATAAAAATAGCTACAATACCATTTCCAGGGATGTCAACCATACATAAGACTATGAGTCCCAAACTCACTACATTTACAAATTTGTAGGGATGTGTGAGAACTCGAAAATTCGAGTCTAGTAGTTGGTACTCGACTCGAGCACTCGAGTATTTTTACGAAAGTCGAGTCGAGTAGTTTTTGTCCAAGGAGCCGCCAAGGCCAATAGGTTCAGAAATCTGCTGACAGGAAGCGCTATTATCAAAATCGAGTAAATCTCTCGTTACATGATAGATGACACGTACGAACATGTACTTACGTACGTTCATTTACATTTGCGTGAATGGTTTCATGTGCGTTTAAGTGAACGGATTCATGTACGTTAGCGTGAACGAATGGATGAATCGGCGGTTACACGGTCCATGAAACCGCATATGTACTGTATTCCTCCGAATATAGCCCCTTTTTGGCCGAAATCTTCGCGGAAAAAGTCTGGGGGGGGACTATATTCGAGCTCCAAGCACCTAATGTCCGTTGTAAGATTCCATCCCCTGAGTTTGAAGGTTTATATCACAAAAATGAGTAGTTCAATTTTAAAATAAAGTATATCGAACTAAATCTTGTTTATTTATACGTTTAATAATGTCAAAAATATATTTTTAGTTGGTTATATTAATTAATTTTTCGACCGAGACAGATAAAAACGCCAGATATTATTCAAGTTCTGGGAAGCAAGTTTGACGCCCACTTGAAGATACACATGAAAAGCCACTTCTCTTTTCTTTGCATAAAATATGGAACATATATTTATCTTAGACTAAACAAAGTTTAAAATAGATTACTCAGTTACTAATTATGTTACGAATAATATTTAAAAATGCGCTATCTCAGCTTGCGGAAGTTGGAAATTTAGTTCATTTTGATGGTATTCTTCGTGTTTGAAAACTAAGCACGTGTAAAATGAATTAACAAATTGGGAGAATTAGATATGCTTCCAACGTGTATATATTTATTTCGGAAAGCGAGCTCCACGCGACAGGACTTTTGGCCTGGAGAGATAAGCTGCTCGAGGTTGCCAAGTTATACGCTACCGTAGGTACCGCGCGCACCTAACGCCACGCGAGAAAATTTCTCTAGTATGCACAGGAAAAATATCCTTGCCTATGCTTGAATAAAAGTTTATAAGTTGCAGTATTCACCAAAATAAAAACAGCGATAAGAGAGATAGCTTTTGTCCCCACATTTCTAGGCTTCTCGATGAAAGAAACAAATTGCATTTTAAATTATCTTCAACTCCGTCTCCAAAATCTTTGCGCAAGGAGGCATAATGACGGTATGCTTCCAAAGATACTGTCAGTTCTTAAACTGACACTGACTTGCATTCTTAAAGGCGATACTTTTTCCGCTATTGTCGAGTCCTCATGACTCATTCACAGCGATAGGCGATCTGCTTGCAGCAGAAGATTTCACGCACGCGCTACCTTTCTCTTTCAGGCATGCTCTGGACAGTTGAGCGTGCTTATATAGCCGAAAATAAATATATATTGATATCAAATAATCAACGAATTCTACTGAGATTTCGTAAGTGGATTTCTATTAATGACTCGAGAGCAAGAGAAAGGTCCAAATGGTGATTTCCGGAACGGAAAGTGTGCGGGACGGAAAATAACGCAGTCTAACAAATTCATCAATAAAAAATATTTATGAATGTAATAGTATGAAACTTTGTATAACTATTAACAAAGCCCTTAGCTACAATATGTGAAAAGGAAGTTTGATATCTCGACTGTGTTGTTCTTACGATGCCCGAATTCGATGGATCCATCCGGTATCAAAAAAAAATTCGCTAAAAATCCATTCTTAAACTCGTAGTTCAGTAAAAAAATTGTAAAAATATTTTAATACTACCAGTAAACGTAGAAATAAACAAGCTTGAATTTGATATACTTTCATTTAAAATCGCTTCAGCCATCTTGGAGATATTGGTCTTCAAACTCACGGGTGAAGGAAATTTTGTAACGGATGGTAGGCATCCTATTATAAGGGCATTACGGATGATATAGGTATCGTATAAAATTTATAAGTTTTACTATTCCATTTTTTTATTTCCTATTTAGGATTATTAATCACATCATTAATTTCAAGTTCCTAGTCATATCTTAAGATAGATAATTATAAATAATTATAGATAATTATCTATAATAAATTTTTGTTCAAATAATATTTCCTTAGAAATAGAAAACTTTAATCCACAGGACTCTATACAAAATTCATATACCTGCTCACATTCATCCATGAATGAAAATTCATTGTTCAAACATTATTAACTTGCATTAATGGATATTGGAAATAACCCATGCTGATATTGGGTGTTCATGCATTGTGCAAATGGGGGTGATTGACACAGGTCATTTTTATGATTTTAAGTTCTATCATGTTTAGGCAGAAATCATCGATTTTGAAGAGATGGTGCCAATAATTGGAAGAGGAAGAAAAGTATATGTTAAAAAACTATGTAATTAACAGCCAATCATAAATTTGAGGCACGAGCTTATCAAATATTTACTGCACAAACAAGGCATTTTGTATGAAATTCACTGTACTGTTGAACTAACCCCGGCATACACGACATCACTGAGAAAGTGTTTAGCTCTGAAAAGAAATACACAGGAATGCGAAATACAAGGAATGCTCTTCTAATTAGGCTTATGTATTCCTTAAGAAAAAATATTTTGCTTCCTGGCTTACTTTCATTACAAGTTAATAGGGCATGTAACTCATATAGGTCTCATATTATGCCTAAGTACACTCTAAGTACCATACTACAAGCTAATTTACACATTTTTGAGTAATCCTAGGAATGAAGGTAATTTTCTTATTTCGAGAGCTACCGGAAAATTTCCATTATGCCTTTTGGCCTGGCGCTTATTATATTAATTATCCATATCCATATTAATTTGACTGTTTATAACTATGCATTAGGTAGGTAGACCTGCTATTTGATAGTCGGATTGCTGACTAACTTTAATTACGATGACTTAAGTAAGAACTGGGTCTCTTCACTCATGTACAATAATGTACAAACTCGACTCGACGCGATGCTCGCGAGTACTTTACAACTCGACTCGAGGTCAAAAAGTGCTACTCGCACATCCCTACAAATTTGCAAATAAAAAGGTGTATTCATGCAAAAATATTTTATTATTGACAACCTTTCCATATTTGTGTTTCTTTTATTTCTAGTCATTCAAGTTAGCATACTGTATTGAGATATGCAGGTGCACTTAATAACATGTAACACTATGATATTTATAGATTAATTATTTAATCTCATCAAACCTTGAACTGAAAGTTACCATTTAATTTGACAGCTTAATACCAAAATCTCAGCATTATTATGACACTGTGTACAAGTTTTAACTGTTTTAAGGTTGATGATAACAGTTATGTACACACTGTATTTCAGAGTTGATCAGCTTCAGTTCAGAAACTACTTCAGTAGATTTAACAGTAATGTGTAAAGTAACCAGCCCAAAATATCTAATAAACATGACCGCTTCATAATAACAGAAGCGCAGAAGAATAGTGCAGGAAAGATATTCCCTTAAAAGCACCATAATTGGCAAAAGCAATTGTGTATCAAATGAATAGCTTTTCCAAAGACAATTTTGAGAAGCTAGAATAAATGGGATTGATATCAATTCATACCAATGGCTTCTACGTTTGAAGGAGCATCTTTAGTTTCAGGTGGAGGTGGAGGAGGTGGACGCTTCTTCTTGGATCTGGGAATTTTCACTGGCTGACTCCCATCCTCAATCAAATCTTGCAATGGATTAGCTGATATTATTGGAGTAGGAGACCCAGGAGATAAGACATCATTTTGCTTCAACTCTTCTGCACCATCTACCAAATTAAATATATATTTAGATTTTGTATGCAATAATAATTGGAGCCCAAAATTCATCACATACCTACCTAATCTTAATATTTCCATAAAGTAAATCATACTCCATGTGTAACTAGAATGCATATACTAAACACCAAAAGAATCACTCCCCATTATTGATCATGACCTGAAGCCTAACACTCAACGTTTCACAGTTGGGCTAGAGATCCACAGCTATGAGAATCATAATAAGCAGCTTATCTTTTTTGCCAGCCATAATAAAAGCAATGTGATAATCACTACTTTGTGATTTTATGTACACTTTCAAAAGATTACATATCACCATTCTCAATATCAGTGATTAAGTTGATTGTATAAAGTGAGTAGTTTAAACCCGGGCAGTACATCAATGTTCTGGTATGGATTAATACCAGAGACTTTGAAAAAAAAGGTGATGAAAGAGAAAAAGCAATTAAGATACAATATAATGAAATTAGAATCAAGAATAGAAAATTATTGATGGAATTAAAAATGAATCAATGAAAATGGAAGGACAAAATGGAAAATATTGGTGAAGATATAGTGTCATTTATTTGCACAAATTGGAAAGGAATACAGGGAAGCTCCAACCTGTGAATGAGGAAAAAACTTCAATAAAAAAAGACAAAAAAAATGAAATCAAGACAGTCAAAAAAGTAGAAATACCTATGCAGTGATAACCTCCCAGAAGATTTCACTCACTCAGTGATTCAACCCGGAGGTTGGTCTTTGATAGGTGAGAGTAGAGCTCACCCCAAACCAATGGCATGTGAAATTCACACATTCATGGTATGGGGGCCAGTTACTTTCCCTGGGCCACAAACGATTTACTACAAAGTTCTGACATGCAGAAAATCGAATCGTGAGGATTTTAGATGGGGATGTCCAGAAAGGCTCTTGCCTGGGATTTGAACCCGGTCAGTAGCTCAGTGCTCTACCCACTAGGCCACCACGATCCCCTGAATGGCCACCCAGAAGATTTATCAAGTGGGAAATGGAAGCCTAAGACCACTTGAATTTGAGCAGTATTTACAAGGAACAGGTCAGAAGATAATCGAGTTTAGAGTAACAATTCCCATACATGGACTAAAGAATTAAAGTAATAGGTATCTAATAAAAATAGATAACAAACATTCTCTGCAACATAAAAATTAACCATTCATTTGTTATATACAGAATGAGAGGTGACTCTTACTTCCATGGGCTTTCTAAACAGAAGAATCACTTAGTGGTATAACCTACTATTACTTCCCTCAATACATCCCAAGCCTTCCACTGAGAAAGCGACCAAAATGTGTATTATTTACTTATTGGCGACTATTTCAATTCTCACCTCGAACTGTTTTCTCCATTTCAATTCCCCCAAGAATAAGAGCTGACGTAGCATCGTCCTCGGGAAGGGGGGAAACTCGCTCAATGGAATTTGTCCCCTCTGCACTTTGATTCACTTCCCCATTGTCCGCAAGTTTGCCCAAGCGTTGATATGGTGGGGGAGATGGGGTTGAGAGGTCCTCAGAGGATGCAAGTGGTGGTGATGGCGAGCAGGGGACAGTGGGGGACTGAGGGAGAGATGGCTGGCCAGAGGAGGAAGCTGCATTTGCCTGTGAGATGACTGGTGTTCCATCAGGATAAAGCCCAAACACGACACAGCGTGAGTCAAAGAGGGTTGATGCATATTTGACCTTCAGAGATTCATGCACTCGACACAGCTCATTCAGTTCTTGTTGTGAGTCACACTTTCCTAGAATAGAAACAATAGAAATACATTACGACCCAAAATTAAGTACTAAGAAGTATTAATAGAAATACAAATTAAAAAATCCAATTGGAAGAAAGAGGAAATAAGCTCCACATGGTTATTAAAGCAATATATGAGACCGTCTACAGGGATCAGGGTGTCCAACAGTAGGAAATTCCCTGAGATTTCAGGGTTTTTCAGACATAGGTTTTATTTTTCCAGAGGAAATATAGATTTTTTCTTGTTAAGTATTAGAGAACGTTGGGTATGTTTTTTGTGTGATTAAAAGTAAGTATTATAGTTAATCTTGCATTTTGGACAAAATAAACCAAATCCTGCATATTTGAAGGAAAATAAAAAATCCAACATCATACAACACTCATTTAGTTTGTTCGTTCACAGCACCTTCTTAGAGTTAAACATTATCATGCTGACACTCAGGAACAAGGTTACAAAACAGCCAGACTTTGCTATGAATAGCATTGATACAAAATGATCAATAACTTAAAAAACTAAAGGAATTGACTTTTTGTCCAGGGTAATCGTCTAAGATGGGTAAAAGTAAAAGAAACAAACATTCCAGCCGCATAGAACACGTTCATATAAGTAGCAACAAAATCTGATCACAAACCTTACTTTGGATTAAACTTATCATGTTGGTGTTCAGGTACAAGATTACATCAGACCCAAATAATAACTTGTTTGGGAGGGTAAAAGGAAATTAAAAATACAATGACATACAAAACATTCATATAATTTGTGACAAAACCAGATAACAAAGCGTCTTGAATGTATTTGAGAGCTATCTTGGTTGCACATCCAACATAAACATCTTTTGTGGGGATCAGATTTTACTCAAATCAATAAGCTTCAAGTTTTCAGATGCCAAAACCTCCGGCTTTACCAATCTAGCCATAACAGTTGTCAACAATTCAGTGATTGCCGAAAACAGGAACTAATCCATAAAAGTTGGATTGAAATTCCATCAAAAATGGTTCTAGCTCCACTGCAGCTGTGGCAAAGGAAGCCAGTGTAGGACCCAACATTTTTTCTTGAATGGTGAACTTTAATAATCCGAAACTGGGACACATAGGCTTACATTTCTTGCCATTATGATCACTTTTCTCTTAAACCTGAAAGCTCTTGAAATAATTTGGCAAGGGTTGAAGAATATCGAGGGCTCCAAGCACAAGATTTTCATTGTCTAAATACCAACTGCACAAAACTTCATTGGGAGACGGTCACAAAAAGTGATTTCTTTGAAGTTAGGTATACGGGTTGGATAACATGAAAATAAATTTAACAAAGAACAAAGGGACAGAACGATATCCCATCCAGTTTCTTTCACACCAGCTTTAGAAACACAATTGATGGTGTGTTGTGCATTGCTGCCTTAATCTAATACCTGGGAGCCATCCCTATGCCCTTCAGAGAGGAATGCGGGAGACTTAAGTTCTTTTGAAAGTGTAACATTCAATTCTTGGACCAACCATTGAAACTTGAAGGACTTTCTTGAGTTCTTTCCTGGTCAGAGCTTCTTTGAAAGCTCTGAGGAGATCAATGGCAGTAGCGTGCCCCAAAAATACTTTAGGTATGCGTGAAAAACTACATTCTGCTTATCGTCTCAGAAGTGAACACTAAGATCCATTTGTTGTTTAACACGTTCACTGCGGCGTGACCCACCGTGGGTCACGCAGATGCGTCTAGCACCACGGCCATAAAATTCTGTGAATTGTCGTAACTTGCGAGGAGTATTGTGAGAGTAGGAATCGAGAACTTCTAAAGTGACTTCACCCAGAGGTTAGTCACTGTTCAAATCATAGACTACTATGTGACACTTAGTGTGACCCACCGGTGGGTCAAGCCGCCCCTCCTGAAACTTTTTTCAGCGTGAGCGGGGTGGCCCACCGGTGGGTCACGAACAAATTTACATATTAGCGTATTATATCCAAAATACGTTTATTTTTTGCTTTCTTTTTGTTTTTTTTCATGTTTATGTGATTTTTATACATAAGGATGAACAATACTCGATATAGTAAAACATATCAACTTATTAAAAATAATGAAAATGTTTAGGAACATTTTTTCTCCTCAACGTCTCGGCTGTCCGTCAGTTGCTCGTAAACTAAACAGTCCGAACTGTACTCGCCCGGCTGTGTGAGAGATTGAGACTCTCTCTTCCCTTGCCCCCCCTCTACGGAAGGGCAATTGGGAAAGGGTCGCGTAGCGTTCTTGAGCCAATCCCTCAATGGTGGATGAGTGACCGTGCCCTTGCCGGGTGAACGTCTTCCGAAATGCAGACACTACTTTTTTCTGAGTGAGACAAACCACTGTGTACTCTTTCCAAAGGATCCCCCTTCCCTTTTCTCATAGTGTGAGCAGGGCTGGGGAATCGGTACGCACGGATGGGCGTCTACGTCTCACAGACGGGCGCGAACAAGGGCAGGCGCAATAAACAGAGACGGGTGGGAGTCTCCTGGGTTTTCCGAATGTCAGCAAATCTTTACCACATGCATTGTATTGTTGCCCCTCTCTTCCCCCATCCCACGCCAGGGTCTAGAAGATAGTGTGCCCCACGTGGCCGGTGGAGGGGTGGGCTGGGGGCAAAGCTGGGAGTAGCCTCCCCCAGCCTTCCTCTAATCTCAGGAAACAGCTGAGTGTTGCCGCTTCAACCACCATTCCTCGGCAGTGGCCAGAAGCTCGGAAGGACTGTGACCCACCGGTGGGTCACACCGCTCATGCAAAAGGCTGAGTGTGACCCACCGGTGGGTCACGCCGTGCTGTGAGGGGTAGGGCTTTAAACAGCTCCGCAGTGAACGTGTTAATAGTAATCTTATTGCAGCTTTCATCAAAACCCACGATAAATTGCTGCCAAATCTATATATGTTCCATTTCAGGTTTCGTTCAAAATATAGAGATCATGAAAAACTATTTTGTTTTTGTTGTTGCTGTTGAAAGCCATTGAGATGGTCGGAAAGCACTCGGGCGCTTCGGTGAGAAATGACATGACCACTAAGGACAAGATTATATACACGGGATGGGGCAAAGAACAGTGTATTGTAACAGCAGCGCTTCCCCCCTTTTTTTCTCCCGATTGGTGAGAAGCACTCACCCTCGTTTTCTCCCTCCCCTCTATATTAAATTGTTGAGTGATATTTTGTTTGGTTCGATATATAAAATGCCGATGTGTGTATACGTGCAGGGTTTGAACCCCACGTGCTATTGCAAGCATTAAGTCATCAAGAGCCCGCACGGCGTGGCGTTGATTTTCGTACCCAGAAGCCATTGCCCTCCCCTCCCTTCTCCTCTCCCAACGAGGAACGTGTGTGACAGACAGACGGACGGCAAGACAGACGGACGGCAAGACAGACGGCATTAAGACAGAGAAGCTTCCTGACATCGGCTGCGAAAAGACTAGCAGTGCAGCTCCTGTGGACCTGAGGCTCTGGCCAATGGAGCACTTGAAGCTCTGCCCATCTAGCGAGCCTCTTTTTCTACGGAGACGCTGCACCTTGACGGTCCTTTCTTCATCACGGAATTCGTCTAGCGGCCCATAACTAATCACCCGCTATCATCCACCGAGGAATCCCCCCCCATCAAGGCAGAGGACCATTCTACGAAAGCCGACGCGAGTATTCGTGAGTTTTTGTCTTACGACGCCACCTGTCCCGTCCGACGAAAGTCATTCAACGGAAGGTGTGGTGGGAGATTCCTCCCATGTGTCCACCCTGATTCCACTCTTCAACCCCCCCCTGTCAAGTCATTGTTGAACAATTAAGTGATTAGGTGTTCAACGCACCCATCATGGCAGAGGACTTTTTGTTGAACCCTGCAGATTTACGTAAATTTTGTTTATCAGTTATTTTCATGAACAATTTGTTCTTTTTGTATTTTGCCTGTCCATTTTATGTGCAAGTAGCAGCTGTGTCCAACCCCCCACTAACTTCCTTTCCCGAGTGCTGCTTCCCAATTGCTAGTAATTTTCATTCTTGTCGCGTTGTCTTTAATTGCAATAATAAATATGTTACACTCCATCTCGGACCCATGATTGCCAGTGATTCCTTTACAGATTCCACCTTCCCACGCCCTCCTTCCGTCCGTCGTTCCAACAAAAAAATTTACCCGTTCCTACGTCGCCCACGATCCTGAGATACTCTTCGCTCTATCAGATGTGTGATTCGCAAACCCGTTCGCCACAGTATGGAGAAATCACTGCACTCTCGGTGATTGCAGGAATGCTAAATGCAACAACGGGAGGAACTTGCCAATAAAGGCACGTTCTTTACGCCACTGATTTATTTATTGTGACCACAAAGTATAAGTAGAAAAAAGATTGAACCTACTCTCAGTGATTACAGGAATGCAAAAGTGACAATACAGGGGAAATTTGACTATGCCACTGCCGAAAATGGCACATTACTTTCGTCACTGTTTTACATATTGACACCACTGAAAATTCCAGTCAATTAGATATTTCCCTGATATTTCCAGTGAAAATAAAATTCCCTAAGAATTCCCGGTTTTCCCAAATTCCCAGAGTGCTGGACACCCTGGGATTATAATCCACCGAATGTCATTGACAATATCAGGCATATCTCAAAATCATTTTTCAAAAAGAATCTTTCACCCTTCACAGTTACATAAGAAACAGGATACTCCTATGCTGTACTGAGGTCAACCAAGGAAAATCCATTACAAATATTTTAACTACATATAAAAACGTAATCATAAAAAAATGACAGGTGAATCCATACAATTAGCAAATTTTTTAACCTCACCATGAACATGATATAATAATTCTGAATATAAAATGTAACTGGAAGGGGATTGCAGTATTTTCACCTTAATCCATAGAAGGCAAAAGGAGAGGTGTAGAGAAGTCCTTTCTTTAAACTTCACTAGAGGAAGTGATTGAAAATGGACAAAAACTGCATTGGCCATGGATCTATTACGACAAGGCCCTTTGTACACCCCATTTACCCCTGAAACCATACGATTTGTTAAAATTTATAGTGATTCTCAGGATAGTAAGATTACATAGAAGGGGTCCAATGCATATGAAAATGTCTAACCTCACCAAGAAGAAAAATTGTACTTTGAATACAATATGAACAACATATATTAATGATGAAGCACACATTAATTACAAGAGCCAAAGAATGATGATAATCAGAACACTTACCCACTGATACAAGTCCTAGAACTCTGCGATGGGTTTGAAAGTCACCCCAATCATTGTTCTCAACAGGATAATCAGTGACATAGCGAGCTGTAATCTCACGAGGCCATGGAGGAACACCAGGTGCACCTGAGGCTGAGGATGCAGCAGCAGCTGACGGATCAACAACAACACGCAGGCGAGATACCCGTCGGATGCGCTCCAATACCCTCTCAAAACTCTTTTGTTTTAACTGACGCCCTGTGAATAACAAATTCATTAAATGTAATCAAATGATGATGACTTACCCTTGCGCATTATTTCCATGATTGGATGCATAAACATGCAATGGTGATTTCAATTACTTAATTGTATTGAAATCACCAATATTAGACATTGCCAATATTGTATCTAAATTGAAAACAGTATTGAACCTGAAAATAACTAATTATAATGCTGAAACCAGTATAACAATCCTGGTAATCAATAAATTGTGAGAAAATCACCAAGGTATGTTTATACATCCAAATTCAAGAAAATTTAGCCATAAAAATAATGACTAATGCATGGAAGACGAAATAAGTATTTCCTTTAAAAAAAAAGTTGGTAAAAATGCCAGACAACCTAATAGTTATTATTAACAAGTCACACTAAAAAATTAACTAGAAATCATAGTTTATCGGATTCACAAATGAAGTAAACACATTATTTCTTCTACTCCTCCACTACTCCCCTCCACTCCTCTCAAAGCCAGTTTCCCATCCATCAACACTTCACGTTTGTCTATACCTAGTCCACATAAATCATTGCACTGAAGATGGACTTAGAAGAATTGACATGACAATCATTTGTATCATGGTACACTGCCATCTGTCATAACCCTGAACTAATCGCTATGCAAAAAGTTACGTTACTATTCACGTCCAGTCAATTTGACCCAATTATTGAAGCTTGGTGAATTCACAGTTTTTACCGTTATCTGATAAGTTTACATACCAATATGTATCCTGCACGATTATTACCTACCACTTATTACCACTTACCTGATGCGAATAATTATGGTTAATTATTACCATACAATATTTTCCTTTTCAATGAATATATTGTCAAGTAACTCAAAGTTTAGAGGGTTGATTTATTAGAAATTTCTATTTTACAGGTAATGAGGAAACTAAATTATTGTGCATTCATTCACTATTTATATGGTATTACTGTAGTTTAAATCATTTAATAACTCTTTTGCACTGTGATTTCTCAACATGAAATTACTATTTTCAGGGTGAATTTAAGGGTAAAAATACACACAGGGCATTCATACAAGAGGTTACGGCCAAACTTTAAACACTAAGGTGCTTACCATATAACAAATTGAAGAACCATGATCTGGCCGCGAGAACCTTAATGGTGCTACCCACTGAAATCCACAATAGCAGAAATTCCACAGAGAAAAAGGCCTATAATATTCCACAGGCAAAGATGACTCCTCAGTAGCTTAACTGGTTAAAGTACCAGGCCGGAAATAAGGGGATCAGGGTTCGAATCCCGGTCTAGGCGAATGATTTTTTTCTCAGTGGAATTTGACTCTGCTGTTGACTCTCCTTATTATCCAATATATCATTTATCTGATGCACACTTGGTCCAAACCACATTAGATAGCAACAGTTCTACAGTACATATTGAAAATTAAGAGTGAAAAAGGCAAAAACAAACATTTTACCAAGAGGTAATAAATGAAATAAATAACACCACCCCTGGGATTCAGTATTGACCACGATGAGCCTTAGCACTGATTTGAAATAGTGAAGCCAAATTTATTCAGTTTTAAAAGAGAAGCCACAACCATTTTTTTAATACTGTCAGAAATGGTTCAATCCATGTAGACAGCCGAGTATTATTAACACACAAATATTTAACATATTTTGGCTAGGGCTGTAAATGGATAAGTTGTTTATGATTCACTGGGATTTGGAACCAAGAACCTAGCCTTATTTTGATGTTGTAACCATCAAACGAAAATACCTCACATGAAAATTACATCAAGCAAATCTTAGTTGCAGGATCAAAAACTTTGTTGAAAATCAAAAAGTCATAAGATAGCAAAATTCATGAGTTGTTCATAATTTTAAAACAATGAATTTAGTACTGTTCTTTCAATGTTCTGTATCATCCTTTCATTTTGTTGAAAACATGTATAGGAATTCTGAGACATTTTCATTGCATAAAAAGGTGTTTTACATTTAAATTTAGTTTGATATTATTTCAAAATTATTTCAATACAATTTTGAAATATGGGTTTAAATTATTTTAAAATGAGCCACTAAATTATGATGAAATTAATTTAAAATAATATTGAAATAATGTAAAAGATTTCTTTAAGGCCAGGATGATCGGTGTGAGTTAAAGTACACCTGATGTGTGGTTTTAAACGCAATTCTCGACCTTGGAAAGCGATTGAACATAGCCTCGTAGCCGGTATCGGACTTAATTTTTTCGGCAAGTGTACCAGTGTTTGATTGACCTCAATTGATGTGACCAAAAATATCATTTCATTTAGTACTTTCTCAGTGTTCAGCTTGGTACGCTGCGATTGTAATACGAGAGTTTTAGTGGCTTTAGCTGAGCAAAAACTCAAGAGGTCTAGTTCTAGTGAAGGACTTGCTGAAGTGCTGAAACACTCTTTTCTACTCCTTGATAATCAATACAAAATTCAGTACGGACTGACAATTCAATTTGAATTAAACTTAAAACCATTGCTACGCTAACAATATTAATATGGGAAATACAATTCTAGGATCAAGAATTGCATCTCTTTAAACCATCTGTTTAAACAACTGTGTTTAAATTTTCAAATTTTTCAAATGATAAAATTCAAGGCCCGATCAAACACACTAGAGTTCAGGTAATTTTTTTTAGATGTAGCATTATCATCAACTACAAATCACAACTTTGGTGCACACGAACAACTTTAACCCGAATATTCATTTCATAGTTTGCGGTTTTTGGAAAGGTATCAACATGGAGGAAGGTATCGACTACATCAATAATCGCAATGCAAAGTCGATTTCTACATTCAAAATGGCAGTAATGTGCGTCAGCATTTTCGTAAATGTGATCATGTAAAGTCAGCATGGAGGCGAGCAATAGGAATGAAAGTGATCTCGAAGCACATCATTTTTATGAAGTTCGTTGCCATAGAAGCTTACTTTAAAATTGGAATTAAGATTAAGGTATGGTGAGTTAATTTTTCTTTCACAAAATAGTCTGCTGAGAAAAGTTTATGAATCTGTCATTGTTTATGTTTTGACCTGCCTTCTATATCGTCTTCATTGAACTCTTGACATAAGAATTGACCACGTTTATTTACTTTTCAGGCGCGTTATATCATTAACATTTTGGGACATGAGGAATGAACTAATAAGGGTTCAGCTCATCACTCAATGATTCAACTCTGTGATAAACGTGAAAATGTTTTGTGTACTTGTGTCTTCCTCAGTGCAGTGATGACTTTCGATGACATTTTAAATAACTATCTCTTGAAAAAATCTACTTTTAATTTAGAGTGGAACATTGTTCTTTTAAAACACTTGGTTACTGAATACCAGGATAAGCCTTTTAAAATGTAGTGTTGTGCAGGAAGCAAGGTTGATCATAACTCTTGATTCTCATGCCGTGTGGTGTGGCATTGGCTTATAAGTAGCGTTGGGTACTAAAGATAGTACTGAGAATGTGGATTCTTATTTTTTATGTGCTACGTAGGCAAGTGAATCATTGAAATTTGAAGTAGTGCCAATAAATGTATAAATATCCAGCAGTTTCTTGTTTAAAAGTATGCATGGTACTTTCAAGTTGTTCCTGAAAGTTATTATTAGGACGATTATAGGTAGTAGCCATCACTTTGCGGAAGTTTATTTTGTAATATCAAATTGTGGCATTTTTTGGTACCCCCCCTCGTTGGACATAACCCCTCGGTGGACTAATTACCCTCCGGACTTAGCCGAAGGACTTGCACGACAGGCATAGCTAACGACAGGCAGAGCCAACGACGCCAACAATGCCTACGATTCCAAAATGCATCGATTTCATCTGCATCGTTTCGTCCGCTCGTTTCAGCAGCTCCTTTCAGCCGCTCCTTTCCCTCACCACATCCGCTTTCACTTATATAGCCCCCAGAGCGCGAAAGAAGACCAGAAGTTAGGCCATCGTACAAGCCGTTATTTGGTGTTCACCCGCGGGAGTGAAAAAAAGGGAGTTCCGGATGACCCAATCATAAGCTTCCACCTTGCCTTCTTTACATCATGCCACCTTTTTCTACCCTCAAATTGCACCAATGGAATTCCACGTTAAACCCCATTGCACTTTGACCTTCCAGAAAATACCCACTCCTTACCCCAGAGGATACCTCCCCTCTCATGCCCTCTGTTCGAGTCGAGACAGCAACGAGTTCACTTCGTGGCTAGGTCAGCAGAGACTTGGTGATTGTCGAGTCTCCTTAGCGCCATGGACTCTTGGTGCAAGTTATTAGCTTTTCCCTGAATTGTGAAGAGTATTGCAATTTTGTTGGTTTGTACTTTGTCTTTTGTTGTTTAAATACAGTGTTTGATTTAGTTAGATTCTTATACTTTTGTGGTTTTTTCTATATTCGACCTCATCTTGCTCACCCATCTTGGAAAGAATTTTTGTCTCCCGGACAAGCGTTTCTCGTGAACTGCTGTTCTTCTTTCGAGAAACCCTGCAAAATTAAAGACTCCAAATCTACTGTCTTTACTTCAACCGGTTTCTCCACACTGTAGCATCATCAGCACTGGTTTTAGTTTCTGATAATACTATAGTGTACTATACTATAGAGTAGGCTAAATGCTGTCTGAAATTCTAAGGAGTGTTAGTAGCAGAAGTAGAATCGATAGGGTTAGGAATGAGTGGGTCAAGAAAGAATGTGGGTTCCATACTGCTCCAGTAATAGACAAATGAGATTGTTGTGCTTTGTTGATTTCGCCATGTTGAGATAATAGACGATTATCGAATGACGAGACAGTAATATAAGGGTTAAATGAATGGTGTGAGGGGTAGGGGTGGACCAAGAAAGTGGTGGTTGAAGGGGAGGAATGTATCATAGGAGTCTTAAGTATGAAGCAATGTGTATAGGAGTAAATAGAGATGGGCAACTTGGTAAATTACCACGGTAATTTTCGTAAATTACCATGGTATTTTTCGTAAATTACCAACACCCCTGAAAATTACCGTAATAAACGGTAATTTTCAGAAAAGTTCTTTTTCAGAAATTTCTTCTTCCTGAAGAAACCATTTGAATTGGTAATATTATAAATTAAGAAGCTAAAACAATTTTTTGTACATTGTATCCATGATTAGTTCCAATTAATTCAGAGTAAAATAACAAATGCACATTGCGCAAAGGTATGTCTTTGGAACAAATATTTCTCATAGTGTGACAAAAGAGAGGCAAATTACGTGTTGCTGCCAACTCTGTTTTAATTTTTTTAGGAGTTATTATTGATAAACGTCGTGATATGTTTGATATAAACGTCGGCATTTATATCTCAATGCTATTTGATTTCATTTGGAGTCCTCTGATAAGGATATGCAGCTCAAAACTTAAAATTACCCGAAAATTACCGTAATTTACCACGGTAATTTACCTCAATTGAAAATTACGGTAATTTACCCATCTCTAGGAGTAAATAGAGGCAAACACCTTTTAAAAGGTTTGCAAGGCCAAGTCAGAATGGAGGAAGCAGTTGACATAGAGCAAGATATACAAGCATATCATTATAAGTGAAACTTTTCGACTGTGCCTACCCCGGAAGGGAATGGCATGCCTTGACATACATTTTATGAAATATTTGGAAAAAATACAATAAATAATTTTTAATTATATTAAAATATATTACAAAATATTTTAAACTTGTGAAGAAATCATTTTAAAAAAATTTTAAAGAAGCTGACTGCAACGCCGGCGAAACTGTCGTCCGAGCAACCATGGACCAACGCGGAGGGAATCCCGAAAGACAAGCATCTTCAAGTAAGACAACCCGCGGAAGCCTACACAAGGATTTCATATTTTAAAATAATTTGTTCATAAGATTTTGCTACTTGGGTGGTGTCAAAACGATGATTAGACCAAAATAAAGAGTACAATTTTAACATGCCTTTACATCAACATAGATATTACCTACCAATTTCCACAAATTAACATTAAATTCATTTGATTGTTAACTCATAATTTTATAGGTAAAAGTACATAGAACTCGAGCTTTACATGCGGAGGAATAAAATAGTACGTCACCAAGAACCAAGAGTAATTTTAATTCACTAATTATAGCACAACGCTAACACAAAAATATTGAAAACATGCCTATGTGGCGAACGAGGACAAGAAGAGCTGAATGATCATGGGCCGTCTGCCTGTAGTCTGGGTGGGACATCCTTGTGTCTGGGGCTGGCGCCGAAAGAATTGCACTCACTGCTGATCTCATCGGACTAGAGCCACTTTTTCAAGCAATTCCTCCCAATGTGTGGTGAGATACTTGTTCTCAGACTCCTTCCAGCAATTGTAATTTTCTTTTGGAGTCGTTCCTCTACTCAAAACCTGGTATCAAAAGAATTGAAGGTCTATAATCAAATAATACCAAACATATTATAGGAGAAAAATAAGTAGGATTGGAATAGGAAATAGGAAAAAAACAAGGATTGAACTCAAGATTACAGCATATTCTGTACAGGTGCTGCTTGCCACTTATGATTCATTTGAGAACTTACTTAAAATCGATTTGCATAAAATACTATCTCTAACCTATAAGAGTTGTGTCCACAATTACACCAGTACCTTCGGTCACAAAATTACACCATTTTTGTGAGAAATAAACTCATAACATCTAAGGTACCAATAAAAATGACAGACAGCTACAATGAATGCTGCATGGGAATATGAACTACTAGACAAACATAGACCAACATGAATGAAAATTGCTCATAAGGAACTCTGATGTCTTTCCTTTTAGAACTGGTTTAAATATGTATTTATTAACTTTGACCCTAAAAAACCTCTTCAAAGGTTACTGATACCAAATAGTTATATAAATTTATGTTAATGTAGTGATAGACACACGTGAACTCGATGGAGTTAAAGCAAGACATAATACAACTTGAAGCTATATAGCAAAAAAAACTCATTGCGAATCAGGTAATGGTCATTTTGAACAAAAATATTTGGTAAACTGTTAACAGATATAGCCCCTCCCAGTGTGTCCAACGAAAAATTGCCCATGTTACCTACTGATTAGAGAGATAAATTAGAGTTTAACATTTCAAACCTCTGAATGATATTTTAAATATGATTTCCTTAAGACGTAGTTTTTTTTCAAGAATTAATGTTTCACTCAATACTAGTTTCGTCAAAAGACGTCAACTGATTTTGGCACGTACATATGCTCCAAGCACTGGATGCACAAATGCCACACTATAACGCGAATCCCTAAATGCAAGCATTCCGTACACGAGCTACATTAATGTCGTATGCACTGAAACAGTCACTTTATGAACTTCATAATTCGATTAAATAACCACCAAGGTAGAGAAAAACGTATGATTAAAATGCATAACTGATTGAAAAAGGCAAATGATTATTGAAAAACAAGTTAAACGAAATGATTTCGGACGGTATAGGATCCTGCCCTTCACGTCAATAGCCTTCCAATCATAAATACTTTTAAATGAGCAACAAATTAAACTGACACGAGGCTAATAACTAAGTGTAAATTACAAATCAAAAGAGTAAAAAGAAGGCGTTTATTTGTCACAAACAGCGATGGATCACGTATCCGAAGGGTTCAAAAACATAACGAATAAATCAACTTGAATATTTACTAGAACACTAAACATAATTTCCTTAACATATCATTGAGAGCGAAGCAATAAAGTATAAAAACCAACATGATGACTTCCCCATCCAACACAAAAAGCAAATTAATGAGAAAGTACATATTGGATAAGTGACAGGTCATCGGATGATTTCGTTTCCAGAAACTATTACAGCTTCAACATCCGAAGTGATGACACCCAAAAAAAGGAAACTTAAAGATTAGCAGTACTTACAAACATGATATAATCCCAATTTCGCGTTCCCTCAAAAGTATTCTTGTACTTCGCTAGCTAAATCTCGGCCCCTTCTAGCTATCACCTATCACCACAACTCGATATCGAGATTTTGTTGACTCGCCATCTGCGAATTAAAATTATAGAGGGCACCGGTTGTCATCCCTTCGTTCAGGGATGAAAATTTTCAGACTACAGGCATTACTTGGGAGCGAAATCGATTTCAGGTTATGACACGGTAATAATTTTCGAGTATTATCAGTCCATATTCATCTCAACCGAAACATTTATGGTAATAAATATTCAGACCCAAACGTTGTCTATTTAAGATTAACTTTATCCTTATGGTATCGCCGGTCTAAAAGACCCTCACCACACCTTAAGCAAACACAGCCACGGTCGTATAACACTAGTAGTTTCTTAACAGAAACAATTGTTCTTGCACATATCTCGGTTATGTTTACAGTTTCATTTGATATAATTAAAAATTAGATCAACTGTTAAATATATTTTGCCCAGAAATTGTATCAAAAAAACTTACTATGCTTTTGCGCGCATTATGGCTAGGTAATTTCAAAGACTGAACAGTTTCTTGCATTAACTGTATCAAATTTAGTCTCTGACCTGCTACTTGGTCTCTTGAGCACTTCACGGTCTCCGCTGAATCCGGCATGACTTGAATAACAATATGGATTTACTTGTTACATCTGATTGGATGCGTGCCAAGAATGCTCAATCAGGGCTTGACCTGCTTATTTCTACTACCTTCACGAATTAGGGGGTTTAGCGAGTCAATGATAATAATAATCAGCACGAATTTATATCGACGTTATTACGCGCTATGTCAAATGTAGATACGAAAGTATACCGAACAATAACAATGTTAAAGTTGCGGTAAATTGGCCTAAATTATCAAGGAAATAATCCGCTCCTGAAAAATAGAGAATCCCTATCTACAGGTTAATAACATCTAATGGAATGTCATAATAGTTCGTCACACCTTCAATCGGAGATATAAGTTACGCCCATAAATTGGTCCATTGGAAATCCATGGAATTGGTCCATGTCATTGCAGAAGTAACAATAATAATTAATATGAGTGTAAAGAATAATTAGCATCATCATTGGATACAACTTACAAACAACATCACATTATGAAAGGATAAAAATTGTTGAAATTAAAAACGTTCACCTTCCAATAGCGCTTATTATATTGTGAATTCAACTGTTTCAATTGTAGCCAACAGTGAATGTTACTCTTCCCTATGTGGCGTGTCTTTGTTGTGCACGTAATTAACTACACAAATTTCAATTATATTGGCATTAAACTACTCTATCAATTTGTTTCAATTTTCCCCAAGTTCTTTACTGGCATGTTAATTCCATATTGATGCTAATGATTTCCAATCAATTTTTAGGAGAAAAATACATTAACATATGTTGGCACCTACTGACTGGAATAGGTCATATGATTTTTAGCCTTCAAGATACAAGACTTCGACCAATATGTTCAAGTTCTTAATTATGACTGCTTGTGTGGTGGCATCAGGTAAAAATATTGGCCTTATTTTAATTCATAGCTTACGTTGAAACCAATTTCTGATCTTAAGACCCACATTCCATATCGGAATAACATAAATATTGCACTGCTTTAGTTTATGGTGCCGGAGAGTTTGTCATTCTCCAGTCGTCTCCTGGTGTGAAATTTATTGGTCATGAAGAATTGGACCAAAGTATGTTGAAGCACGTCTTTTCAGCAGCTTTGGGTTTCACTACAAACAAGGCAATGTTAAAATATATAATCTCTCCTATGTTGTTTTCATCTTAATATTTTGCTGTCATTAGTACATTTTAACTGAATTCTTTACATTTTTAGGATAGTAAATGGTCAGGAATGGAAATCAAAGACCCATTTCACTATCCAGTGGCCCTCTTTGTTCTTGTGGTTGACGGAGTCCGTAGTCTATCAGGAGTTAGTGGGTGGGGTGAAACTGATAGTGATGATGACAGTGTATCTGCAGAAGCAGTGTTTCCATTGATGACGGACGAAGATGAATCTGTTACATTGCGCGCATTAGAAACGAGGATTCGTGAAAGGTATCCGAGTGCTGGAATGGGTGAGTAATAATCAATATCACTAATCAATCCTCAGATTGGTTTGACGCAGCTCTCTCCTGAGTTCTTTTATCGGCTAATCTCTTCATATGTACGTATTTCTTCTCTTTCACATCCTTCATCACTTGTTCCATATATCTTGCACGAGGCCTTCCTTTGCCATTCTTTCCTTCCACTTGTCTCTCGACGATTGTCTTCATCAGGCCATCATGTCTCATGATGTGGCCAATCAAGTTTACCCATCTTCTTCTTAGGGTATTCAGAAGACTTCTCTTTTCTCCCACTCTTCTTAGAACTTCCTCGATACTTACTCGGTCGATCTATTTTATCTTCATCATTCTTCTGCAGCATCACATTTCGAATTCTTCCACACTTTACTTTTCTGCTGCTGTCTTCGTCCATTCCACACTGCCATAAGACACACGCTACAGATGTACGTCCTGATGAATTGTTTCCTTACTTCTACGCTTGTATTTTCAGATGCCTCTTCTCTTTTGCTGCACACCAATATCTTAGTTTTATTCTTATTGATCTTCAGATGGAATCTGGCCATTGTCCTTTCTATGGTTATTAGAGTCTTATTCAGATCCTTCTCTGTCTCTGCTAAGAGTGCTATGTCATCAGCAAATTAGAGCATTCTCTCTCGGCTCTCTCTATGTAAACATTGAAAATTACTGGAGACAGTGCACAGCCTTGTCTCACTCCTTTCCTTATTCTTGCTTCCTCACAGCTGGGTCCAGATTTAATCACAGCTACTTGGTAGTTTTGCAAACTGTGTATAATTCTTCGATCATTGTAGGACACTCCAATTCCTTTCAGAATATCAAGCATTGAATTCTAGTCCACGTTGTCGAAAGCCTTCTCTAAATCCACAAATGCAATGAAGGTTGGTTTGTTCACCTCCATTCTCTTCTCTATTAGCAGCCTAAGAGCCAGTAGTGCTTCTCTTGTACCCTTACTTTTCCTGAATCCAATTTGATCTTCATCCAGAAACTCCTCAGCTTTTCGTTCTTCTTTCTTCAATCAGGTCCAAGACTTCTTCCGTGATCCATGGCTTCTTCTTGGCAACTTTTCTTCTTCCAAGAGCTTATAATGCTATCACTTATTCTCTTTGTGTTCCAGAGATATGGTTGGGTTTTACTGCATTCTTGATGTAATTATTGCAAATGTTTCCACTGTGTATTTAGGGTGCCCTAAGGTCCCCCTTCTGCGTATGCAGAGGCAACCCATTTCTGAAGGAACTTCATAACCATAGTGTTCATGCGTATTATCACCACATCGGAAATCAATTGGCAGCAGTAAATTAGTGTGGAAACAATGCTCATATTCTGTAATATACATCCCCTGAGATAGTAGGTATAATGTACAAGTATTTTTCTTAACTGAAAAGAATTTTGTGCTCAGCCTAAATCATGAATTGAACATTCATATAGTTAGTGAATATTTTATTCGAGTTTGGATTCCTATGCAGCAGGTGAAGATTTATAAATACATAATATGGAACGTTAGCTATTTTTAGCCATTTATCTCCATAAAGTTTATAATTCTCTTTTGCACTTAATTTGTCGTGAACAGAAAAACATTGCAAATAATGTCATTTTGGAATGCTACCAGAAAATGTTGATTATATTTTAGACCCTTTGGGTGGATCCTCACCATATTTTTCAGGTTCAAGCAAAAGAAAACTATTAAAGGCTCCATTATTGTTTCCTCAACCTTGTTGTTTAATCAGTTATGATGGCATATCAGCCATATATGTTGCTTTGTTAGTTATTAAGTTACATATTGTATTTCCATTTGTTTCAATTTTTTCGTGTGTTATCTACCTGTCTGCAAATTAGTGTCAACGTGGTTGTAATTCATTTGTGATTTCTAGGAGGCAATCTCACCTTCATCAGAGCTGTTTTGAGTGATGAGGATTCTTTACCAAATCAGTGGAAACAAGAAGAAATTTTACCATTTTCAACTGCCGAAGAAGCTGAGTGGAAGGCTTTGAGAGAAAATGAAGAAGAAAATCAAGCCCTCTTTCAAGAAAACTTTCATTATTTTTCGGAGTTAGTGGTACTGGGGAAAATAGTTAATGGAGCTGTGAGTGTTTCTTTAACTCTCAATGTTTTAATTAATTTTACCTGCTCTACCTGTGGTCTGTGAGCTTTATTTTGCAGAGGAAATGTCTGTGAATTTTTAGGGACAGGGAATTGGTGTGCAGTGAAACACTGCAGAACAATTTCCAGAATGTGTTCAATTCTGTTTCATCTCTTAAGCAAAAATTTCTGAAATCTTTCCTTTTCTTACACAGACCTTGTATGTGGGAAATATCAAGCAAAACTTTCTTACTTAAGTCATTTGATTGAAGCTGATGACAGTGAGACACAAACTGGTTAGAAATCTTCAAAATATCCCAACAATGCCCAACATTGCTTCTCCCAGATGTGAGCTCAATCAACTTTAGTTTATTGATTAGCTCCCTTACGGCATGTAGAGATGTAAACCAAATTACTTTAAGACCCAGAGGTTTTGGTTTCCTAAAATAGAAGTTGTTGCTCTAGTCTTGTCACAGTTATACCTAAATGAATTAGTGTATATCAAGTCACATGTAGATTGTTATTTCTGATAAGGGTTCTTCATTATTGTTAAATTTTTAAACACTTTCATGATAGTATAACAATCATGTACCCTTATTTCATTATTGGTGTATTACAGGTGCATGCTGCCGAGAAGAAGGGAGTGTCTGGACCAGATGTCTTTTGGCTGGTTCTTAGAGGTCTTCATCCTCTAATTGATTTGAATGGAGAGGGGTCTGAGCAATCATCAAGAGCTATTCAGATTCTTTCATCAAGGGCACGTACAGTGGCAAACCTCTTAGCCAAGGCATATGATAATCGAGTAAGTTATCATTATTGACGAACCTAGGTCATTATAATTTTACATTGTTGGTCACTATTAAGGAAAAGTAATTTTAACATAACTTTATTTTGAAAGGTTCTTGTTGCTGTAGTTACGACTGATGCCAGCCATACAAGGCGCACGAGAAGTTTGATGGCAGGAGACAAAGAGGTTAACAAGGTACTAATGGCATTTCATGTTAGTCTTCAAAATATTAAGTTACTTAGGTTTAATTTTAAATATATCATTGGCAGGAAAGTACCTATGTGTCTTAAAGGTTTTCAAGCTGACCCCCTTATGAGTAATAGTGTTTACTTTTGACAATGACGCTTTTCTAAAATCCATTTTTTCCTGATCAAAGTTATCTAGTAAATAAGTTCCTACTTGTCCTCACATTTTTTCCTTTTTTAATTTCAGGATGAACTACGCTTGTCTAAGCATTATGGCATATATTACCCAGTGATGTTTAACATTTTCTTGTGGTTTATGGTGGCATTTTTCTTTGCTTTGATAGCCATCTCACGTAAGTTTAGCTTATGTCAACCTTTTATTGGAGCATCTCTGGAAAGGACATTAAACTAATTTACTTTTATTTTCCTTCAGTTGCAATAGCTACTATGGATCCTGGCAGAGATTCCATCATTTACCGAATGACAAGCTCCAGTATGAAAAAAGACAATTAAATATCTTTCCCGTAATTGTCTCTTCTAGATAGTGAACTTAAGTGTTTGTGATTGGGTTGATACTGTAATAAAAAGTGTTCATTGTAGATAAATAACTTATTGTTCTGTGGCATTTTCAAGATGAGTATAATGCACAAAAATTTTGTGTAATGACATTCCAGGTTGTACATTTTGTAAATGATTTTTTTTTGCTGACTTTAGCATGTAAATATTGTGAAAAGGGTGTAATTCAATGTCTAGGTGTTGTAATTTAATTGAGTATGTAATATTTGTGATCATAAAATTATTACTTAAAAATGTTCTCTTTTGTTTTATTTATCCACATGACAGGCTAATGACATATCGGAGGTTCTCTTTGTTATTGTGGTCCAAATTTTGGATGGTGTCAGTTGCATAGAACCTTAATGTCTCAGGATGTCTAGCAAGTAGTGGTACAGAAATTTTTAAATGCCAGAAAATAATTCCCTTTCATTTCCTATCCTGTTGGTGCCGCTGCATTCCACGTGGTTGGATAGATGCTAATGTGTCTTATGGTAAATTATCCACCTTGTACGTCATTGGCTAGGCAAATATGATGCATCCTACATGATAATAATAAGAGCTTCATGGCATTCATTGCAAGATTCAGCACTCAAATGTCTATTAGAAAATGTTTGTAGATCATTAGATGTTCTTACATGCTGAAGGTCTAATCCATCACCATTTTATTTTAAGAAATTTAATGAAAAATTAATGGTATACCTCGTTCTCAACCGATATGAAACTGAAAATGAAACACCATCAGTCACTTTTGTGGTCATCTAAATCTCATATTTGCTATCAGGACATAGAGCTTATTTCTATTTGTGGTTTTATTGATTTTTTTCTTAATTTAACAGTACAATAGTAGTCTGCCATAGTGATTATGGCTAGAATATCGCTATAACAGGTGATTATTTCTCCTTGGTTGGTCCATGGTGAAAAGCACAAGGATATTAATCAGTTAAAACAAGTAGTAATTTCCATTATACCACTATAGAGTTATTTTGCCATGATAGTTCTAGTTGCAATACTCATGGGACTCAATTCCCAGTTGAAGAGCATTTTACAGAAACTTAAAAGTAATGCGATAAGTTATCACTTTGAAAGATATATAATATGGCCAGTTGGCATTTACTTGCTCCTCTGTCGCAACATGATGCCCTAAGAGATTATCTTCCAACCATTTTGATGAGATTTATGTCCCTGTTGCATAACTCTGAGATTGGTGTAATGATATCGCATTATTGACAAAATTTGTTTTCCTTTATGAAGCGTTTTTATTTTCCTTTATGAAGTGCTTTTCAGTATTTACTGATGGCTTGTTTCAGATATTCATCGGCTCATCTTTGCCCTAACTAGTGGCTATGATGCATTGCGATAGGGATGCATAAAATATATGTCGGTTATAAGGAGTGTGTATTAATGGGTGAATGCGTTACTTCAATGGTTATAGCAGACATATTGTAGTTTCAGGTGAATAAAAAGTTGACTGAAATGTATTGTGATCTACCTCAGAATCACAATGATCAAAACTTTCAATATATGTATACAAACTCATTTGGTTCTTTTATGTTCTCTGACATTATCTGATTCCTAACCAACTACTGATATCCTAATTTTAAATTTAACCTGGCCCTTTGGAATATCTCATTACTTTTGTTTTCTTGTGATTTATTATCATTCCGTATCTTCTGCACTGCCTGCGTAGTTCGTCTAGTATTTTTTGTAAGCCCTTGGCTGACCAACACTTGGTCATTCACAATCCTTATCAATTTTCCCCCAATCTATACTCCTGCCTGAAGGTCACCCCACATCTTTCTCATCATTTCTACCGAAAAAGTGTGGATAGCACACAGTCCTATTACTACCCAATCTGATTCTCCATCAGCCACTCTCACCTGCACCATGTATAAATTTCAGATTAGTCTTCTGTCTCTTCAGTCTACTCCTATTTTCCAAAATGTTTCCATAAACTTTTCCCACCTAACTCTGTTATTTCAAAACAACGAGGCACACAAATACACCCTGATTATATTCTTGATTCCTTTCCACTAGTATTCTCATCACTGCAATCACCTTGCAAAATCAAAACCTCTCCTATAAATTCATTTGATCTCTTTTCCAATCTTCTCTTAATGATTTTAAGCACAACCTTTGGCATGTGAGAAATCAAACTTATTGCTCTGTAGTCTTTGCATTCCTTTTTCACCCTCTTTTTTGGTGTAGGTAGGACACAATGCAAACAAAATCGTTTTAGCTTCTTAATTTATAATATCACCCATTCCAATGGTTTCTTTGTGAGGAAGAAGTTTTCTGAAAAAGAACTATACCGAAAATTTCCGTTTATTACGGTAATTTTCAGGGGTGTTGGTAATTTACGAAAAATACCACGGTAAATTACGAAAATGACCGTGGTAATTTACCAAGTTGCCCATCTCTAGGTGGGTGTCACCTTTTGCTTATTTTAACTTTTGATTTACGAGTGAATGGCTCTGGTTAGAAGATTAATTTTTTTACCAAAATTCACTTTTTGTTTCCATGTAATGATTTCGTGTACAAAATAGCGAATTCCGTTCCTTCAACACTACTGAATACTACTTTATCGCATTTTCCCCTTTAGTTCAGAATAAGCAATAGGCATCCCCATTCATGTTTTTCATTAAGTCTGTTTGTTCTGCATTCTACCTTCCATGACAAGGTAATAGGTCATGCACAAAATCTTAAGTAAAGGAATGAGGATTCGTAAAGGCTGCTTTACATTACCTTCAGATGTAATAAAATCTCAGCCTCATCTAAATAAAATCAATCATACTTTAGAATCATCAACTTGTACAAAGAATTGTATTCAGCTCCATTGGTAGTGGGAATATCCTCAGCATCCAACTACAAGATCTGTGAGATGAGCAGAAGGGAGAGAAACAATGGTGTCCAGTTATGCTTCTTATTTGCAAGCAGAAAAAGGAATGCAGTCTTTAAATAACCTTCTCTGTAGTAAATACCTAGTCATGTGCTCCTTTATAAAATGTTATGAAAGCTCAAGAATCTCAGGGCACATCAATTGATGCATTGGAACACTATGGTCCACATTTCTTACCATCCAGCAAGCAAGAGCAATAGGTACCACACTATTTATAAATAAATCTTTAGTATCAAAAAACAATGTAGGCAGTGAAGCATTTTGTCCACATCACTCACCTGCCAGAGTGGCTAAAATTATAAGCAACTTCTACAACAAAAGTGTTTCTTTCACTCAAATATATCATGTAACACTCGCCTGGAAAGTACCACAAGTAGGCAAGGGAAATTCTGTTGCTAATGAAATAAATCTGAGGCTTCCAAAGCAATCATCATTAATAATAGGTTTCGGGCACTCCTCCGTGCAACAGTGCCTTTTAGCGACAAGTTTCTCCAGCCATCCTGCTGGCATCTTCAGGTCGGAAATGATGGTGTGTCGACTCTTGGCATCTTATATAAGACAGTCAAGAATAGATGCACCATCACCTCCATTTTCACTAATCTAAGACAGTATTTTTTCCTTCCAGTCTTCAAAGGAAAAGTCTTACAAATGTAAACAAAATCATAGATCAATTGCATTGTATTATCTAGATATTTACGTTTACCAGTGTATGAAGAAAGGCCGAGTTTAAGTATCAACAACACCTTGCTCACAAAATGCTCATACTCATGTTGTAGATGATAATAAAATTTATTTTCTTTACCTTTTGGACTGCCAAAGGAAAAGGTGCTGTCTTCGAATCAGGTTCATCTAAGATTTGTTCAAATATGGTACTTAGCAAGCCCTTCCGTGACTAGACTCAGCTTCTTTAAGGCGACCTGTTGGCCTTCAGCAAGGCAATCAGTCTCTAGGAGTATTCACCTATAAGGTGGCTGGACCAATTGGCCTAAGTGCCCCAGGGCATCCTCACAAGGAACTCCACGCAAACTAAAATCAGTCTACATTTATTGTGATAAAATCACCAATGACAATATTCAATAGTATTATCTTCCAAAAGAGTACACTATGAACACAGCAAAGGGAACTGTGCAGCCTTCTCAATAATCATGCAATCTTCCTCACAGCATAGGCAACATTAACCCTCTTACTGTAGCGGGCCGATACATCGGCTTTTGCATTTCAGACGAAAAGTGCTGCGGGCCGATATATCTGCCCAAAAAAATTATTACCTAACTTTATGACACTGAAAAAATAACATTTATTTTTCAGCCAAAGTAAAAAAAATTGTATCATTATTAATTAGTCCAACTTAAATAATATTAAAAAACCACATATGTATATATAAAACAATAGCTTCATAATTTTTTCCCTAAGGTGCTACATTTTATTAAATTACCCTCCGCATTTCTCGCTAATAACCCAGGAAGAAGGTTAGCACTAAGAGGGCTAACATTAGTTTCATTGAGCCCAATAGTATCTCAGCAGATTTAAAAGCACTTTTATTTCCTAGTACCATGGAAGTTTCAAATAACACATCAGGATTATGTAAATATGTTTATTTTATTTTTAACATTTTTATAAATATCATTAATGTTTCTGCCAAAGGTAGGCACACAAAAAAATCAAAATCCTCATTTAAAAAAGATAAAAACCAAAAGTTGTAATACATTATGAAAAATAACCTAATCAAAACAAATGCTTTCACCAGATTAATGAAAACTTTTACAGACTTGGTCAGTAATTCAATTTTACATTAAATTATGCAAACTGACTAGTCAATTACAAACCATTTAACACTGAAAAATGAAAACATATGAAGTCATTCTGGTATTTTTGGACATAAGGACACTGATATTCATCTCTTAAGTCCTCATGGTAGGTAGGAAATTAGCAGTACACGTAAAAAAACTACTAAATACGAATGTTGCACTGGCAAAAACATTGTATCCAAAGTAATATTTAAAATTGCTTTAATCAAAATGGAAATTTGTACAACTGTAATCATAATAGCCATCAATTAAAATGACAACCAGAATGGAAATGCCAACTCATACTTAATTCTTATCAGAGTCATCGTATGCAGGAGATGATGGAGAATATGTAGGAGAAGTTGGTGAGTAGCCAGGCACTCCTTGCTGCCCAGGTCCACCAGTGGGGGAGTATGTTGGACTTGTGGGAGAGTACTTTGGTGATGTCGGGGTGTAGGTAGGGCTGGTTGGGGAGTACTTTGAGCTGGATGGGGAATACTGAGGACTGGAGGGGGAGTACGAAGGTGAATTTGGACTGAAATTTGGCGAGGTCGGAGAGTAGCGTGTAGCGGGCCCCGTTGCTGTCTTCCCTTTGGACCTCCTCTCCGAGGACCCACCCTGGGTAGCCAGGTAAGAAGGACTGGTTGGCGAGTACGTGGGACTCGTTGGACTGTACTGAGGTGACACTGGGGTGTACTGAGGAGAACCACCATAAGATGGCGAGGTTGGACTGTAACTTGGGCTTGTGGGACTGTACTTGGGACTGGATGGGGAGTAGCTTGGGGATGCTGGGGAGTAACTGGGACTGGTTGGACTGTAGCTGGGGCTGGTGGGCGAATAGCTGGGACTTGTGGGTGAATATGAAGGTGAAGCTGGAGTGTAGGTTGGGGAGGAAGGACTGTAGCTTGGGCTGGTGGGGGAATAGCTGGGGCTGGTAGGGGAATAGCTCGGACTGGTTGGTGAATAACTCGGGCTAGTAGGGGAGTAGCTTGGGCTGGTGGGGGAATAACTGGGGCTCGTGGGAGAGTAACTTGGGCTGGTGGGGGAGTAACTGGGGCTCGTAGGAGAGTAGCTTGGGCTGGTTGGAGAGTAGCTTGGGCTGGTTGGGGAATAGCTGGGGCTGGTGGGAGAGTAACTGGGGCTGGTGGGAGAGTAACTGGGGCTGGTAGGGGAGTAACTAGGACTTGTGGGACTGTAGCTTGGACTTGTAGGGGAGTAACTAGGACTTGTGGGAGAGTAATTGGGAGATGTGGGTGTATATGTGGGGGATGGAGGTGACCGGCTAGAGGCGGCGGGAGCAAACACAGGGGAGGAGGGGGAGTAGGAAGGTGACATGCCTGCACCAATCCCAATACTACTACTGCTAGGACTGGGGATGTATATAGAGCTGGATAGACCAGGAGAGGAAGGAGAACCAGGCTGGGGAGACCAACCACTTCCAGCATATCCAGGAGAAAGGCCACTGGCATCACTTGAGCCAGATGGAGAGAAACTGGGGCCTCCAGGGGTTCTTCCACTTCCCATTCCTGTAACAAAATATAGAAATTTTAAGGGCACATATTTAATACCTTAAACAATAGCCTTCACATTGAGAGATCACGTAAAAATGAGATACAATGTACAAAATACTTGGGACAACAAGAATCTAGCTTCCTAGCATATAGCTAGAATTCTTTCCCTTTGATTCATTCATATTTTAGACTTAAAATGGCCAGAATATACTAAGGGCCAGTTTCACCAACGAAGATAATCTTTTTAACTCGGTTAATTTTGGGATTAACCGAGTTAATGTGACTTCTCTGTTTCACCAGTACCATTAACTCGGTTTTGGTGCATTATCTCGGTTAATATTTTTACCGGCCGTTTTCGCGAGGTGAAAGGATATTATCCGAGTTAATACTGTAAAAGCAACATGGCGCGCAGGCGATTTTGTCAGCTACTTTTAGATATTAGTCGAGACATTTGAGTTCAATTATCGTTATTTAAGGCAATTACTAGGTTGATTAAGGAACGCACAATTTAGTTGAACCTAAAACTTGAGATTTGATTTATCCCGAGTTAATAAACGCTACGAAAAGCACCTAGCAACAATTCAGGTGAGGTCTTCTCGGGATTTCCACCGGGTTAAATATTTATATAACACCAACTTCACTCACCCTGAAGACGATGGACAAGTCGTCCGTGGAAACGGTGTTATATAAAGGATAAATAAAAGCAGATAGCACGTATCTAACCTCTAAAACTCTATCTTATTTAAATGTAAATAGTACACTTCTCACAATAGACACTGCAACACACTTCAACCATAATTAAACATATTTTATAACCCTCATGAATTCTTGCTGAGTAATCAGGGAACGTTATAGCCGCATACGGTCATGGAAACGATTTGCCCGTCGCTATAAAATCTTAGCGTGACAGCCAGCCGGAATCGGATTGTAAAATATCAATATAATTATAAACATGTATACCTAAGGTTGATCAAGTATCTCTTGTCACCGAAATTGCTTCTTTCGTCGTCGTGTCCGATCATAATGACGTCTGGCGAGATTTAATGCAGTACGAAATTGCTCCAATGTCTTTCTTAATAAATGACGATAGGCCTTACATTCCTATAAAAAGTTTATTTTGAATCACGCCTAACGTACCTCGACCACTATTTCTCCTCTCTCGTAGCTTTCTCCGGAAGACTTGTGGCTGCCACCGTTGTATGGACACTAGCAGTAGATGCGAAAATTAAACCATACCGATTCATTATTAATAGCTCTACTTCACTTCCGATGGCCTCAAACCTCAATATCTAGAAAGCTTTGTATAATGAATATTATAATCACTAAATATACACCATTCTTAATTTCACCTATCACGCATCACTTCTAAACAAGGCAGAAGACACAAACGTAAACAAACCATCGATACCGCTGCGTTGGTCGGAAATCTCCCGTGAATCGATATGTGCTATCGATACGCCTACACATACTTTCTGCACGTAACAGGGTTTCAAGGAATTAATTAAAAAGATCATTCGCCGTGTTAAACGCCATAAGCAGAAGCAATTTCAGGTCATCACTTAAATTCATTCGCATGATAATTCACCTTAACACCAATGACAACGACGAAGGAAATGCTAAGTTTTATGTGATCGAAAGGTACCTATAACAGGGCGCAGTTACTGTTCGTTTTCGAGACGCTATAAATAAAGGCAATGTAATTTAAGTTCATTCCAGTATTTTATTTCTCTATCTCCCAAACGTAACAGTGAAGACAATAAGTGATATCTTAGGGGAAATGTTTAGTAGAATTAGGAAAAGCGGGGTTTGAAATATCTTATAAACATATAGACGATTTTTGAAAGTGATTATAGATGTTTTCTAGATATACGTAGAAGATAATATAGATGTTTCGTGGACGTTTAGTTAATATTTTGTCCTTCATGGGTACATTGGAAATGCCTTTAGTTACAATAAGCACGAAGTTAAATCAGCTGCATTACAAATCGGTTAGGCGCTTTTATTTGTTTGCTGACGTCAGGAGTATGAGAAATTTACCAACCTAAACATTCTCAGAGAAATCTCGGTTTAGAAAAACCGAGATAATAATAAGTGGTGGAACGCAAGCAAGAGATTATCGAGATAATAATATTAACGGAGATAATGTAAACTGCGATAATGGGAAATTTTACCGTCGTTGGTGAAACTGGCCCTAACTCTGTAATGCTCAATCTCTACATTTGTTTTCTGATAAAAGCCGTAGTTGAGCACTGCTGTCTGTGATCTTTAATGCTGGTCTATCAAAAGTCTTTATTTACAGTCAAACTATTAGCAGTCTAAGAAGCACAGGACTGCTGAAATGCAAACTTCTAATATGTATCTGTATCATTAATGCAAATGAATTATCAATGCTTGAAACTTTTTCGCATGCCCAATAACAATGGTACATTGTCAGAAGGTTAAAATAAGGTATGCAGACCCATTACTACATAATGCAATGATGAGCATTTCTTTCTTTAAAAGGCACTCATGCGAAATACCATACAAAGGTTTCTTTAAGCCCTCTATAAACAATTAAAGGGGCCAATAGCCCCAAAGATTAACATTGTATCTAATGAAAAGAGACAAAGACTCTTCAGAACAACTTAGAAGCAGAATAGGCATTAATTTGTTCTAATTACCACAGATCATCTTACACAGGTTTAATCTAATGACAAAATAAAATCCATAACCCGTACAAGACTCAAACAACCTATTCTGACTAGAGGAACACTGAGGGACCATTCACCACTAGAATATAACAACAGGCCTCAGCATTGAGAAACCAGCAAGCCACACCATCAATGTCCCACTCTGACATTGAATCAATTCCCCAATTCATAATGGTTTCCAAATTGAATAACATCACATTTGCCTGATTGAAATACCTAAAAATTTACTTAAGTTTGAAGGGAAAAACATACAGGGTGTATACTGAAATCAAAACAAATATTCCAAGCTTTTTCAAGATTTCCATGGCTGATAACAGCATTTAAGGTTCAAATAGAGACCCCAACAATGAGTGCCAATATAAGTGCAAATTTACTTCTTTTGATTATCTCGCAATGTGGTTTTTTATGCATCCCTATCCTTAAGTATTATGGCAAATAGTTAGGGCGGTTGGCAGTATTAATCCATTGGTGAATCTATTGAAAATCATTAGCTTCATAAAGAAATAAAATTTTGCTATCAATGCTATATTATGAGCCAGTCCGTGGGTTATGCAACCAGGATGAAAATGACAGCATAATAGAATTAATGTAACCTCCCAAAGCATTACAATGCAACAGATGAGTGAGGTTACATTAACTAGTAGTTCATTTGTGCAAATTTTATTTCTATTTTGTAGCGATAAATTGCCACAGTAGTTGTTTATGGGGTGTTGGTTTCCGTGAGTTATTCAACCAGGATGACAGTTACAGCAAAATTGTCTTGTTCTGGCCGTGTGAGAGTAATGACCATTTGATGTATTTGGTGAAACTGCATGATATTCACCATGGACTGGCCAAGAAGAAAAAAAAACACTTCCTATGGTGATACTCTACTTATATGCCATACTTGCTATAGCAGATTACTACTGTATTCAGCTCATATAAGAAAAATCACATCTCACTGTGATATTCTCTCTAATAAAAAGATAAAATTTGACAATAAATGACAAACAACAACAGTGAACTGCAAAAAGATTTCATTATAAAATAAGAAAAATTTTCATTAGCTATTAAATAAGGCGAGATAGCAAAATATCAATTCATAAAAAAATCTGTAATAATTGAGATTTATAAAAATATAAGAAACAATTTAGGATAAAACATGATAATCTAGGCCTAACCTATAAATCTGATGTCGTATGGACACAAATGATATCACCACCATCCAACTACTTTACTCTCACTCAAAACAAAAACTTGACTTTCTTCCTGATTATGAATGATACATAATTACTTGGTCTAAAGCAAGAACAGATAGGTTTCAATCAACAACCTGAATTTTCATATAAAAGATGCCCACATAAAAATTAACAAAGATTCCTTCGTGGGAAAGAGGATTTCACGAAATTCTTCAAAATTCAATATAAATATCCAAAATTCCAGGCTATTCCCAGTTTTCAAGGCCCAAATGAAATTCACAATTTTCCAGGCTTTTCAGGTTTTCACGGTTGGTAGCCACTGACAAACAATATAGAATAAAAGTCATACACAGTTAAATGTGAACCCTGAATGTCCAACAGTCATAAAAGTAAACTCAACTAATAGAACAAATGAAGATATTTTTTCTAATAGCATTACAATTGTCTCTGAAAACCCCATAAAATGCCACATTCGTTACGTGGATGGTCTATTTTACTAAATAATTTCTGGTAATGGGAGAAACGGGCAAGAAACTGAAGTTATACTTCATAAGACAAGACTTAAAAACCAATCAGAATTTTGGTATAGCTATAACCTATAAATCATCAAAAATTCACAATAATTGTTTTAACAATATTACATACAATGCTGCCATTTTTTTAGAGAGCTAAGCTTTAAATATTAAAAGACAAAACTTTTACAATACTCACCAGGTGACCAAGACATGTTCCTGTAGTCAGGTGAACTACTCATCAACCATGGAGTTCTATATGGACTGGACGTAGGAGTAGCAGCATTTGCAAACATCATACCGCCAGTACCCAACATCATTCCAGCACCAAGCATGACAGGGATTTCAATCCCACCACGGCACTTATCAGCATCCAACAACAAATCAAAAGCTCCTGCATAAGAGATAAGCACAATCAGCAATTGAACTAAACCAAAAAAGCTATTCATGATGCAATTCCTTTCTATTAGGGCATTTCTAATTTGTCTCAGAATGGCACAACAAGAATATTCAGTAGAAGAAAAAAACTTAGTAGAACCCACACATAAATAACATAATAAATGACTTTGACTTATCTGCAGCCATTATCTAAGACCTAGATAATGACTGCAGAGCAGAATTAAATTAACTTGAGAGTTCTCCACTAAATCTTGTCATCTTCCACTGAAACGCAGCTCCACTACATATTGCTAGAGACTATCATGCATGACATGATATACCACAGAAAATTTAAATGGCATGTCACAATATTTTGAAGCTGAAAAAAGGGAGCAAATAAAAATATACAAGGCATAAAGAAACATTCCAAAATGCTTAAAATCAAGAAAAAGCAAGTCAATAAAGGATGTCTAACTTAGCAACACTGCACACACAAGATTGCTGCCTGATGTAGTAGCCACAACATTTAGTGAAACTATCATCACTACAATTTGTTTAATACAGTTCAACACACCTGTTCCCAAGCGAGGGAGTTGTCCCATTATAATGTTCTCAGAAACTCCTCGCATGGGATCCACTTCAGCATGAGAAGCAGCATCCATAAGAACATCAACAGTTTCTTCAAACGAGCATCTGGAGATAAATTAAGGATGTGCACAATTAGTACCAAGATGAGTAAAACTACCTTGATATATTATAATTTGACAAAAATTTCAACTCCTGCTATACACTACACAAGTAAGTATTAAAACTTATAGTTAATGTACAGCATGATTGAGGAAAGTTTTTCAATAAAAAACTTATCTAGGAGGATTTCACCATTATCAAGACATAAACCTAATGATTATTATAATGTACCATACTTATCAGATAACAGAAAACTTACCTCATCAAAGCACCTGTATCCTGCCTATTAATACCGTGACGTGTGATGGCCATAAGATGACCTTTAGCAGTCATTACGTCACAAAGCAAAGCTAAATGACGATAGTTCACGTACAAGCCATAGAACTGCAACACAGTATTCATTTCCTTTTCCACACTCTTTCGCACAGCCTCAATACCCAAAACCTATTGACAAAAATTAATAATTACTTAGCCATTTATAAGTTTACAACAACAGAGAGTTTTACAACATTATTGCTTGTAAAATCAGCAGAAATACAATATCAATGAACCACAAGGTCTTAATAGTATATAAAGCACTCTCCCAAATATTTTACTCAAGTCTTTCTGATTTGATTCGGTTTACTAAAACAGAACTATGTATTCATAAAGTGGGAGAGAGAATATTTGATTCCCATAGTGATAACAAACCAGGGAAATTTCAGTTAACATTTACCATTATTCATCTACATCTACACGATACCCTGCAAGCCACCGCGAGGGTGTGTGGCAGGGGGTGAAGGTCACCAAGCATTCACTACTATTATTGAAGCTAATCCCTAAACACATGACTAAATTGACATGCTTCTTGATAATATTGCTTATCCATAGCTTTTAAACAATGTAAACATTCCAATGTTACTGATTTTACATGTACATCACTTACTCATTCAGAGTTCAACCCGAAGGTTGGTTTGACAGGTGAGGGTGGAGCTCACCATGCATTAAGGGTGTGAAATTAATGTAATATTAAATTACATTTCTAAAATTATATTTACTTCCACAAGTATATCTATGCTACCTTATAAATAAGATAATTTATTAACTGTGGAAAACACAACTCATCACCAGAAATCCTACTATTCTTTTAGAAGCACTACCTTAGATGCCAATCTTACAAAATATACCACTGATTTTTATTCAATTCACAAACCTTAAAACAATTTCCATACTTTACACAATTTCCATAATGCGTTTCAGATAATATAGATTGAAAAACTATCATATAATAGTGAAAGTATTTTGAGAGTAATGGAGAGATTCATACATTTCAAAAATAAACTCTTCGATGTTTGAAAAACTTAGAAAGACCGGGTATACCCAATACTACACAATTTTTACAGTAGCAAGGACAACTCAACTTACTGCTTCCTAGATTCTAGAAACATACAAACCTGACATCAGATTATACACAGGTAAACTAATTGAATTTAAAAAAATACTTACTGAGAAAATTTCACAAATGTCGTTGGAGAATGTTCGGACAGGATCGACATCTCTTTCAGATAAAACCCTCATGAGACTCGTACCATCAGTTTCCAACAACCATTCTGCAATTGCTTTGAACTCTCCACTTTCAGTAACAACAATTCTCTTCTTGCTGTCTGTCTGTGGCAGATGCATGTACACTTTGCTGATAGCTTCAATACCCTGAGAAGAGATGAATCCAGAAAGATATAGAATCCTTAGGTATTATGGTAACAAGCTAAATATATTACCTAGCGCCAGTCATAGTGACAAGATAATAAAGTCAACTTCAATATTCCTCATATTAATGATAAACATTGTATAAAGAGTCACCATGGGAATCAAGGACTATCAAAAGCCCTTGTGATTAAAATAGTATTTATTAGTGAACTTTAGCCACAGGTAAGGCATGCCTTCAAATCATTGAAAATCAGAATGATGTATTAAGTCACTTTGGAAAAAAATGTCGTACTGTCAACTACAGTACATTGTGTCACCACGATCTTATCTAGGATATTCATTTTTAAAGAATATCAAAGAAGCTCAATAGATCATAAAAATAAGTATTGCACTCCTCCAAACAATTGCGGAAGTCTATCATTCTAATTATAGTCTGTCAAAAATTATTTACCTGCAATGTCATATCAGAAAGCATATTTGCTTCAATACACCTCAAAAACATATCATCCTCCATTTTGTCAACAGAGTCTTCCTCATCACCACCAGCTCCACCGCCAAATTTATTTTCATCACTGTTCATGATACGGATACGCAACACCAATCGCTCTGCATTGTCATCATTAAAAATACAGTTCAAGTCATCTCCAAAACCTGTGTTGATCTTCTCAGCAATCTGCTCCATAGTCAATTTCTTATCTGTAGAATAAAATGATTATTATATTAGTAGGAAAATTTACTATGCTACACAATAATCAACGGCAGCAAATTAAAACATTATTACAAGAAAATAATATACCCTTACTCAAACTGGAAATAATAATTATTTCATTACAGAATTATATTTCAGAATATCTTCTCACCAGTCATTCTTTTTCGGTCCAATTCAATACGTAAAAGCCAAGGCGAGATCCTAGTAGGATCAAAATCAGGCATTTCATAGTAAACATTCACAAACTCCTGATCTTCACTTATAACAGTATTCTGGGGGTCTGGATCATAGTAGATAGCTGTATTTGCTGTTACCTAGAATTGTAAGGTAAATTTTCAAATAAAATTCTTAGTCCGCAGACCAAGAGATACTCATCAAGCCTGCAAGCCAAATAAAATACCTTTCTCAAAGTTGTGTGTTCAAGACGACAAAGAACATTCTTAGCTTTCTCTGCATCCCTGGCAGCAGCTCCAGTTAAAAACACTGTGAGGGATGGAGCTTTGGGCTTCTTACTTATGTTGATAATTTCCTGCACAAAAAAATCCATTGGTAAATTTCAAAATAAAAAGAAAACATTACTTTAAAACAGTCCAGAAAAAAGAACTACCATATTCATGAGCCTGAGACAACCTTTTTGACAAAATTTGAACTGAAAGAATCACGAACCCTAACCATAACCATCCTTGACTTTAATACAAAGTATACCTACATGCTTAAGCAATGCTCCACAATGAATATGACTGATTATTAGATAATTCAAAAGAGCATTTCATGATATATTTAAGCAAAAAATAAGCAATAATAACTAAAGATTTGTGGGAATAATAATTGTTTCCACAAATAATGATCAACTGTGACCAAAGTATTTCAATCTAGTGTGTAATATACCAAAAAAAAAACTAATGAATGTTGAAATCATTTGTCGATTTCACTTTTGACACATTACGACACATTTAACTTAATCAATAAGTGGTGAATTCTTGATTGATTTATGAATTATGTACTTAGCCCTTAAAAAATGACAGATGATGTTAAAATTAGAAATGGAACGATTAGTAGATTTCTCTAATTCAATATCGAATTTTAACGCTAATCGTAAACCAAATACTTGAATACCATACATAACAGAATTGGAATTAATATATTAATGCATGATATTCTACAAATTTAATTGTTTCCTGCTGGAGTAATAAGTGACCAGAAATTTAATTGTTTCCTGCTGGAGTAATAAGTTACTACTACATCAAATTAAAATATCTAATTCTGGTTTTAAAATTTCAAATACTTTAGAAAACCTCTTTAAGACCAATTATGGACTGTTCAATACATTAACTTTCATAAGTGCTAATAAATGAGCAGAGTGTGTTACTACACCTTCAAGTTCTGTCCTGTTTTGAATTAACCACAAACTAGTGTCGAAGTTCAAGTAAATTGAAAATTTCAGGTAAAGATGAAACTTGGCAACATTAAAAAAATGAACTATGTTATTACTATTACAAGATAAATATTATGATCGTAGCTGATGCACAACTCGGTAAGGTTCTACTGTCAGTAAAGTAAGTCGAAACCCCTACTACTGCATTAGTCTAGTCAAGACTACCCAGGGAACTCAAGGATTCAACACCCATTTTTCCTAGCCCTCACAATTTTGCTAGACTAGGAATTATAAACCACATATGCACAACATGACAACCGCGTGGCTACCATAAATATTTCATTGCAATTAAATTGTATGGATAATTAAACTAACAATGTACCTTAAGACGAGGCACACCAAGTGTTACGTTCTTTGATGATACACCGGCAAAATGGAAAGTGTTCAATGTCATCTGAGTTGCAGGTTCTCCAAGACTTTGTGCAGCTAGAGCTCCCACCATTTCTCCAGGCTGACACTGTAAATAACAGAAATAGTTTACTAACCAATACTAATACAGAAGAACATCATGATCCATGACAAAGAGGTTAGATATTTATATCTTTGAGAGTGTAGAATGGCACATATAAGGTCTATCACCAGAAAATATTAAACCATCCTTGATCCACCACCTGAGAAAGGTAAAGCCATGAAAAATTTTACGTGTATGCAAAGCGTGCAAATTTCACATTTTGACAAACAGTCACATTATTTTCCAATGATACTAATTGATGGTGAATATAATATTCCAAAAATTTGAGTGAAAAAATAATCAAAAGCAATGAATCCTTTGATTACTGTTGGTCACATCTGTGATAGCAATATAAATAATGCAAAATGATCACCTAAACTGGCCTTTTACAGGATTGGGGCCCACACTACACTATGGTGACAAATTAAAATATAATTTTTACTCTTTCAACCTGGGATCACAAGCAAAAATCTTCCATAAAGGTTTCTCAGGTGTTCTAAGAGGTAAGTGGCCTAAGTAACTCAGCCAAGATGACACATCAAACACAAGTTCATGCAGAAAATAACTTCTAGATATCACTGACTGTGACATTGGATAAGTTAGACATGGAGTAAGTGCATTCTGAAGCCACAACATGGCATTTAAAATTAGGCAACTCCATTTCTTTTTAAACTGAAAGGAGACACAATATTACCTGAGCCTGCTGAAATCTTGTTTCTATTTCTCCAATAAGCCACTCAAATGCCTCTGATGATAATCTGAAGTCTTCTGATACAACCTTGGTGCATAAAGTGGACCTGACAAGACATTGGAAAAGAAGGGTGGCATTCTGGTTGGCTTGCTTACTCAATGCATCCTCTCCAGCAACAATGATACACTTTGCCAGAAGATCTTGTACACCTGAAAAAATTTACGTAAAATTCATCCCCCATGCAAATTAAAGAAATGGGGTATATAACTTTTTCATTATTTGCTACGGAAAACAAACCTTGTATGACACGTAATGGGCTGAGGTCTGTTGGAGCCCTCCTATTAATGTGAAAGATCTTCTGAACATTCCAAATCATACGCTGCAGGTTGCATGGCAAGACAACTTTGGAATCACCACTGGGAAATATCTGACGAAGAGCCTCTCGGTCTCGTACCAACTGCTCCCACTCTCTTTCAAGTGCTCCTATGATGTCACTGCTCCCACCAGACAACTCGCGCAAAACATCTTCAGTGAACACCCGTCGAAGAGTCCTTAAAAGGGAATGATTAAAGAAAATGTATATCATTGCAAGAAAATCCTATAAATTTATGTCCTACACCACCTCAGGAAGGCTAGAGAATTACTGAGGTACTTAATACAATAAGCTCATTATTTGGCATGCCAGAAGACTTCATACTTGGAATAATAAAATTTCATAAAATTGTTTCACAATTTTATAAAATTTTATTGTTTCAAGTATAAAGTCTTTTACCGTAAACAAGAAAGTTGCATTCCCAGCTAGCATAACCCACAACAGAACTGATGTTATTAGACCAACTGAATTTCTTTCTCTGCAATTAACTCTCCTAGTAGTAGCAGTGTGGGTTTAAGGGTTGTTTTGAACCCTTTACAATATATTATTTATGTATTATTTATTATGTATTTATGTATTATTTATTATGTATTTGTATTTATGCATTATTTATTATATGTATTATATTATCCTGTATTATTTGGCTTCATGGCTGCACAATTTATAAAAGATTAATGCATCCCACATCCCTCGGAAAACTTGAAATATTCTTAATTTCTCTCTATTCATCTCACAAGTTATCAGAAAGGTTACCATCAATGTTACACTTCTGTGGCATGGAGAGGTATTTTTGGCACTCCATTAGTAGGTGTTTTACGTTGAGTACAGAATCACATCAGGGAGGAACCTTGAAATCAGTGAAAAGGTATGAGTGCATTTGAGTGCAAAGCCCTAGCCTCTCATGCCCAATTGCAACTTCTTCCCTACGAGTTCAGCTATCGGAAGTGGGCCATGTAGTTGTAACTGACTTCATGGGATGGTGCTTGCGATTCTCGATGGAACACCTAAGTTGACACCACTGACCAATGGCTATGTTCCTTAATCTAGAGTCCTCTTGCACCTGCATCCTTAGCTGCCACATCTGCTTTCTCATTGCTGACTATTCCCACATGCCCATGTATCCACATAAGGACACATGGTCTGCCCCACTGTTCAGTGAAGACAGCAGCAATTGGATTTGTTAATTCAGAGGATGTACAGAGGAGAAAATGACATTTGAGTTACCTGTGCTCAAAAGCAGAGCATTGCAGTGTCTTGTACTTAGTAGGGTATCTTTACTATGAACTTCAGCTGTATAAATGGAGCATATCGGCTTGAGATTTGCACTCAAGAGGACTCCATGGTAAGGCAATACAATAGCACATGCACAGGATGGTTTTGACTTCAATCCATCAGTATACACTGGGATAAAGTCAGAGTAAGAGGCCAGGAAGTCTTTAAAAAGCCGCTGGTATTTAATTGTGGTAGAGGTCCTCTTACTTAACCAGTTGTGGCCAGTGCGTCAAGTGAGGCACCGACCAAGAGGTTATCTCTTGTAAACCTACCATAACAGACCAAATACTGACACAGCGTAAGAACACGGTACACCGCAATGCATAATGGTGAACTGAATAGGCGAAAGATAATAATCCTCGAGATAGGGAGAGAGAGAGAGAGTTCCACAAATACTATGTAACTAATTGTAGGTAGTGAACTGGAGGGAGCATTGATACAATTTAGTGTTCTATGTAACACAAGGTCAAGGATATTTTATGTACATATATATGTGTGTGTTGTGATTCTCAACAATGGACAGGATGGACACAGATGCTCAGAAAAGTCGCACGCCGCCAACGAAGGACACAAATCAGTGAAATGGGGGTGTGGCATGTAAACAAAGTGTGGCAAAGAAGAGTGTGGGATGTGTGTGAAGTGGTGTGACATATCATCAGCTGTGGTAACAGTGTTTACTTCTTCATAATATTCTTGTGTTTGTTTATATTAATTAATCTTCATGTGACATTTTGGTACTCGCAGGTATCGATTGTATGTGCCCAGCCATAGAGCTGATGAGATACCTTGCCTGCATGTATTTAGTTTTAAGTTTTTTTTATGTTTTAAGGACGGAGGATAGAGAATTATAAGGACGGAGGTGCACGTAAGGAGAAAAGAGCAAGGGATGTTTATAGATATTTCTGTATCGCGGGATCAAGGGATTTTGGAAGGGGGCTCAAAGAATGAAGGCATAGTGGCTGTAGACGAGTGTGAGCTGCATAGGTAAAGATTTGCTTATGTTTCCTCGAAGGTTTTAAAAGAAATGTTTTTGATCCCCAAGAAAATTTTCTTTTAATGGGGCTAATTTAAACCTACAGTCCCACACCACGGGTAGGTATTACACCTGGCTAAATAATAAGCTGTCCGGCTGCCCGGCAATAATAATGAACAAGATGAACAAGACATGCGGGAGAGGAGAGCATCGTTAGTTACGAGGAGTTCGCGAGAAGTTACATCGACGATTTGGACGCTCCTAAAGTAAGGATGCATAGCAGAGTAATAATGACGCTCCAAGAGTATGGACGCTTCAAGCAGAGATTAAGGCTGATGCTCCAAGTGTAAGGACACGTCGGGGAAAAAGTAGACCAGAGGATCCACGAGAAAGGACATTAAGATGGACACCCCGAGAGCAGGACACATCGGGCTGATAAAGAAGCAAAGGCGAGGAAAGGAGATTGATGAGGCGAGGCTGTACGGGTGAACCGAGGAGGCATCGGCGGGACTCTGATACGGGAAGGCAGACTCCGGCCCGGTCTCATGGAGGGAGGTCTAGACACACCGATTACGATAAGTGAAAAGGAACCGGGACATTAAAATTTTTATTCAAAGAACTTACACCCACTTTATAATACTATTCAAGGATTTTTTTATTGATTAATATAAGTGTATCTGTATATATTCTATAAATTAGGCCCAATTCTTTATTTAAAAAGAATTAAAATTTTCTATTATGCATGAATACTGTAAGTAGTGTTCTTTTATCAACTGATTATTATTTATTGCCAGTGATTTATATATGTGATGTGATATATGTGTATATACATGTTTGAATGTGTGAATATATATATGTATATGTGATTTATGTGTAAGAGTGTGTATGGAAGGTAAGGGGTAATTGAGCTAGCTGGACGACGAATACATTAAGGTAACCGGGGCAAGGGTTACACTCTATAAACTGACGGGGTAAACCTGAGGTAGGTAGAAACTGTATTCGATAAATTATAAAGACAAATACTCAGAGGTCTATTTCCCACAGTTAACACTTCTATCTAAATAAGAAAGACGCAAAAACACAGCTATTTGCACTTCAGTAAAATTCAATATGTCAGCTCGTCAAGTAGTGCAACATACCATTGAACATGTTACACACTTACTCCAGTTTACAATATAACATTCCTACCAGCACTTCAAACACATTAGAAGAATGCTCAGTTGCAACAAATGAAGACACACGTAACATGATTCAGAAAAATGGCACTTTCTGAGTATCATCTTTAACCCATAATGTAAAGTATGTGACTCCGCAGAATATCTACAAATTTCCCTTAATCTATATCGATACGCATAGCGAAGAATTACATAATACCACAACCAAATAGTCCTTACTTTTTAATCTACCGGTTTCACTTTTTACACCTCAGAAGAAATCTGAAACACCTATCAATATGGCTCGCACAGGCCAGGTACAAAAAAGGAATCAGGACACTTGAGGAAAGCCATTCTCTTCTTCACTTTGTGTGAGCATTTATGAAAAAAACTGTATATAAGTTAGTTATTGGGAAATTGTTAAATTATAATATTTTTATGAACTTTCACAAACCTTTCATTAGTTGGGTCAAATTTGAACTTCCGTTCAAAGGCTTTGTTGGATAGTTTGATGGTCGGTAGATTCTGGAATTCTACTGTCTCACCACACAAGCCATCCTCTCCATAACGTAACTGGATCAACTGCCCCACTGAATTACGGACAGTGCCATCATAGTGTACCATTACAGACTCCATAGCCTTTATCAAACGACGCTGGATGTAACCTAAAAAATGATATGATACAATTACACAGATGAATATTGAACATTCCATAATTAATTTAATAACAAGAAATATAGAAATTAAAAATAAAAAAACTATCAACAAAGTATTTATACATGGATATGATACGAAACATCAAAATCGTATTCCATTCACAGACTATTGAATTTAAACAAATTAACATTAAGAATGAATAGTACACAACTAAAAAATAGAGCAATCTCAAAGAGTAAAGACAAATAATGAAATAAATTGGAGATAAAATAAATCATCAAAGGGTATTAGCCTTATGGAATACCTAGATGTAAGAAATTTGCCTACAGACCTGTTTCAGCAGTCTTTACAGCAGTATCAATGAGACCTTCTCGCCCACCCATGGCATGAAAAAAGAATTCGGATGGAGTCAAACCGGCAAGGTATGAATTTTCTACAAAGCCCCTAGACTCAGGACCATAATCATCCTGTAAAGATAGACAGTTGATTTTTATTAGAGGTCTCAGAATTGAGCATAGGAAATGACACTTCAAAATTAATTAACCATACATGAGAAATTTCATATTTTGTAACACCCATCAAACTCTGACTTGACCTTATTCTCAACTCTTCCATTTCATATTATAACTTAAGCTTGGTTTTTATTGATCGTAAAGTGATAACTAATCTCAGCTACGCTAACTAGCATTTTTCTTAATGTCATTCTACCTCTGCCACTATACCATTAGCTAAAATTTTTATTGAAGAAAATTCACTCCTGGAGAATTGTCTCTGACATCTTTTGTGACTCACTCCATGAAGACTACAAGAACAAATTATAGGGGACAGTATACAACCTTACAACCTACATTCTTGTTTCTTCATTTCTGGCTTTCAAAAACTGTAGATAACTCTTCAGTCATATATTTTAACCCAATTTCCTTTAGAACCTTATGCATTTAATTCATTATCCCCGAGTTGACTGCAATTCATTTGTATTTTGAATTTTAATGCAAGAGTCAAACAGGTGGAAAATAAGCAATACTTGAATTCACAAAAGAAATCAGTGGAATTACAAAATAATTCAGAAAAAACTTACCTTGATAAAGTGAGGCAAGGTTCTCTTACGAAAACCAAAAGGTATCCGTTTTCCTTCAACGTTCTGCTGCCCCACACAAGCAATAACCTGAAAAAGTAAAAGAGATTTAGAATACAAAATCAAATGCAATACTGTTCGGGAAACACAGGAAAATGTAAAATTGAAATGGTATAAATATGAGGTTCTACATTCATAAAAGAAATAGGAAATTTGATGGCATGCCATAAAACTGTTGTAAATTGCAGGAAAACATACGTCCTGATAATACAAACATGGGGTTCTACAGTATTAATTGAAAAACCAGCTTTTACATTGCATTACATGAGTAATTACATGCTATCAGCCTCCCATATTTACATTATTCATATTTACAGTCATTTTTTGATTCATCACAAAAAGAAGTGCCATAATAACCACATATCTAATAACACAAATGCAAGGTACCAAAGAATAATTGAAAATAATATCACTGAACATGAAATGTCCTTAAGTAGTTTACATAAAAAAGAATGAGGGCAAAATAATTGTTAATGATACATCAATGAAGAAACTTTCACCATGATAATCACTGTAACATCATCAACTTCATAAAAGGGGCACACAATCGAAATCTCATATGCTTAAATTTATTAAATTTAACATGAATCTATTCAATGGCTTACCATCTCATAATATATGAAAAGCAGGCATATAAAAATATTGTAAAATACTTTGCAACATTATCAACTTGGATCTCACCTGTGAAATGTTAATGTTGGAACCTTTGGAACCCGACACCACCATAGCCTTCAAGTTATTGTACTCAGTCAAGGATTTCTTAGCAGATCCACCAGTCTTGTCTCGAGCATCGTTTAGGATACGGTTCACCTAATGAGTAAATATATTTCCAATTACAATCCAATATCCATGTAACAAAAAAAACTGCACAAAATGGTAACACTTCGATGCCAAACACACCTGATTTTCAAAAGTTTGCCTCAATGTGTTTCCAGGAGTAGGCTCAAGCTCCATATTATGAGCTTTCTGAATAACTTCTATCACGTCCTCTTTGGCTTTCTTGATGGCTTTCTGGATTTCCAAGTAAGTCTGAGGATCAGCAATGGTGTCTCCAATACCGATGGAGTGACCTAAAACAATAAAAGCGTCACATTTAAATATCCATCACAAATAAAACTATAGCTTAAATTACTATTCTATGAAAAAAAAACTAAAATAAAACTGTATAAAGGAGAAGATACTCAGCATCAGTGATAAAATGCATTTTTTCTCAACAAAGAACAAAAACAACAAGGCAACCTATTTCTTATTTTCCTGTAGCCGTAAAAACATATTCCATATCCTTAGTATCCTGTTAGCAGATTATAATGTCTTGTGTCAATCAAATTGGCTAGTAATAACGGTGAGGCTACTGAACAAGATAAAACAGATCATTTGATTTGGAGAATGACTCACATAGTCATTAAACGAAACTAAGTTATAATTATAAAAAAACTACTCAAATCAATAAAACTGAACATCCCTAAACTGATATTCTCAAATAATAATCCCAAAAAGCCATTTTGCACAAAAAGAATTTTAAAAACTATTTCTACTTTAGCAGAGAAACTATTAGTCCAAGAAGCCACATACCCTCAAGAAGAAGCCAGTTGTTCACTACAGTCTGGATGTTGCCATAAAATCGACCACACACTTCATGTCCCAACTCCAACATACAAATATGCAGAAGAGAGCCTGCTGAAGTACCCAAAGTCTTCTTGCAGAGAATTCCCATAACTAATTCACCATGCTCTACCATTACCTAATTGGAAGAAAAAAAACCCACAGAAAATCATTATGCTGAAATCTTACCAATTTCCATTAATTGGTTCACCTTTTCAAAAAGGAAATTTTCATCGAAGGAAGTGGGCACAATCATTTTCATCAGGCACAAGTGCTCAAAAAGAGATACTCATCAAGCAACACTTCTCTTAAAATTTAATGTATGCACTACTGACCTAAGACTTTTTATAATTTTTACTCAATATTCAGAGCTGATCCCCACTCCCTGTTAATCTAGTGATCTAAGCATAAAAGACAACAGAACAGAAGTGCATATCTTTATATACTATCAACTCTTGATATCAAATATTAATACTGAGAACTCATTACTCAAGTACTAACATAACACTTAAAAATTAAAATACACTGCATCCTTGAAATGCCATAATCATCATGTAACAAAATTTCAAAGACATATTACCAGGGTACATAATGTGATGCCAGTAATAAAACATACAACTAACATATTTATTAGACATAACTCTGTTCTTTTACCTTTAACCCTTTCACTGCTGTGAACGTACCTAGTATGATCGCACGGTGGGCTGCTGTGAACGTGCCTTTACGGCCTTTGTAGGCCAAGCAGACGACCACCATTAGCCGGCCAAAGCCGTTTCCAGGGTTGCCACGAGGAGGCGGTGGTCCATTTTTACCCCTTTAGTTTGTTATTATTATGTTCATATGGAATAACGTAATAAATAGATTCTGATAATTAAACAGTGAATCCGGATTCATTTATTATTTATAATAACATGAGATCAGAATAGATAAAGGTTACGGGGACATGATACCCTTCACTTTCCTGCCACATGTGACGAGTAGAATTCCAGAGAGTGAGCCACAGCGAAAGGGTTAAATGAGTTCAAAAGAGAACAGCTAAGTTAAGTATATGCATCAATAAGTAATTTACCTTGGTATCACCAGGAGATATCCAACAGTATGGCCCATCGTCTTCTTCATCAGGATGAGTGGAATGTGTACGGATCATATTTACATTACCCGGAATGATAAGAGAAAAGACTTGTTTGCCAGTCCAAAGAGGCTTCGGCTTCAAAATCGCTGGTTGTGGCATTTTACCATCCCAAATAGGCAGATGCATCAATATGTTCATCATTTGTTCCTGTAAGATAAAGCAGCGCAAATGAGTTGAGGTATTTAAATACAATTTAGTGTAGTAATTATAAAGAATGAAATTGAAAAAAATGCAGACGCACTGGGCAAATTTTATGCGTCATAAAAATTCCACCAAACTAAAATAAGCATTTGACCACCTGATAACATTACATAAATAGAAATCATAATTTCTTTGGTTATGAGCCATTAGAATATTTTCAATGCAATTACTTCTCATTGGTGCTAACCTACCAATTACTACATCTAACATGCCTGGTTACACAGCACGAAACATCTTTCGATTGACATTGATTTAAAACTTAACATTATACTAGGCTTAAAGAAACCATTACTTAAAAATTATCCATCATTCTAAGCATGCCTATGGGTGGTTCCATCACTCATTAATTGTTCCAATTATTCCACCGAGTCAGATACCAAAACCACATGAAAGTGTTAAGCCTACCTTTTCCAGAAACACATCTCTTTTGGTCATTTTCCTGACAGCAGTAAGTGTATCCTGCACAATACCCATGACAGGTTTGTTTGCCTGGGGAGTGATAATTTGGCGAGGAGTGACATGAATATTTTCAACCTCGGCTCTTGTTTCCATAGACTGGGGAACATGGAGATTCATCTCATCTCCATCAAAGTCAGCATTGTATGGGGATGTTACACTGGAATAGTCAAGAAAAATTAGACACATAAGCTACTAGGACTAAATATTTTTTTCTAATATAAATAAATCAATAATGTTCCAGGAACAACATACATTCCTAAAAACATGGTTAATATAACAGTACTGCATATGAGATGCACCACTAGCCCTCTGATAACCATTAACCTCAACCCTCTTAAACTTATCTTGACACCTTATTCCTCAAAGCTGAGTGTACTATTACAACATGAATCACATTCTATTTGGGAGCGAAAAGGATGAAGACAAATAAGAACATAAACACAGTAAGAGCCCAATTAATATTACCTGAATTTTAAGTAAAAGATATCCCATATTTATTTAATAACTGAGAAAATGGACCAAGAATATTTAATTACTGCTCTTAATTTAATTAAGGTTCAGTAAAACCTCTTTGTATCGAAATGGAAGGGACCAATTTTTTGGTCATTTTGATAAATAGATGTTCATTATGAAGAGGTTTCAGAAAAACAAACACCTATATTCCGCCTTATGGAACGTTTTTGCAATGACATGTGCTGCTGTCTCTGTAATTATTATATTTGTATATTTTGAGAAATGAGGTATGATTTTTACATATGATTACAAGAACTATTCACTGAAAAAATTTTAATTTCTGTTTCTTCGTTTTTTTTTCAAATTCTTTTGAAATTATATTTTCTGCCTTATTTAATGATAATAGATTCTCACTGTTACAATGTTCCATACAAAAAAAATCCCACCTAAAGCATCCTGCACCTCTTTTTTGATTGTAACTGACATTCACTCCTCACAATCGCCTACTTCCTCCATATTAATATATATTGGTGACCAGGGTGGCTACTGATATCCAATTTTCAAATTCCCTGACTATTCCCTGACTTTTCCCTGATGGTCAGGGTGGTGATGGTCAGGAAAATTGGTAAAATTTCCCTGACCGATCGCCAAAAGGTCTGCTATTATCGGAATATTTTATTTCTGCTGAATTAAATTTAAGTCAAATCTCGGAAAATGTTAAAAGCTGAAATCAATACATTAAAATCTATAAGAATGAAAAAACACCAAGTTAAGCCCTAACACAAATTATACACACTTATAACACATTTTTCGCGGCCACGGGTGCGCAGCCGCGTATCGTATATCCCTGGCCGTGTATGTTTCCTACGGTAAAATTACAAATTGACAAGGTCTAATTCTTCAAGGAAGAGGTAGCGTGTCGTGGTAGCTCTGGGAAGTTTAAGATTACTGAAAAGGCATCGAAGGGAAAGTTAATGAGGAATTTACTGGCGGACTCCGGTACAGGTTGCCCGAAAAATACAAACCAAGCCCAAGTTGTTAGACTGGATCAAAATCTGATGGCACGAGTGACGTTTAGAAGCGAATAACAATTTGATTAACGTGGTTGTAACCCCTTATTTGTAAAAGGGAACCAAAAATTTAGAAATATTTGTGTAAACAAACAAAACGTAATCGCGCCACTGCGAGCGAAAACAGGAGGCAATTAGCAACGGCAGCATCATGTTCAGGAATATCAATCATATTTGAGGTGGTTTGTGACCTGACCAAATTGCTTCGAGATGGAGCTAAGGGTGCCATTGAATAATTACGCCGAGCGTGAAAGGTGGGAGGAGGACACTTCTTACTGCCTCGCGAAGGGGGGTACGGGAATCGAAGATGATCTTACAAAAGATTTTGTTTACACGTATACGTACGTTTGATCGTACTTGTATTACCGTTTTAATAATCATTGCCTCGTATTTTTATAACTGCAAGCACGTATTTACTACAAGCTAGTGTGCTACAACTACCTCTCGACCTGAGTCTCGGAAGTTAAAAAAAGAAACGCAAGGTAAAATCTCCCGAACAACATAGCCTCGGATTCCTTGTGATGAGCGGAATACATGGTGATCATGAATTATAACACTACCTACTAGGCAAATATCGCATTAAGGATATACAAAAGAGATGCATCGTACGACTGATTCACAGCTAAATACAGGGATACTATATTACACACTCCCTGGCTAAATAACTAACATTCACAACTGAATGTTCAACGAATTGACGGTACTTATTCTATGCACTTCGGCGACGGACATTAGTTTTAGTTGGTGAAATAAAAGGCGGGAAAGCGGTAAACGTAATGGCAGAAAAATAACGAGAATATCCTATCCCAGTTTCTCCCTGACTGTTACGAGAATTCCCTGACTTTTCCAGATTTCCAAAATTCCCTGACAATTCCAGGTTTTCCCGGTTTTCCCTGACGATCGCCACCCTGGTGACTCCCCTCCGATTTCTTCCTCCACTTCTCCCACCATCAATCCCTCGATTTGGGGTGCATGTGACAAAGGCTATGTCAAAATTTATTACGTCATCAAACTATGATTGCACATTAATTATTTCATTTATTTCATGCCACTCTGTTGGCTCATCCTCATATATAATGTCTTCCTTGCTGCTGTCCCCCAAAAATCCAGCCAAAATAGTTCTCAATAACCTGCAACTTTAAATAAGTGCATGTAAAACAGCCTGTGCACGGCATGGATTATATTCCACAAACACAGTTCTTATATCATTTTTCTCTGTAACTGTTTGCAAAAGGCACACCACCCAGTAACTTCTCTTCACATTGGAAATATTCCTTAATGAAGGGGTTGCAATTTAGTGGTGTCATGTGGAGAAAAATACTCTATTTTGATGTTCTCATGGTTTATACCCCACTACAATCGCCTGCAAAGTTTTTTTCTTCACTCTTCTACCACTGCATCACTTACAGTACCTTCTCCCACACACATCATCAATGTTTTGAGATTAGACCTCACTTTAAACTTTTGTAGCTATCCATTTGATTCTTGAAAATTTTCAATTCCCATGTTTACTGCTACTTCTCTCTTTGCTGTAGAATAGATCCAGATATGGGAATATTTCTGGCTCTACCTTCCATCAACCAATCAAATATGTACTCATCCAGCAGTTCACTTTTCACAAGACTTTTTAATTTATAACCCTCAATGTGTTGCTTGTTCAGTTTCTAGACATTTTTTAAAATGGATATCAGGGTGGATGGTGGTATTCTAAATGTCTAAACAACATATATTTTTCGCTTCCCCTCATCAATGGCTTGGAAAATTGCTAATTTAGTTTGTTGTTTCCAGCTGCCCCTTTTTTTTAAGTTTTGAAATGTCCATTGTAGACCTAAAATTTTTAATTAAATATTGATAGAAAATTATCAAGTTAAAAATAGGTAAGCACATTCATAATAAGTATAAGGCCATCAAATAAATAAATGGTAATTTCAACGAAGTGAGGCCTATTTCACTGACCGATGTCTTCAACTTCGAAAATGTGCCTTTAATCACAAATAATGTTGCATATGGGTGGACGGCAATAATTGTTTCAGAGTGGTGGAGTTAAAATTCACGGCGAAAATACTCCGGAATAACAGACGACTGCTGCGAGGCGCAAGTATGGAAATAAATGCAATGTAATTTTCTAAGGGTACGGTGGCAACAATATCGAGATTTTAAAGAGAACTGACAATATAATTAAGTCAGAATAGACCAAATTCCCCTTAAAAATTATTTGATTGCCCAAAACATAACAAATCTTTGGATTCAGGAATAATAGTTGGTAATCTTGTATGTAGGTATGAATGAGTTCATCTGAGAGGTTTACATCGGTCTGCAAGTTCTATTTAGACCAGAGGTTAGTTTTACTATTATTTTCACAAGTATAATACATAGCTGAATACGCTGAATATTTTACTCCTTGGGAGGTAGTTGGCTCATCATGGGGGTGTATTCTCAGTATGACGTGTGGAGGTTTTCGAAAATATAGAGGTACAATAGGAAGAGGTTTGCCCACATTATTGCATACAAATTTTGGCAGGAACTCTTAAGACGTTACGAAAAACAAGAGGTTTACGATATGAAGAGGTTCACTAGGTAGGGGTTTTACTGCATTTGGACACAACAAAATGTGGAGGGTCATAACTATATATAAATATTACACCATCCATCGATAAATATTTAGCATTAAAACCAACCTGAGGTTCATTCGAAACGTTGACCATGGAAGAACTTTGACTCTGTGGCCCATCATTGACATTTTGTGTAGAGTTGGCTGCCGATTGAATATGACAAGATCACCATCTCTGATATGTCTTTCCACACGATAACCACACTGCAAGTGTAGATCTGATGGTTTAGGATGAAATCTAAGATCTATGCGTTCACCATTATCCCTCACAATATATTTGGCACCGGGATACTGAGAATTTCCACGCCTAACCAACTCTTGCATCCTAAAATAGAAAATAAACCAAATTTAACATTCAAGGAAAAAGAAAAGGCCAAGGATAAGATTCCAGTTAACTCAACAGAAATCAAGACTGTGCATAAGTTAGATAAGTAATGTCTCATCCAACAGTACACATTCCTAATAGGATTATTATTCACAAAGCCATTATTAAAATATTTCACATTCAGACTCTTCAACATGACAGCTTAGGTCTCACTAAACTAACTCACTAGAAATGTCTGACTTTGAGATCCTCCGCCAGAAGATAGAGTGTCAGCCCGATTACACATTCCATAATTACAGATGTATCACACACATCACAAATGAAATTTCTTCATCTGAAAGGCTTTAGAAGCCAATTACCCCAAAATTTCAATAAATAACTTACTTGTCAATGTTAAAAGGGGTTACAATTTCTGGAAACGTAAGATTTTGTGCAATGGATCGTGGAACTCCAACCTGGTCAATTCGTAAATTTGGATCAGGGGTGATGACAGTACGTGCAGAGAAATCAACACGTTTCCCCATAAGATTTCCTCGAATCCTCCCTTCCTTTCCTTTTAACCTAGCTTTAATGGCCTTCAAGGGTTTTCCTGATTTCTGCATGGCTCTGTAAAAAATAAAGCATGACATCCATGACTAACAGTTATATGATGAACTTTAGATAAATTTTATGCCAGAAGAACATTTTAACTGGAGGGCAATGATAATCAATCAATACTGTATACACTCTCATTATAAAATGCAAACATTTAACACAGGGTTTCTACGAAATTAAAAACAAAACATTAAAGTCTTTTCAAGGCTGATTACCAAGTTTTCAAGGTTCAAATGGAAATATTATATAAGTTATAAAAATATTTCAATTCAAATTCCAGTCCAATAACCATTCTCATATTTATAAAAATAAATTCACTAAAAAATAAGTAAATATAAGTCTTTGTCAACATAAAATCCATCCAGAACATTCATTAGCTCATAAAATATATCAATCAGTGTTTTCTCTTAAATTAACAATTTGTAATTTTCTATTCTTAGTATTCATAGATTGATAGTATACACATCTGGGGGTCAATCATGGAACTTCATAATGAGGATATGCATAATGCATATGATTTAGTTCATCAACATGTCAAATATAGGGTAGGTATAGTATGGGCATCAAATAGTGTATGACGAGATATAAGAACTTTATTTTTTAGCATAAATAATAGTCTGCGCATGAGAAATACTATGGTTGAAAAGTCTCTCTTTTTTTGGCTACATCTGAGACTGAAAAAGCTAAACAACTGTAGTTAAGAATACTTGCAGTTCATGCTAGTAGGCTGAAAGAGTAACAAGAAACATTTTCATTCAAAATTCGCATAAAGAACAATAAAATATGCAATACAATCCAACTTTTGAGACTGCCTGAGGAAAAGAAGCACCATATTCACCTGAAACCTGATCCCCAGTTTGGAGTACTTTTGAAAATTAATGGCAAAATTAACATTACCATAGTAATAAACATGCCTTTCGTAAATATTTATCTTTTTCTCCACTTTTCTTGAAAACACATTAAAACTCTGTGTTTATTATCAGATTTATGTGTTCCCATGATCTACAACATTTTTATGGTGTGTAATCCAATGTCCTTTATCTCATACGTACGTAGAACCCCATATTTACACCATGTCATTTTCCGTTTTCCTACCATTTGTGTTAGATTCTGGTTAGAATGCGATAGATTTAAAAAAAAATTCCCTTATAAGACATTTAGCCATACAAACCATCTACATACATAAATCACTTTTCAATATATGTATTTCCATCATAAATAATTGAAAGCACCACTGCTTTTTCATAAAAATGAGCAATCACATGACACGTTACCATATATGACAGCATATCATTTCCACCATTTTTTTAAAATTAAGTCTACAAATATGTCCCCCAGGTCTTATCTGCAAAGGTTAGGCCTTCACGATGAACATAAAGAATATAGCAGTTGCTATAGCTATTACTGTGTCTCTACCCAACATTCACAAAAAGTGTATACAGTATGGCTTGCTTCCATGATAAAGTCATGAGATTTTCCTCCCTACCTTGGTAAGCCTGGCATGTCATTATCAACGAGCGTGGCCACATGAAACTGCAACATCTTGATATTTTCTGAAAGAACATGAGCGGCTGCACCAGCTTGCTCATTACGGAGCAACTCATTATTAGATTTAATTATGTCAGAGAGTTTGTGGGTTAAATCATCCTGAAAAAGAATGAAAAAAGGCAAAAAATAAGAAAATATATACAAGTAAGATATGTATGTGACACTTACTATACACAGGTACTCACCTGATTCCTAGCAGAGCCATACATAACAACCGCAGGCCTTACTGAGAGAGGTGGCACAGGAAGTACAGTCACTATCATCCAATCAGGTCGTGCATACTTAGGGTCCATACCCATGATGAAGCATTCTTCATCTAAAACAAAAAAACATAAGAGTTAACATCTTCCTACCATACATAACAATGTTGAACAAATAGAAAGCGAAATTTATTTCATTCCTCAAGTGAAGAGAGTTGTCTGTGTAATACACCTCCCATACATTTGCCCTGAAAAAATTGTTCATTGCATGCACTACTCCATGATCCTTATGTATTATTTCCATAAATATGCCATGCAATTGCAACCTACCAACAATTATGTAGGGAGACTCATATCCAAGCCTCAATTGTGATAAAGAAAGTGAACTACAAGAAACTGCTGTCTGCTTTCAAAGGCAAACAAATACATTGATATCCACATGACCATAAAATACTTCAATTCCATTATTTGACCATTTAGCCTTAAAATATATGTTCTGTTATCTATACTGACGGTATTTTTATTCAATAATACTTCATTAAATACTTTTATTTATAACTACTTGTTGTACCCTCACTTCTTCATTTTATTGCAGGCCAATGATAACACATGAGAAAATAGATATTGCAAAACTGATCTGAGGATTCCCAGACCGAAGAGGTATGAAGAAAATTGCACATCAACTGGGCATGTACTGACCGGGTGGCTACTGAGACCCAATATTTAAATTCCCTGACTTTTCTCTGACGGATTGCCAAAAGGGCTCCTATTATCAGAATATTTTATTAGTGCAGAATTAAATTTTCATCAAAACTCAGAAAATGTTAAAAGCTGAAATCAATACAATAAAAGCTACAAGCATACCCCAATGAAAAAGTATATTAAACCTTCATAAATTAAACCCTCATGCTAATTATACGCACTTTTCATACACACACTGCGGCCGTGTATCGTATTTTCGTGGCCATATACGTTTCCTTCGGTAAAATTACAATGACGATGTCTAATCCTTCAAGAAAGAGGTTGCGTGAAATGGTAGTTCTGGGAAGTAGAGGATTACTGAAAAGGCATCGAAGGCTGATTTATTGGCGTACTCCGGTACAGGTATCACTAAGGTGCGCAAAAAATACAAACCAAAGCCAAATTGTTGGACTGGATCAAAATCAGATGGCTCGAGTGACATTCAGAAGCAATTAACAATTTGATTTACGCGGTTATAATCCCTTGATTGTAGGAGGGAGGCAAAAAGTACAAATATTAGTACAAACAAACAAAATGTAATCGCGCCACTACGACCAAGGCAATTAGCAATGGCAGCGTCATATTCAGGAATATCATATTTGAGGTGGTTTGTAACATGACTGAATTGCTTCGAGAGGGAGCTAAGGGGACCATTCAATATATGCGTCGAGCGTGAAAGGTGGGGAGGAGAGTCTTACGTAAGATTTTGTTTACACGTGTGACCGTACTTGTTATACCATTCTAATAATCATCATCTCGTATTTTTATAACTGCAAGAACGTATTTCCTATGAGCTAGTGTTCCACCTGCCTCTAAATCTGAGTCTCAGAAGTTAAAAAAAAACGGGAGGTAAAATTTTCAGAAAAACATAGCCTTGGTTTTTTTGTGATGAGCGGAATGCATGTGATCATGGATTTTAACACTACTAGGCAAATATCGCATTAAGGATATAAAAAAGGAATACATTTTATGGCTGATTCACAACTAACTAACTAAGAGACAAAACTAATAAGATTCAGAACTGAATGTTCCACAAATTGATGGGGTTTATTCCAAGCACGTCAGCGATAGATATTAGTCTTAGTTGGTGAAATAAAGGGCGGGAAAGACTGGCCGATATACGTAATGGTAGAAAAATAACGAGAATTTTAATTTGTTTCTCCCCGACTGTCATCAGGATTCCCTGACAATTCCAGGTTTCCCCGGTTTTCCCTGACGATTGCCACCCTGACTAAGGACTTATTCAGAACCGAGTCCTATAGTCGATAGTCTAAAACTTTAACCCATTGTGGTAACACACAGTCACAAAATGGAAATTTACGCTCAGGTAAATACATGATTAGTAACTAAATAAGCAAATAAATGATAGAAAATAAATAAACTCGATAACAACATTCATAAACGTCCTTAGTTTCAAACTAATCCTATTAGCATATCATAAATTTCTCCCACAAGTGGTATATTTCTCAACATACCAGTGATGTGTTTGAAGATTTCCCACACCCGCTCCGCACTCAGAGCTATCTTCTTCTCTTGTGAGTCTTCATTCACATGTTTCCACTCAGCTGTCAGATCCAGGCCTGCCCTCCTGATGCTCGGCTGGTACCGACCACAACCACCATGGCCAGCTTTGCGGTTCTGCCAGAAACATGTAATTATCTCACTGCATTAAATGAAAACTGGTAAGATCTCTAGAGAACCTCTATTGACAGATGTACTTGCAGCTAAACAAATGGCATGGAATGATAATGAAGTTAAAGTGGCACAGAACAATTAACATCTCCAGTTGCATACACCACAGCCATCTTTGTTAAACTTTGGTTCCATAATACTGAAGCCTAGTTTTTTTTTAAATACACTTGTCAGGCCTCTTCAGAAATTTTCTATGAGTGATTATTAGATAAGGGTATGTCCTCACTACGATTAAGTAAAGGTATAAATATGTGCAACTGGGATGATAATAAACAACCGAAATTTAGTTAGTTGCCAATTGTAGCATGTTAAAAAAATAATTTCATCTATAATAAAAGCAAGAAGATTCCAATTACAGTGGACTCTCATTAGTATGTTCCTTGATAACATGATATCCTTATGCGTGTTCATTTCCTCAGACCCAAGTTACAGGTAATGTAAATTATTACAGTTAGCAGATTTTAGTTACTTCCTTAGCACATTTGGAGAAGGGCCAAACCAAATTTTGCCAAAAAGACCTATCTAACCACCCTATAAGTTAATTTCCTGATGGGCCTCAGTCACAAAAAAACTGTTAGCTCTAACAATAATATTTTGATAGGTGGGTCAATCCATATGTAGTGGTCCAGTGGTGGTTGCTGCAACATTTCAAATATTTTTTATATTTTTACCATAGGAACTACCATTTATTATGAATACAAAAATATCAATATTTTATTTTTTTTTAATTTTTTTTCCTGATATTGGCCATTTTTATGTTGACAAAACACCAATTTTGGGTGATTTCGGTGTCCTGCAGAAAAGCAAATACATATCTCCAATTCTGTGTATCCTAGAACAATCAAACAAAAATCAATCTATTCAGTAAATAATAAACTTAAATAATGGTAAGTAGAAATATTCACCTAAAATTATGTCCAAAGGTCCAAATATTGCTTCAAAGTTTTCATCAAATAACTAAAAAAATCAATTTTTACGACTTTTTTTTCCATAGGAAGGAAAGAGATATAATGCTTGTAATTTTTTTATTTGAAAGGTATATGTACATTCTTTAGGATGCAGAATGTTAAGCTGTGGACTTAAGTGGTTATTTAATAACAATTTTTAAATTTCTTGATTTTTCAAAAATTTCAAAGTTTAATGTCCATTATCTTTGTTGGGCATGAAAATAAAAATTTGAAATTCGGGCCACGTATAGTCCCTTATATGAAGAATGAACAGTAAAAATTTTGTTTTCTGGACTCAACTATTTATGAAGATATTAAATATTGAAAAGTTCCTAAATATTGACAAACTTGAGATCAACGGGGTGCAATTTAGTACCCTTTTAAGTGATGTTTTATGCCTAAACTTCTTTTAGTGACCTCTCTCTTCATGGTCCCCCCAACACCACCACAGGCATTCTTGCCATGGGCAGTTTTGAAATTAATGGACCACTGCAGTATTTTGCTGCTGATGATCACTTATGGTCACAAAGACATATATTTATGGAGAAAACCAGGTTTCATACATTAAAGAAAATAACATCAATTAATAAAGTACACTTGAAAATCTGAGGACATTATGACAAAAGCACAATTCATATTCTATCAAAACTCCCTTTTGTATGTAGATTTCAAAATGCTCCAGCAAACCACAAGTGAGCATTAAACCACTTGATTCGCAACTGTTACTCTCCAAAATTGTGGCCATTTTTCATTCTCATTGCAAGGTAATTCTCAAAGTAATTATGAACAAATTGTTATGCGCATAAAACAAAGGACTATAATATCTACAAACTGATATGCTCTGTGTGAATATCACTTGTTTTTTTACATAAAATGCCTCAAACTTGAGTCATAATTAATTACTGAATGCACATACACTTTCTTGTGAGACATAAGTGTAAAGTGTAAAGAATAAGTGTAAATGAAGTTTTTTCTACCATAAATAAAGAACACATATCCACAGAATGAACTACATTGTTCCCAAGCATATCATTGCCCTGAAAGTTATGCAACCCAATAATACTTCTTCAGCTTACCCTGTGAAGCCTAACCTTTTTCCATATTTTCCTTGTTTCCATTTTCAGAATTTCAACTTCCTCATAAACATGCTAATGAGTGTCCACTGTAGCAACTACACAACTGCTATTTCTTAATCAATCGACTAGCACTATTCGCATAAATATAAAAAATCTTGAGTACAAAGCATACCTGTGGACCTCCTCCTGGATCATCAATACCATCCTTTTGTATGTCCATTTCATCACCACCTTCACATATATTTTTTCCTTTGCATAGATCATAAACAAAAGTGAGCCTCTTCCTCGGTTGTCCTTTAGATTTCATGACAATTTCTTTAATTTTTGGATTATTCTGTAACAAATTTTAAGAATCAAAGGTCGAACTACTGAAATGGTAACATAAAAGTAAAATAAAGTAAAATTAGCATAATGAAATTTTTTGGGAATGCACCATATTTACCAGCATATTAGACAAAAAAAATATTGTTCAACCCCCGAGTATTATATATGAAGGTTTAACCTCAGAAACTTTCCCCACAGAAATGCTTTAAGTAACACTTGATGCATAAAAATGTAAAAAATATACAGTAGAAGGATAGAACACAAGAAAAGGCAATAGGCAACGGATGAGGAGCAGCTGATAAGGTTTGGAGGATTTAAATGTGAAGAGAAGATGAATGGATGTTAAGGTGTGATGGTGTATCAGAGGTAGTGACAATAGGAAGAATATTGGGTAATGGAGAAGAGAGGATTGGCTATTTGCATATGATGAGTGCAGTGCCAATAAAGTCCATCAAGTGAAAGGGGCACTGTATTCATTCAGGAGTATTTCATGTCCATATAAAACCAACCTCAAACAGTAGAACTCCAAGATAATTACAATCAGTATGATAAATGACAAGTATTTTCAAAGAGTACACATGACAGAATTGTTATGCTCAGAACAGAGTACTCTTAAAATTTAACTAAGATATAACTTCCCCTTAGAAAACATACTTACTGGGCTCACAAGTAACTTTGAGCAATAAAAACAAACACATCGAAGGATCTTTATTGTTTTTGTAATGAATCCAATGTGAAATACAGGTTTTGCCAGGTCAATGTGCCCAAAGTGACCAGGGCATTCTGTCATATTCCCTGAAAAAGATAGAAACATATTTTGTAGTAAGACAAATTTCTTACATGGATACATATTTTGTCATAGAAATAGAGCCCGTAATTAATTATAACTACAATAATACTGCTTCAGCGAATTCAGCGGGTCGATTCTGTAAATGTCATAGGCATCATAAGGGTGATAGCTATGTCAGCACCTTATGATGGCTATGACATTCGAGCGATCCTGTAAGCTACCGTCATAAGGCTTATGAGGCCTATGATGGACGACGAGTGAACAGTTGCGCATCGCCATGAAAATCTAGAATTTCGTATGTTGGTAGTCCCAAGAAAATGAGAAAAGCCAATGGGAGCCTTCGACACATTTCATCAGCTGTGGAATGTTTGTAAACAAGTAATGAAGATGCAGTCCGTTCAAGAGAGTATTAGAGTCAAATCTTTCGAAAGTAATTATTGCATGTCATGTACTGATGTTATTTTCATTCACAGATTCGTATTAATGTACCTGAATAGCAACTTAAGAACGAATGGGTTTTATAATGATGACAAATCCAACGTATAAGTAGTACGGTAAGTAAGCAGTGTATAAGTAGTACAGACGTTCTACAAAACGGATGTAATCTGAAATAGTCCACTAAAATATAATGCTGTCGTGAATGCGTACTGTTAGAAATACGATTTGATCATGTGTATGTTCTACAAAACAGATGTAATCTGAAACAGTCCACTAATGTGCAATGCGTAACAGGTATTGTGATAATTTAGTGTGCAAGGATTATTCTAAATGTCTGAGTCTGAAGTTCTATAAGGAGTGTAGTGTTTCTGGTACTTCATCACTATTATGATCATATGTTTTTTTGGGAGTAGATATTTTTCTTACTTATGGGTTCTGTATTTATATACCTCGTGTCTTCACTTACTGGAAGTAGCCCACGGACTTCATCCCATGTCCCTCTGTAAACCGACCAGTACAAATACCTTTCTAAATCGACTACTAGCTTCTAACATAGCTGTAATTTTAGTGTTAAATGTTTGTTTTATTCTGTCTCATATTTATTTATTTTATAAAATTTGATTTACAAAGTCTCATGAAAATGTTCATAGTTTTAGGCTAATTATAAAGATAATGAGTGTTGTTTACTCTTCTATACCTTTTGATTGCATTCTCATACTTTGTATTTTTGTAAAAGGGCTCCATGCCCGTAAATAAATACTATTATTATTAAAATATAGTGCTTTTGTAAATGCGTACAGTTAGAAATACGATTTGATCATGTATATGTTCTCTTAGCAGCTCATATGGCTTGTATTTTCATAATTTCATCGTACTAGCAGAGGAAATGATTAAGAGTGCATGAATAGAACTTAACTAGAATGTAGGATTAAAAGTGGGTATTTCATGAAGTCGGAGGATTGCTGAAAGAGATCAATCACAAGCAATCTTTAGGGGATATTCTGAGCTTACCGTGGTGTTTTTTTCATTATACCGTGGTGTGTTTTCATTATACCAAACAGTTGCTCAATACAGTTTCGCGTAATGGGACATGAATCTTATTGCCGTCTGAATAAATCATTGCTATTAGGTAAAAGTTGAATGCACTCATATGCACGGAACGTTCCGAGTTTTCAAATACTGGAATGAACATTTTGAAATCACGGAACCAACCTGCAAATAAACTGGCAAACTATAGTCTGCCTAATTATTATTAGTTTAGGGCTCAGCTGGGTGGTGATCTCGAGATCGCGAGCCAGCCCTTTTGAAATGCAGAAGAGTTCTAAAATATTCTTCACTTATTTCTAAAGGATGTGTGTATCCCTCAACTACCGGCGAATAAGACGAAATTGTCGTCGTTCTTGTCTTTGCCTTTGATTGCTCTGCAAAAAGCAAGGAATTAGAGCGCTTCCATTCTATCGATAATAAATATGTAAGGAGGATTTGCGTATCACAACACTACAGATTCACAATTTTAATTACAATATCGCTGTGCTTTTACCTGTCACCTTGTTCTCTGTCCTTTTTACAAAACAAAACCTCAAGATACCGTTTTTCAACAAAAACTCTCCTATTCTGAGTCCTTATGATGGCTATGACTGAGGTATGACGGAGAATTTTGACCGTCATACGCTATGATGGCGACGACGAAGTTATGATGCCTATGACATCTACAGAATCGCTCCTTATGACGGACCGTCATAAGTATGACGGTCCGTTATAAAACCAATGGTTATGACGCCTATGACATTTACAGAATTGACCCCCTGGCCTGACTTATATTCTCAAGAATAAGTAGATCTTTTCTGGCCAAATTTTATTACCAAATGTCTGAAGGTAAAGATATAGCAACATTATAGCAAAAAGAAAATAACACCGAATTTCAGTTTTAGTTCCACCAAATACGACTAAATAATTTCTCTCAAAGACCATATTTTAAGTCATGAGTGAACAACTGATCAGAATTCATTATGTCTCTGGCATTTAGTACCATGTGTTCACTCCATACTCCCATTTGAATCCATCTATAGGTACTTGAGAACATACTACTAGGAAAAAGAAATTACCAGCACAAGTTTGGCAGCGGGAATGTCGATCAATGACACCTTGCCGGGGATCCATAAGGCCACCAAGTTTAGGTCGCCCTCCCTCCATTGTCTCTGAGAATCTGATTCCGCTATCAGTAACTGACATACGGCGCTGAAAGAGCAAATGATCTCATGAAATAAAAGAAAACAAATAATCAAAAGTAATTAACATTATAAATTGTAAAAATTAGCATCAGGGTTGATTACATTGCACTAATAATATAAAATAAAAAATAGCAAAAAACAAACATTAACAAAGTTTCAAAATAGAGGTTAGTAAAAATCCTATTCAAATTAAGATAAGTAATGAAGTTTCACGGAAACCAATTAGATCTATCCAAAATTGGCAAAACCTATACCTATATCTGAATCACAACCACTTCCTTCACTCAAGATGGTTCCACAAACTAGTCACAAAAACAAGTTCATTTTTCAGCGAGGAAGGCATAAGCATTCCAAGAGCATCTTTGAACCCACTGCTGATAATTACTCGATTCCCGGGTAAATACGTAAGAGTTAAAACCAAAGCGCATTCACGCAGCGTGAAACAACAATTAGGTACCACTGCCGTGGCAGTGGGTATACCCTAATACGCACGTGGAGTGTTAATAAAACAATGATTTTTAAATGTTGATTGTCCGTATTAAATATTTTAGGTCCTAGAAGGATGTACGATGAATGGGTTGGTGTTCATTTTGCTTAGATTGTATACATGGTGAGGGGTGTAGCTTACTAAACATTAGTACAAATTTGCTAATAATTCACCATACCCCTCTAACCAAGCGCAGCCGTTTTTTCATTAAAATGGATAAAAGTAAACTAATAACAATACTTTTTACAATAAATTCAAAACAACATTAACTAAAAGATAGGACTTCAAATACATTTTAAGATAAACAATTGAAGTTGGTGTTCAAGTTAACGCCTTCACACGGAACAATAAACACCACTGACATCCTAAACGACAAACACGAAAAATGCTGACCGAACTTAATCACACACAACACTACCTAAATACGCAAGGGAAGAATAGGAGATTGTCGGTGCATTATACCGTCCACCTTTTCTAATTAACTTATTTTTCAAGTTCCTGAAAAACTATAAGACGCTTTGACGCATGCATCTACTTCTCATCGACATTCTTGCGTCCCACTGATAGCCAAAAATCGTGCACCTATTTTGTTAATACATTTTTCTGATGGTTAGGATAACATTTAAAGACATTATTTCAAAGGTTACAAAATTCTAATGTTGGTTGGACAAACCCACTAAGGTGAATAAGTACCTACCTACTAACTGTTATCGATACTCCTAGAGTAAATCATAAATTGTTGTTTATATTGTGTAAGTAACGACTATGCGATAGGAGAAGTAAACAAAACGTAAGTCCCCCCATATGCACACAATTATCATCCCTATCAAGACGACGGAAAAAGTGCTACCCATGACCTTCCCAATTAGGTCATGGCAAAACAGGAAACTAGTGATATTAAGAACGACATACGACACATTTGAATCCATGAAAAGTTACTCACGATTTCATCTGGACTTATTATGCCAAACTGCACACGTTTCACAGTCCGAAGTGGGGCTTTAGAATCTGTACATAACGCCATTTTGCAGAACTTTTAACTCATACAATAGGCGGACAATTCAGCTACACAAGACACCCTTGAGTACGTACAACAACACTCTGTAGCACCACCTTCTTTAAGGTGTATTACTACCACAAACACTTAAGTTCTTCAGGTAACAAACACCTGGAATTATTACGCTACTTCCCAGGAGAGACCAATACTGTTATGGCGCAACACAATGGCCAGAACTCCACAGGGATCTGCGTGGATCTGCGCGCCATCTGTGCTCTCTGTCGGAATTATATATCTATTAGCCTGAGATACAACCACCATCTACTGATATAAATTTGAACGACAATTGAGAAACCAATGAAAACCCTCCTGACGCATACTACCAATTCAAATACTTTTCTCAGGACGTCAATGAAATAAATGGTATTAATTCAAACTTTTATGCCCGATTTTTAATATATTATTGCATCAAATGAACTTCATAATTAATTTTAGGAATACCTTAGATGACTTTAAGCTTTGCCTTGAAAACGCCATCCATACATGTCCTTATTGCACTGGCATAGGTGGAAAAAACTGCCAATGACGTGTGTTGTGACATATGAACCCTTCCTTATTAATTCAGGTAACTGCTTCATCAGTGAAGTTGTAAAAACTCATGCAAATTTCCTTGAATTTATGCACTCTTGACTCTTTTAATGTTTATGTGGATATTTTATTACAAAATACATTTTCCAATTAAAATCCACCAGAAATATTCTTGGGTTGCAAAGCGAGGTATTTCTCATAATTTTATCGTGGTACCTCGCAAGGATATACCCCTACAAAATGCAAAAAACTGAATCAAACTAAAAAAATCTCATTATTACTTATACTTTGATTTTATACACCCAATATACGGAAATTTACCACAGAAAGCTGATTATGGTACTCTTACCATCTTAATTTGCGGTGGCCTAGTGTGTAGAGCACTGCGCTACTAACTGGTGGGTCCCAAGTTCAAATCCCGGGCAAGAGCCTTTCTGGACCCACCTAAAATCCACGCAGTTATATTTTCCTCATATGTTAGTGTTGTGGGAAATTGCTGGTGGCCCAGGGAAAGGAACTACCCACCCTACCTTGAATGTGTTAATTTCACTTGCCAATTGTACAGCGTGAGTTCTACCCTCATCTATCAAAAACCAACACATTTTTATCTTGTGGTACCTATCTATTGAGATCTTTCAGCAAGATTGTATAATATTATACATATACTGTAGCATATTTAGCCTGGTCCTTTGTTTGGGCTACTAATCATTTTATAACATGCACTAAGTCTGACATAAAATAGTGCCTAAATGGATCTCTGATAAATTTTGCCTTTCTTAACAAGTTGATCAAACAACATTCAATTCTTGTCGGCTACCAATGAGGAATATTTGAAATCGAACTGCAAATCTTCAAAATATTTTCACCAAAAGACAGAAAGAGCGAAATGTATTTACATTGGTAGGATATCAAATGCTTAGATTCTTAGACTCATGGGAAATTATCTATTCACCATACATCATGGATTTTGCGGATAATCCACGATTTTTAATGAAAATTCCTTTGCCAATGGCGTGAATACTTGGGACTTGTCCTTAGATTGTGGCTACCCTAACCTTAAGTACAAGCATGATGGCTTGCCGGTCTGGCAACCCAAAGGTGGTAGTTTTCAATCCGGCTATGGTTTTGGATGTCATATTTCTCTCAAATTAAATGTAATTTAGGCTGGAGGACCCCAAACTACACGATTCTACAAATTATAATAAAGGTAATCCCCAATGGAATGCAAGCCATTGCCCCATTAGGTTTCATCCTCCAATCCATAGCATTGCACACTGATTAGCAAATTATCCCCAGATCTGCCAGCTAACGTATAAATAATTATACATTCTTCCCATACCTACACCAATCTCTGCTGCACCAAAGTAAAAATTGTGGGTTTGTCAAAATGGATGAAAAATTCGTACTCAGATTTCAGAATTAGTCTGATCAATTTTGAAAGACTGAGCTCTTAAAGAAGAAATGTGTAAATTATGAATATTTTAACACAAATGTGTACTCCTCGTGTGTCCCTCCCTCCTATGTGAAGTATGCCAACCCTTGCTAAGCATGACCTAATGAACCCTCAACATGCACTTGAACTATCTCTCTAAAACCTTGGCACTAACTACAGTTCAGGAATTAAGAGATTTCCAATTAGATTCTAAATTTTAATGACCACTTCCAGTATATTATGCCAAGATATGATTCAAATATGAAGTAAACCTTAGAAAATGTGCAGTAAACTTCCAAGTCTTCTGAACTTGAAGATGTGCAAAGCCATTAAAGCTAAATTTACAAACTCCATATTCACATTTTATTTAGTCATTTCTAAAATAAGTCACTTTCTACCTTTGTAATTATAATTCAATAACAACATTCTATATTTTAAAAATCGAAATATTCAATACACTGATGCAAAATTTAGAGAATGTAATCCTAGTCAGTCCACTAGTGGCACACTTGCACTCTTGGACATCTTTCTAAAAGTGCTTAGCCACTTATAGAGAACATTTAATTTTGGGGGATACAATGATGCAATAGAAATTTGCAAACAGTTGCCACTTCTACTTTTAAATCATAAATAAATGAATAAACACAATCATTCACTTCTGTAATCAAGTGTTCTTTGATCATCAAAATACAACTGCATTCACAAAATTCAATAAACATTTCAGAAAACAATTATGCCACTGAACCATCCATCAATTTTATACCTATAAAAGAAGGAGGTATCCAGTATTACAGTGCAAATGGACAAAGGCACAACTTACACTTTCATTGTGGATTGCTATCATATATGAGAGCATATCCCTCAGTTTAGCATAACAAACCAGGATTAAGTGACTAGAAAAAACAGCAAAAGATACATTGTGCAGGCCAAATATAATCAACCTTTGGTAGAATAGCACTTAAAAAATCACAAGGATTAAACATTTTCTTTAAGAAATGCAGAATTCCTTCCATGACAATGACTTTCTACACCATTTTTACAGTATATTGTGATGTCATGCTGTTTAAATTCTTAATATTGTCTTCAGAGGGTCATGTGGCATTGAAACAAAAAACTGTTGATTCCATATGATGAATAATGATGTTAAGCACCCAAGATATAGCTCCCTTGGGTTCCTCCATTATATACAATATGTACAATGTTACAGATCATTAAGGGTCGTAAATAAAATGGGTTATGCAAGGGCCTTGGTGCGAAAAGGTTAAATGGCACACAAATGATACTTTAATTGCTTAGTATGTAACACAGTAAAAAACTGTGCTTTCTCACTGAAAACCATAAGTCAAATACCTAATAGCATTCACATTGTTATAAACAATTCATGTCAACATATACCTAAGATATTTTTGGGCAAAAACATGCTCTACATCAAACTACTATGATTATACCCATTATTCCCAAAAAAATACAAATGCTATATGCACTAGTGCCATAGCAAGTTATTTTTACCAGGATACTTGGTATATAGAGAAATTTCAATACACTGAGTTATCTATAACAAAAAAATTAGCTACCAACAGCAAAACACATCAAAGATAATCATTCTCAAAGCATTTATTAATATTGTTAATATTTATTTTCAATAAATTAATAACTTTGCCTTAGTAAAAGTAGTATATATGTATATAACAAAATAAAAAAAAGATGATGCGACAGAATAAAATATCTCAAAAAATCATAAGGAGCTCATCCAAAGATAAATAATTTTCATCAATATCAATAGTACAAAAGTGAACACATTTCTCATGGGTAGAAAAGATAAACAAGAAAGTCCTCAAAAGATCATGGAAAACTACACGGTCAGTACTTTTTCACCAAAAATAAATGCCACACAAACATTTAGGACATAAGTATGCTTTCCTAGCAAAATCCAACTGATTTCTTGAATCAAAGAGAACTACTGCTGTGATCAATACTGTGCTACACAACTATAATATTTCGTACATCGACCTATTATGTACAATTCTCAAATAAAAAAAATCATAGGAAACTGAGAGCAACATACTTATGTTTGACTTCCAATATTTAAATGCACATTTCACCATATTATTCCATGATGAAGAAATAAGAAAAAATCAATAGTATTCCAGTTTTGTGAAGCATAAATCCTCCACACATTATACTATTATCAACATAGTAATTTAATAGGGTAAAAAATAATTCTTAGTAAGAATAAATGCACTATATCAATAGTGCTATAAAACTTGAAAGGGATTTGCTGGAGTGGTTTCTCAGATTTCAATGTTATGATGTAGACATAAGTTAGCTTATTTAATATTAATGGGAGGCTTCATAAAACCTTTCAATCCACACTTAAACAACTTTTTTTGAATATGCCTTCGCATGGATTGATACTCTTAAATTTAGGTATTCCACTGACTTTAAAGTCAATTTTTTATCAAATTTTAGTGGTGTTCATTCCAGTTCTTCTTTTCTTCATTTAGGTTGGTAACCGTGACTGTGGGACAAACCCTAGAGAAGTACACATTTTCGTTGTCTGCGTTTTTGAGGTTCGGGTCGAAGAACTGCTCTCACAGCCTCATCAAATACCTAAAAAGAAAACATGAAATTTTCCAGATGAAGCTAACATGGGATGTCTGTCTATATGGCCTTTCTATGACAATTAGAAAGGTGGAAAGGGAATGAATAAAGAGAGAGATTGGTTTGCTTACATGGATCATAGGAAGAAAGAACTATTTATCAAACTCATACCTGAACAAACAACTGGTTCATAAACCACAGAATATCACAGTTCATTTGGACAAAATGCGCCATTTGTTTAAAATTAAGCATTGATTAGTTGCTACATTTAATATACTACCTTGTATTGTAATAATGAATGTAAATTATCCTAAACTAATTTTCAGTCTTAAAAATATTTTGAGGTTCGCTGCAAATTACGTTACAGATAGAAGTATGTGTTGCTCAATATCGATTACCTATAACACTTGGGGCAGATTGATTTTCAAACTACTTTATGAACTGACTAAGGTATAGCATTGTAATCCCGGTGTGATGAACTATCATCTCTCTGATAACACATTCATTTCAATTGATGCCGTTAAGTAAATGTTATAGCTCTCTGACAACTTCATGGAGGAGGTGGAGTTTTCATGTTGATATGTTGTCTCAGTTCTTCTTTGTCAGCTAATAAATTTCACTGCACTGTTCAATAACCTCATTTAACACCTTAGTTATGTGCATCATAATCTCCTAGGTATGACTGCACTAGAAACAGACAACAAGAATGAAAAAGTGGAAGACCACAATGATGATGTCATAGGAAGTAATAAAACATGTACGAAAAGAAGAAAACTTTATTATTTCAGGAGATTGAAACACTATCATCGATGAAGATCACAGTGGGAGAATAATTGGGAAATGTGAATTAGGAAATCAAAATGTGAGAGAAGAAAAACTACTAGAACTGAGCAAGTTAGAGATAGAAAATATATTGTTTAAAACCCATGATCGGAGAAAATATACCAGGAAAATTCATGGAGATCAAAGAAGACTTCAGATTGACTTCATTTTAGTCAAGCAAAGATTCAAGAACCAGTAAAGGACTGCAAACGCTACCAAGGGCCAATGCTATTCATTTGATTCCTTGTCTTCCAGCGGTAAGACTGCTGTGTCTACAAGTTCTTCGATCAGATTGTTTTTTGAAGTTTTTTTCACCACTGAATTGGTTATGCTAATTTCAGAAGAAACCAATCAGTTTTATAAATACATGATCGAGCATTTTTCAGAATTTGTTGTGTTGCAATTGAAAACTAGGAAAGAAAGTACTTATAAGGAAATGTATTGCTTTCTTGCCATTTTTTTATTGATGAACCTTGCGAAAAAATTCCACGAACAAAGGTCCAGGGATATTTTGATGGAGACCTCTATTTTTGGTGATTTGATGTCTAGAGATAAATATTTATGATTCTGAGATAGCCTTGTTTTTCAGGTACTAATCAATGAAATGGGAGTCGTGGTGGACTAGTGGGTAGAGCACTGAGCTACTGACCGGAGGGTCCCGGGTTCACATCCTGGGCAAGAGCCTTTCTGGACACCCCCCATCTAAAATCCTCACGATTCAATTTTCTGAATGTCAGAACTTCGTTGGAAATCCAGGTGGCCCAGGGAAAGGAACTGGCCCCCCTACCCTGAACCTGTGAATTTCACATGCCATTGGCTTAGTACGGAGCCAGCTATACTCTCACCTATCACACACCAACCTTCGGGTTGAATCACTGAGTGAGTGATTAATACTCTGCTAGTAATCAAACAAATAAGGGAGATCGACTTTACAAAATTCACCCATGGTAGCCCTGATTATTTGCTGTAATAAAGGATCTGCCTTAAATCCATTAATATTAATGCTAGAATTTCATTTAAAATTTCCAAGCGCTCAGCAAAACACTGAGTTAGGTCTCAAAATGGTGGGAACGGCATACCTGTCTACTTCCTCCCCACGAGAGATCTCCGGCCAGGGGAGTAAAGAAACCTCTTACGCTATACATAACACAGGAAAAATTCCCTTCCTAAGGCTCCAGTGCGAAAGGGTTAATTTTGGCACACAGCTCCTAAAGGTTGCCCATCCCTGGAATAGACTATTCTCCTGAGCAGAATGGAGCCAGGCCCTTTGAAAGTGAGGGGATTGAGATCAAGACACTGTCGCCACCTACAGGCCATAACAATTCTAATGTACGACACTGTCATTATTAACAATGAACATGTAGTGATTCTGAGATTTAAAATAACTGCTGTACTGTGCTTGTGCTCTCCTTGGAAATTTAGTTTTTACTAGAGATGCGTGAATACTACCCTCGAATACTAGAAAGTATTCAATGCTCGAGATCTTGAATAATTATGCTAATTACCCTATGTTTGGCATGTTGACGAACTTCATCATTTAATTCAAAACTGGACAAAACGTGGTGTATTAACACTTTCTGCTCACTTATTACGGCTCATATTCTTTTATATAGAAATATATAAAAGTTAAAAAAATTCAACAGTTCATAATTGGTAGAAAAATTATTTTATCACTTATTTTAAAATTTAAAACCACAATTATAATTTTTAATTTAATCGACATGTAGCTTTTTACTTCAACAGGCAACAAATTAATTTGCAGAATAACATTTACCATATCAATTGCAATTCTAGTATTCGAGGCATTCAAAATTCGACCCATCTCTAGTTCTTTCCATCCAATTAGATTTTGGTCAGTAGAAAGCTTAGATTGGAAACTTTCCCCAAACAAGGCACCCTAATGTATAGACACACCCCAGACTGACTACTTACTTTTCTCATTTTGCATACCATACTGCAGCTATCCTTCTACTAAAAATTACTCTCGAACAATCCACCATATCCAATGATCTTACATTGCACACAAATACACAAACAACTTTATACTCCCATTTTTCAAATCCCTTTACACATTTTTAACTTTCTTGACCTCACAGTCACCTCATAATGCATGTCACTAAGATACATGGTCCCATTTGTTATTCTTATTCTCTGATTCATTTCGCACTATTGCTGGTAAAGCTTATTTAAATTAAGAACAATAAATTCATGTATATGTTAAAGGCATTACCCTCACCACTTCTGGATGCAATCGACAGGGCCAACTAATAGTGGGACACTCCCCATAGTCACCAAGTAGCTTGCGTTTGAAATCTTGGCCATATCTCGAATACATAACCAAGGAGTCACATAGTATAAACACAAATGGTTCAAAAATGTAGTGTGTTAAACCCCTGATAACCGCATTCATCATTTATACTAGTGTTATCTCACCTGGGGGCTCTATAGTTGAGACATACGAGTAAAACTTAGTGAAAACATTCAATGATATTGTAACAAGCGATTCAGACACACTAAATTTTCAAACCATTAGTGCTTATACCACATGACTCCTTGGTTACCTATTCAAGATAATCCTGATGGATTTAAGCACCCTCCCCCCAAGATTCATATTTTTTATCCATGTCCATATTTTTGTATGAAAAGATAATAGGACACTCTTACACTAATGGCTTTTTCACCAAATAATACATCATTGTAAAATTTTCAAGAATCAATTTTGAATCATACTGACATTTTGAGGAATAGAAAGAATAAAGAAACACCTGTTTAAGTCCTCGCTGGGTTAGCGCTGAGCATTCCATGTACTTCACTGCACGGATTTTGTTTGCCAATTTCTGTCCTTGTTCTCTCTTAACTGGAGATAAGCCTTGCTCAGCAAGAAGAAGCAACTGCTCCTTGTCATCTCTTAGATCTATTTTAGTACCTGGAAAGTAATAATTAGACAGGATTAAAGGAAGGAAGAACATAACTACTATGACCACTCCCAGGTCTTAAAAAGGAGCCGTTAAAATGACATTTATTGTACAAATGAATGAAACTCATCAATGATATCATTGTTCAAAAGAGATTCATTTTCTTAAAAAAGCCCATTTAGTGAACAGTATATTTGCTCGGGCACTATAATGACACGACAGACACGAAGCACAGAAACAATAAAAAATTATAGCATCAGTCATGTCTGCAGATAAATCATTTACTGAACACTTTACTGAATATATCATTTACTGAAAAACAACTCCAGGTGTCCATACACAAAGGATTCCATGTGGGCGTGGGGGAAGAAATATGGAACCGACGAGTCTTTTCTGCAATACTTTTTACTACCTAATTTTGACTAAAAAGAATATCCATTCTCAAGGAGACTTACCAACGAGAATCATTGGTGCGTCGGGACAATGATGTTTGATTTCCGGATACCACTTCGACGTTACATTTTCAAAAGACGATGGACTGATGACACTAAAGCAGATGAGAAATACATCTGTCTGCAAAACGAAGAAAACAAATCACTGTTAAGAAATGGCATAAATGATCTAAATTACACAGTTGGAGCTCGAATGTCTCATTCTCTAATTAAAATGCATAGAAGTTATCCGCTGAATGAATTAGCGTTAAGACTAGGGAATAACGTGCGATTAAGTAAAAGCGGGAATAAATACCTGGGGGTACGATAACGGACGAAGCCGGTCATAATCTTCTTGTCCTGCAGTATCCCATAGTCCTAAACTGACAGGGATTCCGTCAACAACCATTGGCGCCGAGTAGTTGTCAAACCTATAACATAATCCATTGCGACAGCTTTAGCAACAACTCCATATAAACAGTGAAGTTTAAATCGCCTATATTTAAACTTACACAGTGGGCACATATTCTCCGGGGAAACTGTCGGTGGTGTACGATATCAGCATGCAGGTTTTGCCGACTGTACCATCTCCGACAACAACACACTTAATAGGCCGCCCTGAAGACATTACCTTTTAAGTATTTTAATGGTGACTGAAAACGGAGAAAATACGCAGGATTAATTTCCACATGGATGAATATTACCACATTACAGGGTAGTAAATATAATTAAATACACAATGATGACTAATACAGGGACCACAATATTTAGCTTAATACGTGAATGGATGTCAATTTACAAAAAAACACTTAAACCTTAAAGAAATTTACTCACTGTAGAAACGTATTCGCGGGAATAAATATTATTTTGACTGTACCATAAGCCACATTCACTAATAATCGTAGAAGTCCTCAAAACGCCATTTTTGCGGATGTACATACAATTTACAGTCACAACAGGCAACGTTTGAAAGTTGAACAAAATGATTTCGGGGATGGCCACAGACTTACCAACGCGCAAGAATAAAATGGTAGAAGCATTCTCCTTTGAAATAACCAACTGGTTGCACGGACTTGGTATCGTGTAAAAATTGAGGTAACAGCCAGATAAATGTTCACAAAGTCAAATACATATATAAAACACATGGTCTTCCCTTTATAGTAATATATTACCGGCAATGGTGTAGGAGTTCTTTGAACCCCGCCCCCATTGCGAGGGACCAGCGAAACTTTGAATGATATAAATAGCATAGTAAAATTCTCATTTCTTTTTCTCAACTATTGGTCTCCTGAAAATTATTTACGGTTGGGTGACTATGCTCTAAAAGGTATTTATTATCTATAAGTGTAAATTCCATATGAATTATAGTCAACATGGGGCTGGAAATCGTAAAGAAAATTAGGTAAGTTCATAGGATATCATGGGAGTGGAGACCACATAAAATTTTCAACTATAAGTAACAAAAGATGATGTACCCTAAATTAAACATCATTTTCCATCTTTCAGTCGTATTATTTAATTTCGAAAAATAGTTTATTTGGTTTTATTATACTCCGCTTATATTTTAGTTTACTTGTATATGGGTACAAAGAAATCATGTAAGGGATTAGGGCCCTCTAAGGTTTATTTCGTTAAAAAAAATTGGAATGGTTATGTTTCAGGGGAAGTAGTAGTAGTGGTAAGAGCAGCACTATTTCTCCCTCTTCTATAAGATATTGATAATAGATATATTTCCTCTGGCCCCAATGCCCATTAGAACCACTACTCTTAGAGATACACATGTAAATATTTAAATTGATGAATCCTTTGGTAATCCCCATCAATGATACTGCTCAGCACCTCACATCCTGCAACTGCCTGCATTGTAAAACTTGGCCATTTATGAATGATTACCTTCAGCACCACAATCATAGGCACCCCATCACCTCTTGTCCACTCCGTATCCTAGCCAACTGCCTTTCTAAAAATGTGGTATACACACATACATGCAATCGTTGCTCATCTTTCTACATTGGCAATTGGATAATTATATCTTATCCCTCAGAATCAATAACCACTGTTCCTCTACCCAATCTTCCCATTATTCTGCTGTCTCTTTGCAATCAATGGGGGCATTTACTCAGAACCAAAATTGCTATTTTGCACAGGAAATTGTTTGATGGTAACGAAAAATGAAATTTAGTGAAAAAATCAATTAAAGAAAATTGGCAATATTTCAGAAAATAAAATTTAATGCAACCAGTTTCGATGTACTACATCATCATATCTTCTAACCAGAGCCATTCACTCATAATTCCAAAATTAAAATAAGCAAAAGGGGGTGCCCACCGAATGAGCTGAGTTAATGATATCTATGTCATCCACCTCCCACTCTTGACTGTTTTTAGGGAAAGGGAAGGGAGTGGAGATGGGGTGGAAGATCTGATTCTACAGATCCTGTCGCAACCACTTCTATTGGCAGAGTCAGCTGTGTGTCCCCCATTGTAATTAGGTAAAGGAGCTTCAATGGTCTCAGATGTGATTTGACAAAGTGGATGACGTACATGTCCTTTGCACACCCACTTTTCTGAAAGGACTAAAAACATCAGGTTTTCACCAAATTATAACTCAAGAACTAATTGACAGATCGAAGAATGGAAAACTACAGATCTTTCTGTTTTACAAACTCTTTCAGATTCTTCAAGAAGTTTTCTCGGGTTCTCCACCGGGTAAGGACGTCCATTTCAGCCGACGTTTTGATCCTCAACTCAAGGATCATCTTCAGGGCGAGAGGGTCATCTTCATCTCACCCTAAAGATGACCCTCGAGTCAAAACTTCAGCCGAAATGGATGCTCTTACCCGGTGGACAACCTGAGAAAACTCCTTGAAGCAGATACGCCAGGAAAGCACAAATTCCTACTTCTATCAGATTCAACAATTAAAAAATATGACAAATGACCCCATTCACCACCACCTTTCCTTTGATAAGTGTTTCCTAAGAACTCCTTTAGGTGAGAAATATGATCAGCTACAGTTCTTAAGGTGTAACACCTTCTTTGGCCTTTCGTGCATTACGAAGGCATCCAAAAGAAAGGTTGCAGAAACCACCTTGGTATAAACGTATGACATATAGTCTTACACAACATTTCATTGCAACCTTATTCTGTATTGCCGCCGCAACATTGTAGCAACATGGTAACATTACCAAAGTTTCCAAGACTTAAATGCAATGTTAATACAAGCTTACTTGCTGACTGCGATGTATTATTCCAATAAATAGAAAGTAAAGGCCAATTACTGTAGCATTCTCAGCTAAAGAAAGTTTAAGACATCATACCTGCATCATGGAGGTTTAAATTTAATCCTATTATAATATGGTGACCTAAATTATCTAATGGCACACCTCATATCTTTGATGGTGGATCTAAGACATTTCTAATATTAGATTTTTAATGTGAGAATATGAAAAAAACGGCACAATTTGGGTTCATGTTAAAACTTTTGAAACATTCCATTCTATACCTTCTGAAAAATAGAAGTTGGTGCTGAAGATTTTCCTTTGATCCCTACATTCTTAAAGTACAAGTTGGTAACTCAAATATGCACAGCATTTGAAAGTGTGTAGGATTTTGCAGCGAGGATGATCTGCAATAGTCATTTTTGGGAGCAGCTGTGTGAGGCACCTTGTAGACCAAGCTTTTGCATCCTTTCCAGGTCGCATGACTAATCCATATGAAAATGACTAATGCACATGCATAACATTTGGTAACATGGAATATTTCTTCAGAAACAAAGAAGCGATTGAAATACCACAAAAGGTCACACCAATTTATTTTCTAAAGAATACAAAATATATTTAGTTCTACTTTAGTACATAAAACCATTGTTCTACATAAACTTGCTAAGAACACATAGGTAACAGTTTGTTGTCATAAACGCAAATGCAAAGATACTGGAACAACGTTCGATGAGGTTTTTTTTTTCCATAGTACCGAAGCAGCATCATATGGCAGTTATACGTAGGCCCAATGTCATTTTAACATCAGCTGATAATGTCCATATAAAAATGACATATAAATGATATCTTTCTCCAATGTAAAATTGATATCGCCGATCATATCTTAGTGATATTTAATAGATGTCGTTTTAAATGCAAACATGATGTCAGCTGAGCTGACTAATAAAGGGCATAAAAATGATCATACTTTTCTGGTCACTGGAATTTATAATTCTGAGTATTCAAATTTTCCTCGTTAGAGGGACGTCGTGGAGAAGAAAGTAAAAAAATTTGTGATTGGTTTGAACATCAGAAACCATTTGGAGGCCTACATATAAAATAAGAAATATAATTATTTAAGGATTTGATGTTTGCTTACAAATTGTTATGTGGCAGGCTTGGAATATCCTACATTTACCGCCAAGCGCGGCTTTAGCACTGGATGGGGTTCACCTTTGGTCGCGGCTTCTTTGAAGCCCTTTCTCCCTTGTGTTGCCATCCTTGAAGGACTGCGAGGGCTCAACATCTAGTAGCTTGAACCTCGGTAAAATTGCCATGAGAATTAGGGATCCTGGGTAGCGTAGTGGCCTGCGCAGTGGCCCGGAAAGCCAAAGGTCCGTGGTTTAATTTCTGGTCCAGGTGAATTTTTCGCATGGCAATTGATGTGAACCCCCCATATTGGGTTATAACTCCAATAACTTCAACAGAAAACGAGTTTGAAATATTTTAATTCAATGATAACGCTTAAAGTTATGCATCTTTCACTAGGGGAAGTTGGGTCAGGAGTAAAGTAGGTATCTCATATCTATCATAAACACTTAAAATTACTCGTTCCTTAACAAGGTGAGTTGGGTCAGGGGTTATGTGCAGGGCTCTCAAGGTGAACATTCTTAGATTGAAACTACCTCTCCCCTTTTATTTTTCCATTGCAGTTATATTGTACGATTGTCCCTAATTATAAATATTTTTAAATGTTCAACCAGGATACATTTTGACTATCTTACTTATTAAATCATCCCAATATCATGTTTATGAAAAATCAGTCCATGGTAATATCAAACATACGTTGGCCCAATATCATTTTTATGACACTGTATAGTGGTGAAAGATGTCTTTTTATCATCATATTTATATCAGCCCAATATCGTCAGGAAATGTCATTTTTGAATGGCAAATGTTATCACTTTTGACATTTGCCGATATTGATAGCCAATATCGGATTGACCAATAAGTGATATGTGACGGTGTAAAAATGATATTGGGCCGATATCATGATGCTGCTTGGGTAGTATCTTGATAGGCGATAGAAAGAAAAACTAAAGCTAACAGTTACCAATATGGACGAATCAACCATGATGCCAGGTGCGTAAGCAAATAAATTCATTCCTATCATGTGCTTCATTGCTTGGTCTTTTTTTATGTACACTGTTCATGGTGACTGAACTCCTTCAACTTTCTTGGAAATAACATGAATTAAATTGAATTTTGTCAAGTTTCCTTGGCAATATTAGATGCATTACTATAAATTTTATCGGCACAAAAATATTATATTGAGAAATTAACAGTTGAAGCATTAAAATCTTGCTTATATTCAATCACACACTATATTCTCAACTTAGTCACAATGCAGTAACTGCAGTATTTACACATTTGATGCATAATTTAACATTTCCACATATTCAACTCTATATAGGTACATACTGTTTATAAATGCATTAAAATAACTTACTGAACAGCTCAGCTAATTTTCAGTGTTAAATAACTTTCTTATGTTATAAATATATAAAATTCCAACATTATAATAAAATTATTTTCTCACACCCAACATTACTATCAAATTTTCCCACAAAAATATTCTATTTTAATACGACATTGACATTAGCAAACAATAAATAAATGCACAGGTGTAGCATATACGCAGTCAACATGAGATACAGTGCTAACAAGGGTTAACAATAATAGCTTTAAACATTTATGCTTCACTAAACCCTAATAACAACAAAAGAATATTAAGATACAACGAGGCTGGCAAATATGTATACCTATTTCAACAGAATACTTACTTAACCACAGCCTCTATGAAATATTACCTATGAGCTACACAATAGCCAACAACATTTTGCACGGGGGTATCTTCACAAAGTACAAGTACAAGTCATACATACAAGTGCAAATGCCATGTGGATAGGAGCTGACAAAAAGATCAGTGAGGGGAAAATGAGGGATAATATGGGAGTTAGTTGAGTTTTCGATGACATCACAATGTTATCTTCTTAACTAAAGTTATAGAGCTTATAGAGCTATGATAAGGGGCAAATAAGCCTTAGAACACATCACATCATTTCGAAAAATTATATGAATGATGACCACTCAATCATTATCACATGGATATTCAAATGCTTTTATACAGCAATCGAGGATACATGAATGAAAACATAGAAAAACATGGTAGTGAAGGCTGTTCGGGTGCTCTGATGGGTCAATTCCTTCATCGCCACTGATGTTTCGACACTCAGCCCTGAGGATGGAGAATGACTCATTATTCTAAATGTCGACAACGATGAAGGAATTGACCTGGTGGAGCACCCAAACAGCCATCACTACCAGCATATGCCGGGAAAACTTGCAATCTTTTTTCATAGAAAAACATATATGTATATTGAAATCATTAGGTCAATACTGGGGGATTAATCTCTATTAAAATATTATTCATGGAACTGGCATTTTTGAAGTTCTTGAGTAATTACTAAGATGCTACTGCTGTATTAGGGAAGGTCTTTTTGTACCACGAATCCTGCTGGGAATGGTGAGAGCCAAGTTCATCCTGAATTTGTTTTACAGTAGAGCACAAATTATCCGTGGTAATGGAGGGGGAGGCCTAATCATATAATCAAAAGTGACGGATAATCCGTTCATAATCACTTTCCTATTAGATTTGACCTTGATTAAGGTTTAACCTTAAGTTTTCAATGCCATGCTTTCTCCATGTCTTTTGTACCTGCTCCATTGAAGTAATCGTAGTTTTCTTACAATTTTGGTAACCAGCCATTAGTTCATTAACATTATTTCTCCAGAACATTTAAACATTTTAAATATTATAATGTCTGCCGAATATGTACATAGAATACACTACATCAGTTCGTGGAACATAAAGTGGTAAATCTTAATCTCAGACGCACAATGAGTCCCTTTTTTAAATACCTACTAACAATATATTCCTAGCAGTAAGTGTAAGTGATGATTACAACGTATTCCACTCATCATGAGTTATCTGAGTCTATACCGATCAGAAAAATTTGTGTCATATTTCTTAACTTCCAAGTTTTATATCAAGGTAGCTGATGCGTAACTACCATTCGTGTGAGTGGTCGGAGTCCAATGACTCCACCCCAAGCTACAGCTGACATAAGATTATGTCTCTTTGGTGAAGATGAGAGGTTTGGGAGTTCCGAGTTCCCTAACCTTTAGTGCTTACTCATCCCAATCTCAAAGTAAACAAGTCAAGGTTGCAGACCTGCCCGATGTGTTTAAGCATGGCGGCATGTGTGGCATCATTAGTTAACTTCTCAGAAATATCTAATACAATGCGCTTCCTCTTTAGCAGGGCTTGGAACCATTTGGGATGAAACGAAAAAATTATCCCAGGGACGAAGGTTTTGATGGGATAGGGTGCAAATTTTAGGACGCAGAATTTTATGGGATGGGATGAGACGAAAATTTTGGGACGAGGGCATTTTCATTCTAAGCCCTGCTATTTAGCAAATAATTAGATATTCGAATCAATCATATTTCTGACAGAAATATCAAATCAAATATAAAATGGCCATGGAAGCAATATAAACTCGCTCACCTGGGGCGTAAAAATAGTGAGCTGTTATTCAGGAAACTCACCATAACACAATGTTCTCGTGTGTGTTCTTGGATTCCCTGCTGCAGGAAAATCTTTTGATCGGTCAAAAGGTAGCAATTTTTGTGGACTTGAACACAGCCGGCCTCTGTCCGTGGAAGCTAACAGAAGAGGGAGGGGAGGGCAGGAAAGGGATAGTAGGGAAGGGAGTGGGGGTCTTGTTGAGGTAGTGATAGACGAATAATCCCACGGTTGGTTAATCGAACGTCAGATAACTGGTGCTCTACAGTATTTTTAATTTTCTATGCCCTTGAAATTACATCAGATAAGTCATCACCACTTGGACTGGGTAATTCACCTAAATCAAAAAGACCAATCAATTTCAGATTAAATAAGATAATAGTCATCAGTTTATGGACCATCCAGCAACACAGCAGCAGCAAAACAAAATATTCTATTATCACTTGAGCAATAAAAAAAAGATAAATGCACAATGAAGATCAATATTGATATAAGAATTAAAAGTATCATTGAAAATTGCATCCAAATAAAAAAAATATGAATTATGTGTTACTTAAAAGATATTTTTCTACAGGGAGTGGCAGTTACTTCAAAATAAATTTTTGTGACTAAAATATATAATATGATTCATGTATATACATGTCAGTTATGGGTTTAAGTTGACTGTATGTACCCAGGAATCTGATTAAGGAGATGGGTCCTAAAAAGTCTTTCTCACAGGAGGGACCATCCCAGAGAGACACCCCATTAATCTTGGGTATGCAGCACCAACACTCAGCTGCAAGAACAATATGTTCATAAAAACTGTCAGTTTTGTAGTTTCAAACACAAATGATGACCTTTACTCCAAATTCTGCTCAAGAGGCCTGTCAACTTTTTTGATTTTCTCTCAACTATTTCATCAAGTAGTGATTGTAACAATTTTTAAACATTCAGTATGAATGAAAACCTACTACTTGCCAGGGAACAACATATTCATCACTACTACCCAGCCAGCACACGGTATCATGTTTACGTAAAATCCTCGTAAACTTAATGTGCGTGTGTATACGTAAACATAATCTCCCCGTATTATTTCGTAAATTACATAAATTCTAAGTAAGCATTTTATGATAACGAACGTAAACGTTAACGCTTATGTAAGCATCTCGTAAACAGATTTTAATACGCACACGTAAACGAATTTACACGATTCTTATGAATGTGGGCCGATAAGAAAAGTAAATTTATAGCATTACGTTATAGATTATACTCTGCGCGTATTTTTAATGAAAATTTTGGCTTACAAAGTTAACATGTAGATATTTGAAGTAGTTTCAAGTATGTTTTTCATTAAATGTGGAGTACATATGTTTCAAGCTGATCATCAATATGAGATAGCAGTTTGATATTTGTTCCAAAATCCACCCCTGAGATCCCTTGCAATAAATAGGTAATCACTGCAAATATTAGTAATTAATCATCATTCACAAGTTAATTGGTGCTCACCAGTAATCATAACCATTAGTGAACAGAAATTAATTTTTAATCTTCAAAGATTTTTTTAAGGGGTGCTGTACCTCCAGCACAATTAAAGGATTCATGTGTTTGACAATTTAGGAAAGCAAATTCGATCGTAAATCATCACTACAGTTCCTTCGATAGTATTAACTTAGAGTTATGTAATGATTATAGTTATAATCAACTATTAAAACTTTACTTAGCATTCATGAACCGGCACAAGTTCATGCATGAACCGAGTCATAACAACTAGCCATCTGACAACTCTGACATCAACGAAGCAGTTAGCATGCTGGTAGCATGCCGGGATACGAAGCGATCGACACGGGTTCGATTCCAAGATCCACCTATGGGTGTAAGCGATGCTAGTGATGCATATTATAAACCGACGGGTTAAACGCCACGGGTTGGCAGCACCGGCGGCGTAAATAGCAATGAGTTATTAGATAAACACGGGGAGTTTGGCATTACGCCCGGCGTAATAATGAGTTACAAAGCGAAAGTAAGGAGGGGCAACAATTAGAAAAACAGTGTCTGTAGTTACACGGTGAGGAAAAAAAAGAGGTCATAGTGAAAAAGACGAGAGGAGGACGTAAAAACAAGGATCCAGAGAGATTAAAAAGATAAGGTGTACGCGTCAGCGGAGCAGTCCCGGGGCCCGGAAAAGGCAGATATCGGCGGGAGAGACAGATAATTCCGGCGGACGCCCGAGAAGAGAGAGAGAGTCGAGGAGATAGCAGGAACGAGGGGTCATCGTGGGAAATACTACGGGAAGGCGGTCCAGCGGATCTCGGGAACCAGTAGCCACGATAAGTGGAGAGTCTATAAACATTGGAATAATTATTTAAAAGGAAACAGCCCACTACAAAGTTAATCATAAAGATTGAATTAAGATTACTGATTAGATTAAAAATTGATATGAAATTGTAAATTGGGCCCAATTAAAGTTAAAAGAAACTGGATATAGAGATACTGTGCATGAAAATATAAATGTTTTCCTTGTCTAATTTCCTTGATCCAATAGCAAATTAAGGGTATTGATATATACATGTGTGAAATATTTAACTGTATAAGGGTGTGTGTGGGAGGAATCTAACGAGCTAGCCGGAAGACAGAAAGCGAAGGTAAGGTACCCGAAGGTTGAAAGGGGGTTAGGGGTACAATATGTTATTTTATTTTTTTACCTTTTTTATTTGTGAACATTTTTAAGCGTGGCACACTGGATTTAATTGCACATTTAATACGTAGTGAGGGAATATATATGGCAAACAAAATATTTGATGCATATGCATTATGGCGGACGTTGGGGTAAACCGCTTCTATGTTGCTTACTCCCCACGATGACGACATGTGGCCACGATTGTTACGACATGCATCTTAGAAGTTTACGTAAGCAACTTGTAAACAAATAAACTGTTTACGATGCATTTACGTAAATTTCAAATAAACTGAAGGTAAAATGTTTATTTGTGCTGGCTGGGTAGTGTAACCTCTGAATCAAAACTGCATAGTAGGGAAGTTATAGGGACATATATGTGATAGGACCGGTTATAATTGAACATAATGCATACTTGTTAATCACTAATTTTACTATGAGGACAGAAACAGGCAATAACTAGCTAATGTTTCTTATGTCATGGAGATTTTCTTCAAAAATGAGTGTGAAGAAGAGCTCTTTTATATTTTTTTTTAATCTCCAGAGGAAAAGTAACAAAAAAAACAAGTTGTCTCATGCACTCAATATGATGATGACCCCGATACGTTGAAACTAGTAGTGCCAAATAAATTTAAGTGGAAATATACTATAGGTGTTGGTTTCTTTTTTTAAGTTCTCTCATTACTTAATCCAGGGTGGAAAAGGTTGTTAGTTTTGTTTCCTCTTAAGCTACATTTTAGCATGATTAATATGCTTATATTTTGCAGATTCAGTAAAAATTACAAATGCGTTGATTACTCAGTGCATGCCTACAAATAATTTGTTTCAATTGCTTGATACTACTGCTATAGCATTATCACATTCATTTCATTTGACTTTAGATGAAGAAACTGCTGCTGCAATTGAAGGGGTAGAATTCTTGTAAATACTTCACATGGAATGGGATTGTAAAATAAATTTCCTACAAACTGGTAGATGAGGTGACTGCCATGACCGGCTTTTTTTGTGCTAGGCCCACCATGCAAAGGAAGACATAAGCAATCAGGTATCTGATCAATGGAAAATCTACAAAGTGAAGTTTGCTGATTTCAGGGTTAACTATGTGGAAATTCATTTCTGAATAAGGAGGAAAATATTTCCACTGAATTTACTTTTGTTGGTAGTTATACTAGTTTCAATGCCTTTACATCATCTTCAGGTCCTTGGTACCTATTGATAATGCAGAGCATTGAATTAATTGTACCAATGAAAATTCCGTGGAAAGATACAATGTTTTTTCCTTTTCACTGGGTGTCTACCAGAACGGAAAAAAATTCCATGTCTTTAAAGATTCTCAACACCGATTACAAAATTTACAAATTACAAATACAGTAGAAGTCCCCTTTAATGTGTGCTAATAAAAGTAGCAAATTGGCCTGTTTAGGTACACCCATTAAAATCAACATGATTTTTTATGATTCCCTATCATCATGTATGATAACGACTAATTAGGGGTTATGAGCTATGGTGTATCTGTAGCAATAATGTGTAAATCTGTTGAAAATTATACGCTTCATGAGGAAAATAAGTACGTTATTACTGCCATAGCATTAGCAGGTCCGCGAGCTATGCAACCAAGACAACAATTGTGGAAAATTGACCTGTTCTGGAAGTGTGACTCTGATGAACACTCAACATACCCAATGAAACTTTGTATACTGTTCAGCGTGGACCAGCCAAGGAGAAAAAAAATCCCTCGCTATGGTGATGCTCTTGCTAAAAAACATTCTACTTCTGTATTCAACTCAAATAAGAACAAAAACTTCTCATAGAGATATTCTCCAGTGGAAATATAAAATTTGACAAGTAACAAAAAACAACAGAGAATTGTAAAAAACTCAATATATAAAATAAATTTAAAATATTAATAAACTATGAAAGCGATGGCAAAATCGCACCTTTTCAAAAAACCTAATATTACAGTACTTTATAAAAATAAAAGAAGGCATCTCAGATAAAACAATAGATCAGGCTAAACCTACAAATCTTATGTTGCATGGAAACAAATGACATTGTAGCTTTACAGCTACTTTACTCTCTTTCAATACAAAATCTAGACCTCATGACTGAAATTACAATGAAGTTACAATTACATTTAGAACTCTTACTAGAACTTACTCTTTAGCAAGAACTGATGGGTTTTAAAAAATCAACCAAATTTTAATAATAAAAGTTGTCAAAAGATTATCAAATATTATTTCTGTGTGGGAAAGAGGATTTCATGCTGTTATCACTAAGAAGTGAAGAGTTAACTATGAAAGCCTCCAAGGTAAGATTAGAGGATTGTTTTGATAGGAAATATGAGGCTAAGACTCAACAAGAAAAAAGGATATGACATGTCATTCTTATACATTAAAGCTGAACATTTTCTTAGGAGAGGAATGATGGACTTTCTAAATGATCTTGGAGAGACACCTTATCCAGGGTAGCCGGGCGGTAAACTGTCTGGCTCATAGGTTCTAGGTCTAAACTAAGGTCATAGGTTCAAATCTGTTAAAATTTGTAATCTGAAAACATCCATTTTTCAAATTGTCATAGTTCAATTTCATGCCACTTGTGTCGCCCTTATCCTACTCAGGTTTTTTTTACTTCCAGTTTTTTGTGCTCTCTATTTGTGAAACATGTGACTGTGTTCGTAATTAAACAAGTATGTTATCGTATTATAATCCACGTTTTATTTTCCGATCCTGAATAATCCTAAAAAAAATCCCATCCTGGGCATAGATGTTGTGTGTTTCACTAAGGATTAAGATGCAAGATAAGACAGAGTGAAATAACATTAACTGATATGGAGAACCTAAAACTCAAAACTACTACTACCACTTAGGGAGACACGTCATATCCTCCAGTCCAATAGCGAAGTATAGAAATTGCAGAAGGAAAAATTACTACCAAAAGATTTGCAAGTCTATATCTTCCTTTCATTATTGAAAAATTCCAAAAAATAAGTACGCAGTCATTAAGTTTGATAACAAATGTTACCAGTGACCTCAATTATCAGTCACCTCTCCTCTAATACCAAAACTAAATTAAGCAAAGAAATATGGTGGAATATCTCTAAGGTGATTCATGAAATAGGTAATGGAAGACATGGCAGCAAAGTATTGTGAACACAGAGAAAAGTTGAAGGTAAGTTGTGTGGAGAACTGCATTCATTACACCAATGCATAAATAGATGACCGTAGGGAATAACTATCTCTTTCTCAAGGTCATCAAGATGAGCTGTATATTTTTATAATCCACATCTTTAGACTAGGCATCTCTCTTTGATATAGCTAAGGTTTTCCCAAAAAATTGAAAGTTCACATTAATGAAATTGACTAAATATAGTTGCCTTTCAACAGCATATAAAATCATTTTCCATGACATTTTCAAGACTTTCCCTTTAAATCATGCAAGTACTCAGTAAGTACATACTGCATAATTTCTCAGCAGAACAAAAGATTAGGAGAGGAGAGTAAAGAGGGGTCACCTATACATTACGTAAGACTGATTTTCCTCTTTATATATTTTCCAACACTATATATTCACTGAAACCTTAAAAAGAAAATGGGACAATGGGCCACATCTTTAGACACGATGGCCTGATGAAGACAATCGTCAAGGGAAAAGTGAACAGGAAGAATGGAAAAGGCAGGCCTCGTATGAGGTATATGGAGCAAGTTGTGAAGGATGTAAAAGAGAGGAGCTACGTCAACATGAAGAGGTTGACCAATAGAACAATCGATTGGAGGGCTGCATCAACCAATCCTAGGATTGTTGACTGATGATGATGATGATGATGATGATGATATATTCACTAATTATCATGTGTATCATTATTAATATTTGAACAATGAATGTATTTATAATGTATCTTTTACCCAGTATAAATGAAGGTTTGACACCCTCCCCCTACCCTGTCAATAGCAAATTGAAACATTTATCAACAACCATCCATTTTACGATTACATAACTTTTAGGGAGCCTCAAATACGTACATCATGTTCAATAATAAATTATAAAAATTATAAAATAATATTTCTTCATAAGAACATTAGGTAACAATTTTTTCATTGAAAAATATTTAAAATGAATCACGAAAATTAAAAAAAGGTACATGTTTACATAAAGCAGATAAAGGGAAACTCTTTAGAGAATCATTGTACACTACAAGTCATTGGTAAAAACCCCTTTTGTGACTTGGGACAATATTATTTTCTCATTAGACTTCTTTATTGTGTTTGCCTTTGAGCTGTTTTCAGAGGACTAGCACTAAGAAAGACTAAAGGTAGCATGATTGCACATTAATAAATTATCCTCCCCCATTAAAACTCATCTTCACTGCTTCCACTGTCAACATTCATTTGATCGATCCACCAATCTCTTACATCCAAGATGACGTTGGACACTTTTGGACCAATTACTTTATGACATGGATGAGGGATTGGCCCAATGTTCTCCTTCAAAGGTATTCCTTTTGATGTTTCAATTACACCCTCAGTATGCGGAATCTTTGGTCCTCCTAGAAGATAAAACACAGGTTAATTGAGAGAACTCATCTGCATAAGTGGCCATACCAATTAATATAACACTGAAAACATGATTATATATTAGTAGGGACACTGAAAAATGGTGAATAAAAATCATCAAAAGCGGTGTTTAAAAATAAAAGTATGGTAAATAAAATCGTTTTAAAAAGGTAAAAGCTGTGGTTATGTTGGGAAAAAGGAGTCCAAAAGAAAGGTTTTTTTAAATATTATTAATAAAGACTTCATACCAATGTGAACAAACAGTAAATAGTACATACATTTGAGATCCAATACAGAAGTTATGGCTACCCTACGCAACATAAAAAACACAGTAGGCAAAATTAAGTTAAAGGCAAATTAATGAGATAATTGTAATAACAATAACAGAGTGGAGTAGTGGACTGCAGGTTATGAAGCTCGATTCTTACGCTGTTTAAAATTTTTCTTTCAACCATTGAATAAAAAACTTTATCATCCTTCATTTCCAACCTTTGTGTGTCGATACTGACTTTTCTGTACTTCTATCGCTTCAACTAGATTTACAAATGCGTCACACAAAACTAAACTGTAAAGTTAACGTAATGATTCCACGATTTAATTCTGTAATATAAATTTTTTCCAATCATTTCCTTTCGCCTAATTTAATTATTTTTTTTACTTATAATTTGGCATGAAATTTCTGATAATCTACTTTTTTTAACTGCCTACTAGCATTACCCTAGGAATACAGCACGGCTGTATTCTTAGGTAGTGTTAAGGATCGAACTCGCGACTGGCAGTACACTAGCCCTCATTTTTAACAACTACGCTCTCATTGGCTCACGGGAAATATGGCGAATGTAAGCGACCCGCATGACATTCGGCTTAATTTTTTTCTCGCACATCCGGGCCTATGGAGAAAAATGTCAAGACGAGTATTTTTTATTTTGTTTTTCTCGATTGTGGCACGGAAAAAATCTTCTAATTTCGTAACCCGAGTTACTTAACCTCTCCTTGTTGGTATCTACCATACGTACATTCCATTCGCGGGGTGCATCGATCACGAGGCCGCGAGATGTTAAAATCTCCGATCCGGATCTGAATTTTTACTGTCCCTGGATATGATTTCTGCAGCGAATGAAATGAAAGACATGTGGATCTTGAGATCCGACCCGACCATCCTTAATTAGTGAGTGGTACTGCGATTGAGATCGAACTTCGCACAGTACACTAGCTCCTCTCGTTGTACGCCTGATCCTGGCGAATGTAGGCTACCCGCGTGACATCCTACGTATTTTTTCCCGCGATATCGGGGTAATGGGGGAAAAAAGTCATATTTCTCTATTTTGCTCCTAGTTGCACGGGAACGTTTTCATCTAATTACGTGACCTTATTTACATATCCTCTTCTTGTCAATATCTACCGCACCTATATTCCATTCACGGGGCACTTCGATCGCTAAGCCGCGAAAATTTAAAATCTACGATCCGGATCCGATTTTACTCCGTGTCTTTGGATCCGAATCCGGAACCGAGAAAAATGAAAGATCCGATCCGGCCATCACTAAAGAAAATATTTCATGTTACAAAAATTCGGCATTTGCAAAATATCTCAAATTTCGTTAAAGAAATCGCGTTTCAAAGAAGACACGGTTAATTTCGCGATTAAACCCTGTTTGTCGCTTATTTCGTGAATCCTGTCGCAAAAAACGTTTTGCGAAAATGTCATGTCCCTACATATTAGAATCAATTAAATGATAGAGAGGAGAAAGGAGTGGATAAAAGGAATGGCAAACCTTAATTAAGTTATTATTTGTTTTCCAATGATTTATTCTTTAGCATTTAAAGCTTTTAGGGGAATGTTTGTGCTGTGGTTTAAGAATTGTCTTCCCATCTCAAAGGCCCAGGTTTGAATTCTCAAAGTGGCAGAGATTTTTCAATGGTATACTGGTTCACACTTGAGTGGTTTGTAGAATGTTCAGTACTCTATCTGTTGAATGACACATAAAACCATGGACCCCTTGGAGGCCTTCCTTCCCTGAAAAATTTCTGCCCCTTTTGAATTACCAACCTACTATTCTTTAAGGGAGCAAATGGTATTAGCCATTGGTAATCTCACCTGTATAAATACTGCTACTACTTAAATATTTAGAGACTTGAAAGTTAATTTATCTTCATGATTTCATCCACGGAACATGAACAAGAGGCTGTGAAGATGAAATTAATAGTTCGGTACAAATGATATATGTGATGAGTGATTAGATACACTGGTGTACTCAAGGGATTTCTGAAGTTTACTAAATGGAATTGTTTCAATGGTAAAGACACTGCATAAATGGAAATAGTCACTTACTATAAATGATGAAATTTGTCTTTTAGTTTTGTTTACGATAAAATGTTTCAATATTAAAAACTTCTTGTGACTCAAAAAATAGCTACGCATCAACAATGTGTATAGAAAATTCTTAAAAATTATAAGAAGGCAACACTCCTGTGACTCCATAATAAGCATGTAAAACAACAGTGCCAACACTTGTATTATTGTAAATGTTAACCTCTTGATCCTGATAGGCTGAAACAGGTTGGTGAATATCAGTGATGGGTGAAAGGGTGACAATTTTAATTACGACCATGCCTATCTTCATTCTTAAACTGCTCAACCTTTTTATCCTTCTCCAAAACCAACAAACTTCCAGCCAATATTCTTCATCTTTTCTTTGAGGACAATTTTTCCAGCCAAATAATGGCTCACTCTATTACATAACCTTCAACATACCCACATCATCTCTGTAATAAAAGTAAAATGTAACACATACAATGATATTTATTTTTAATTTAAGAATATGGTAGCATCTAATAAAAATCTACAAAGAAAAAATAAGAATAAAATAAAACACTATGCAAAAAATGGCTAAATATGTATTCCAGGGTAGTATGTTATGTAGCCTACTCCCCAAGAGTGTTGCATATGAACTTATGGGCATCCAAGACAAAGCATTCTAAGATTAAAATAAAATAACCTTAAGAGAGAACTTTCTTGATGACCTTCTCAAGAACAACAATAATAAATTTCATAAATTAATTGATCCCCCTGTAAGGAGCATGAGGGGTTTTTCATTTTAAATTCAAGGAAAATAGCAAACGAGGTGGCATGTAACTTCAAATACTTTGGGAAATCCAAATAAATGCCTACCTTCATCCTACTATGCTGATAGATACAGCAAATTCATTATATCATTGGTTTTAATCTACTTTACACTACAAACCCTTATCTAAGACTGCAACCCCAAATCCAATGAAAAAATAAAAATAAATTGAGGAAAATATGACACACACTCTTACATGCACAAAGTAGTTACAGGCTGTACCAAAGAGTATTTTTTTGCATGGCATATCCCCAAACAGATAAATAGGAATGAAGAAAAATACCTCTGGACACCATAATAGTATGTGATAGTAAAAATGAGAAAATAACATTCCTCTCATTTATACAGCATTTTAATGTATCCAGCCAGTTTGGCATACACATGTATGCTGAATGTGTGCAACCCAAGTTATGATGGGTGCAACCAATCATTTTAAGCAAGCAAACATTAATACTCTGAATTCTCTTTGAAGCCTAAAAGATATAAAGACATGAAAACAAACCTGGCAAAGCTCTGACTGGACTTCTCCGTCTTGCACCACTGCCAGTCACAATTCCTCCGCTACTACCACTCCCAAAAGCCCTCTCCTTCTCTGGATCAGAAAGTGTTGGAGCTAGGTAGCACCGCCTCACAGAATTGGCACTGCCAATGCTATCAGAGCGAGGAAGAGGGGCAGAGGAAGGACCACCAGATCCAGGAGTAGTTCCAGAACCAGGAGTCGAACCAGAAGCACTTATTGGTGGGCTAGCACCCTTAATCCTAGGTCTCCCATTCAAGGACACATTATCGCCAAGCCCCAGGACTGAATCCTCCTTCATTTGACTCATCTCTCCCCCAGTCTCCGCATGCCCATCAATGGCTGTACTACCAACAGCAATGCCTTCTTTCCCTGATCCAGTACTGTCCTTTTCGGACACAGTTATTTCTTTACCCACAGTAACAGTAGGTCTAACACTTACAACAGCCTGAAAGTTAAATTTCATAAATTTAATTTTGTCTCAATGAGCTGGAGAGTTTTTTTTTCATGGAGATCAGATTATATTATAAATTACTACACAAACAAATACCTTATTTCTGACCTGAGTTTGAGGAGATTGATTGATTTCCTCTCCTGCTCCTTGTCCATCTCCTCCACCTTGTCCTGTGGCCTGCCCTTCATTTGTAGCTCGTAAGCCAGCTATTAAGCTACTTTGCTGCTTGGAGACTGCTCGAATCTAGGTTAAATTATAAAATTCACATTGGAAAATAATTTATTAATAATAATAACTTGAAAATTATACTGTATGACAATAACAGTGGTCAGCAAAAATTAAGTGTGGAACATGCAAAGCTATAATTATTTTCCTGCGAAGTATCTAAACAATGTAAAGCCAAAAAAATTTAAGATGCACTTTAAAAATAAATTAACATAATATTAAAATCCACCAAATACTTACACGCTACACTCATTTTCAAGAAGTTTCGTAACTTCACTTTAAATACAGCCAGAGAGTTAAAGGTTTTCACATGCATTAGTAATGCATTATATACTTTGGTGCCTAATGCTATGGGACTATTCCTAGATGCATATTTTTGGTGGCAAGATATATGAATATGATCTTTAATTTGTATAGAATATGAATGAATATCCTTATTAAAGTTAAACATACACAAGAATTACTTCTAGTTAGGACAGATACAGAATATACGTACATAAAAGAAACAGTCAATACATCAAGTTTTATAAATAGAGGTCAAAAAGGAGATCTACAGAGCTCATCCAGCATGCATCTAAGAACTTTTTTCTGCCAAAGAAAAACTTAATGTAACATTGAAAAAATCATTGGAGGCAATGCAACAATTTACTTTTAAAAAATGCTAGGAAAGCTAGGAAAATTTATCAACCACACTAACAGCTATGTTGGCACTGAAAGGACTGCAAAAATCACAGAATCTCACATGGCAAAGAATGCTTATGCATAACCCAATATATATATAATTTGGTCTTTCTGTGACTTGAAATGACTATCATTAAGTTACTTGGAATGTAATGCATAAATTAAAAGAAATTTACTTAGGCATAATGATAGTAATTACCTTCCTTAAACAGGCTTCCAGCCAGGTTCGAATGGTCTGTTTGGCAACCTCTTCCTCAATTATATACTCAAACTCTTCACGTGCCAGGAGTTCTTCCAGCTGTAATGCTTTTCTAATGTCAACAGAGCGATATGACAGCATACTGAAAAAAATACAAATTGTGACAGTTATTTCAAATCACAATGATATGGGAGAGAGAGAATTCTGAAAATTCAGGAGATATGGAGAGGAAGCAAAACATAATAACATAGAAAAAACACAAGCCAAATCCACAAAAATAAACTTTACAGGGTTCATACCAACTTTTCATTTTCAATTTCCCTTACTTTTCCCTGATTTCCAGTCCCAATTTTTGAAATTTCCCTGACTTTATATCAATGGCAAAGCAGTCGTGTATTCGGATTTTATGGAAAATATGCAGCAAGGTATTGTGATGGTGTGAGACCATTGCAGTTTTTTTTTCCTTATGCCCCCCTTTTTGTTTCGGCCCCGCATCAGGCATGGTTCGATGACGGTGTGTGTACTTGCTGTGTGTGCAAGTGATAAGGAAGTGTTGGTTGGAAGCAACGCCGGGTAGAGTGGAACCTAGGGAGAATCGATGACCCTATTTTCATCTTTTTTCTGCACCTCTGGAATTTTTCTCTCCCCCCCTCCCCCCTCTTCGCCCAGGTATAAAGAGACCCGATGCGGAGAACACGGATCCTTTTTTGCCTTCATTAAGCTGGAGACAGACAGAAAAGGGACGACTCTCTCTCTCTGTGATTTCGAGAGAAGCTAGACTTGGCGAAACGTTGGAGCACGAGGGCGACGGTGCGAGCCCTTCCTCTCCCGGATGAAGTCTCAAGAGAAGGGCTCAAAATGACGGAGCTGGGTGCACCACCGACAAGTGGAGGAGAGAATACGGGAATCTGGGCAGATGCGTGGTCCAAGGCCAGGAAAGGCGATCGGGTGAACCGCGACTTAAGATTACACTACACATTACATTACACTGCCATTCCCTCTCTCCCCCTCCAAGTGATCAGTGGGCCTAGCTGGGGAGGCCGAAGAGAGAATCCTTCCCCCCTTCGTCTATTTGTCCCTCTCGAGAGTTCCTGCGCCCGCCAAGAAATTGTCCCCCCTGTCCAAAACCCTCTTAAGACATTGAGACTCTGTAAATGCTTGTGAGACGGGCATTACGCCCCACCCAAATTTTCCATAACTGTGAACTAAGAAGTTCATCCATCAAAAGCTATAATTGTTTGTGCATTATTTAATTCTTCGTGTAATATTTTTGGAGGGTCAAGCCGCATGCTTCATTTCATTGTTCTGAATGTTTTGCACGTGCGATGGTGCGAGGGGCGAGGGATTTTTCCAGTGTCTATTTAGTTAATTGCACAATATATTGTTTGATGAAAAGCTTCTGATAATTTGTGCTTACTTGTCCTCATGCCTGATGTCAAGCCCACTACCCCCTAGAGTGACTTACTTTTGGTTTGGGAATAGACGGATACGAGTCGAGGAACCCGCCAAATCTTGTTTTTTTCTAAATTTTAAATGTACGTGGGTCTGTGCCTTCGGAACTCATCCGGGCGAGTTCTGAGGATGTACAGAATCGTGACAGTATATTGTGAAATAAAATTTATTTATTCCAGAAAAGTAACATATTCCAGTCAAAATTCAAAAACAAAACAACGGACAAGCAGACCAAGCAGCCAGTCCCGAGCCCGAGCGAGCTACCAAGTCAGCCTTACCACGAGCCACCCACGATTGCAAGCTGGCGGCAACAAAATGCGCACCTCGCCGCACGAGCAAAGCAATGTTTCGTATGTTCAACCACGATTTTCATCTTTTTTCTGCACCTCTGGAATTTTTCCCTGACATTTCCATGACTTCCCTGACCAGTATGAGCCCTGCTTTACTACGACCCGGGTTTCACTCTATTACAGCATGGTCAGGTAGAGTATATCTAAGATGCACCAATGTATATATGAAAAACAAAAAAGGGGGGAGGGAGGAAAGGGGAGGAGCATGAGAGTGGGACTTATTAGTGGTCATCAGAAAAGTGTGGGGAAAAAGGGAAGTGTGGGAGGTGTGGGAAGGAGTAGGGGTAGGGTGTTACAAATCAGTGGCAAATATAAAACAATGGTCTCGAACAGTTCGTTTGAAGACAAAAAAATTAAAAATTCTCAAATATTTTCAGTCTAATTTTACATTACAATGTCTTTCATGATCCCAGTTCAGACCTTTCTCATTCTCCTTCTTAAAAACTCAGAAATTAATGAAACCTCAAAAATTAAAATATGCCAACACAGAATAGAAAAAAAATTGATATGTTCTGATTACAAGTTAACCATTTTTCAGAATAGGGAATAGAATTAGAACATTCAAGACTATGTACATAAATTATTTGCTGACACAGATTTGTGAAAGTTTTAACCTTGTCTTAACTCTGCCCTCAAACTTACACAATCAACCCAACAGTCATTTTTTGAAGGATCTCATAACCTTCAATATCTTTTAAGTTTAATTGATGAACTGAAAAAGGAGACCTGGTCTTAAGCATATTTAGGTGACTCTTTTGAATTAAGCTTAAAATATTTCAACCCTTACGCTTGGTTTTTTTATTTAAATTTGATATAACATATCTGTCACAGTAAAAAGAAATAATTTGAACTGCAGGAGAAAACCTTGGCTGTCAGATGAGATTATTGCACTCTCAAGATTAACTAAAGAAAAAGCTAGGAGAGAAACCTTTCAAATGGTCCTACATATTGCCCATTCTGAATATTTGAAAAGAAAAGAGATTAAATCCCTCATTACACAGGGCAAATAGTCTTACAATGACCAAAGAGTTATCCACAGCTTGTATAAATACCATGTGGCTGTAATCAAATCAGGGCCCAGAGGTATAGAAGCAAGCATAACGAAAGGAGTGACACAAGGCTGTTCACTATCTTCAGTAATATACAATGTCTACATCGAGAAAGCCATCCAAGAAGTCAAAGACAGTCTTTGGGAGTGAAATCTATGGGGAGAATATCAGCATGCTGTGATTTGGTGACAACATAGCAGTCATGGCAGAAACAAAAGAAGATTTAAAGAAGACACCAGGACATATGGAACGGACAATGGCCAGATATCACCGGAAGATCAATAAAAAGAAGACTAAGTTATGCAGTACAAGAAAAGAAGCTAGGACCAATGTTAAAATAGGAAATCAAAAATCTGAGGAGGAGGAAGAGTTCTGTTACCTGGAAACCCAATTAACCAGCAATGGACAAAGTAAAAGAGGAGAAATTGCCAGTAGGGTGCCATGGTGAAAAGTGAATTTTATCAACAGAAGATTCTGCTTACAGCTGCATATAAAAGCATGGAAGTGAGGAAACATTTCATTAGAACATGTGATGTTTTGGTTGGGCTGGCAGCACTGCCTCACTTGTATCACGTGCGCCGGGTTGGCGCGAATAAACAGTCTTTCCGGAAAGTAGAAACGGACTAGTCATTTATGCGACCCGCTCCCATCTCCCAGGGGATTTCGGACGAGAGAGGAAGAGAACATAACAGTGGCGACGAGTTGGGCACAAGAAATCCAACCGTGAAGGGCGGATTCAAGGTGTATCGAACCATATTGTGAAGGAATAGTGGAAAACGCCAGGTCGCAGGCCAAAGGAATATGACCGCTTTTGGACAATTCAGGGAATTCTCACCGTCGGTAGAAACAGTATTGGAATTTAAGTTTCATTTTGAGCAATTTTGTACTCTGAGTGACATTGTGGTGGATGAGAAGAAAAAAGCCTTATTTTTTACGAGTTTGGGACTCCATGTATCGGATTTGCGGCATGCAATGCACCCTCAGGACATTGCCACCCTGACTTTGACGCAACTTATGACTGGGTTAAAGACGGCATTCCAGCCACCGTTATTAGTGGATGTCGAGAGGTTGAAGGATCAGGAATGTGTACAAGACAAAAAGGAAACGGCGAGGCAGTTTGCTTCCAAGCTCATGGTGTAGAGTACGAGGTGTGACTATGGGGAATTTTGAATACCCCAGGTATAGGTAGGAATCTCCATTAAATAACAATTCACTGAAGAAATTAATTCAGTATTCTCACTTAATGTATCTTTCAATTCTGTCTATAACCATCTACCTTGTCCTTAAACATGGGTAATTAATTTAACATGGGTATTAAGGTGTTAAATTCCATTTTTAGCTGCAAGATCCCCTAATATCTTGAGGAAATGATAGCCTTTATTGTGACATAAACATTACTCAGAAGACAATAATCTTCATAATAATAAAAAAATCTTCACTTTTCCCTATCCCATAACACCCAGTGGCCCACTTAGTCCTATTATGGTTTATATGGCTAATGTCAGAACTAATATATAGACTTTCACTTGTGGCCATTCGAATGGAATTCAGTCTCTTCACTGACTTTGCCTTTCTACTTCAAACTAGCCACAACATTTTAAAGCTACTTTAAAGCCCCTAGAAATCCATATGGAATAAGTGTGCCTTAGTAGCTCAACTGGTTCATGCACCTAACTGTAAGTTAAGGAGTTCAATGTTCAAGTCTCAGTCAAGGTAAATGTTTTTTCCATATGGAAATTCTGCTATCATATCCTTCTCTTACTGATGTGAAATAAAATGCATTATACATGTTAAAAACAGAAAATTAAAAATTCAGAGAGAAAAATATATCAGTTTGCAATAATTATCAAATGGTATTATAAGATTATCACAAATCATCTTCACATCAATGAAAACAGCACTAAAAATCTGTGAAATTATAATTATTGTACAAAAGGATCAATGGAAAATTTTCAAATTCAACACTTTGGAAATTATAATGGTAAGCACTCAAATTTATGGCAATAAAATTAACTAAAATCAACAAATATGAAACACCATCATCTAAGCCTTGGAAAAATTTATTTAATTGTCATTGGCAAATAAAATTGGCATGCTTATAAGAGCATGTTTCCATAAGTATTGACTTAACATACAAGGCTCAAAAGCAATGCACATGTGACACATATTTGAAGTTAATGAACTGTAAGTGCAAACTCACTTTAGCACATCATGAAAGGTAACATCTTCTCCATTATGAAGACGCTCCAGCTCATAACACATGTGCTTAAATAAGAGGCGATCTTTTTGTGGGTCTACTTCCAAGCGTCCTTTTAGTAACCGCAAAATGAACTTCACCTGAAAAGCAAAAAAGAAAGATCAGCTATACCAACCAAACTATTGTCCAAAATTGATATGTAAATGGAGCAGAATATATGTAGCATGCTGTTCCGTAAAACGTGCACTTCCTAAGTTTTAAATAGCTGCCACGGAAGGGTGCACAATTAGCCTTGTATGATGCGGCGCTGGATGGAGGTAACCCCCTGTTCGCCAGTAGTAGTGAAAGTGGTCAGCTGACTGCAGTCCCCTAAAAAAACCTTCGTGAGTGAGTGAAGTCAGTGTGTGCCCATGAGCCCCTTCTCCCCGAGTGTCAATGAGTGGGTCCACTGGAACTGTAGTGCTAAGTTTCCTTTCCAGGGTTTATAGGGGTTTTCATTTTCCCTGACTTTTCCAGGATTTCCAGACCATTATTAGTGATTTTCTCTGACTTTTGAGCGCCTGAAAACTCCAAGATTTCAGTCATTTATAGAGATAAAAGTGGTAGTGAGGAAGCAGAGAAGTCTAAACTTATGAAAAATTGTAGGTTTATTTTCATATTAATCGTATGAACTTCCAGTAATAAGAGATCAACAACTTTATGTCCACAAAATAAAAATTATTACTTACATTGATATGCCTTCAGAAAGGGTTTTAATTGCAGAAAAATATATGCAAAGAGGGCTAACCTGGCTTTTCCTTCAAACCTGATGTCACGTTAAAGTAGCTCTTTGAATCAATCTTGATTTTTTTCTTCTTCACATCCTTCTACAAATTTGGCTAAGTGAAATCAAATTTGACTGAGAATAACTTTTTTGTCACCAGAGGGACAAAGCGAAGCATTCCTGGCAAAATCGCTAGCGAATGATAATGAGATGCGCACACCGATCTTTTCACCAAATTGTGCAGGCTATAGCCAGAAAGAACCAGAATAGGGCCCCTGGGTTGCCTCCACAGTGAAGCCAGCCTGTGGCCAGTCGTCCCCTCCTTCACCCCGCCCTCCGCTTGGCATTTTCAGGTGATAAATTCCAAAATTTGAACGTTTTGCGATTTTTCCCTGACCACACGTTAAATTCCCTGACTTTTCCAGGTTTTCCAGGATATCCAGGTTCCTATAAACCCTGCTTTCTAAAAAATGATTTAAGTAATTATATTTTTGTTCATTTACAAAGTGATTATTATTCCAATACATTAGTTACAGCATTTTTTTGGGTGTAAACTAATTATTTATCATGGTCCTTCGGCACATTATTGTTTGACGTTCTCGATACCTGACATTTTTTGTCGAGTATACCTCGAGTCGAGTGGCGGGTGTAGTTATATCTATATATGTATATATTAGGGTGTCCCTTATTTTTCGACTTCGAAATTTTTGAATGCTCACCCTCTAATTTTGTTCGAATGACTCTAAAACATGCATTTACAAAATTTTGTTGAGACCGGAGCATTCTAACCCGTGCCGACTTGAGCGCGAACTCGCATGAAGAACAAGTCTGGATTTTCCACCCAGCGCTGAGGCCTGAGCTTGTCCTTAGGGGTCATGCAGAAACTACGATACCAACTTAGGTGGGCGAGAGGGTCGCCTAAAAACCTACGGTGGGTAACGATGGGGAGGGTTCACTCAAAGTACCGTAGCTATTACAATTTGTCTGTTTAAGTTTCTTACTCGTCAACATCGCGTCAACAATGCTACAGAGTTGGACATGGGGAAGGGCGCGCGGGGGGATTCTTACACGCCAACCTTCTAACTTGATGTGAAGAGGAGGGGTTTACAAATAATTGGGAAAATCTATTTGATATTGCACATGCCAATGCTCTTCAAATGATCAAGTTGGAAGAAGACAGGAATGTTTTTACTTCGGCAGCGAGAGCCAGGACGTAAAGGCTACCTTGCAGGAGTAGACCAAAAGCTTGCGGATAAAGAAGAAAGGGCGAGGCAAAGAAAATTAGAAGAAGAGAAAAGGAAAGAGAAACAACTGTGTGCAGAGTTTATATCTTCTGCTGTACCTCCTTCTCCATCGTCTGAAGATTCAGATAATGCACATCCAAGTTCAGGTGAAATCAGCATTGGTAAATTTTTAGGAGAGACTTCTGAGAGTAAATCAATGCAGAATGCTACAAGGCGTGGTACGAAAGATTCTATCACTCCTAAATTAGTGGCTGCCTTGAATAGATGCCAGCTGAGTGTAAGAGATTCTGTATACATCCTTCAGGTGACAGCAGAGGCACTTGGCCATAATACCGAAGAACTCTCTATTAATAAATCTTCTATTCATCGAATCAGACAGAAGAAGAGAAGAGAACGTTCTGAAACAATTAGATTTACTTTCAAGAATGATATACTTGCAATTATTACTGTTTATTGGGATGGTAAACTTTTGCCTACATTAAATGTCAGGGACCCAAAAGAAGAAAGACTTCCAATTGTTGTTACATTTGAGGACAGTAAGCAGGTCATTGGGGTTCCAAAATTACAGCATTCTTCTGGCAAAGAGCAAGCGAACGCTGTTTGGAACACATTATGTTATTGAATTATATAAGACAATGTACACATTCTCTGCTGTGATACAACTGCATCAAACACTTGACGTTTTAATGGAGCATGAGTCTTACTTGAGCAAAAATTGGACAGGGAATTGTTGTTTTTTCCGTGCCGACATCACATATATGAACTTATTTTACGACGTGCAATTGAATGTAAAGTACGTAAAGATGTAACAAGCAGTCCTGACATACCACTTTTTAAACATTTTAGGGAAAGCTGGGAAAGTGTCAATGCCAATAATTTTCAAAGTGGCAAAGAGAACGTGGAAATGTTTTTTAGTGAGTCGGAAATCTAAGAAATGCTAGACTTTTATGAAAGTGAATTAGATTAACTAACACAGAGAGGTGATTATCGTGAACTCATAGAGCTCTCTCTAATGTTTTTGGGAGGAGACTCTGGAAAAAAACTAAAAATACGCCCTCCTGGGGCGATGCATCAAGCTCGATGGATGGCAAGTTTATTGTTTAAAAATGTTTCTGCTAAGATCACAACTTAAATTATCCAGTGCAAATAAAAATGCCTTAAGAGATGTATTTCTATTCATTGTAACTATTTATGTCAAACCGTGGCTTCAGTGCAGTGCAGCTGTAAAAGCTCCTTAACAAGATCTCCGCTTCTTAAAAGTTCTAAAATCATATGTAAAGATAGATTCCACAATTTCAAAAGCAGCTCTAAAAAAATGTAGTCACCATATGTGGTATTTATCAGAAGAGTTGTCTGTCATATCACTCTTTGATGATGAAGTAGACGTAAAAATCAAAATCAGAATGGTAGCATATTTAGCCAGAGAGAATCTACACACGGAAAAGAGATTATTCCTCTATGTGGAGAATTGGATTGACTATTTGGACTTGGAGAATTATATGGTAAGTTTAATTTTATACTGATTACCATTCTTTAAGTTTTAATTCGTTAATATACATCTCTTATCTTCATATCAGTGAAAACTATAGACGACGTTGTGTCATCCAAAAGCAGAGATCTGTTCTCTTGCCTGAAGTTGGACATTAGTTTTATTCAAGAATGTCCTTCGACATGGACTAGCAACACTTCATATTTAGAAGCTCAAAGAATAGTTATGGAGCTGAAAGCTGTGAATGACAGTGCTGAAAGGGGTGTTAAATTAATGCAAGATTTTCATGGACTACTGACGGTAGATGAAGAGCAAAAGCAATTTGTGTTGTGTTCAAGAACACCGCAGATTGTACCCAGATTGCAGGAAAGAAACACTGAAAAGAAAATATCCACATAATACTAAAAACTAAAGAATACTGAAAACAACGATAGTCTAAAGAGTGAAAATGTATTAAATTGTAACATAAAGTTATATATGAAACATGTATCAATAGCTTTTTCCCTGACTTTAACCTACAAAACCTATTATTCCTAATATTCAAATTTCAAGCTCAAGTCGGCACGGGTTATTATCGGCCTATTGAGATGAAATTTTGTTATTGAGTAAATCTGACCCAATGGAAAATATTTAGGGGGTGAGCCCAAAAAAATTCGCAGAATTATTTTTTTTTGCAAAATAAGGGACACCCTAGTATATATATATATGTCGAGTGTAGCTATACCAACCAAACTATTGTCCAAAATTGATATGTAAATGGAGCAGAATATACGTAGCATTCTGTAAGCAACCTTAGAGGTTAAGAGAATTATGCATAACTGTGAATATGTACTTTTACTACAAAATCTCTTCACTCATAGAATCCATAGTTAATTCATTTTACATCCTCTCCTCTATGTCTTCTTAACAAGGGCTTGAACTTCAGACTAGGGTACCAGCTCAGGTGGAAGCAAGATCAATTCTTTTCATGCCAACCTCATGATTTACTGCACGTACATCTCAGCTATCTCCAGTCTATAATACATAAGAATATATACCATGTTTTTCCCCTCTCTATAACTATAGACCTGATTTAGTTAGACAGGTGAAGTAAATTTAAGGTGATTGATTTGATGAGGGGCTAAAATAATGACTTCCCATCCCAAAAGCCTGAGTTTGAACCCTGGAAAAAATCTTTCAGCACAATCCCATTTGAGTTCTTTGAGGATAGAATTTCAATTCAGTGCTCCACTTGTACAAGGGGCAAATATTCTGTTGACTCCCAGGAGCTATTTAAAAAAAAAAAAATCCAACCCCAAGTTTCTCCCCACCCTTCCTGCTTTCTCATAGGGAACTTACCTATACCTAATAATACACCTATCCTCAGAAATGGAAATTACCTCAGCTGTCAATTGTCTCATGAAATACTAAAAACTACACGGTAAATAAAAATTCATGTATTGATATTAACAAAAATATCCAACATTTTTTACAATGACAAGGTCTAGTATTGGGAAGCTCTGCCTACATTTTCACCAACGTTTCCCCTCTGCTACCAGAGACCTCTTCTGGTTAGAATGGTCCCTCTCCTCATTTCCTGGTTATTTATGTGGGTTCAGGGTGAAGGGTGGGAGGGGCTGGGGTTTTTCTTCTCGAATATTCCAGATTTCAAAACCGGAAGCTATGTGTGACTGATCTTCTGTCCTTGGTACGTGTTCAAAATTGTTGTGTTCTTCTTTATCTCTATCCCCTCTCGAATTTTCCGAGTTTTGAAGTGTTTGTCACTTGATAAGACCATCATGCATCACATCCACAGCATGATGGTCTTATCAAGAGACAAACACTTCCGAACTCTGAAAACTCGAGAGGGGATAGAGATAAAGAAGAGCACCAACAATTTTAACAGGGACCAAGGACAGAAGATCAGCAACACATGGCTTCCGATTTTGAAATCTAGAATATTTGAGAAGATAACTTCAGCTCCTTCCACATAAATACCCAGGAAATGAGGAGAGGGACCATTCTACCCTGAAGAGGCCTCCAACAGCAGAAAGGAAACGTTGGTGAAAACCTACGGTGGTGCAGAGCTTCCCAAAAACTATAATACCATAGACATGGACTGCGAAAGTTTTAATCAATAGAATGACAAGGTCTTCAAATAACTTAATTATGTATTTTATTTATACTGGCACTTGGGTGGACAGAGTTAGCAGTCCACCACGAAGCTTACCAAGCTACTCAGCCAGAAATAAATAAGGCATCTAATTTAATTTGGTCAAGCAATTGGAAGGCTAACATCATTTTAAATTGATTGAGTAGTTCTAACATAAATTTTCATGCAGTATTGACAAAAAGATAAAGTTAATAACAAAACATAGAACATAATCAACATAAACAATTTTGAGTAAGATGTATTTTGAAAATAATACTACTCACCCTTCGCACAGGGATTACACCTCTTTGATGTATATCAACAACATTCCATGTATTTTGAAAATTTCTGATATCTGCATACGAAAGCAAAGCATCTTCCTCATTTGAGTAAAACAATGAAAAATTCTCCATGATGATAGCTGAAAAAGTAATCGCATATATGTTAAAATTTTAGACTGCCTTATCAATCTAATAAATAGAATGTATATTTTACTACATATTATTAACATTACAATGTCTTTAAGATACAGGGATATACAAGAAATCTTATAGAACTGTTATTTCCTAGTTGGAATAAGAAATATACAAAATCAACCCCCAGATTAAATTCATCCCAGATCATTTGTGATACGTATTTTTTCGCTGGTAATAGAAGCAATTGCTGATAACTTTTTGATGTTTCATCCACACATTGCAATTGCACCTGCATTCATCCCTTACAGTCTACATCCCTTATGTTGTGTCGATTGACAACTAGATGGTTTCACATTATTTATCTTTTGATACAATAAATTTTAGTTCTCTATCATTGTAAGAATTGTCATTTCATCCAAAACATTGAACCAGACTCATAAAAATTATGGGATAGTGAATGTCAATCATTGGCAGTGGATTATTTCCCACCATTCGAGTGCATAAGAACAGTTACATGAAGACAGCACCACACACTGTAACGTAGGTAGTGATATTGTTGGTGTTATAGTAAGAGCTGTGGTACCATTTGGATAGAAAATTTTTTCAACACAAAATGGATCTTAGAAATAATCACATGATATGCTAGGATTGGGTTGACTTGACCCAAACTCGATTTGTTTTCACTTTATTATTAAACATGTCCATATGAACATCACTTCTTTTCAAACGACTTCTGGACAAATATATAGAGAATACATAAAATTTCATGGGTGACTAGAGGTCAAAGTACAACAAATTAAGCATTTTGGCTGTAAATATAGATCATTTTGGCCTAACATTGGTGTTCCAATGGTTAATCACCCATATTATAGGTTGTTATTATGGCACATATATTAAGCCTAACTTACTTAAATTCAAGCACACATTCCAACACATTTGTCTCCATTAATTTGTTAAAAACTTGTACACATACAGTGTCTTCAGATAACAAAATAAATATTAAAATTGAAGATCAACGAAAAACTTGGAACCTTAAAAATGTAGATTTTACTCACAAATGTTCATACTTAAATTTCAAAAAAACGTTTTTCTTTTAAAAAACTTAATGAAAAGAAACAGTATTTAAGAATCTGTTTAGATATCAGATTCCACAAAAGCAAAACAAGAAGTAATCAGCTCTATTTTTTGTTACTTTACTACAACAGGAGAAATATAAACAAAATGTAATTGATTGGGATAAATATTATTTTTGCAACAAATTTACAAATAAAATTAACACAAAATAACTTCCTGGATAAGATCTTATGAAAAATTGAAGATAGAGCAATGGATTACAAAAAGAAGGCAAAATTACAAAATTGATAACAGCATGATGTATGGCTGATTCAATTAAAACAAAGACCTTTTTTTTAGCAGAGCATAACACTGGAATGCTCTATTTGAGCTATTTGATACCTCTAGAGAGCTTCATTTAATTCATATAAAATGTATATTAGCAGTTTTAAAGTTTTGGAGGGATCAGTTTCTTGAAAGTTTTATCATTTACATTTCTTTTGAAATGGAGAAGAAAAAGGGTGATAATCAGTTGAAGGTTTACGTAGCATTGATTTGATGCTCTCTGCATCTTTCTGGGTATCCTTAAACGTAAAATGGCATAGAAGACAACAATGTCTTTTACTGTCGTCTTTTACGCCAACCTATGAGGAAGAATACCTAAAAACATGCAGAGAGCATCTACGAAAAGATTGGTTATGGAATTGTTTTAAAAAACCCATAGAAGAGGGGATTATAGGATATTGTTAGAAATTTTCTAGATTTTGCCTCCAACCAAACTCTTATAAAGATCAGCTGACTTAGTTACATCTAGGCAAGGAATGAAGATGAAGTCTAACTGAGCTCATGTGATAGAGGAAACTAGTTTTTTGTGAAAATCAATGAACACTTTGTAGCATTTATTCCCTGTTTATTCAACTAAATAGAACTTTGTAGAAAGAAATTTGATTACTTTGTGTATTCTACAACAATTTTTTATTATATGACCCATGTTTCAGCACATACATGTTATCATCAGATCAACGGCCATTAGATCATCAGGAAAGACTCAAAACCTGGGTTGTATGATAAAAAAATTTTTAGTAGGATTTACAAAGTGACCAAGTTTCTTTTTACAACACGAAGGGGGAATTCCTCATGGTGAATCCCAAGACCCATAATTATGGATCAAACTGTCTGCTATTTACATGTCAATTAACAATTAACTCATTCATTTTTATTTTAAGTGGTACATACATGTTTTAGGTAAGGCTCTCAAAGTAAGGTTCAGCCCAATTCACCCTTCTGGTCAATTCCAACATTTTATATAACTGATTTAAAAGTTTATTCATCTTTAAGTACCTATCTAGAGTTGCCCATGCATAGTAATGGATGGAAAATGTACAAGTCATTTCCTTAGCATCATGAGTATTTATATTTGCCATCAGAATTGTCCTCATTAGCCAAAAATAAGAAGTTCAATTCTACAGCCATCTCAATAGTGGTACCACACTCTTTATGCACCAGAATGGACAGGCTACCACTACATAGGTATCAATTTACCAAATAAGACAGAAGGAACTAAATTTATTTCTTACCCACAAGAAGATTCAGAACAATGTATGTTATGATGACATAAAAAGAACAGAAGTAGATAAGGGAAGCAGTAAAATTGCCACAATCTGTGCGCCAAAAGTCCCCTCCTGGAGTGCAATTAGGGGGCTGTACCATGCAATCATGCATGATTTTGTTCCAATCTTCACCAGTAACAATGCGGAATAACATTGCCACACCTGTCACCGGAGACCCAAAATTTGCTCTCCTGCAGAAATGAAGCGTTACATAAACTCAACAAAATTGAAAGGTAATTTAAAGTGATTAAACATCAACAAATGATCACCACACGCATAAGCTAACATGACAGCATTACACAAAAGCATATGTGCTATTGGCCATATTATAATAAGGCTCACAATTATATATATTTTTTAATGTTACATATATCCACAAGGAATTCATAAGAAGTGTGTATTTAAAAACAAATAAAGAAAGAATATTATTTATAATTTGATAAAAAAATGATTGAATCAAAATGCACACTATTTGTTTACTTTCATAGCCACTGGAAGATATATAGTAAAAAATCGAATTTATTAATTCAACAGGACTGGAAAAATCGATAATTGGCAATATCAAATATCATATGAACGAGTATCCTTCATCAACGACATCCTGAAATTTATGCATTCCCACAACACACTTGCATGATTTACTATTAAAAATTCTGTATCTATAAATGTGTATTCATGCCAACGGGATTCATAAAGTTAAACGCACCTAACTTGTCCCTTTTCTCTAATCAGTCGGAGAAGCAATTTAAATGTCTTTGCAAAATTTTTGGGCAGTTTGGATTCGGCTTAGGCCTATGAAGATTCATTAACGCATTTTTCTACATTACCTTATTATCAGCTGAAAAACTTTTAATGTAAACATGAGCAGTGTATTTACATTTTTAAGCTACGTATGCACACACTATGGAAGCGGGCGATTTGTGTGATCATTAGCAACTAGATGCTGCTCCAGATATAGAATTTAGAGGAATAAATTTCCACTAGAAGAAAATATATATGCTCTGCATCAGGCATAATAGATTAGACCTAAATTAAGCTAAAACTGGGAAAAGATTCTCTCACGAATGCTGTACCAATCATGCATTTCGCACAAATAATCATATGCCCGTTAATTTCGTGAAATAGCAACCGTAATTCTCCCGTGGATTCAGCTTATCTTTGCGTGGTTATTCCCGAGACGAAAGCTCTGAAACAGAGCTTAAAAAGGAGTTCAGCTTAATGTTTACCTCCTTTCAAAAGTAGATTGCACTAGCCATGGACTTCAACGGTTAAGGCGTGATGATTTCCTTTACACTTCTTCAGCTACTAATGATGGTAATATTATAAATAATAAATTACATTTTTAACTATGCTCTGCGAAAGCTTTAGTTGTTGCTCTATTCAAATAAGGTCTCCCACTCTTCATCCACTAAATTGCAGGCATCATTTAAAGTTTCGATATGGCTAAAAATTGTGGAACATTTTTACCTATCGTTCTTCCTCTACTTCTGATCAAGCAAGGGGGTTTTCGTCTGAGCATTGCAGCTCCAGTTCCGGCCACGCCCGAAGATAGAATCAGAAGTCTTACCCTCCTTTACCCATCAGTGAGGTGATTACTCCATTCAACCTCAATGTAAACAGCTACGACCAATAATACGTCACTTGGGAGGTTGATCCAGCTGGGATTGAAGGCCAAGGGATGTACGCAGGAAATAAACATCGAAAGAATCATATCCTTCTGCAGCGTAGTCACATCTTATCTTCCTCCTACTCTACATCAACAGGCTACGTCTGCAGAGAGGGAGGACAAGTTACCGGAGAGTGGGGTCTTTTATCATGAATCAAGATATGCCCACAAAACAATACTGGAATGTGTTAGATCCCACGCACAGAAGGAGCCCAAAGGTGGGCTGGTGAGGACTGCTGAGGCAGCAGGAGACACCACCCCTTAAGAGGGTGAAGGGAGAGAGCACAGGAAGGGGCCTTATCCTGGCTGGGTACCAATCTACTCCCACCCCTGGTGTCCTCCGTGGTGTATCATCCGATAACACAAGGGAGAGATGAAAGTGCCTCCGATTGGACTGGGATTCCTATGAGGCTTTCCGCTCCCTCTCCAATGGCATGAATTAATGTTGCTCATAAGATGGTTATACTTATCATCTAGACTTATATGTAACTTTGACAAGGTTTAGGCTACAAAACCCTTATCAGATATTTTATCACTCCGCAGGAATACAGCTGAGAAGCTCTCTTTTAGGATATTTTTTCAATCGCTGGGTTGGAGCAAAAGGCAAGAAAGGTACACTATTACACGACTTAAATATACATGGGCGAATGAATGTTTTTTGCCATTATTTTTGCTTGTTCCCAGAACAAAATGTCATTTAGAATGAATGTGAGACAAAGTGATCGAATGAACCAAGCGAACTCGTATTTTCCCTGATTTTCTCGGCTGTTGGCAACGGAAGAAGGGAAGAGCAATGCTTACTTAAAATACGATACATTTCATTGATGACTACATTGAAACGCTAAATGAGGATGGTAAATGAAACCTGATTCTTTCGATGATGACTATTGTCAGCCAGAATAATTTGGCCATAGAGTAAGGCTGGGTAATGTCTGAAATATGTAGGGAGAAAAAAGCTTCCATGTGTGATATGCATGACTGAATTCACTGCTCGAACACCATAGCATCTTTTCTGATAAAGTTTTCAGAATGCAGTAAATGATTTCTGAACTAGGAATACCCCTCATTGATTTATGTTTGGGGAAAACAGGTAGCGAAAAATGCCAGGTATTATGAGAGGAAAATGTAGCAATTAACTAGTGTCTCACTGGCAAGTGTACCTATACTTGACTAATTTACGTTTTTTTGACTCGTTGTTGCTAACTCTAGACTTGTGGCAACAAAGCCGAATGAATTTTTAGTTGTATTGGTGCCATATTTTATGTACTACTTAGCCCATGATTCAGAGAAGTCATTAGTATTTTAGCCCTGAAAAATGAAGTATCATCCAAGCAATTCACATTTCATGCATAATGTGCGTGTCAACGATGATTGATTAGGAGCCTTACCTTGGCAAGGAGTGTCTGAAAATCGTCTCTTTGATCCGTCATTATTCATAAAATGAGTAAATTTTTCACATCGGGGCAGAGACCAGAGGTTTGTAATTTCAAAACACCGTTATTTCGTAATACTGAGTACCGTTATATGTATTTAGGTACCCTTTTGGTCGGGATTGAAGACTTTGCTTCGTAAAATCAAAATATCGTAATTTCGAGTTTCTACTGCATCCAGATTTTAATCCAAGAACACATTCATGGTGGCAATAATAATACATGGGACATTGGAATTAAGCTCCCAATTAGTTTTTTTTCACTAAATCATAGATGTCATCAAAGGGCTATGAAAATCAGTGATCTCAAACCTAGCAATTGAGGGAATTTTTAAGTAAGGATCACACAATACATGATCGTGAGGAGTTAGGACCACAACTTCCAGTGAATGTAAAATCAGGAAAGAGGTCACTGGCAAAATTAGACGAGAAAGTGGAGTTTAGAAAAAAATGAAAACAGAAAAGGGAAGAAAAAATTTATACACCCTAAACAATGAACTCACATGAGAAAGTGTGACAGACATTAGGTAAAATGGGAATAATTACTGCCACCCAACCAGAAATATGAGCCATCACTTCCAAGAAAACATTGGCCATGAACTACTTTCCCCATCAAGCCTAAGGCAACTATCACATAAATTATCCTCTGTAAAACGATTCACTAAAATAATAGTAAGATACATGTAGATATTTTTCCTAAGTAGTTCCAAAAATAATTCGTTGATAAGCTATCACATGTTTGAGTCTATCATACTAAAATTAGAATTAATATATGAGAGCTTATCTTCTTTACATAAATAGAGAATTTTCTTATCCCTGATTATTTCATTAACCTTTCACAATTGAGCAAAATTCTCCTTGTGATTTAAAGTGACTTATTTTTATTCATACATGATACTAGACGGTACATGGAATCTTTTCACAAATGTCTTAATTCAAACAATTAACTATCATACATAGTAATACGATTGAGGTGCAAGTTCATGAGCTAATACTTTAAATCACAGGATCTGAGAGCTAGTAAGGTGAGCATAGATTCATTTAAGGTCACAAGAAATCTTGACGAGGTATGTGTATTAATGAATACTTTCATAATAAAAATGAGGATAGATTAACCTCATTCAAGTTCTCAGTAGCCCTAAATACATCCAATAAATCATATTAGGAACATTTACATACCTGCCAATTCCTTCTCCATATTTAACTGTTCCAAACAAAATTGTCCCGGCCAATGCATAGAAAAATACCAGCAAAAACATTCCGAAGATGATGAAAAAGGACTTATAGACTGAGACACCCACAGTTAACATGAGCATCTTTAGAGTGGCATGTTTACCAGTAATGGTAAAAAAACGTAGAATTACCACCATGAAGCCAACAGAATATGATAGGTCATTCTGAAAATATAAACAATATGAGAATAATATGACGTGACTCGGATGCATACTGAACACAATCACTCTTATGAATCGTAAACACACACAAGTGGGGTTCAGAAGGAATTTTTCACTCACAAACAATCATCCACTCAGGTTTGTATGCAGAGTACAGTTACCCTCGTGTATCATAATCACACTCTCTAGTGAGATTGTGATGCACAATTAATGGGGATATTCACCAGTGACCCATCACACACACAGGTAAAGGGAACAATGAGTAAACAATGCAAAGTAGAAAACAAGGAAAAATATATTGCAAGTTAAAAAATTGAAGGAGGCTCAACAATGGCTGCCCTTTCAAAAAGCAGTGGGCAACAACATGGGAGAGGACCTGACTGAGAAATCAGAGCAAGAGAAGTGGGGAAACATTAAAATCAGACTGAAGGAAGCCCCTCGAAAGGAAGTTCTAAGTGGGAGAAATGTTGTCAAGAAGAACCCATGGATCATGAAAGAAGTCTTAGATCAGTTGGAAGAAAGAAGAAAGTACAAGAATGTGAACACTGAAGAAGTGTAACTCTGCCAAAAAAGAATAAGGAATGAAATAGTCGCAAAGCAAGGAAAGCTGGAGGCACGTGGATAAAGGATCTATGCAAAAACTTAAAAAACAACCTTGTACATGGAAAAATTGAAACTGTCTACAGGATAGTGAAGAACCAATTTAAGGACTGGAATGCATGATGCAATAGGAACAGAATGCACAAGATGCAAGGCACAACAATGGAGACTAATTGAAAATGATGACAAAGTGAAGAGGTGGAAGGAATATTTGGAGCAATTATACAATGGAAGCAATCTTCGAGTGAAGGCTAATGAAGAAGAAAATGAAGACAAGAAGATGATATGGAAGACTTAGTATTGAGATCAGAATTTGCAGAGCAGTAAGGGACCTCCAGATAAATAAGGCTTCTAGAATTGATGATATTCCTGCTGAGCTAAAAAAAATTGCAGGAGAGAAGACATTAAGCCATCTTAAGCCATTAAATCATCTGCAAAATGTACTCAACATGAGAGAAATCCAGGGACTTCGACAAGAACATCATCATTCTTATTCCTAAAAAGAAGAGAGGAGAGAACTGTGAAAATTTTAGGACTATAAGCCTGATGACACAGCATCACAGTTATTGACATGGATCATCTATAGAAGAATATAACTAAAAGCAAAGGAGTTTCTGGATGAAGACTTGAATTTTAATTCTGGAAAAATATTAGTGCAAGAGAAGCAATTTTGGAACTTAGGCTGCTCCAAGAGAAAAGATTGAAGAACAAACCAAGTAACATGTTGATCATATTACAGAAAACACTATAAATTAACTGTAGAGCAAGAATACAGAGCACCAAAGGAATTTGGCACAAAAATTGAGATTTTTTATGGAATAATGGGGAATTTCAATGAATTTTTGTATATTCTTACATATTAAAACCCAAACATGCTACATTTGACTATTTTTAATTGCTAGTAACGTATTTGCTGATGGGATTCATTATGGCTACAAACTACATCACGACATTTGAGCTTACCCTGAGTGTGGAGTTTATGAAGATCCACATTACACCTAAAACTGTAACCAGAAGATCATATCGATTTCGTCTTGATTGCCAGTAGCCCCGAGGAGTAAATGCAATATTCTTCATTACAACTTCAACCACAAACACAAGAGTTAATACAGTGCTTACTGTGGCTAATGCATCAGTATGAGGTTTTCCTTCACGCCACTTAAATGAAAAAAAATATTTTAATATGTTTCATTGGACCCAGAAGTAAAGTATCAAAATTAATTATTCATTAATTTGAGGTAATGTATCCAACCTTCAGAGAGAAAACTTGAGACTTTGAGGTTTAAAACTTTTAAATGCTACATGAAAACAGCAAAGTTTTACTCACTGAAACAGCTAGAAGGCTTGAGTTCATGATCACCATAAGTGCAATAAACCTTTTGAAGGAAATGTTTTGAGTGATATCATATATGAAGGCACGAAATCTTTTTCCATCTGGACGTGGTGGAAGATGCAAAGGTTGAGCAATTTTCAACCTCTTTTTTAGGTCACACCTTAAATACAAAAGAACTGACTTAATTTATGAAGTCTAATAACAGCTAAATTCATGAAAGACTAAATCAAAATATAAGTATCTAAAATTTTACACCCTGAATCTCTTCTTGTGAAGTGAATTCCCTATTTAAAGGAAAAGGAAATATTTTCATGCATGAAATGAAATTGTAAAAAAAATTACATCAATATTTTTTATTAAAGAACAGAAGATAGATATTGAAGTTGAATAACATCAAAACCACCCTTGATGGGCTACGCACACTTAAATTAATGCATAGGTGGCAAGGTTCTTAAATTCAACTCCCATGACAGGAAAATTGTCCCTCTGCATGTCCCTTGTTTAGCAATAACAATCATAGAATGTACAGGTCTTATGGAAGAAAATTCTTTTATCTTCATAAGAATACAAATGCTGACTGATATTTCTACATAAAACAAAACTTTACAAAAAACTATGATGGAATCCATGTCATTATGTATCACCACAACTGAATCTCTAAAGTTCGTCTTGTATGCACAGATTACTTGTAACTAGGTCTTGGTGTTGGCATAGTAACCATAAGGTTTTGATTCAAAGCCCGCCTCAGGCGTAGCTTTGTAATTTTCTTAGGAATGATTTCTGTTAATTAAAATTTAATGAATAATAAACTTACCATCTCCTTTGATCTACAGTAAGCAGAGCTGTTCCTTTGTTTTCAGAATAATTGGCTATCACAACACCCACAAACAAAGTTAGACCAATCATACAGCCAAGGAAAATGTAGATGTGGATGTAAATTGCATGCACCTAAACAGAAATGAAACATGCAGGTATTATTAATTGATTGGGAAGATATATTATAGCTAGCAACAAAAAAAAAAAAATTTTCACATCAGCTCGTTCAGTTCACAGACATGGCAAATTTTATAGCTTAGAGAGCCCAGACAGCACAAAAATCAGTGAAAACGTTTTTTTCGGAAAAAATGGTTTCATTTTGTGCAAAAACCGTTTCTGGTTTTAGAAACTAAAATAAAAACGTTTTTCAGGGTTTGATACCAGGTAAAAACGTTTTCGGGAGGACTTATTTACTGTTTCAGCACGTTATTTGCCGTTTCTGAAACGCTTTTGAAAAACGGAATAAAACGCTTTCATCACGTATTGGTGCTGTCTGGGAGGGCTTTGGCAAACTGAGTATTTATCTAAATTTAAACTATGGAAGAAGTCACAAATTTATTTGCCATTTATAATTGGAGGAATTTTACATTTTAACAGGATAGGTTGAAAATTGCCATAGGAAAAAGAATTCTTAGACTGAAATCGCACCATACCAGGCCATAGTGCAGATCACCAGATATCCAGGATTCTTGTTCCCACAGGCAATTTCATATACAAGGAGGATCATAGGAATTATGTCTCATTCAAAATGATGGATACCATGCTATAAATAGGATGAACTGCATGATAGCCTGAGGCATTGTGGTTACATATTAACAAAATCTTAAACAAACAAAAAGAATTTTACTAAGAGGTTAGAGAAAAACAATAGGATAATGGGATGAAAAAGAAATTAAACTGAGAAAATATTTTGTATGGGAATTCGTTTCAAATCATGACCCAATAAGGTTCCTAGTAGTGATGGACGGATCCAGGTTTTTTGTTGGATCCGGATCCTTGCTTGGGTTTCGGATCTTTATCTCGGTTTCGGATCCTTAGTTTCAGATACTTGATTCTGAATTTCATTCATTTTCTAATCCTAGATTTTTGGTAAATATATAAATACAGCAACAATATAATTACCAAAAAACAAGTAATTTTACTGTAGAAAAAATCAACTTCCTATCATCTATGTGGATAATATTTCCCTGGATCAAGATTTATGGATGCAATAACTATATTTTAATACTTCTAATATAAAGATCACCTTCCTTATCACATACTCATCAATAAATACATTTTTGAAACCTGTACAACTATTCTTTATAGCGCAGTTAAAAGAACCCACACAGCACCCACAAAATTTATACCGTATAAAATATGCATAAATGGATTGGTAAAAATAGTAAATAATATTCCGTCTATTATATACATATTATTAGAATAATATGCGCGCACTGCAAATGATATGTAAATATTATACCATCTAAGACTGTGAATTATAGGCGCATAATATGTGCATATTTTTTGAATAGACTACAATCGATGTCTTACAAATAAGATCGACTTCGACCATCTCGAAAATCAAAATGGCAGTCATGTTGATAAGCCGGAAGCGCGAGAAAGAACTAGCTCCTCCAATATTTACGTTTTCTGGTAATTTGGGATCGTAGAAGCTTAATTTTAATTCTAATGGACAGTTAAGTTACGGTGAGTACCTAAATGATTGTTATGACCAGTGATTGCGTTGAAGATTATTTACGAGTTCGTCATTTTTTCATCTGCCTTCCATGCTGATTTTTTGAATTTCTGCCAATTGACTCTAATTATAATATTTCAGGCACATACAGTCTTTAACAAATTGGGACATTAGGAATGATCCAACGACAATTCAGATCATCATTCAACTATTTGATAAACGTGAAAAGTTTTGTGTGTGTTATAACAGTGCAGTGACTCTCGATGATATTTGAACGAACCAACTGTTGGAAAAATATAGTTTCAATTTTTAGAAGAGCGTTGTTTTTTAAAAAAAAAGGCTGGTTTTTGTACACCCAGATGAACAATTTACAATTAAATGTTATGGAAAATCAAAATTGATCGCTACTTTTATTCACATGCAATGTATACAACACATCAATGGTAGGTATAAATTGTACATAAAGTGTGCATATATCTCGTATAATTTTCTCATAAATTGCGTATATATTCGCATAATATGCAAACATTATGCCATACCATTCAGAGCATATATTTTGCATATTATGCGCATATATCGCAATTTATGGGGACATTATACCATTTATATGCACATTTTATGTACATATTATGCACATGTTATACCATTGATGTGGCATAATATTCGCATAATATTTTAATATTATGTGCATATTATTCACTTTGTGCTGTGTGGGAAACATTATCTTCCAATTATAAATCAAATTATTTTCCAATTATTAATCAAATCCTTGAATGCTTTCAAATTCTTTTTTTGAACACAAAAACATTTTAATGCGGCCAAGAGACCAAGCCCATTTATAGAATATCCGGGGATTCCATTTTTAAGAGGAAAAAATTATTATAGAATATTTCAAGCTGGTAAACTAGTAATTTTGCAATGTCTTATTAATAATCACCTTTAAAACGAAATTTGAGAATTTTATACTCCTAAGGAGAGGTTGTATACCTCTGATCTTGAAATGAGATTAGCCTTTTTTCATGCTACTAGAAGCAAAATTTAAAAAAGTCTCGGATTTTTTCTCCATTCTCGGGTTTGCAAGAAAAAAGTAGAATGACATGTGGGGAGCATTTCTCCAAAATCAGGTAGGCCAACAATAGCAGAGTGGGATAGTGGACTGCAGGTAATGAAGTTCAATTCTTATCGTTGTTTAAAATTTTTCTTTCAGCCATTGAATCAAAAACTTTAGCATCCTTCTCATCATCCTTCATTTCCAACCTTTGTGTATAGATACTGACTTTATTGTACTTCTATTGTTTCAACTAGATTTACAAATGCGTCACTCAATAATACATGGTAAAGTTAACGTAATGATTCCACGATTTAATTCTGCAATAAAAATTTTTCCAATCATATCACTAACACCAAATTTTATTATGTTTTTGACTTATAAATTGACATGAAATTTCTGATAATCTACTTTTTTTTAACTGCCTATTTGCATTACCCTAGGAATACAGCATGGCCTGTATTCCTAGGCAGTGTTAAGGATCGAACTCGCGACCGGCAGTACACTATGGTCCCCATTTTTAACGACCACGCTATCATAGGTTCACGGGAATCTGGCGAATGTAGGCAACCCGCGTGACACTAAGCTTTATTTTTTTCTCGCGCATCCGAGTCTATGGAGAAAAAAAGTCAAGACGAATATTTTTTTATTTTGTTTTAGTGGCATGGAAAAAATCTTCTTCTCATTTCGTGACCGATGTTACACAACCTCTCCTTGTCAGTTTCTACTATACGTACATTCCATTCGCGGGGCGTATCGACCACTAAGCCGCGAAATTTTAAAATCTCCGATCTGGATCTGAATTTTTACTGTCCTTGGATATGATTTCAGTAGCGAATGAAATGAAAGACATGTGGATCCAACCCGACCATCCTTATTTATTAATATTACATTTGTAAATCTAATTTAAACAACAAAAGTATAATAAAGTGAGCATTCAGATGTAATGGTTTGAAATTGAAGATGATAACATTTTCGATGCAATGACTGAAGAAAAAAATTAAATTGCGATAGGGATCGAACTTCGCACAGTACACTAGCTCTCGTTGTCCGCCTGATCCCAGCGAATGTAGGCTACCCGCGTGACATCCTATATATTTTTTCACCCCGATACCGGGGTAATGGGGAAAAAGTCAATTTCTTTATTTTGCTTCTAGTTGTACATGAACATTTTCATCTAATTTCGTGACCTGAGTTACACATCCTCTTCTTCTCAATATCTACCGCACCTACATTCCATTCACGGGGCGCTTCGATCGCTAAGCCGCGAAAATTTAAAATATACGATCCGGATCCGATATTGCTCCGTGTCTTTGGATCCGAATCCGGAACCTAGTAAAATGAAAGATCTGCGTATCTTTGGATCCGACGGATCCGATACAGCCATCACTAGTTCCTAGGCTTTCACGGAATTACTGTTATAATAATAATTCTACGTTTATTTTGATCAAAGTCCATTTGAATGATAAACTAAAATAAAAGATAATTTATAAAATATGCTAAATTACAGTCAGTAAAATTCCACAATAAAGTACCAAAAAAGGATCACTCATAATAGCTTACACAAATAAAAGAAAGATGGATAACAGTCATGTATCATAGAACAAAAGGTTAGCGAAGACGTACTTTGAGAAATCAGAAATGAACTATCCATAAAAGCATTGAAAATCATAATTTTATTAAAGAGAATTCATGAAGTCCATAAACAAAAAGCAAAATATTTCATTTCAACTTAGCTAAAAACTTAGAAAACATTTATTAAAAATAAATGAGTAACTATACATAAATTTGCATTTGACAGTTAAATTCAAATTTCAATTGCACTTAGAATTCTGCAGGCTACGGTGTTATGACAGATATGGCCTCTTGTTATGACTGACTGAACTCCATATGCTTTTCACTATACAATCAACAATTGCAAAAAAAATCAGTGGTTATTATGATACATTGTGCTATAAGACATTGTTACTGTAAACTCAATTGGCAAAAATAGCACAATTATTTAAATAATGACTAGACTAGGAGAAAATACATTGTTTTACAAATATGAGGTAAAATGTTGGCAAACAACAATCCCACACATGAAAATATAAACTCCTTCAAACATTTGATAATGTTTTATAACATGTTTATCAAAAAAAGGACCACATCCGAATGACCTGACATAGCATAGCTTAACTGCCTTATGTGCGAAGAGCCCTAAGCATGAAAATATTATGAGAAAATTGCCTACAACAAGAATTAAAGGAAATAATAGCACAATTATCGTAGCCTTAAAAAGACAATGAAGTAGTTATTTCTCAAAAAAGTTAATAATGATGTAATACACTGGAAGCTCGGTATAACGAGTGCTCACAATGGCTGGGAAATTACTCTCTATAGCGAGTGCTTGTTATATCCAATGATGATGAATGAAGCCTCCCAATTCCCACAGTTGTTCTTACTTTGCATTTTTATTTCATTTCTATGCTATTGGAAAAAATTGGAAGAGCCATTTTCATGCACAATTGCAAATTTATCGATGATTTTGCAAATTAAATCTTCCAAAATATAATTTACGCTTTGCTGAAGTCTTCAAGTGTTAACCAGTACGTCCATTGGCTGGGAAAGTTGTCGAAATGATTTACCACAATATGGCATTTTTCAGCACTCGAAAATATTTCTTGCGTAAACACCTAATCCTAGCCGTTCCTAAAATTCACATTCAGTTATCTCTTGAAAATTAGTTGCAGCCAGTATTTATTTACACAAGCAAATGCCTCTGTCGGTTGCGCTGCACATCATGTGTCACATTAGTGCTGCCATTTGGAGGAGCTAGAGCAAACGGAGGTAACTCCCAGGAACTACTATTGCTGAGAATTTTTTACGCGTTCACTCAAAATTGTATGCATCCATGAAGCCAGGAATCATAAAATATAATAAAACATTTTGAAAAGATTAAATTGAAATAATATTAAGATAAGATAACATCGGCCCGGGTAATATTTACGAAAGAATCGAAAAATATGTGCAAATTAACAAATGTACCTCAAAACATAAGTATTCCCATTACTTCAGATAACAGGAAAAAATAATCCAAACCAGGATATATGAATTGTAAAACTATGAGGAAATAAATAATTCTTTGGTAGCGGAAAACTTTGACGACTTCGTTGCGAGAATAAAAAGCATAACAAACAAACGTCGGACTTTCAGCATCATACAGAAAACAGGGGGGCTGAACTCCACCCCTTACCCACTGCTCTCCGCTGTCGTGTGATTGGCTAGATGCTTTTCTGCTGGTCCGTCTTCCGCCCATTCCACTCCAGTGAACTTAGCTTAACAAAAGAACAACTAAAAAATGCGAGCGAGCACAAGGTACACCTGGGTAGGCCGTAAATCGTCAGTGTGGTCTTCATTGGGCTTTAAATAATGTAGAGATATATCTTGTATTCTATGTTGTAATTGACTAATAATGCCACTAAAGATAAATACAAGACTACTAACATGCTACTAAAAATAAATATAAGACAGAAATAAAACTAAGTATATTATTATTATATTTCACACATCCAAAACTGAGGTCATTACATATGTTGAAAGGAGAGCATCTATTATGAAATATTTACAGCAAAGGATATCTTTAAAAAAACATTAAATATGCTGATGTTTAAAAAATAATAAAAATGATGTGACAACTGGAGTTGTACTTACAGGACCTAATGCTTTGATAAGAACATCACGAACATCCAACCATCCTTTGAATGATAAAACTTCAAATAATGCCAGCATTGCATCTCCAATGTTATCAAAGTTGAATCTTCTAGGATTGGCCCTGAATAAGGAGGAGAAAAAAATTTAACAGCAATCATTATAAAAAGAGGGAAAGCCCATTAATTCACAAAACTGCAGACAATGAGCAGTTAAGTATTGCATAATTTAATGATGATATAATATATTTCATTTATCATAAATTTGGTCCCAAAATAACATTAAAACAGAATATTATTTCCAATTTTTAATAATTCACTTATACAACACATTCTCTGCCACACTTTAGTCACAATGACTGAAACAGGACCGATCAGCTCATGCTATTCTTATTGCTGTAACCAAAGAATGTATCATTATTTTGCTGCTCATTGCACACTGTTGGACACAATTAAGATGATCTATGCATGTGGCTTGGCCAACATGGTGTATGTAGGTTCATGAACATACAAGTTAAAATTTTAATTATAAACTTGTTGAAACTATAGAAAAAGATTATGAATCTTAAAAATGCCTTTGCAGAGGGTGAAACCCTTTAGAACAAAGCAGCAGGAAATATATTAACTACTAATTATGTGCTATTGATTACTTCAACTTCGTTCAATTTGATTTCTAACAGATCAAAGCTTGGGGACTGAATTTTTACTTTTAAGCTTATCATGAATGTAGGCATTGCTGTGCAACTGAAATCCATTACTTTCATACAATACATGACGATATTTAAAATTCTCAATTTAAAGTTTCAATATGTACTTAATAATAAGTTACATGTACATGAAACAATGTGTTGCCTTGAAATTAAAATATATGACATAAAAAACATAGGTTTATTTTGTACCATCAGATATGGAGGATTGTGTAAATATCATGACTAGAATAAAGTTCAAATATTACGACAATCTATAAATACAACAACAAATAATAGATCCTCACCAAACACGAGGCACCAACATGGATGGGTATGTTTCATTTTCACCAGGCACAAGTTTCATTTTTGTGACAAAAACTCTCCTAACAAAAGCACCCACACATTCTTCCCTTCTAGTCACAGCTGGATCATTGCATCTTGCCAGTCTTCCACCAAACAACTGAACACCATAGCTTGCAAACACAAACATCAACACAATCAGAAGAATTGATACCTGAAATAAAAAAGAAGTGCAATAATAATGATTATTGAAATAGTTTTCAAGTAATGTTACTGCCACCTTTCAAGTGTCTCTGGAAGAAGAAGGTAAAATACTGAAGAGGGATAAAAACTAAATAAAGCAGAGATAGCTGCAGTCCTCAGGAGATGTATTATTTTTTAAGAAAAGCAAAATCAAGGTATTATTAACCACATTCCTTCCAAGCAAGCGAATAGCAATTCTATTTGCTTAGACCAATAAAATATCACATGGTGAACTATCATCATGTCACGAATACTGAAACCCTTTTCACAAAACATATTTTCAACTCCTTCAGCATTTATTACTTCCGTCATTTTGCAACTATGAAACCCCAAATTACAAACCAATGATCCCATCTATAATTTCTTTGAGGGCAATGTGATAAATAAATTATTATAAGACTATGAAAAGTAAATAGTGGGATGCATTAAAACTGAGTTCAAGTATTCCTTTCACCATGGAACATTACCATAAATTTTCAAAAAGCAGTTCAATTTTAATAGAGTCAAGAAAAGCATAACTGCTCACCAGAAGGATTTCCTTGAAACCACGGCAAAGCTCATACACCACTTTACGCATGTGAGGGACTAGGGTGAAGATTCGCAGAGGACGAACACAGCGTAAAATCATCAAGAGCTGTGCTCCAGAGTTGGGAGGTACACTGCGAGGCATCCAGCAAAGAAACACCAGCGATACCTAAACAGATAATACATATACTTTAACACATACAACTGCGCAACTCTAGGAAGTGACTGAATGAGGACAAAAAATTAATGGAGTGACTAAGCACATGCACTCCATTTATTGCGTTTTCTGCGAGTTTTCCACCCAGCCATAGAATAAATAGGATCCCTTTCTTCTCCTAGACCTTTAGAGCTGTTTAACCCTCTCCGTCATAAACCGCCCAAAACCGCCCGGCGGAGAAGTCTCCGCTACGAACGAAATTTAAATACCCTTTTTCCCCAGGAGTAGACCTATTTTTTTGCGAGATGAGAGGCATGCGGACATTGCTTCATTTAACTTTGAATAACTATGTATGTAATTGAGTACTGTGTTTCAAATTTTGAAAATATTTTTATCAAATGTAAATACTGTGAAAATTAATCGTCTTACCTTTGTGTGTATTTAATTTCCTACTTCCACTCCCTTTTCTTGGTGATATTGGAGAAAACATCCCACTCTGCATAGTGGTAAATCGCAGCTGTTGCACTTAAAGGTTGTTTCTATTCTCCGCCCAGCAGTGGTTCTTCTTTTGTTTGAGTTGCAGTAAGCGCACACCTTCTTTCTTCCGTCAATCTTGGCTAAACAATGTAGCGCTCTATGTGGACTAGCGGCCATGGGTAAATTTCGTTTACGGCCTGTCAATATGCGGGAGGTGAAATTACCGATCATCTGCCTATATAGGGCTAAACGGAAGTCCTTTTGCGTTACCCCGTGCTTAGTTTTTGGCGGAGAATTAGTTTCTTCATACAGAATATAGCTGTTAACTATGGCCGTATTAACCACAAAGGCAAATAAGTACTTCTTTGGATGGTTATTGACCACTTTTTTAATATCTGGGTTAATTTATGGAGGTTTGGTCGTCTTTTTTTAAGAAATTCAACTTCCTTTTCTTGCCAACGTTTCGCCTTTTAATTAAGGCTTCGTCAGGGCTCAAGGATTAACTTTTTTACTGTGACAATGGAAGGAAGTTGAATTTCTTAAAAAAAGACGACCAAACCTCCATAAATTAACGCAAATAAGTACTTCCACCACTTTTTCGTTTTCCTCCCCAAGTCGTAGTAGCACCTTCTCTGATCAGCTCTGTCAACGCCACCCATATATTTAGTATATAAAGCAATTGACTCAGGACAGGAGACCGTAATTTGCTTGTTCCCTATCCCTGTTTTTCTTGGGACGTTCATGTACCTTCTTGGGTCGGAATTCGTTTGCAGAATACATATATCACGATTGTCGTGCCAAACTGTTGCTGTCACCTAACCACATTGTAAGCTTTTACTTTCACCTCTTTTGAGTATAAGTTTCTTTGGATTTTTCAACTCTGCAGGCCATTCCCTACGATACGGTCTAGTTGTAGCGCATGCGTAAGTGTTATTCACTAGTAACAAATTCATGAGTGTAACACTTGAAAAAAAACTATTGATGTACACGTGATGTTTTTTGCCTAAATAGTTTCCTAGCAAATTCATAACTACTTGCGTTCCAAGTAACATTTCACAGTTTCTTTTATCCTTTTTTCCTAAGTAGACATTTCCACGAAGGACATAACCATGGCAGCTCGCAAACACCCAAATTTTAAAAGCCCACTTCGTTGGCTTTCCTCGGATATATTGTTTTATGAAATGACGTCCTTTAAAAGCAACCATTGCCTCGTCAACACTTAGCTCTCGTCCTGGTCGATACTTTGTATGGAATGTATCCATTACATCAAGAGCCATTCTTATTTTCTGCAGCACATCAAAACCCTCTTCTCCCTGCTTTTTCTCCTGCGCTATGTCACTTATGTGAAAATATTTCGATATTTTTGAATACCTTCCAAATGTCATGCAATTGCGAACTACTGAACAATCAATATCTTGACTATGCCAATAATCCCTACTTTCAGGTAAATCAAAAATACCCATGTATATGAGCACTCCGATGTATGCTACAACTTTGCTATAGGTAACATCTACCCAGTCTTTATCGACCTTCCCTGTGGAAAGTTGGATATATTCTGCGTATATATTTGTATTCTCGACAATACGCTCAAAAAAACTTTCACCTCCTAGCATGTATTTTAGGAAGGAAAATTCGTCGTCGCCTACCGCCAGGTTATGTATAGGTCCACAATCTTCTTTGAAATCCTCTGGTGCTGAATAAATTAGCATATCCCTCCATGTGTCTTGCAACGGTGAAGTAACTGGGATATTACTTGTAGATGGAGAAATTTCATCTTCTAAACCGAATTCACTCGAATTATCACTATCACTTTCTTCTCCGCCTACACTTATGGAACTAGAGCTATCTGAATCACTAGACAAATCTCTGATCACTTCCTCTGCTATGGCATCCTCACTCAAAGAAGTCATGGTTAGAACTGGGCGGCGTATGGGAAAATATTTTTCTTTTTCGCTTGGGCTCTGACTCAGCTTCTCACCATGTGGGATAAGATATGTTGTATCAGTTAGTGCCCGTGACCACACAAGGAGAAATATTATTTTGTGATACTGAAGCCAACCCTAAACGAGCGAAAAAGACGTATGGAGATTTCAGCTCTCAGTTGCGTCCTGCGGAGGGCGAAGACTATAATATGCTTCATTCATCGCCTATCTTCGAACATGGGCCACCCTAAAAGGACCCTCGGTCAGAGACCATTCTTTCATCACTTCCCCAAAGATGACATGCCGTCCGAGAGGCCCAAGCTAGACCATTCGACCCTTCGAGCAATTAGGCGTATTGTGACAGATTTATGGGGTTCTGTTTCATCTGCGTGAGAGAGAAGATAAGAAAATGCGTGCGTAAGCGAGGATAAACACCCTCAAGATGAAGCAGATGCCTATGAGGCTCAAAAGATCCTTCGGAACACAGCTCCGCAGGTCGGGCGGTTTCGGGCGGGTTATGCAGGAGGGCGTTTAAAACGGCCGGGCAGTTCTGGGCGGCTTGTGACGGAGCGCAAAATGAGGCATTTAAACTTCGATAGGGAGAGGGTTAAAATGTCAATTTCCAACTTTGGTCAAGGTGGTATCCCCACCTTAACAAGTTCCAGCCTTTTTGACTGGTATCAGAAGTCTTCCAGGAATGTCCCTTGGGATTTAGCAGAAATGATATGGAAGACTGGGGGCAATTCATAAATATATCCCATAAATTAAATTTGAAGACAGTCCTAATTTTACCCATCCAACCTCTGTCCCAGCCCAACGTCGCTTGACTTTGGTGATTTCACGGGAACCAGTGGGTCAACGTGGCTAGGCCCTTGCCCTGCTGCAAGCCATACTTGATGTAGCTGACTTCTACTATATCACACATTAAAGTCCTCAAATTATTATGTTCTGAGTTACATGGATTCGGAGTGACGCAGATATTCAGTTAGGCCGGTGTCATTCTTGCATTTTCTCCACATTTCTATTGCCGTGACTGATACACCTGATGACGACCCATGACTCAGAATCAAGCACACAAGAGTTGATGCCAAACTAAGGTCATTCAGAATGGCCACTCTAGTTAAAGTCATTGCATAGGTGATGATTTGATCATCGTGATGTTGAAAAAGTCTAATGTGATTACCTTTTTCCTTTTTGTCTTCTTTGCTAAAGCCCTCCTAAGCCTCTCACAACACCGCTGCAGCATTAACCCTTATTTTTACTTTTAAGTCTTTAAGTCCAAGGACTTCACATACAATAATGCTTCCCTGCAATACATCATATATATAAATAAATGTACATCAAACATTGCCACACAGCAACTGCAATCAAGACACAATCACACCAGTTGGTGAGAGAACACAGACTGGACTTAACCATGACACTATAAGCAGCGATGTGTCTGGCAATCCTCTGTATGGGGAGCACATATTTGTCATGTCATATTGTACAAAAACATGCAGCACTTTCAAATTTGTCGCTGGTTGCTAGCCTGGCCGGCTTCTGGCTGTTGCTGTCGCCAACTATCTGTCACAATGACAGAAACCTGAAGGAAACCTAAGCCTGTCACCAGCCTTACATGGCATCAATGTCTTTTTTCGGTGTAGTTTGACCATCACCCCTAAGTCGACGCATAATTATCTACTCCATAGATGACATCTGTTGTCCATCACAACAAAAAAAGAACATGTTTTGTGTATTTATACTTATTTCAGATTTAATTATCCAACAAATAAGGATTGGATTTGTCACCCTTGGAATTGTCGTATTATGTTAACTTAATGGCCTCTCAAAATATGGCATTTTCTGCAATCTTCACCGATTGCACCAAATGCAGTAAAAGCGGCAACGCTAATGGTTCAAAAATGGATAGGTAAGTTGCTGTGTTTTGACTTACGCGGAAATTTTTTGGATGAATTAACCAAGTAAGTCGAGGACTTACCATACATGATGATCACACACTCAAAAACAGTTTTTGAAATTCTGTATAACAATTTTTGATTTCATCCCACCCTAAATGAAAGTTAGCATGAATGTAGTGCAAGCAACAAGATAGTTGCTATGGAGAATTCAAGGTATTTTCTTGGCTGTGGTACATAAGTTAATGTTAGTAACATAAAAGTGAAATGGAAAGAGAAATAAGATTGCTGGAAGGTTAACATTAAAAGAAAAAAAGTCTCTTGGACCAAGAAACAAGCCACCGTGCTACCAAGCATTCCTGATCTCACAAGTAACTTTAAAGAAGGTCTAATTGGAAGTAGTTCTCATCCACCACCATTGTCTATCAAGGATGGCACTCATTAATGCAGAAGAAGGCCTTAAAAAGACACTATCCATGAGGATGAATTTTTCAAATCGCCAGTCCAGAGGAAATTTTTACCTTTGAAATTTTCATTACACTCAAATGCTGTTTAATGTGGATCACTATTCAATGATATCTTGCAGCAGTTTTTAAGTTTGTTTCAGTTAAGATTTTACACCTCTAAAACTGAGAGTCAATGAACACAGAGGGCTTGCATTGCCACTAGACCAACATGGAAAACATAAGGCTCTCTTAGGATAACAAATTTAAGATTCATTTTAAGTTATTGGTACACTGCAGAGTGAAAGATAAATTTTGCATAATCATATTAGAGATTCTAATTTTTTCACGTCAATCTGTGACTATGTTCCCAGAATGATTATAGCATTATAGAGAAATCACAAAAGAATTGAAATGAAGCCAATAGAAAGTTGGATATTTAAGAATTACAACATAATACAGAGCTAAATCTGCCAGATTCCATGGGTTATCTTTTCATAGAAAAGAAAACCCATGGAAAGAGGGTCCTGCAAAGAAAAGCCCCGAAAGGATAGAATTACTGTCCTATCTAATAAATGATTCTGAAAAATAGCAAAAACATACCACATATATGAAAACATCAAGAACGGCAGCAACATCCTTTATGTAAGCTTTTGGTGTGAAGAATAGTCCATCTGCAAGAATTTTTAGGGCTAACTCAAGACTCATCGCTGCAACAAACAAGTATTCAGCAGCTCTCAGGGCACCAGATTCCATAACACGGAATGATGGGGTCTCAAACATCATTGAAATGCATGACAGAGTAGTCACACATATCATCACCCAATCCAGATATGTTACCAGTCCCAGGAAGTTGCTATTCAAATAGAAGAAAATTACATTATTTTATTTAAAGAAAGGTAGAGCTCTCTATGTTAATTCCTGCTAATCACCTAAAACCAACATACAATCAAGGAATGGTTGAGCAGGAAAAGCATAAATAATGTCAAGGATAGAAAAAACCATTATGTGCTTTATATCTATATGGATCTCTTACAGTCAGCAAGAGTCTCTTTCCCATACAATCACAGGATGGAGATATAATAAGTACAGTGGAAGCTCGGTATATCGAGTGCTCTCAATGGCTGGGAAATCACTCGCTATAGCGAGCGCTTGTTATATTCGAAGGTGATGTATTAAGCCTCTCAATTCCCACAGTTGCTCTTACTTTCCGTTTTTCTTTCATTACCATGCTATTAGAAACAGATAGAAGGGCCATTTTCGAGCACAATTGCATACAGTAGAACCTCTTTTTTACGAACCTCTAATTTACGAAATGACACCAATTTACGAAGCATTCCGCCGGTCCCGATCTTTGTATATAGGAAAACCATATAAAATGACCTCTATTTTACGAAACCTCGATTTTATTGATTTACGAAGTGAGAGGCCGGTCCCTAGGAGTGATTGACTTCGGTTTTACGAAGTTTTTGAAATGATTTTGTAGCACTAAACTCAGTACAATGGAATAACGATCGCCTTATACCACGACAGGAGCAGCTGAAGTCAGATAGGTAGAGATCCGTGAAATTCGCGAGACGCGATATCGCGAAATAACGCGAAATATCGCGAAATCGGGAAAAAAAACGAAATTTCGCCTTTTTCACCTGAATTAGCGAAAAAATCACATGTAATGAGTAATAATCGATTAAAGTCTAAGCATTCATTGTTTACCGCGAAATATCGCGAAAGCGGGAAATAAAACGAAATTTCGTCTTTTTCGCGATTTTTACGTGAATTAGCGAAAAAATCACATGTAAAGAGTCATAATCGATTAATCTCTAAGCCTTCATTGTTTAACGCTGATGACGTTCATTCGCTCTATCTCATTACGATTCAAAGGTCAATTGGCTTGTTTTGTCTCGCGCATATCGCATTCGCGTAATACCGCGCACTGTAGTGTTGTCTCCGCCGGAATTTGCCGTTAAATTAATCACCGCCTCTCTCTTCGATTCACATTTATCAATCCTGAAATTCTCGGAAATATCTAGAATGATGCGCTTTCTCTCCTGAAGAATTAGATATTCTGAATCAATAATGTGCTGAACACGGCCGCGGAAGAGCGGAAATATAAGCTCACGCGCCCGGCACGCGTCAATGCCGAGCAGTAATTCCGGTGACTCACCGCGACGCAGTAGACAGCGTAATTGGATAACTTGTTGCAGGAAAACCTTAACTGTGGGCCTAATGTAACAATTTTGTAGACTTAAACACGGCCGCTGGCCGGGAACGGAAGCGCTAGCAGTTGAGGCAAGGGGGGAAGTAACAGAAAAGATAGGAGGAGAGGGGGTGCTACTTATTGGCGGTTGATCGTCGGATATTCGGCGCTCCACTGAGCTTCAATGCAAAAAAAAATCATTTAGACACACCCCCAGTTCAAGTTTCCTTGTTTCCGATTGTGTTTAGTTATGCGTGCTTCTTTCACTGCCTTTCTTGTTATGTAAAATGCTTAATAAAAGTATAAGCATTCACAAAATGTGTACCAAACGCCTAGAAATGCGCAAAAATTGTAACATTATAATAACACCGCCAAGATTTTCTATAACACCGAAATCACATAGTTTTAAAACGAATTTTAGCAAAAAATAAAACCACTTTCACGGACCTCTACAGATAGGTCATGTTGAGAAGGCCCTCGGTCCAAGTATTTCATACGGGAAAATGTGGAAAAATCGATTCAGCATAGTGCTTTTTGAAGTGCTTAAACTGTAGCAAAAATCCCAGAGATTGATCATCCAAATCGCAATTCAATCCTGATTATATGATCCAAGGAAAAACATGGCACGACGCCTACTTCTCGAAAACAATGCCCCAGTTCATAAAATAATCGGATTAGTGCTTGGTAATTTCTATTCCTTTTCTATCATTTTGTGTATTGCGAATACCTAACTCGTCGTCACAAAGGATCCATATTTTCTCTGGAATTATTTAAAATTAGCTTTAAGGTAGCCACTGCAACCCAAATTCAGATCTTACTTCAGCCTTTCACTTGAAAATAGCATTCCCGTAGGAAGTTCTTTGCTGCAGCTGTCGTGGAGCTTAGTTTCATTAAAAAATACTAATTTTGCAATAATAAATTACATATATTCAAATATTGATGCAATTTGATTATTTAATTTTTCATTTGAAGTGTTTTACGTCGTTAGGTAAGAATTTGCAATCGCGACTTTGAGTTCGCGATCGCTTTCTGTAGCCGCGAGTAAATAGTTCTTGCAAATCACCGCCAGATGTCAGCACTGTAGAACGCATATTATAAAAGACGGGAATTTCAAATTTACTCGACTCAAGTTCTAAAATTGACTTAAATCAGCTGCGAATTATTATTAAATGTATTTCAAACAATACGCTTTCTTCAAAAAAGGCATTTTCTGGTCTTTTCACGGAAATATACTGGGTCAGTGGGAACTTTGTTTTGAAATTTCCTAGTTAAAATGTATCCCTGGCTTTCCCATATTAAAATGGCTTCTTTAAACACAAATCGACTAGCACTAAATATACCCCTTTCGTCAATTAATGTATAACTGCATATGCTTAAAATACTCCGCGGGATGAGTTAATTCTCTTATTCCCCTTATTTTGAGATCTACCAACTGAACAGCTACAAGAACTTAATTCAGTTGCAGCAGCCAAGTTCATACCATCATAAATTTATAGAAAAATATTCACCTGTTTTTTTTAATTCATGGCTGATTCATTCTCTTTTAATAAAGTGAGTCTCCTAGCCTTAGGAATAACGCCTAAGCTATACAGCAAATCAATACAATTGAGGTGTAATTTTTAAATCCTTTCAATTTCTTGCAAATACACTGCACACAGAGAATTTCATGTAATGTCTGTTTTTTCCCAGAATGAGCAGATGACTATTATTTATTATAGTAATTAGTTTGATTTCAATCCAAACATAACTATTTGACAAGTGCAGCATAATGTTTAATTGCATTTAAAGTATACTCGCATTCTTGTCACCAGAGTTTTAGTAGATGTACATTTGTCGCCTCTATATATATATATTATAATGTGCAAGATGTGCCTCCATGTACATTGCTCCATGCTGTGCAAGGTGTTGCCAGAGCATAGGACACCGCAAAAACTATTTCCTACTATTGGAGATCAGCTGGTTTTGGTGACACATCAGTTTCGGAGACAGAGGAGTTAGTGGAAGATAACCTCCAATTTACAAACCCTCTGATTTACAAAGCTCAAATTTTTGGGTCCCTTCAACTTCATAAAATAGAGGTTCTACTGTATTTATCATTTATTTTGCAAATTAAATCTTCCATTTCAATAATTTATGATTTGCTGAAGCATTCGAGTGTTAACCAGTACGTCCAATGGTTAGGAAATTTGCCACAATGATTCGCAGAAATAGAGAATTTTTCACTGTGAAATACTATTGCTGAGAACTATCGATGCATCCACTGAAAATTGTATGTATCCGTTATGTTATTAGTTTCATATCGTATCCTGTTCATTATGTTTATGTAGAAGGGATAATGTAATTGAGTTGGTTGCCATTGCCCTCGAAAATAAATCGTAAGAGCGAGATTTAGCTCTGAGGAACGATGTGGTTGCGGAACGTCCCGTTCTTTGGCTTTCTGCTGCAAAATGCATTTCTGTTGAGGGTGATTTGAGTGTTCTTAATAAACCCATACAAATGAAAGTATTCCTAGTTCAATTTGTTGCACTTTTTCTTGTGAATTAATGATGTACGCTGCTGTTTGTTTCCTTTCATTGCAGTGAAAACCCATTTATTACTATGTTTTTCTCGTACGGTACACATAATATTAATTACCAATAAGAATGATATAAGTGTGATATTTAATTGCAGTGTCAATTTATGTATCGTAAATTGACTGATGTCTTGGGTAACATTCTAGTTCTTCAGGGGGTATCGAAGGCAAAGTTTCAAAGGATAGGATTCAGTCGTTGGAGCGTTGACTCTTCACAAACGGCATCACTTATGTATGTATCAAACGGCAGGCAGGCGGAAAGATTGTGAGTACTCAATTTTATACCATTGACAGTAATACTCATGACAGAAGGAAATACTTTCAGAACCATAAGGACCGGCCTATCTTCATAGGGACATAATTACAATTCACATTACTTCCCTCGTAATATGGAAATTAGGTAAATACGCAATTAAGATTTAATTCACACTTTCGATTTTTATGCAAAAATTCAATCAAAGCCATAAAAACTATTATTAGTATATTATGATCCTTCTCCCACTCCAATAATAACGTGGCGAATCAAAAACAGCATAAGTATGAAAGGAGCATACGGTAATAAGAAGAGTATTTGATACATATATTACCATGGGATTCTCCCTCATTTTAACAATAAATATGTTGTATCTGCCTTCAAACACCCTTTCTGCTCCCTTCGGCGTTCATTCCACGACGACCATTACACAACTTTCTGCATGGCTCTAATACAATGATCGCCAGACTGTTTGAATCAGGCGTTAAAAGTGGATTCGCTCCCGCTGCACTACCTCTCTGGCAAGAGCATCTGGGAGCACGATGGGAGTGAATACCGTGACGTCACCCGTGTCATCACGGCCATAGCGGTGCGCTCCGAAGCTCCAAGTGGATTGGCTTGGAGCTTGCTACGAGCGCTTCAGAGCATTTGGATCACCAAGTGGACCGCAGCCTAATACACAAGTTCTAGATGAAGGTATAAAACCACCAAAACAGCAATAATATGAAGTTTTAGGTAGATACCAAGTTACTACACTGATGAAAATAAAAAAACTAAATTTCTTTATTCCAATTAGTCCTGCAGACTTAAGTAGGCATCAAATATATACGTGAAGTTATCTACGAATACACTCTACATATTCAGAGATATTAAAAAATAATGACACTTAAGAAATGTCATTATACATGTATCATGCACAAGAAATAACATTTAAACAATAATAGAGGAGAAATAAGTTCCGATATTTTCGGTAGAGGATTTCAGATTATTCAAACTGTGAAATGCAGACTTTTTGTCAGCCTTAACCCTTTTCCTGCCAGAGGGCCGATATATCGGCCCACTGGCGAAAACTGCCAAGGGCCAATATATCGGCCCACCTACATTACAAATTTGTAATATTATATTTCTCTCAAATCAGATACAGCAAGAATGATTTTTTCATCCTCATAAAAATTGAAATATATCTTCAACATTGAGAAAAATACATAATTTATATATTAAAATTAAGTGCTTCAAATATACCTAAAATTCATAATCTTACGATATTCAGGGAAATGGGCTTGGCAGTTTTCGCACAGTCTACCTTAAAGGGGCTGGCAGTAAAAGGGTTAATTTACACCTTACATGCTGAACATTTGATTTCTACAGATTCCAAAGAAGTGGAAATAGCTATTTGGTGGAAGTATTTCAGGATTTCTTTTCACAACAATGGAGCACGGAAAAATATGCATACATAAAAGGTTCTGGATCTGTGAAGATATTCTTAGCAACATCCCTAGTCAAACTGATGAGCTGCCAAAGCCTGATTGCAATAAAATAATTAACACTTAAAAAATCAATAAAAAAAATATTTTATCCATTATATGATCCCATTATTCAAAATTTATTTCCACATATTTAATACATTTCCATTCACGTTGGCTGATTTCTCATACACGCATTGCTATGAAGTTTGGTTCAGACTCCCATATTCTCACATCCTCTTAAGGTCCAGATATAATACTGACAAAATATTACTCCTCTAAACTTACTGCAAACGCTTGTACTGGACTTTCCTTTCCTTCCCAGTCAGAGGGTCTTTAAGACGGGCATCATAACGTGCATACACCAGCAGCTGACAGATTTTACGAAAGCGACTCTCCCTTGGAACAGCAAAAAGTGGCGTGTCGAAGAAGGGGTGATTCTCTCTCAGATCTTCTTCTCTTTGATTCCTTAAGGTAAAAAGAAAAAAAGTAGTATAATTTCAAAAATAAATACACAATCACTTAACTTGCCAGAAAATGAAATATACACTAAGAACACAAATGCATCCTCATTCAGGTCAGACTTCATCTGGGAAGGAACCATCTCACTTTTGCGTTACTTGAGTTACAAAGTTAATTGAAATATTTGCTGGCATATAAGATGCATCAATTTATATGATGTCTTTTTTGTAATAATTATATTATTTTCACACATTGCTCTGCCTGTATGTCCAAAGTACACAACATGGAAGAGACTTCACTGCCTCAACCAATCAGAGTGTAGGAGCCACTCAAGAACTTCCTATTTATACCAGCCATACTCGTGTGAATTAAAGATGTCTCCTGCAGAGGGGAAGAAACTACTGTCACCTAATGTAGACCCACACACCAGAACCGGAAGAATAGCACACAACATCATAGTGAGTTTTGGCATGTCATAAAAATTTCCAGTTGTCTTTTTCACGATCCGCCGCATTGGGAGCTTTGTCATCCAAGCTTTTGCATCCATTTCAGGTTGCATCATCAGAGTGTAATACCGAAGATGGAGTTGCATTAACCCATTTATGCCTAGTGTTCCATTTTTGGAACACCTGACACGACTTTCTAATTTAATGACTACAACTCATTATACACCAATATGCCACGATTTTTCTTTCTGTACCTCTTTATAAAGATATATTGTATTACGAGGTGCAAAGAGTTGGTCAGTTTTGCCAACCCATCGCTGCCAGTGTGTTGTTAAATATCGGTCTTTTTTTTCAAGGAAGTTTTTCTGAGACCATCTCAAATGTTATATTAATAATTATTTGCCATTACGCCCAAATGTTGTAAATTTTTCCCTGCATGTTCAGTAATAGTTAACCTATAGTGCTTTAAGAAGAAAATTTTGAAACAATGTATTTTGTTTTAGTTATAAGCTTTTATTTAACAGTGTTCCATTTTTGGAACACTAGGCAAATCCACTACTATTATGCGTGCATTCAGGCACAGTGAAATATTCACTTTAATTTTAAATCAAGTAAGCAATTAGATGTTATGTGACTGAGGGAAACGATGCTATGACTTGGCTATAATCAGTTTCCATTTCAGTGAAAGAATAAATACATCGATAACCAACTGATCACTTGTGAACAGAGAGATGGAAACATATGAAAGCCACCCTGTGCACTCTTCCATTCGGGACCAAGCCCCCTGGGCCATATTGACGTCATGAACACTTATCAATGAGCGAAGTGCGGCTGCTTGCACCCAATATTCCTCTCCTTTTCTTTTTAGCAGAAAGTTTATTGTAAGTGTTCGGGCTACGCACTTGTCCTGCACAGAGCGGCAGGCCGCCCCCCCCCACTCCTGCCGTATCGGCGACTAGAGGGTTTTTCTGTTGGTGAGTGTCGGTGTTTTTTTGGGAATAATTTTCCTGAGTGGTTACGTCTCTGTTCCGAGACGGCGTATGTTTTGGGAGCAAAGACCAGATTCGCATAATTCTCTAGTTAGTGGTGCAATGAGACGTGACCGATTTGAAACAATATTTTCAAATTTGCATGTTGCTGACAATTCTAACTTGAACTACATGGACAAGTTTTCCAAGCTGCGACCTCTCATAGAGCAACTGAATGACAGATGTATGAAATTTGTACCAAATGAAATATACTTCAGCTTTGATGAGGCCATGATTCCCTATTTCGGTCGTCACGGGTGCAAACAGTTCATTCGTGGTAAGCCTATTCGGTTTGGGTATAAATTCTGGTGTGGTGCAACGCGTCTAGGCTACATTTGCTGGTTTCAGCCTTATCAAGGAAAAAACCCCAACACTCAATACCAAGAATATGGTGTAGGTGCTTCAGTTGTTTTGCAATTTACTGAGGCACTCACAACGCAGCATCCTGGTAAATACCATTTTGTGTTCGACAACTTTTTCACAAGCATTGCACTCCTTGATAAACTTCATTCAATGGGCCATCAAGCAACAGGCACAGCGAGAAAAGATCGCATAGACAAACCTCCTTTACTATCTGATGCTACCCTAAAGAAAAAAGATAGGGGCACATTTGATTACCGAATTGATGGAAAAGGCAATCTTGTTTGTAAATGGAATGATAACAGTGTTGTGACTGTTGCATCTTCTGGTGTCGGTGTCAATCCTTTGCAACAGGTCAGTCGTTATTCTCAAAAGCAGAAAAAAAAGATACAAGTTACTCAGCCAAATTTAATCAAGGTCTATAATCAGTATATGGGAGGAGTGGACCGAGCTGATGAAAATATTACCAAGTATCGAGCATCAATCCGTGGAAAGAAATGGTACTCGAGCCCTCTGTTATTCTGCTTTGAGCTGGCTTTACAAAATGCTTGGCAATTGCATAAAATAAACTATGTGAAGCCAATGGATCTTCTTGAATTTCGTCGCCGTGTGGCCTGTCACTATATAGAGACATATGGTAATACTGCTGAACCTGGTAGGAAAGGGAGACCATCTATGAAGCGTAACCTTGACTCACGTCATGATGGCATGAATCATACGATTGTAAAGCAAGGAAAGCAAACTCGCTGTGTCCAATGTCACAAAAATACCACTTTTCAATGCAAAAAATGCAATGTATCCTTGCATGTTAAGTGTTCACCTGGATATCACTCCTAATAGTGAGTTAATAAATGTCTGAATCAAATGATTTGCTTGTTATCATTGAGTACGTCATGGTAGTGGATTTGCCTAGTGTTCCATTTTTGGAACACCTCGTAATTAATAATTGGCAAGAGATACATTGTTTTTTCTTTCGGATATTGTTTTCATATGTATTTTTATCTATAATATGTAAAAAATCAGGGTAAAATTCGCATTTTTCAAACCTTCGGCATAAATGGGTTAAAAACACCTAGGGTCCAAGATGAGTCACCACCTTTTGGCGCAAGTTGGGAAAGTGGGGATACGAGAAACAATAGGGTAGTTTCCTATTATTTTTTTATTGTCTTGATCGAAAGTTTATAACCTCTGGAGTACGTGTTTTAAGCCGTTCGATTTTTAAATGACGTTAAGTATTTTTCCACATTAATTAAAAAGTGAAAAAAATCAATGGCGCGAAAACGCGACGGCAAACTATTGCATGCCGGTTAATCCTACGCGTGACGTCAAACTATTTCCTCTACCTGCCACCAGGTGGTGCTGCGGGCGCTTCCAAATAGACGCCGCACTCCGTTAAAGCTTATGAACAAGTATTGGAGGCATATTTATTCCGTTGATTAATTATAATTAACTTTTATTTATTTATTTAACATTACTTATGCAGTTGATTCATTTAAAATCAGTTAGTATTCCTTTCACAAGCATATCATGTAGTTCGCCTATCGCCGCACGACCTTCATGCCATGCTTCGTCGTAGCAGAAGACACAGCGAGCAGGACGTCCTTGAGCCTACAAAATGACTAATAATACCATGTTTAACTGAGAATTCTTTTCCAAGATTGATAGTTTTTACAGGTTAATACTAATAAATATTCACTAGAGCTAAGGGGCCCTGAAATACAACGGTAAGTTCAGGAGACGAATTTTCCTATGCTTCGCAACGTAAACTACATACCTGTTACGTCAGCATGAAGGCAGCGCACCCCGCCATTTCAGAGCCTTTTCAAATGGCCTTAAAATTAACATTTAATTCTCTAGTAAACTGGGATTTCTCAATACAAACTTTTTGCGTAAATTAAATACATTTATGGCAGGGCACAAATCGCAATTAATGAAGTCTGTTTTCTTTGATGAAGGAAACTACCCTATTCCAAATCATAAAGGGAGCGGGGCACGTCTCCCCAATAAAAGCCAAGATGCAACTTCATCTTTGGTATTTCACCCTGATGATACGTCTTGCAATAGAAGCAAAAGCTCGGATGACAAAGCTCCAAATGTGGCAGCTCCCGAAAGAGACATACTACCCTCAACTTACCCTCAACATCATAAAAATATGCTACCAATTATGTACCTTTCCTTAAATAGAATCTGACTCCTCACCTACCATGCAGGCTAATCACAGATATCAAGAGTGATCATTATTATGAATGTATTGTAATGTAATAATTTTAAAATTGTGAATGAATAATTGAAGAGACCTGATCATTTTGTGAATATGAAAAAACGACAATTCATGCAAAATACATATCAATATTTTCAGTGAAATACACGAATTCCTATATTAGCCAACAATGTCTAAGAGATAACCCTCTTGTTGGCCTCCATATTTTCTCTCTTTATAGCATCATCAATTGTCCTTTCTTGCATGATTACTTCCTACACATTCATGATAGGAATGAAGTCTGGTGGCTACATGGGCCAGTCAAGGACAACAGTATTGGGGAGATGGCAAAGAATGTATGCTTGTAATTAACTCAGCACACACACATTTAGGCCTAGAACATAGTCGCTCCCTTATCCTCAGGCACTATCTCTGAGGAAGTAAAGAAAGTAAAGTTGGAGAAGTAAATTTCAATAGTGATAATTTCCCAAAAAAAACTATTTAGGGTAAAGGTGAGAGAAGTTAATTTCAGCAGTGAATTTTCCCTGCAGATACTAACTGAAATCTGACTTGCTGAAATTATTTGCATCTTAACCTATTCACCTTTTAATTTTATAATACTGTGCTGAAACAAGCATACCTATTTTAGCAGTTGGATATCGCTCATAAATAAGAATTTTAACAAAGAAAGTAAAATAAGGACAATATAAAAAAATATTGGGAAAGAAAAACAAATGAACATCCCTTCTAACAAAAAACTATGGTTTTCTAAGACACTTGAATAACTAAATGGGAATATAAAAGGGATGAAGGATAAGAATATACAAGGTTAACCCATTAGAAAAATAGGCATTAGACCATTCAATTCTCTAACAGAGGCAATAATAAATATGTTTATAAGATTCAGAGTTAGATGTAAAATACATACTCATAATGGTGATGTTTCATGATGTCTCAATTGAGAACCAAGTAATTATTTTTTAGCGTCTCTTTCCACACCTCACTTAGTTAATTTGCACACATTTCTTGAGAAAACAGGTTCTGTCTTTCTTAAACACATTCCAAATAAGATTTTGGTTGAAGTTAAATGGTGTGAAAGGCCACAGTTTGGCATTTGCAATACACAACAAATTCCATGCAGTTCTATCAAACCCTATCCCTCTACTTCTCCACTGCTTTTTTCTTTCTCCTGTTTACAGATAACCACATCCATCTATTTTCATTCTGCCAGATTTGAAATAATTTTCTTTAGTACACAGAATGGGGCCTGAGTTGATTGTTATGTGAAGCAATGCACATTTACTTCAGCAACTGACAGCAAATCAGCTGACACTTTTATCCCATGAAGAAGGGGATGACAGTTTGAAACACTATTTTTATGAATTGATGAGATTTTTTTGAGTTATGCTCTCCCAAGAAGTCTATGCACATCATAATAGCAATGAAACTCAAGAGCTAATGGCCCATTCCTAATATTCTTCAACTGAGAGAGGAGCTTATTTTTGTTCACACAACATTCAACGTTAATCTCAATGATCCAACAAAAAATTGTCCACATAGCAACAAAAAGAATACATGTAACTCACAAATAATGCAAGCCAAAGCAACATATAGTAAATTGAGAAGAAATGAGTTGTTAATAAGGAGAAGACTAACTAAGAAGGATGCATCACAAAAAGTTCTTTTCTGTTATCTCCCCATATTACCTGAACTGTTTTTCACGGCAAATTTGTGCTGCAAACCTATGTGATATTCATTCATTCATATTGTATATTCAATGCAACCATGTATCCCATTTGAATATTTATCTTTTTTTGTGAGGTGTAACCTGTAAGTTATTATTGAAAGGCTAAGTTGTGGACTTATAAAATATGGGATACAATTAAATCAGAATTAACTAAAATGATTTTTCCTCAGACAATTGTCAAAGCACTCATTTGCCTTTCATCTGGGAAATCCGGATGATTAGGAATGACCATTTTATTAATATATGCAATTAGGTAAATGTTATACAATATAACCTCCTCATTTCAGCTTGCTGTCTCTTGGCTTGTAGAAGCTTTATGTCCAAATCCTGAGGACGTCTAGATGATGAGGAAGATGCAGCAGCAGCTGCAGCTGCCGCTGATGCCGCAGATGAGGAACACACCATCATGGCACGGTTCATGGCACCAACATCTCCATTTTCAGCAAGGTGCTCATATGTCTGTTTAAGCTTAACAGACCCTCCACTACGAACACTACGGCGAACTGACCTGTAAAAATATCAATAAATCAGAGCTAAGGAAAAAAAACACTTGTTTAGCCAAGAACTGAATTTCATTCAAAGGTGTTAAAAGCAATACAAGGTCCACAGGCAAATTAAAAAAAGCAATCACAAACTATCATACAATATAAACCTAACCCAGATGCAGAATAATAAGCTGTAAATTGCATACCTGTAATAAGAAAAAGCAAAAAACAAAGTCCTTCATCTCCCTCAAAAGGTACAGCTCAGTCTTTGGCCGCCAGTATGAATACAGGCAAAAAATTTGTGCCAATTAATTATTTTACCAACTTTTCTATACAGTGTCAAAAATTGAAGCTGATTACCAAAGCTAATTTACATAGCAATACTTGTTCAAATGGACAACAAGCAGAGGTGAGTGCAAAGGGTTTTGTGGAGTCCATCCAACCCCAAAAGCAGGTTTGGAAGAGGAAGATGAAAGGAAATAAGAGGAAGGAAAATCTAATTCAAATGAGTAAGTCTTCCTTATTCATCAAAGACAAATTATTTCAAAATTAAGATAAATGTTACATAAATTTACCATATATATATGGTATGAATGTAGATATCAGCCATAGAATGAGAACATGATCATCACATAAAATGATAACCCTACATGTGGTCACAGAATTGGAAGAAAAAGGATGGATTTATGAGAGATAACCAGTCTTCTAAGCATAAATCATGTTCCAATATGAGAGAATGTAACATTTCTGCTTAATATCTGAACAGTTGACCCTAAAGTATTTGGAACAAGGAAAGACATTGCCATCACAAGAGTTTTCCATATTATAAACAATACTTTGAGCTTGTTATTGGGTGATAAAAGATGTGAGGTATCTTTTTTATTAACACATTTTTTCTGATGCTTACTGTATGGGAAAAATTGTCTAGCATTGACATTATATCCACTGACAAAGCATGAACAATTGGCCCAAGCACATAGGTTGAAAATAATCGACATCGACCTTCATAATTATTGTCTGGCTGTCTTTGAGAGGTTTTCAGACATTACCACATATCCAAGAAAAAAACATCTCAGGGACTTTAATTAGCATGTGCACCATTTGGATCTAAATATTTATCTCTATCGTAGCCGACAAAATTGGATAAGTGCAATGGTCATCAGTTTCAGTGATCACCCTGATAGAAAATCACCTATTTAACATCTCTGAGATGCTTTTACCTATCATACACAAAAAAAATAATCAAAACATACTAATGAAATAATGAGAGCTTCTAATTTGGCTTAATTGAAAATGTCCTGAGACTAGAAAATCCAAATGCCAAATTAATTATGGAAAACGATATCTCCGAAACCGGTTATTCGATTGTCAAGGCAATCATCAACGGGGAGAGCAAGGCAAAACAGTTCAGAACCTATTTATTTATCTCTATCGTAGCACATCCGGCATACCACATCATTCTCCGCTTGGCTCCCGACAGTTTTGCCTTGCTCTCCCTGTTGATGATTGCCTTGACATTCGAAAAACCGGTTTTGGAGATATTGTTTTCCATAATTAATTTGGCATTTGTATTTTCTAGTCTTCGGACATTTTCAAAACATACAAATATATGTCTGGCATTTATAACTCTGTTTAAAGGATCATTTCACTAAAAATATATTACATTCAGAATTCAGTTGTGCAATGACCCCTTCCAGCATATCCAATTAATTCTGCATCCAGGTGAATCCAACCTATCAAAAATCCACTATACTATCACACACTGAAGTCCTGATAAGGTATTTCATAACCCAAACAGTGACTGAGCGCATGAAAGGTGGTGCATGTACAATGGCATCAGTCACAAATCAACATTAATCCTGCATTGCCAGCGCACATCCAGCATACCTCTCTGAGCACGAATAAAATCTTGAGACATCACCAGTACTAATATATCTGATATATTATATCTATACTAATATATCAGCCCAGTTAATGCTATTTTACTCCTGCAGAGGAATAAGTAATTCTTATTGTTGCAAGTAACACTATAAAATTGTTATACATTGTGAATTCAGGAAATTTTATACCTAAAGTAGAGCGCCGATTATCCAACGTTTGATCACAGACTGTCGGATTATCCATCTATCAACAAGTCCCCTCCCTCATCCCACCCCTACTTTCCTTACCTCCCATCCCACTTCCGTTCGCTTTGGTAGACAGTGGGAGGCTGTGTTTAAGTCAACACATTGCTAACTTTTGCCCACTGAAAAAGGTTTTGCTGCAGCAGGGAATCCAATTACGCACAGGACAACATTATATTATCAGAATTAGGGTAAGTTTCCTGAATCACTGCTCACTATTTGTTCGCCCCAGGCGAGTGAGTTTATATTACTTCTGCAGCCATTTTATAATTGATAAGTTTCAGTCAGAAATGTAATTGATTCAAAATATCTAGATTTTCACTAAACAGTAAGACTTGCAACGAAAGTGAACAAACCTTGGTCCAAAATTTTCGTCTCGTCCCATAAATTTTTACATTCCAAAATTTTAGCTTGCGTCGTCCTGAAAAATTTTCGTTTCGTCCTGTACCCAAAAATTTTGCCGCCTCCAGTTTTACTCTTTCCTTTCCGTCTAGCACAATTTTTTTCATTTTGGAATTATTGTCTTCATTTTGGTATTCATCAAGTTTTTTTTACCCTGACTGATTTTTTAAATTTTACAATAAAAACACTAATAAATTCATCTTTACTTCAGATGTCGTTGACGTTCCCTCTGTTTACCTAAAGCTGGCCAAACGGTTATTCTCTTTTTCTTTTTCTCAGTATAGACATGAAAATTTAAAGGGCTTTGTACTGATTTTTTTCTCTTTAACTGTTACTTCTAGGGATAACCAGATCGGATCCAAAGATCCACAGATCTTTCAATATACTCGGTTCTGGATTCGGATCCAAAAACTCAAGAGTAAAATCGGATCCCGATCATAGTCTTTAAACTTTCATGGCTGATCTATTGAAGCGCCCTGTGAATGGAATGTAGGTGCAGTACATATTGACAAGAAGATATTTGTTTATTTTATTTTATTGTATTTGTATTGCAATTGTATAACTCAGGTCACAAAATTAGAAGAAAATTTTTCCGTGCAACTAGAAGCAAAATAAAAAAATATGACTTTTCCCCCCATACCCCAGTATCGCGAGAAAAAAATACGTAGAATGTCACGCGGGTAGCCTACATTCACCAGCATCAGGCGGACAACAAAAGTGAACTTCTTAGAAACTGCGCGAAGTTCGATCCCTAACGCAGTTTAATTTTTTCTTTCTGTCATTGCATTGAAAATATTATCATCTTCAATTTCAAACCCTTACATCTGAATACATTCTTATACTTATATTATTTAAATTAGATTAACGAATGTAACACTAAAAAACTAGGGACGATTGGGTCGGTACCAAAGATCCACGTCTTCATTTCTTTCGCTACTGAAATCAAATCCGAAGACTATCAATTCGGATCCCGATCAGAGATTTTTTAAATTTCGCAGATATTCCATAAATGGATTATCCTGGCCGCACTAAATTTTTTTTTGTTTCCAAAAAAGAAGTTGAAAGCATTTATGAATTTGATTAATAACAGCAAACCTAGTTAATGTAAACCCATTGTGCACTGAATTAACGTTATATTTTTGATTGTATTATAATACAGTAAAACTCAGTTAAAATGAATTATAGGGGACCGACCTTTCATTTCGTTATAAACAGGATTTCGTTACATCCAAAATAAAGCATTTTTTGCTGTAATCTTCGTAGAATCGCAGGCTTTTTGTCATTAATCGCCTGTATTAACGGAACAAATTCATATCAAATGGACCATTGCCCTACCGCATAACTTTTTTTTTAAATTATCCTATTATTGCCTACTAATATGTAATTATTTTTACCGATACTGGTTAATCTTTCACAAAATATCGCACTAATCTTTTCCTGAGTGATGGTTTTTAACGATTTAAAATTTTAAGTATCATTAATGCCTTTTGGTGTAAGAGTGCTCTACTATGATCCATTTGGTAATAAATATTTTCACACACTGTTGATTCACACCAACTCTATAGTGAAATGCCTTCAGCAATTTACGCACGTGGACTATGACATTGGAACTCCATATGTGAGGCTTTGAGGTTTCACCTGCTTCAAAAAATTAAAAATGCGGCTATCTAATAATAAGTGAAGAATTATGTGCTACCACTCCATTTCAATATTTTCAATGCAATGTGTATGAAACAACACGTTACTAAACTTGAGATGTCAGGTCATTTTAGTCTGTTGCATCGTGATGAAATCAGTCGTCACTCTACGTTGCAAAATAGACAAAGGGGCAAGGAAGAGAGCACGCTCTCTCGAGGATTCCAAACAATCAGCATTTTCGGCACAAAGTAGGTAATCAGCATAGCAAAGTGATAGATAGGTGAAGTATTGCTGGAGTAGCATTTAGTGGATGATGTATGTATTAACAACCTACCCCTTAATTACTATGTAGATACTAACCATCTAGTTGCATGTTACCCTATTGTCCAGCATGTCTTCATTAAGTATCCTAGTTGTTCCACTATCCATGTCAATAGTGCATGTTTGGCGTACTCCACCCCCTGCCACACACCCTTGTGGCAGCTCGCAGGGTATTACGTAGATGTAGATGTTATCATAGTCCACAATATCTTTTAAGCCAAACACGATATCGCCAGCAATTACAGAAGGAAGGGAGAGGACACCCTCTCCAGATGACTCCATGCGATCAGCGTCTTTCACAGAAAGTAATCAAGATAGAGCACATTAATGCTAAGCTAAGCACTATATTGCCTAGGATTAAGCAATTATATCGTAGGCGAAGGTCAAGATGGGATAATAACTGGAAAATACGGATTGGGAATCCAAAACGAAAGAGGAGAAAGACTGATGGAGTTCGTTAGTGGTAGTAGACCACTAACATAAGTTAGTGGTCACCAACAATTTGTTTAAAATTCACAACTGAAGAAGATACACATGGAAAATGCCTTAAGACAGAACAAGATTTCAAATAGACTACATTTCAGTTAAGCAGAGATTTAGAAACAAATTTTAAGGAACTGGCTGTGGATTGATTATTTAAATATCTTCGGTAGTAATGATAGTTTGATTAGCGAGTGCTTTTTTGGCCCCCAAGAGCTCTTGTTATATAGTGCTTCTACTGTACTAGCTTGCAACATCTGCACCAAGCTGTCACTATAAGAAGATGAGTGAAATGAAATTAGTGCTCATGTACTGTGATTTTTGTTGCTTTGCTCAACTGCTGAAGGACTGCAAAAGCTACCCAGGGGCAAACATCGACAGTGACCATAATTTGGCGATGATGAAAAGCCATCTAAAATTCAAGAAATTGAAGAAACCAAAGAAGAATGTAAGGCAAGTAGAAAAACTAGAGGAGGCTCAAAATCAGCTGGCATTTCAAAAAGCAGTGGGAAACAACATAGGAGAGAACCTGAATGACAAATCAGAGGAAGAGCGTTGGGAAAACATTAAATGTGGACTACAAGAAGCTGCAAAAGAGGTTCTTGGAAGAAGAAAAGTTGCTAAGAAGAAGCCATGGATCACGGAGGAAGTCTTAGACTTGATTGAAGAAAGAAGAAAGTATAAGAATGCGAAAACTGAAGAAGGGCAGCTTTGCTACAAAACAATAAGGAACAAAGTAAGTCGCAAAGCCAGGAAAGCTAGAGAAATGAGGATGAACAATCTATGCAAAGATATACAAAACAACCTTATTCTTGGAAAGGTGGAAGCTGCCTATGGTATAGTGAGGAACCACTTCAAGGAACGGAGTGCAAGATACAATGCTATAAGAGACAAGAATGGAGAACTTTTGATTGAAAATGAAGACAAAGTGAAGAGATGGAAAGAGTATCTGGAAGAGTTATACAACGGGAAAAATCTCAGCACAAAAGCTATTAAAGAGGAAAGCGAAGTGGAAAATAATGACATGGGAGCATCAATATTAAGATCGGAATTCAACGCTGCAGTAAGGGACCTTCGGATGAATAAGGCTTCTGGTATTGATGATGTTCCTGCAGAACTAATAAAAAATGCAGGAGAGAAGACATTGTCTCATCTTTACAAAACCATCTGGGATATGTACTCAACAGGAGAAATTCCAAAGGACTTCGAGAAAAACATCATCATTCCTATTCCCAAGAAGAAGAGAGCTGAGAAATGCAAAAATTTTAGGACTATAAGCCTGAGGACACATACATCAAAGATACTGACCAGGATCATCTACAGAAGAATAGAAAGAAAAGCAGAGGAGTTTCTGGATGAAGATCAATTCGGATTTAGGAAAAGTAAGGGTTCTAAGGAAGCAATATTGGCCCTTAGACTGCTAATAGGGAAGAGAATGGAGAAGAACAAGCCGACATTCATTGCATTTGTGGATTTAGAGAAGGCTTTTGACAATGTGGATTGGGATTCAATGCATGGAATTCTGAAGGGAATTGGAGTGTTCTACAATGACTGAAGAATTATCCGCAGTCTGTACAAAAACCAAGTAGCTGTAATTAAATCTGGAACCAGCTGTGAAGAAGCAAGAATAAGGAAAGGTGTGAGACAAGGCTGTGCACTGTCTCCCATAATTTTTAATGTTTACATTGAGAGAGCCATCAGTGAAATCAAAGAGAAGTCTGCTGGAGTGACTATCCACGGAGAAAAAATAAGCATGCTGCGATTCGCTGATGACATAGCACTCATAGCAGAGACAGAGAGGGATCTGAACAAGATTCTCGTAACCATGGAAAGGACAATGGCCAGATATCAGCTGAAGATAAATAAGAGGAAGACTAAGATATTGGTGTGCAGCAAGAAAGAAGAGGCCAAAACCAATGTCAAACTAGGAAAACAAAAACTTGAAGAGGTGAAAGAGTTCTGTTACCTAGGAAGCCGAGTAACCAACGGTGGACGAAACAAGAAAGAAATAGTTAGTAGAATAGCCCAGGCAAAGAGGACACTCTATCAAATAGAAGAATCTACTTACTGCTGGAAATACAAGTGGGGAAACAGTTTATCAGAATATACATCTGGAGCATGTTTCTTTATGGCATTGAGGCATGGACGATGACAGCAGCGGAGAAGAAAAGGGTGGAAGCATTCGAAATGTGGTGCTACAGAAGAATGCTGAAGATTAAATGGATCGACTGAGTAAGAAACGAGGAAGTCCTAAGAAGAGTAGATGAAAAGAGAAGTCTGCTGAAAACTCTAAAAAGAAGAAGGGACATCTTAATCGGCCATATCTTGAGACATAATGGCCTGATGAAGACTATCATCGAGGGAAAAGTGAACGGGAAGATTGGAAAAGGCAGGACTCGTATGAGATACATGGAACAGGTTGTTAAGGATGTAAAAGAGAAGAATTACGTCACAATGAAAAGGTTGGCAGATAGAAGAATCGAGTGGAAAGCTGCATCAAACCAATCCTAGGATTGTTGACCGATGATGATGATGATGAGCTTCTGCTCACAACAAAGAATATGAAGTTACACCCAAATTAAAATAATCTAAACCTTGCAGGCATTGTGGTGTACACCGATCCAGCCATCCATTGGTAGCTGTAAACCCTTGAAGATTCAAACAACTAGCTATTTTCTCCACTACTTTAAAGTGTTGACCACTGAGATTTATGTCCCATTATTGAGTCTCGTTACTGAGTCAGACTGTCTATAAATACATGGAGTGCTGGGCATTACTTAAATGTAGGTAGATTGTGATGCATTGTTCTTTGACTAGTTTGTGTAAATAATGCTGATATTTTGCGAGTGAGATTACCACTGAGCTCGCACTTCTTCCTCCCCTATAAATTTATGCAGCACAATATTAGGACTCAGATCCCAAAATGATCCTGGGTGTGGTGATTGTTTACAAATGTTGTGATAGGATCACGAGAATGTCTTCGATTCACGCTGCAAGTGAAGTTAAAAAAATAAAACGTAAAGAAAATCTCCATCTATCAATGTAAAGAAAAAAATTTGTAATGACGTGGACAATAATCATAAAATTTCAAAAAAGAAAATAGCAAATAAATACGACATCTCATCTTCTTCGCTCTCTACTGATTCAGCTCAAAGAGGTGCCATTGAAAAATCTGCAGTTAAGGTCAACGTAATAAGGACACAAACAGCGAAGAATGAAGAATTAGAGGGCTACGTAATTTTGAACATTTTCAATAAATCGTGAAAAAAATGGAATCTTTGTTTTCTCTAACTTTTGTTGTCTTTGGCAACATTGTATAAGTTTTTGGTCGTTGTTCGTGAAAGCATTCTTAAAAGATACCTATGTATACACTGTATCGCATGTATTAAAAATCGTAAAATAAATACCTACTTGCATTTCCTACGTAAATGGCTTAAAGTCGGCAATACTCATGTTGGGAAAATTTCGTCCCAGCATTGAAAACGCATATAAAATAAAAGTTGAACATTTTGCAATAAGAATTTTGTTTTTGAAATCCTAAGTCAGTAGAGACGATCATATGGATGCTGAAAATAGACATTTGCTTCCAACATCTACAAAGTTCTGATGGCAGTTTGCCAAACCACGCTTTAGTTGCCCTCTAACGCCCAATCATAGCTAAAAAAAAGCATGGACCTAAGCCTGTTTCCAGAAAAAAATCATTCACAGGTTATCATTTGTGGTGTCTTCCGTATCGCCAGCTGAATTAATGTTCTTGGGGGTAACATTGTTTCACTTTTACTACTAAGACGTTGATGACAAATTGGGTGAGATTGGGCATATTTTTTGCATTGTCTCCTCAAGGATTATATGACAGCCGGGGAGTTTGGGTTTACTGTGTGTGGGGGGAAAAGGATCTGACTGTGGAGAGGACAGATCCAGATGTCCTCAGCCTTTTCTTGCAATTTAGGGCCACTGATGGGTAGATTTTGCTCAAGACACTTGCAAAAGAATGTGTACAGTTCATTTTCAACCTCAGTAAACTTAGCACTGCGTAAATTTTTCCTTTTAAGCGAAACTCCAGACAAAACTTTTCCTGAATTTTCCCATTGTTGGAGAAAATAGTTGACAGAGTCAACAGTGATATTCCAAATTTTTCTGCAATAACACTTTTTTTCAACCTTTTTGATTCGACCTCTTCAATAATTTTCATCTTCTCCTCCAGAGATATTATTCCTCTTCTTTTTCTTTTCGGTTGTGAGAACTTCATATTAAAAATTTTTAGATCAACTCGCAGCGAAAACTCTAAGAGGAGATTCTGCGACACTGATATGCTGTTCTGACACACACAAGCCACGGCTACCGACTGAGACCCTCCACACACTGTCTCGTGTATTTAGTTTAGGCCCCTTCCACATGATTCAGCACTCCCAGAGTGATAGACAGCCAGCTGGCGCCTCTGCAACATGCACTACGCTCGGAGATTGCTTGCATTTTGCTATTGTGAAAACATATTACACATATCATTCGAACACCCAGATAATTGGTACTCTAGAAGCCATTCGCCTTCACTAACCCTTCCCTTACATTCACTGTAGATAAAAACTTGCAACTCGGTAGACATAGTAACGTATATTCTCATGTACCAAACGCACATTTTTCCCCTTTCATCAGTGTCAAAAAGTGCGGTGCGTGTCATACATGAGGGTGCACGGCTTACACAGGGATTTTTATTTCTTTATTATACTTGTAGCAAGTTCTTGTCTTAACAAAAGAATTTCTAAACTGTCACTGATAATGCAAGGAAATACAAAACATCAGTACAAAGTGAGCACTTACCGAGAATAGGAAAAAAGTGGATTACATTGAAACAAAAAATAGATTGAGTTAATTTCAGCTGAGATTATTTTGTCTTTCCATTACTTGGTCCACCAGATAAAATTACTAGACGTGAATTATGCTTCACGTACATACGCCTTCATCAGTAAATTCCGTGTGCATAGTGCGTGAGGCAGTTGCTTTAGTCTATGGTCATCCGCATTGACCAACAGCAAATTCATTGTATCTTAATTAAATATTATATAAAATGAACTGAATGTAAAAGATTATGTTCATTTAGTGTTCACGAAAAACCTAAGACCGTACGAGTTGCGGAAGAGATCGGCAATCGTACAGTGGGACGTAAATATGACATGCCAGAGCGTACGAGACAGAAGGAAGAAAACAAATAAACTTCTTTCAGCGATAAAAGAGCATTCAGAGGCAATGCTGCAAAATATCCTGGCATAGAGAAACAACTTTCAGCATGCATTTGAGACAAATGCCAACTTGCATATGCATTGTCGACGGAAATGTGCCAGATGAAAGCCTTATAGCAAGACTACCATGACTGTAACAATAGCATTGTAGCATTGACGAAAATTGAAAGTTAGTATCAAATCTTTCGTATTTTCTCTATATTCCTAGCCTTTTTACTTTGCATTGATTCTAAATCATTGTTAATATCACCTTTTGCACGTTCATGATTAATACGATCATGAATGTAGTTTTCCTGTTAACAAGCGACCATGAAAGCGAAAATTGGTGCTATATGATTTTTTTAAATTTTGATCTATTGTTATTAAGGTATTTACTCAAAAATACTGTAGAATACAGTTCAATCGTGTTCCAAATAAGCCATTATTTTCCCATTAAGAATATTTTTTCCAGTTTTTTCAAATTCTATATTTCCCAAAAGTCAGCGCCCAAAAACAAGGGTGTGCGTATTACACGTGGGTGCGTGGTACACGAGAATATACGGTGATGAAGCTATGACTCAGATTGTATTGAAATTTCTTTTTTCTCAAAAACACTCTGCTATCATGTCAAAGTTACATACGACGCAAAGAAAATGGTACCATTTTTTACTGTATTACCAAAATTATTTCAAAATTTGTTTTTAAAAATTAGTATCCCCATTGGTGGAATAGAAAACAATATTATCTACATGAGGTTACAACTATGTGAAATTCAAATGAAAGATTTCAGAGTTATAAATGTTTAAATTCAAGTCTACAATAGTTTGGTACGAAGTGCCCCTTCACAGAGAGCTGAGCTAGGAGTGCTCGCCTTAAGGGGCCGTGGTACATAGCTGTTTTTCAGACCTATTTTTCAAGGAAGATTGCTCCAACAGGAAGCTAGATATCGGAATGGGGTTTTCAGTAATTAAAAGAGAAAGTATCAAACTATTACTCTATAATCCTAGATTTTACGTAATAAGCCTTGTTAAAAATATATCTCGATGTAAAAATAGACCTTTTTGTTGCAAATATTGGGAGACAGAGGGGCTATTTTTTTAACTTTCGTTATTATAGAGTACAAGATTCAAGCTTAGTCTGTTGGATCCTTGAAAATTATTGATTTTTATTAAAAGACACGCTGTTGAGATATTCTGAAAGTAATTTATGTTTTTCGCCAACTCCAGCCCAGGGATACGCCTCGAGCGTCGTGCAAATCACTAAACAGTTCACACATTCTCCGCCTACTGCGCTACTCAAAAAGTGCTACGGTCCCTCTACCCTATATCCTAAAACGGTAACCTTGAGGTGTTGAAGCTTTGGGGAAGGGAAAGTGAAGGCGGGCGGGAAGCAGAGGCGATTGAGACGGAGTGTCTGATTTACTGACGGGTTGTTTCTTGAGTCTCTGTTTAGGTTGTCGCTCTCGGGGTGTCTAGTAATAGTCAAACTGACTAATTGTCAAGTCTCGAAATTTCATCGGAAGCGTACCGATATCGGAAAATTAAAGTAGGCAGTCGCTTGACATTTTCGATGGCGAGGAAAAAAAGAAAGGGTGAATTTTTGGCCAAGCGGAGGGAAGAAAAAAGGTAAATATTGTCATTTTTTGTGAAAACACTATCTTAATGTAATGATATATTCATGTGTAAGTATGCAAATTTCTATTATCCGAAACAGGCGTCTCAAAATAATGGGAACAGAGTCGCACGTAGGAGGAACTTCTTGCGCTATTGAAGAAATCCCGTCCAATATTGACGATTCAGTAGCTGATGAAACTTTGCATGATTCATTTGACGATATGGCAATTGCCGAAGAAGGGAAAAACGAAGGTTTTTCCGGTGGAGTAACGGGAAGAAGAATTATCGACTTAAAATATGCGACAAATCGGTTTCCAATTTACTGAAAAGGTTTAACCTAAATTTCAACCTGCGTTCTGATAGTAATTCCCAGCCTAGTTCTTCTATTAAACTCGTAACACTTATACAATTATCATAGCGGCCTTTAACAAATCTAGTGGATCTCCTTTGCACACGCTCTAATTCTTTTATCATACCTTCCTCGTACGGATCCCATAAACTAGCGGCATATTCTAAATGAGGCCTGACAAGTGTAAAATAGCTTCTAGTACTCTCTCGTCGCATTTGCCTAGAACTCTTTTTACGAATCCTGATATATGGTTTGCTACACTAGTTATTTCCCTGATGTATTTCCCCCACAGCATGTCTTCAATGTTGGTGACGCCTAAGTATTTAATAAATTCTACGTTAGATATTTTCTTTTCTTTGATGCAATAATTTTTCTGGGGAAAGTTATTCTTTTTCCCAAAGTTCATTATCGCGCATATCTTCAAATTTAATTCTAGCTTCCAACTATCACACCAATCATCAATCGCATATAAATCCTTAGCTAAAGAATGACTATCCTCTTAATTTCTTATTTCCTTATACACTACTGCATCAGAATAAATACGTAAATATGAAGAGATTAGCCGACAGGACTCAGTGGAGAGCTGCGTCAAACCGATCTGAGGATTGATGACCAATGATCACTGCTGCATCATCGGCAAAAAGACGGAGCTTGCTATTTTAGCTACTGTATTCAAGTCATTTACGGAGAGAAGAAATAAAATTGGGCCTATCACGCTGGGGAACACCCGATGTAACTTTTGCTTCGCCTGAGGTGACACCATCTAATACCATTCATTGAACGCGTTCATGTAGGAAATCTCCTATCCAGCCTACCATATTACTGTCTATCCCGTATGATGCTAACTTCGCGAGTAAATTACAGTGGGGAACCTTGTCAAACGCTTTTCTAAATTTAAAAGCGCTGCGTCTACCTGTACGTTACCTTCTCCGGAAAATAAAATATCATGAACGAAAAGACCTAACTGATTTTCGCAAGACCGTCCCTTTCTGGACCCATGCTTATTTGTTATCAATAAATCCTGGCTATCGAGGTGTCCCCTTATTGATGTAACTATCATATGCTGTATAATTTTGCACGACAGTGACGTTATTGATATTGGTTTATAATTGGATGGATGTTCCCTATCGCCACTTCTAAAAATTGGGATCACGTTTGCTATCTTCCAGTCTTTGGGAACCGCGTGTTCTTCGAGGGATTTGTTAAATATTACTTTAAGATACGGTGCCATTTCGAGAGCTATTTCTTTATACACACGAGCAGGAATTTCATCACGACCTGAGCTCTTGTTCGGGCTAACATTTTTAGTAAGGATACGATTCCGTTATAAGATACAATTATCGATCGGGGGCATTATTTGTTGAAATCGGTCTGGTATTGTTTCGAGCAAACTACGCTTAGATTGATTAAAAACGCTCTGGAAAAATAATTCAACAAATTAGCCTTATCTAAATATTTCGCCCCTATACCCTTTCAAGGAATTAACCGTTGAAATTTTAGTTCCCTGTACTTCCCTAACATATGATCAAAATGCTTTCGGATTCCCCTCTAGTTGTTCTCCAAGTACTTTTCTCTTGAAACCACTTTACGCTTTTCTAAGGGCTATTTTTGCGGCTGCTTTATATGTAACGTCCGATAATTTTTTTAGATCGCTATTAGCTACATTTTTCTTAGTTTCGCGTGGATAACTCGTTGTCGTTTTAAACATTTTTTTAACCTCCACGTTGTACCACCCTGGTTCCCTATTCTCACTCTTATACTCACTCACCGTGTAATTTGGAGGAACTCTTTCCATGTCTGCATCACTATTTTTTCTGATGTTTAGAATTTTTCAAAAGAAGTCTGTAAGTCACGCCTAAATCCGTTAAAATCTGCTTTACTTAAAAGGCAAATCTTTCTTTTTAATTTTACATTTTTGTCAGTATTGGGGGATAATTTAACGTGTACTACCTTGTGGTCACTTATTCCATCGACATTTTTAACTTCAATAACTTTTTCATGGATGTTTGAGGCAAGTAAATCGAGAACATTCTCCCTTCTATTATGCAAATTTACTATTTGATGTACTGCGTATTATGCGAACAGGTTAAAAAATGACGAGCAGATTTCTTTTTCCCTACCCCCAGACTAATGACTACATGTTTTCCAATCTATCGATGTTGTATTGAAATCTCCACCTTTCAATAATCTGTCGTTCGTTGGTATGAGAATTAATGTGCCTGATCTGTTTCTCGAGTTCTAATACTGAGTGTACATCGGAATGGGGTGGTCTGTAGTAGGCACAAACGTATATTACTTTCAAATTACCACATTTAGACATTAACACGTGCAAGCCAAGCTACCAGCTGAGACCACCTCCTATTTGTTGCAGTTCTTACGGCTAAACTGTTGTCACAACAACCAATCAACGCGGCTACCCTGAAAAATGAAGTCTATTCATGACTTGGACCGCGGACGCGTTCTCCTGCAGCTACGAACCCCACTAGGACCAGACCGGCTCGGTTCTTAGAAAAACGTAGCGAACGCATTTCCGCGAATACCACGTTGCCACATGGTATAATGTGGAGTCTGCCAAACAGTTTGGTCCCATCGTATGTTGAAATGGCAACATTGCGTCTAGTGGTCAGCTATGGTACGAAAACTCCGCGGACGGAGGGGCTGAGAGGGAAGGGTCGTTATTGCCTCATCACCTCTGCGCAAAGAATTAAAGCGTAGAGGAGACACTGAACCAAAATATGGCTGGTTGGGTAGGCGCCGACTCTGGTAACTCTACCGGTCGACGGAAAAACTATCTCCATCATCTCAGCACTCGAAAGCGAAAAAATAATCATGTACCACGGCGCCTTAAAGGATGAGGTAGGATTCACGGAGAATTTGAACTTCCATAATTCCAGGCACATGGTAGCGAGCATGGTCTGTGCCGTCACACGTAGGCTTTAATTAAAAAGAACTGTGGATATTATGAAAATGCTGGTAACAGGTAAAACAAAATATAGCCACGATAAATAATGGCATTAATTACGATTTCCACATTACTAAAGGTCTAAATGATACGTGGAGTTGCATGTGGAAAATAGTGGGGGGAGACTGGCATATGTGGGAGATTAAAGCACTACTAATTTACGCATTTTTTTTTAATGCACCATAATCAGCAACACAGATTTGTTAGGTGTCTATGCCGGCAAAAATAGTTTTACTGAAGCAGTTTTTCACCAAGGTTCTTAAAAAATAATTCCATTTCTACCTGGGGACCAAGCCAGTAGTTTGTAATTTAGAAAAATTTGTATTTTTGAAACTTCGTATTTTAGAATATTGCCATGTATTTACTATAGGCTTTTCGTTGGGACCGGCTGTTTTGCTTCGTATAATCGAAATTTCGTATTATTGAGCTTCGTATTATAGAGATTTTACTGCATGTATCAGTTTAATTTTGTAGGGCAAGTTGGAAACATTTTCAGTTAGTTTTTTGCAATGTTGCGGCATTTATTTTCATCCATTTAGCTAATAAGATTAACTAGATTGTGTATTTTCAAATCGTTAAAAATATTTCACCAAGCATTTCGGAGTTCACAATGGAGAGTTTTTTTGCATCGCTAACCTGAAGGGCAGGATTTCCCCTCTTCCTGGAGGCTTCTTCAGGTCCGTTGGACATTTTGTAATTAATTATTGTTGTTGTGTATCTTTTGGTTGTTATGTATTTCGTTGCCAATTCTGTTGATGGTTAAGTTCTGCTGGACATGGATTCAAAATGTGTCCCCATTGGTCGCTTCTCGCTGTGGTCCAACCACACTATCCCAGGTCGAGGCGAGTGGGTATCCATCCTCCCGATTGAAATTTGATGGATGTTTAATCAGTTCTATTGCCTCTCTGATCAGCCTGGGAAATTAACAATTTTCCCTTGAAAGTACTTTTGGTTGGTCAAAGGCAATGTGATGTCATGGCTCGGACCACGCATGTTCCGCAATTGTGGAGAGGCTGAATCTCTTCTTTTCGGTGGCCCTCTGGTGCTCTTTAATTCTACATCGAATTGCTCTCCCCGTTTGGCCGATGTAAGATTTACCACACCTACATTTCACTTCAAATACTCCTTCAAACATTAGAGTGAGAATTTTGTCCTTGGGATTTGGGATCTGTTTTTGGATGTGATCCTGATTTTGGTATTCTTAATAATCCGCTTGAAGTCCATTGAGTTCTGTACAAAAGAGTTAGTTCTCCCGGTGTAGGATTGGAGAGTTTGTGAAAGGTATTGTACCAGGTTGTAGGTCGGTGCATCAATGTTGCTTACTATTAGTCTTAGGGGGACTCCTTCCTTATGGATTTTTGGTAGCCCATAGAAACGCGGAGATTTGGCTGTGGATAAAATTAATTTCTTTCTATCTTCCAATGATATTGATGATCTTTTAATGTTGAAGGAGTATAATGTTCCATCCATCAAATTTCAATCGGGAGGATGGATACCCACTCGCCTCGACCTGGGATAGAGTGGTCGGACCACAGCGAGAAGCGGCCAATGGGGACACATTTTGAATCCATGTCCAGCAGAACTTAACCATCAACAGAATTGGCAACGAAATACATAACAACCAAAAGATACACAATAACAATAATTAATTGCAAAATGTCCAACGGACATGAAGAAGCCCCCAGGAAGAGGGGAGAAACTGTTGTCTAAAAAGATAAACACCCGACGAGAATTCCTGAAAATAGCAATATAAATGAGTTGTTTAAATGTTTTGCAGAAATAAATTTAAGGAACTATTGGCCAATAAACAAAATTGATCAAAAAACTGAGTACTTCAATGGAGTAGACGCAAAAGATGTGGAGAAAGCATGGCACTGAAACCAAAGGTCAAAACTAGGGATGGGTCGGTTCCACTTTTCTTCGGTTCTGGTTCGGTTCTTAACTTCGGTTCTCGGTTCCGATTCTCGGTTCCGGTTCTTAATTTACCACTTCCTTTGCATTGCTCAATGGTAAGATAAGGTAATCAATAATCATTTTCAGAACTGAATTAGAATAATTCGCGACTTTGAAGCATCTAAGTACACTATTTCACCAGGTTTTAATGTGAAGCCTCCACTTTCGGAGTGTGAGTAGGTTTCAAACTGGTTTTCGCGCCAATTTTTTCGGTACCGATTATTTTTGGCCTCGGTTCCAGTTCCGGTTCTAAGCTCAAGAACCGGTGGAACCGAGAACCGAAGAACCGAACCGACCCATCCCTAGTCAAAACTAATAGGAAAATTATCATGAACAGATTATCCATCACTTTCGATTATCCAATTGGGCTTCCCCCTCCATTACCACGGATAACCGGTGCTCTACTGTATTTCTGACAATATAAGCAGCAGTTCATAGTTTTTATAATTAACTCCTTGATTACAATCATGGCGATAGGCTGTCAATTTTATAAAATGGAGATCCTTTCAATTCTCCATAATTTGATAAATAAATTCCAGGGAACCTTCATCATATTCCATAAAATATTCATTAACTTGTTGAGTTGATTTCATTGCATTTAGGATGTCTAATGAGTTTTTACAGAGACGCATATCTGAAAATAACTAAAGCATTAATAACATATATCTAATCATACCACGGGTCATACTTTCTTATTTTTGTTTTATATATTTCATTTTTTGTGCTGGCATGAAAGAACTAATTCAGTAGAGATGAGACGAAACAATTATTTACATTATGCTACATGAGCTAGGTGAAAGCAGTAACCCATAGCATGTAAAGTTGCTACAACCTTGCAATAAGCTTAATTCACATGTATTAGTAAGCCTGCAGTATCCTTACAACAAGGTTTAATCCTTCAACTGCAAACTTTCAGCCTTGTAATTACAATCTGGCTGCAAGTTTGCGGCAAGCTTATTTTGCTATTTGGGGATACTGTATTGCTTCCATAATATGTTTTAAATGAAGGATTAAAGTGCATTCATAATGCACATTTTATGTACATAGGTACCTAAAACGTTGGCAAAAATGTGCTTTCAACGCACATTTAATGCAGTTGTGTATGCATATTAAAAGCAAATTTTATGTACTTTGGCTCTGCTTGGGAATATGAGCTATTAGAATAAAAATATGAAATTGTCTATGAATGCTATTAAAGGCATGACTTATAGTTTCTTAAATTTGGAGAATTATCTTTGAAAAGCAGTGAAAGTGAAAGTTTGCATGAAAACAGGAGAAATTTCCTACATTCTAGTATCCATAAAATTATTACTTTAAATTTTTGATTATCAATAACATGATGAATAATGATGACTTACTTTTCAAGTGTCACAATGGAAATTCATTCATCTTATCACTCTCATGTAATTTTTAAACTACCTACTTGAGCTATTGGAATATGTTATGCCTGGTGTGAAAATGAGGGAAGTGGAAAAAGTATTACATTGTACGTTTTACATGCTTATTCCTTCCAATAGTTTAATGATTGTTTATCTTAATAGTTGGGAATTGGCTGTTTTTGTATCTATTTTTTAAAATCTAAATCTTTGTTCATGCTTATTAGACAAATTAAAATAAAAATAAATCATAAAATAAATTGCCTACCTATGTGTAAATAAGCTGTACTGAAAGTCAAAATAAAATTCAAAACACTATAAGTACAGTAAAAATAGCTATAAAGATGATGAAACAAGTCACAATGAACTGAATCAAGGGGCATAAAGGCAAAACTTAAAGCAGTGAATGTCATCAGGGTAAAATGTGAATAAGTTTTCATGAGTTATGCAAAGCTGCCTTATCATTTCCAATGCCTGAAATACAAAATGATGCTAAATAGCTGCATTATCCTTGTGAATATAAACCTACAAGATATAAACAATCCAGTATACCAAACCATGCATCAATTGTTAATCAAATCCATACTAATGGATACTTGTAAGCTGTTTCATAATACCTGCTTGTCTTCCAGGGCCAATCCTTATTAAAAAAGTTATGGTAGCTTCGAAAGAGTGGCTGGCTTTGGAAATCAATGAAGTATGGAATGAATGAGGGAAGAGTGTGATACAAAATACATTAGGTCACAGTTAAAAATATGACATTTCTTCACAATAACAATAAATTTTTACATTTAGAAAAGCTTAAGATGCCAAATTACCTGAGCTGTTTTGCACTACTTATAGTTCCTTGCGGTTTCAAAGCACCCTTCCCGGGAACCAATGCAACAGCTGAATCTCCAAGAAGAAGTCTCTGATTGTTGGAATCACTTAAAACATGAAGAAAATAAGAGAAATAATCAATGATTTATGCCCAAAAATATACCCTTTGGAGTTTCCGGAATCAAAAATAAATATATAATGGATTTAAAGAGGCAATAGTATTTTTTGTCAAAATTTACACAACTGTATGAGGTGCCTCATCCTAATGCATATACTGAATGATATATGAAACATTTTAAAACATAATAGATTATAGGTTAAACTCATAATACCTCAATAATGAGGAATACAAGAGGACTTTTATTTTTTCTAGAAAGCTATGCACTTCCAACACTCTTCAATATTTCAATTACTGCAACAGACATTTAAACACATTTTATCTTTCAACTGAGTTTTCTTCGTGGCTTTGAATATTCCTAGGTATGGCTGTATTTCCTTTGAAGACATGCATTTAGACACTCACTGGATAAGCAAATTATAACTCTCGTCATTACAATAAGTAGTTATATAAATTTATAAAAGTACAGTTGGCACAAAAGGGCTGCTCAGGTGAGTCTCCACTAAAAACTAAATTTCCATGCAGCCTAGCTACCTTCATCAGCATTTCTCAATATAAGCTACAAGTACCCCAAGGGATATCCTCTTAACACATTCAACCCGGAATATTTCTAGTGTGCAATCATGAAAAACGGAAAGGTTTTTCCTCCACATTAATTTGGCCAGTCAATTAAATGTAATTATAAAATTAGTTAAAAAATTTTTTGAATAACAAAACTCGATAATTTATTAAAGACATGAGTTCGCGTCCTTCAGAGAAGTCTTCAGAGAGGTCATCATAGAGGTCATTAACAGACGCGAATGCACGTCCTTAGGTGTCTTGGCAACGCACCTCGGATGCGCATTCGCGTCCGTCGGGTTGAACGTGTTATGTTTAGGGGTGTATGAAGAAAGTTTAATAATGGTGGAAGTAACCTTAAACACAATCGTTCACCTGCAAGTTTACATCCAGCTTAGGGGGAGAAGCCAGTATTGCATTATCAATGATTAAACGACCATTTTTGAAGTACAAACACTACCAAATCAACTGTACATACATAGCAGCTACAAAAATTAGAGGTATTTGAGGAGCACACAAGGGAAAAAATTAGAGAACCACCGATGTACTTCATAATTTTACAGGTGCGTAAATCCTCCTTACAATGCAGTTAAGCAAATTGCTACATTGATTTTATGCACGGGTAGAATATGCAAAGTAATTTATGAAATGTTTTCAATTTAGCATAAAAAAGTTTATAACATAAATATTTTATTCATTAGATAGACAATAATAATGAGCTGCTCCATATATAAATCATAATAAAAACTCAAAAAAGTTGATACTTTCTCTGCATAAGGGAATTCAAAGAAACATTTTATTTTTTAATATGAACTAATATAATACAGAAGAAACTCAAAATTACGAAGTCAACTGGACCAGAAAAATCGACAATTTGTAATATCAAATATCTATCATATGAATGAGTATCCTTCATCAACATAGGATATATATGAAATATATACATTGCTGCAATGCACTTTCATGATTTACAATGTTAAAATTCATTGATGTATCCATAAATGTGTATTCATGCCAACAGAGTTCATAAAGTTACACACAACTAACATGTTTGTTTTCTCCAATGTGTCAGATATTAGGCAATGAAGCATCTTTGCAAAATTGTCATGCAGTTTGGACTAGGCCTATGAAGATCCATTAGCATATTTTTATACATTACCTTAATCTCGACAGAAAAACTCGTAATGTAAACATGAGCGGTGTATTTATATTTTTAAGCTATGTATACACAATGGAAGTATGCGATTTGCATGATCATTTGCAACTAGATGCTGCTCCGGATATAGAATTTAAAGGAATAAATTTCTAGAAGAAAATATATATGCTCTGCATCAGGCATAATAGATTAGACCTAAATTAAGCTAAAACAGTGAAAAGATTCTCTCACAGATGCTATGTCAATCATGTATTTTTCACAAATAATCATATGGCCGTTAATTTCGCCAAATAGCAACCATAATTCTCCTCCGGATTCAGCTTATCTGTGCGTGGTTATTCCTGAGACAATGGTTCTGAAAGAGAGCTTACAATGGAATTCAGCTTAATGTTTACCTCCTTTCAAAAGTAGATTGTACAAGCCTTCAACGGTGAAGGCGTGATAATTTCCTTTACTCTTCTTCAGCTGCTAACTATGATAACATTATAAATCAATAAATTACATTTTTAACTATGCTCTATTCAAATAAAGTCGCCTCCTCTTCATTCACTAAATTGCAGGCATCATTTAAAGTTTCGTTATGGCTAAAAAATGTGGAACATTTTTGTGTATCGTTCTTCCTCTGCCTTTGATCAAGCAAGAGGATTTTCGTCTGAGCATTGCAGCTTCAGTTCCGGCCACACATGAGTATAGAATCGGAAGTCTTACCCTTCTTTACTCATCAGTGAGAGGATTACTCCTTTCACCCTCACAAAAACAGCTATGAGACCCATTTTCTTGGATCATATGGCACTCGGGAGGTTATTCCAGCTGGGATTCAAGGCCAAGGGATGTGTGCACGAAATAAATATCAAAAGAATCATATCCTTCTGCAGCGTAATCACATCTTATTTTCCTCCAACTCTACCTCAACAGGCTACGCCTGCAGAGAGGGAGGACAAGACACTGGAGAGTGGGGTCTTTTATCATGAATCAAGTATATCCACAAAACAATATTTGAACATTTATACCCCACACGCAGATTCCTTGCGAAAGGGGGCACTTTAAGGGGCCCAAAGGTGGGGTTGTGAGGCCTGCTGAGCCAGAAGGGGACACTGCACCCGTTGAGCGGGTGGGAGGGAGGGGGCTCACGAAGGGACCTTATCCTGGCTGGGTACCAACTAACTCCCACCCTTGATGTCCTTCGGGGTGTATCGTCCGATAAACAACTTACTCTGCGAAGGAGCGTCTGATTTGTAAAAACAAGTAACTTTTTCACGTCGGGACCGAGACCCGAGATTCGTAATTTCAAAACGTCGTTATTTCGTCGGGTACTGTTACATGTATTTAGATACCCTTTTGGTCGGCACCGAAGATTTTGCTTCATAAAATCAAAATATCGTAATTTCGAGGATCGTAATTTCAAGTTTCCACTTTAATACATATAAGAATAAATAATCTCTTCAGCCGAAGACATTATGTGGTAGTTTAGCATCATAGAAGTTATACTAGATAGTATTAAGCAGACAACAACAACCATAGTAACAAATATAGGAGAATATTATATATGTGTGAATACTGCTATGTAATACTACTATGTAATACTACTACAAATACTTGAATACCTCGAATATGAGAAAGTATGTCAATATTTGAGATCTCAAATAACTATGCTAAAAGAAAAACTTTGAATGCCTTGAATATCATGACATACACCATTGAGTACCCATATAGCACTATTATATATGCTCAGTTGATGAACTACATTATATGGACAGGCATAGGACAGAGGAGATACTGTTGATGGATTTCGCCACGTAATTAATGATAGAAAGACAACAGTTACAACAGTTTCCATGAATGAAATTCCAGTGAAACTGTTGTCTTTTCACTGTAAATAACATGCCAAAACTAGTTACTGTTAGTCACGATCAAAAAGTTTGTAAACATCATCAACAGCAGATTCTCGATATGAGCTTCGGTTTTACTCTATTACATATTCATTGTTAATTCATAAGAAGTCACACAATGTCTCTCTCCTTCAAAATCATACTTCCAGAAATAGTTAATGAATTTTATATAGGAGCTACTCAGAACTCATGCCTCTACTCTGCTAACTAACTATGAGCTATTTTCTGTGGAGACATCATCAAGAATACATAAAGACCCTGGAGTTTGAGAAGCTATATATTCAAAAAGAAGAACCCTATTTTAATGCAGTAAAATGAATTTTATAGAATGATCATTTCTACAATAAAATTCTTTTTGTCATCTTAGAAAAACTTTTATAAATTTTATTTGGATAGAAGGACCTTCGGGATTTAAAATCTGATGATTAAGAATTGCACATTATTCTGTTAGCTGCGGTCATATACAGCTGAAATTTAAACAAAATACAGCCAATTATGTTTTTGATAATTTGAAGAAAATATTTATTTCAAAATTTACATGTCATGAAATTTGTAAAGCTCTACTATGAAACTGGTGACTCAACTGAAACTCGAGAGGGACTATTGAGGCCACAAGGTTGTCATCATGCTGAGTATAGAGAAATAATAATTATAATCTAACTGCATTAAAATTACTTTTCTCACTTGGAAGAGATAGTTCCTCAAACTCAGGGTCTCAACGTACATCACTGAGATTAAATCCTTACCAAATTGTGCATCAATTACAAGCAAAATATTTACTTTTTAATAATAATACCAAACATCACTCTGTCATATCTATGGTTAATGTTGCCAAGTTTCATCTTCTCAGTGAATTTTCAATTTACTTTAACGTATACGCTAGTTTGTGGTTAATTCAAAACTGGACAGAACTTACGGTGTGTTCTCTTTCTGCTTACTTACTAACAATTATAAAAATGCATGTATTTAACCGTCCATAATTAGCAGTAAAGTTATTTTATTATATTTTTGAAAATTTACAACCAGTTATATTTTCTAATTTGATCAAGGTGTAACTTTTTACTTCAACAGGCAACAAATAAATTAGCAGAATATCATTTTATGTATCCAATGCAATTCTAATATTTGAGGTATTGGAAATATGAGGTACTTGAATATCCGAGTCATAATAAATATTCAAATTAGAGAAAGCTGCTATTCATTCCATCTGTAGAGAATATGATTGAGATTTCCTCCCCCCAGAGGAGAACTGTATAGAAATATTTGAATCAGCATGACAAACTACCATTGCAATATTTACGATTTTGCATATTAACTATTAACAGGTTTCTTATCTAAAGGCTTTGAAAATTTCCTTTTGTTTAGGCATGGAGAAAAGAGTATAGAGGTGCATGATAACTCCCAGCCTTCTGCTTAAAATTTTTTTTAATGCACTAGAGTGAGGGTAGTCACCAGACAGTACTTTGCTAAAAACTTCCACAAGTGTGTTAAATCTTGGACATTCAAGTCATTCAAAGGGACAGTATGGCAGTAATGAGTACATTTTTTACAGATTTCTGAAGGAGAAAGAAAAGATCTGATAAGGGAGGGAAAAATGAAGATGATCAAAACTTAAAATCAACCATTTATTTATAGTATTCATTAACTAGTTATCCACTAACTCAATAAAATAGTTATGGCAGTCTTCCTCATTCCCTTTTCAATAATTAGAAATTATGAATATTTTATCCACTTACTCAATGATATAAGAAATAGCTGTTTTCCTCACATCACTCCCCAGGCTGACTCGGACCTTTGGTGTGTCATTGAGAAGTCTTAACGGCTTCTGCTTCCTGAATACAACCTTCCCTTCAAGGATACCACCTGCACCACCAGGACCTATGCCACCGTGCATTCCGCCACCAACAATGCCCATTTCCTCCCTCAATCCCCCACCCAGGCGCCCACTCATTCCCCCAAGGCCAACCAGACTCCTTCCACCAACCCCACCAGGGCCAACACTGCCCCCTCCACCAACACCACCCCCTCGAACCCCACCCTCCCCTTCACCACCCCCACTTCCACTGTCGCTACCACTCCCGCCATCACTCCCAGCATCCCCTCTATCATATACAAATTGCCTCATGAAGCTCTCCCGCACCTAAAACAATAATGAAATGAAGAATATTTTAATTAACCCTCCTTACACTTGAACACTAGCATAAATTTAAAATAAATATAACAAATTCACACGATTATTTACTTTTGTATTTATAATTATTTGCTTTTTAACAAAGTACCATTTGGAGCAACTAATAAACAAATGAGCTTGATGAACACAAGATGGTGACTCAATGTTTGAGGAAAAGCAAAGAATTTCCTCCTCCCTCAGAAAGAATCATACTAGAAATATAGGATCCGGCTTTTAAACCAAAAGCATGAAAAAGCAGAGAAAATTTTTTACTGACATTTCATTTACATATTAATTACCGCTATCCATTTAATCCTTTAATCTTGGAAACACAATTATCTGTCGGTCCTTTTTAGGGCCCTGTCAATTCTTTTCCCTTCCTTTAGGATAGCGTCCTGGCAGTAGCCGTTTTCCTCCATTGCTTTCGAAGATGTTGTGATTCAGAAGACAATGGAGGAAAATGACTGACCAACAACCCATGGAGGAAATAAAAAAACACACTGCCTTCGCCTTAATACCATACATGGCAGGAACCATGAGAGAATGTTACACGCTCTCAATAAACACAACATAGCAACGAGATTCAATTGTGTTTCCAAGACCTCTAACCTACTGATAAGAGCAAAAGACCGGATTCCAATGGAATCCAAGAAAGGAGTGTATCAAGTGGAATGTAGCTGTGGGAGTAGCTACATTGGGCAGACCTCCAGAGCACCTAAATGCCATATACAGGAGCATCAGAGGGCAACCAAGAACAGGCAGCTGAGAATCTCTACCATAGCAGAGCACACATGGGCCCTACCCACAATATTAAATTTAGAGAGGCAAAGCTCATTGCACAAGAAAAGTGATACGTCCCGTGAATAATAAGAGAAGCCATTGGAGTCAACAAAAACCGCAACAATTTCAATAGGGAAGATAGTAATGCTCTCTCAAATGCGTGGAAGTGCATTTTACGTGGGAGGATGAAAGGCATCCCAACACCCAATCAGAGAAGACCTGACTCCAATGGATGTGTACATAAGACTGACTTCATTGACACTTCAACCTGAAGAAGCCGACTGCAACGCCAGCGAAACTCCTGTCCCAGGAATCATGGACCAACGCGGAGGAAAACTGTAATGTATCTTAGTTTGTATATGTATTTGTTTTCATGTATTTGGGCGCATAACATTACTTTATTGTTTTTGGCACTAATAAACAGTAAGTGGCATTCCTGTGTCACTTACGCTATGACCGTCAATGGGGTAAGCCATTACATGCCGATGAGGATGCCAAATTTTATGGAAAAGTTTGTGCTAGGGGTGGACGATTAAGAGTCCTATGAAGTGAACGGGAAGAATGGAAAAGGCAGGCCTCATATGAGTTACATAGAGCAGGTCGTAAAGGACGTGAAAGAGAGGAACTACGTTAATATGAGGAGGTTGGCCAATAGTAGAATCAAGTGGAGGACTGCATCAGACCAATCCTAGGAATGTTGACCCTTAATGATGATGATGAAGAGAGGTTGACAGAATATTTTGTCGTGATTCATTTAGGACAAGAAGCGGCCCACGAAGTTAAGACATGCGCTATTGTGCTGTCGTCGATTGGCAAGAAGACTTATGGTGTTGTACGTAACCTGCACGAACCTAAAAAGCCATCAGAATATTCTTATTATGAGATCACCGCTAAGCTGCGGAAATATAATAGTCCACAGCGGTCAGTAATTGCGGAGCGCTATAGCTTTAATCAGAGAGTTCAGCTGGTGGAGGAAACAGTCACTGAGTTTTTTGCCGGCATTCAAGAACGCTCCTGTTATTGTACGTTTGGGACGTTCTTGGACCAGGCATTATGGAATCAGTTTGTGTTGGGCCTACACGACAAGGCAATAGTGCAAGCCTTGTATTTAGAGGACAAGACTCTGTCCTTTGATAAGGCCATTGAATTGAAGTTGCCATCAAGAGTAAATGCATAACGCTGTTCTTTTGTTTTTGGGTGATGCAAGCTCCTCACAATGTTCTTTTTGTTGTACCATGTTCAAGCAAGCCATGCTCTTGAATTCCGAATAAGGTTTCATAAGATCAACACATCAACACATATGGATGAGAATCAACAAAAAGTAGAGACATTTCATAAAAGAATTGGTCTTTTTCAGGTGGAATGGACCTAGAAAACAAATAAATTCAAAAGTAAGCATAATTTACAAACTGTAAGTCAATAAAGTGAAGGTAGATGGCAAGAGCCTGATGTGTGATACTCTATACTCAATTTAGGCTAGAAATAATATATTTTTATTGATAGACGCCAAAAAGTTCTATTAAAACTAACTGACCTTAGGTAGAAAAAAGTCTGAAGGAACATTATGGATTGCAGCCATTTGAGGGCTATCAGGAAAATGTTCAAATATTCGTAGACGAAAAGGAAGGGTCTCCTTGATTTCTGCACTCTGCTCACGGAACTTGAGTTGCTTCAGCTTCTTGATGTCCTCATCCAATTCCAAGTTGTCCAAAATGACAGCTACAAACAAGCTGAGCACTATCTGTAATCAGAGAACATTGAGAAATGTTGAAAGGTATTCACACATTTTGAAATACAGAATTAAAAGCTATATTATGAAGAAAAATTTGCTAAAATATAAGTTCCAAATAACCTTACTCCAAGTGTATAACTTGGTGAGGGAAGAAAGATGTCGTTGAATGAACATGACATTGAACTCTAACCACCGTAACAGGTAAAGTTTCAGCCTCTATTTGTATTGGGATGACTGGGATAATAAGAACATGAGGAATATTACAACAGTTTTATTCCATAACAGATGAAGGTAACCACAATATCAGGTTAGCTGTGTTGAGATCACCAAGGTGAACAAGAGCATTTTGACACCTCTAAAACCTCAGGATGTAGTAAAACAGTGATGTAAAATGAATCAATTTATGCTGTGAGTGGGATAGATTGTCTCAACAAGTGATAGCAGCACATGCTGAATGGTGAACCATTTCCAATCTTTGATGACATGCAATATATCCAATTTGTGCTATCCTTCAGGTTAATCCCTCCCTCATGTGATCCCACCATAGTAAAATCCATCCTGTGCTAAGGATACAATGATCCAAGTTTTTCACTTCAATAAGTAGCACAGACTATTGTGGTTTTCTACATATTATTCATCAGGTACACAAGCATTTCTGAATATTTAAGTGATCATAATATTTTTGCTATAAAATTTGTAATATAAATATTACTCTTGTAATTTCACTAAAAATGTTATTAAACCTGTCCGTGCTATTTATCATTTCCAAAATTATTATTGTAATATTACTCTTGTAATTTCACTAAAAATGTTATTAAACCTGTCCGTGCTATTTATTTCCAAAATTATTATTTGTTGCAATACAGTAACATCCGCTTCCGAGTCTACGGGTAGCATCAGGTTTCGTTGCCTTCATAATTGTCGGAGACTTGAGAGGTGTCGCGCCTATGGATAGCCACGTCCACCACCATCGGATAGGTGGCTACCCAGCATTAGGGTCATGCGCACGAAGCAGGCGGAGGGACCCAAGAAGGACAGCCTTCTGTATTGCACTTGCAAGTGCATCCACTCAGGCCCTGCATGCTGGGATGCACTTGAGATTCTCAACCAGTGAGCTCTTGATACCACCAAGCATGCCCACGATGAGGACTACCAGTTTCACAGAGTAGCCTGTGTACATTTGCCGGAGTTCAAACAGTAGATTTTGATATTTCATCCTTTTTTCTATCTCCTTCGCTGCCATGCTCGTTTCGGCCGGTGCCAAAAACTCAATTATGAACATGGCATGCAAGAGATTCTCAAGGAGAACAATATCAGGCTTCATCGCCTCCAACGAGTGGTGGGGAAGGAATAATTCCACCAGATCTTACAATTATCGTTCTCCACGACGGACTCGATGTCTCCAGGGGTGTAAGGCAGCACTGGATTGGCGTCTATGCTGTAATGGTGTCTTAGGTGGTAATACAATAACCTCAAAGCCGAGTTGTGCCAGTTTATGTAAGCATTCTTCACATAAAAGCAGCAGCCAGAGAGTAGATGACCTAAAGTCTCCGGCTGCCTTTGACACACTCTGCATCTCATGTCCATCACGTTTGCCCAAAAGATAAGGTGACAGTACACGAGGGTGTTGATGACACCATATTGGCATGCGAACACAAATCCCTCGGTTTCGGACTTCAAACCTGCGGAGCACAGGAAGGCGAACGTGAGCTCCTTCGACAGCCCATGCATTTCCAAGTTTTGATAGAAACTTCCATGCATGGGCTTCTCGGTATGCTTGCAGACCAGGGTCTTTTGCTCCGTATTCTTATTTCGAGCTTTAACATGTCCACCTTCAGCGACAAGATAGATTTGTCGCATGCTTCTCTGCTGGAAGTAAGGTCCAAGTCCAAACGCCCCTTTGCCGACACTCTCGTGTTTCTTTACGAGCAGCATAAGGGGGTCTGTGCTGTGGAACATGCGGCATGCCGTATTGAGGACTACTCTGTCATGAATGCACTCCAGGCTTATCAGCCCTCTAACACATAGCTTTCTTGGGGGAGATACAGTCTGGCAATGGAAGACTTCGGATGAAGACTACGATAGATGGTCATCATCTTCCTTGTTCCCCTTTCGAGGTTTTGCAGCTTGTTGACATTCCATTTGATGCAACCGAAGGCGTAAGGCAGTGTCGGAACCACAAAGGTGTTGGTCGCAAGAACCTTGTTCTTGCCTGATAGGTCAGAGCTCCAGATTTGTCTGAGAGTCTGCCTGTATTTGGCTCTAAGCCTTTCCTTCACTGCTCTCACCTCCTGCATCCGGCGCTGGGGGACACCGAGATATTCATATGCTTCGTCATCATCAATATGACGAATAGCATTTCCGTCAATGAGCTGCACTTCTTCCTGGTCTTCCAGAATCTTTCCTTTCGCCAGATGGATGGTCGCACACTTGTCCAATCCGAATTCCATCCCTATATCCTCATTGTATCTGCGTATAGTGTCCAACACCAAATGCAGGTCTTTTGCACTTGAAGCATAAAATTTCAGGTCACCCATATACAAAAGACGGGTGACCTTATGCTCCCTTTTTGACGGGACACCACACATATATCCCCTACCTCGTCTCAACTGAACAGACAGTGGGAGGAGAGATAAACAGAACAGGAGGGGACTGAGGCTATCTCCTTGACAAACACCATGGTGGTACGTTACCAAATCCGTGTAGACGGTATTCTTGCCAGATGGTACGGTGAAGCACATCTTCCACAGTGGTAACAGGCATTCGATGCAGGACACAACCTCTGAGTGGACTTTCATGTACCTCAGCATGGCTATAGTCAGCTCATGAGAGGTGGTATCAAAAGCCTTCTTGTAGTCCACCTAGCCCATTGACAGGTTACGCTTGTATTGACAAGCATCCTGGCTCACAGACCTATCAATGAGCAGGTTGTTGTGGCATCCCGCGATGCCTTTCTTCGAGCCCCTCTGCTGTACACTTCCTCCCACACCGGTTGGGCGTGGCGGAGGATAAGGTCGCTCAGGATGGAAGTGAACATATACAGTGTTGAGACAGGTTATAGGGCGGTAGTTCTTTGGATCAGACAAGTCTCCTTTTCTCCGTAATAAAACCATTCGCCCCTCAGTCAGCCAGGACAGAATTGGCTCCATCCCTGATAGAAAGGATGTGAAGATTCTAGCAAGGTGTTTGTGGGTGGAAGAGAACTTTTTCCACCAGAAGTTATTCAGTGCATCCATTCCTGGAGCAGTGAAGTTCTTCTTGCCAGAGAAGGCCTTCTTCACATCACTTTCCGTGACTGAGATGGGACGAACCATATCTGCTAGGTGGCAGTCACAGAACTCTTTAAAGTTGGCAATGGCTGGATTACCTTCATTGAATGGCTTTGTGGTCTCGTATATGTCCTTCCAGAAACGTTCCACCTCCGGGACAGTTGGTGGTGTTTGGACAACAGGTGAAGAGGGTTGGAAGAGACGGGACGGCTGAATGTAGAAGGTGGAGTTCTCCTTCCTGGTGTTGATCCTCTTGACCAACTTCTTCCTCGCCATTGTAAGTGCCTGCACTCTATCCACCTCGTGCTGCTTAAGGATAAGCAGCACTCTTTTGTTCGGTGTGTGGAGGTCTCTCTGGATTGCATGTGCAATGTGCTTGACCTTCGGCGTAAAGGCCCAACCAGAGGAAATGTAATCCATCACACACTGAAATCTCGACACCTGTTATCTTGCCAGAATGATTTTGGCATTAAGCTGTTTAAGCCTATTTGCTGCTTTTGTCTCCCAAGTTGGAGACACTTGGGGAGAGGCCAACAGTGTGGCGGCAGCATATACCACGCGGTCTATTTCCCAGAGGCTGGTTGTTTCCGTCAGGAACATATCTACTATGCCATTCAACTGGGACAGTTGTTGGTCACACAGAAATTTTATGATGGATATTTCTCTACCTGGTAGTGGGTTCATCGTAGTTTATCGTGCTTTCCAACTGCTTTAGTAGATCAGAATCGGCCTTTGGCTCGTCTCCCTTCACCAAAAGATCGGCGGAAGCCCCGGCAGTAGAAGGTTCATCGGCGTTTGTAAGAGATAGAGCCTGGGCCGGTGGTGTACTACTCTGACCTTGCGGTTGGGGTGTCATTTTCTTGCACAGGTGATTGGCATGGTCACGCAGATACCACTGCGACAGATGGTTATATTCAGGATACATCTCACACCACAAAGAGTGTATCCTCACCATGTATCCCCTGAGACTTGGATCACTGACAGCATGGCAAGCTAGAAGATCTCCCTTCAGGGTCTCCGTCCACTCTATGCGAGCTCCTTTTTTGATGGCATAGATTTGCCACACCCAACTGTACTAGGGCCCTCATCTGAGAAGGGCCAGTTGTGGGTGGCGTTACTGGAATTTTTAGGAACCCAGGATTTCCACGAGTGGGGAGGGTAACCCCACAAGCAGGCAGCCACCATTAGCTGGCCAAAGCCATTTCCAGGGATGCCACGGGGAGACCGGTGGTCTGTTTTTGACCCTAAAATTATTATTATTCTTCTACATCACCCATGAATTACATGTATCCTTAGGGCTTTTCAATATCTGCTTAGCATGGCACTTCTTCGGAACATATCTCTAATGTTTAATGGTGGTTACCAATGCATAATTATGGATCATAGAATGGACAGCTGCTACATATCTCATGCTATCTACAGCTATTAACTCAAAACTCTGTGAAGTACCTACAAGGGCAACAAATAATGTAATAAATTACATGTCTGTATTGAATATCAGTATCAAATATTTAAAACAAATCGTAATCAAGAAGGAATATTGCACTGTATGTGAAACTGCAAAATAATAACATTCTTTCTTATGAATCAATGATGTTACATCTTTAGACTGACTGTAGCATGTACATATTTCACTTTCAAAGAATCAAGAAAAAAATCTGTTAATGAGAAACAAACCATATATCTTCAATTAACAACATTAACAATAAAAATACAATAATAAATCGACCCACTGGTTAGCATTAAGAATTTTTAAGAGGTTTCTCTAGAAAGTATCACTCATGGATAGTTTGACCCCCCATTTTCTACCAAAAATTTTGGTCTCCAAAACTCTTAACTCAACACCAGTATATGTACATGGTATTATCATTGATTTACATTAAAATTTAAAGATTATACGATAATAATAAGTTGTGAATTTTGTTTACATTCAAGAAGGCTTCATGGACATCTTACCAATGTAACAAACAAGTGGTATAAGATGAAATAAATTGCCACCAAAGGTGCCAAAGTTTCTCTTGTCCTCAGCATAGTTTCATCCATTACTTCCACCCATGCTTCTTGAGTAAGAATCTGGAACATGGACATGAAGGCCTACAAAAACCAAATGATAGAAAAGGATATTATATGTGAAAGGAATACTCCTAAGCAAAGTACCATCTTAAACTAATAAATTTATTTTAATTAATATATGTACAGGTTTACTATTCAAGTCCCTTAATAATTCAAGTCCCGTAATACAATTCCTAACATTGCTCGCTCAAATGCCCCCGCTTCCCTACTCCCACCTTAGACCAATCATACACTTCCCGCACGTTAACTCCCTCCCTATCCCCTACCCCCCCTCCCCTCACTCTATTCTGCATATAAGGGGCTTGTGATGTACCTCCCATTCTCACCTTATTAATGACTCTATAAGTCAAAACCTAGGCCGGCTTTAAAAATAGTCTGTGGAATTTTACTAAGTGAATTCATTTACGTTATCCCGTGTAGTAAGTTATCTGTGAAATGGATTAGTCTTTTTTATTTCCTAACGATCTTCTACCACAAGTAATAGAGTTATAGATTAGAAGACTTGTAAATAGGTAACCTGATTAAAAGAGTATTTCATATGAAATTTTATTGTCGATATTTTATCAGCAGCAGTTCAATGTGTTTGCCAAGAATTTTTTAATTTCAAACATCCTGAAATAATTTTAGATTTTCTTTAGATTTTAGAAGTTCTTTTTATTTAATCAAAGAAGTAAGGAAAGTATGCATAGACAATTAAGGGTGGAAATGTTGATATTATGTTAAGAGCACATTGTATTTCTTGACGGCATAAGCTTTAGTTTTGAGTAATAGGTTTTGAGTGAGCTGTTGTGTTGTGTGTGATAGTGTATTTCGAAAGACATAGTGTACATTATTAGGTTACTTTCAATTACTGTTGGATGAACACTAACATCGAGAAATTTAATCTGGCCCGTTTCACTTTTCTATGCACGAATGTGTTAGAGTGTGTATGTTATATTATGGAAGGCGTAACGACTGGAGGTATCTGTGACTTCCTCTCGACGGTAATGGTGTGGTCATGAAGGCTGTCTTAAAGTAACTCCTTTAGTGTCAGAGGTGAGAGGGATGATGACCTATTAGTTTCCTACAGCACAAAACTATTTTAGAGGGGGATCGGGTTGGTGTGGTGGTTAGAGTACTGGCATCCCATCCTGAGGGCCCAGGTTCGATTCCCAGCAGTGGCGGATTTTTCAGTGGAAAACCAGTCCCGTGGACCCCTTGGCGCCTTTTGTAATGAGTAGGCAAATGCCGACACCGGGTTTCTTTCCACACTTCCTCCTTTCCCTAAAAACTCCTACCATTACTCAATTACCCACCTATCCTAAATGGTGCAAATGACCTCAGCTGTTGATCGTCTCCCCTGAATAACCAACTAACCAACCATGTTAGAGTATCCATAATGTCAGGTTTTTATGAATAGCCTATGCATGAATGCCTTAAATGCTTATTCCTGAATTGATTTTGTATTTGATGGTTGTGTTTTCTTATTTATTGTTAGAACATATAACGAGGATCTGAAGAATTAAATACAATTCAAGCCAGTCACGTTCTAAGGAATATTTCTATGCAATTCTTCTGTGGCTATGCAGAGTGCATTGGTATTGGAACTGCTATGTCATTATTGAGTTAATTTTTATTTACCCTGTGCACATTACTTCCACTATGTAATTACTGACACAGTCAATTTACAGACATCATCTGACAAATTCAATTCAGTCAATTTACATACAAAACATCTGACACAGTTATTTTTTTCCAGGTTTTAGTTGACCTTTTAATCCTGTGGTATTGGAAACAAATTTGGAATTTGTGTTGTGCTGTTCATGTTGTTGAGTGAGTCACAATCTGGTCATTATTTTGTTGCTTTTCCTAGATTTTCTGATTGAAGGGAAAGAAAGTGGTTTCATTGTGGTAAACATTTGTCATATGTTGAGGTGTTTCCATAATCTATTGCAACATTTTTTTGCATTGGTAAATTTCCAAAAATAATGCTCTATTAGGAAATATGTTGTCTTTTTCTTTACAAGTACTTGTATTTGTCACCCAGCCTTTCTTTTTTCCTTTTTCAGGATATACTTGCAAGTTTGCTGGACCTTTTATTAAGCTCTTTCTGGAAACCATTTGTCATTTACTTTCCTGTAATCAAGAATAAAGAGTGGTAGTTTCTGACTGGAATAGTTGTTAATTGCAATCGCTTTACACTGCTTGCAGATTGGTTTTGCATTTTTGACCTCACTCATGCATTATTTATACTTACAATCGATGTTGATTGACCAAAGAAGTTGAATCTTGTACTTGAACAATCTCACAATGGAATTGTATCGTGAATTAATGTTTTTGTTATTTGCCTATTAAATAAATGTTTATGCTTGAATTTTTTTTCCTTGACCAACAAAATGTTTTGGCCTTTTCATAAAGTTAAATTATGCATTTTGTCGGGTTCACTAGAGTACATACGTTCATTACAACAGGTAGCACGGCTCTTTTCCCAGGCCTTTGATAGTGAAAATGGAATAATATAAGTAGAAAATATAATCTTAAGGTAATTCGGTATTATGTCACTGAAAAAAATTATTTTATCAGGGGATTTGGTCATTATTTATATCGTACAGTAGCGGTTCTTTGCGAGTTGAATGGTGACAACTTACATTCTCACGTTTGCAAAAGAAACGATGTTTGCCTAGCGATTTCTCGCATCCATCTTTAATTTCATGAATAAGATTAGAAAGTTGCAATAAATGCAAATTTCGAATTGACAGCTGTTATTTTGCGAGCAATATTGCGTCAATTATGTTTGACAAAATACCTACCTCATCATCCATTGAAAATCCTGTTTCTACGGGGAATTACGGCTCTAATCTAATACATATTAATTCATTTGGGCAAGAATTACTACTTAGTTCCATTGCACTTGCCGTGAAAAATCCCCAAAGGTATTATTTTAATAGTAAAGAGCAAACACTGGTCGCTACCCCATAAGAATCTGTGTTGTAGCTGGGCTGGATAATATGGCGAAACGCGCAACTTCGCCATGCCCCCTTGGCTTCACTCCCCACCATTACAGAACATAGGGGGCGCCCTCTCCAGTAAGCTCTATGAAGGGGACCACGACTTAACGTCCCATCTGGCGGACGGAGTACTGGACTTGAAATGACCTCCATTAGGCACTCTAGTGGGGACCGGTTTTCACCGAAAAATCCATCACTGCTGGGAATCGAACCTTGGCATGGGAGGCCAGTACTCTAGCCACCATTCCAACCAGATCCCCCCCTGTATTCAGATGAGGTTAGGAATGCAGAATATTAATCACTTTTCATGGAAATTCATAAAATTATAGTACATATATACTTTACCTCAGGAAAGCTCTCAAACTTGGTAAAATCCAGTAGGAAGCAAAATAATTGCATGGAGATCGATGAAGAAATTATCAGCAAGCACATTGTAAAAATAATAAGACTCCCCAGCTTTTTCCCAGGACCAAATATTTTGTACACAAAGTCTTCCAACATTGGAGATGCTTTAATGAGACGAACAATTCTCAGAACCTGATGGAAAAATAAAAGTTCATGACAGTTTTACAGGAATGGAATGAAAATGCACCTTTTGTGTTCTGTGTTCATAGCATAACCTCATACATACATATAATATATATGAGCCTTAACAACAGTGCTTGAACTAAATTCTAATTTTGATACACTAAAATAAGTCAATTTACATCAAAATATATTCAAAAATTAAATTATACAAGAGGAAAACACTCACCTGGAAATAAGTCAATCCAGATAAATACAGAGCTGGTATAATGTGTAAAGTTGTCCCAATAGCCAGTAACAGTTCAAACTTATGGATTGATTGCCGGAAATATCCTCTAAATCCCAAGCACCATATCTTGAACAGTGTTTCCAAATCCATAAAAACAGTAAAGGCAACCTATGATAAAGATAAAACATTAATTGTTGGTACATATATTCCAGCTGCCAGGGAGATATGCATACCAAAAATAAAACTCAATGATAATTCAAAATCTGTGGAGAATATTGCTATGTGAATAATAAATCACACAGTAACAAAAAATTTTATGTGACTCGTTAAAAATGACATTGTACCCACTAACCAGTCCCCTCTCAAAAATGTATCTGTATCCCCTCAAACACTCACTTTTCACATTACTAACAAAAATTCTATTTCCCCTCCCCTCACTTTTGTTTTCTGATATTTTGAGATAGTATAAAAGGCCTCACCACCAAGGAGGTGTTATACCTTTGATATGATACGAAAGCAATGAAACAGGTTGGGATAATTAAATATCAGAGTGGAAAACATAGTACAAAGTCAATATATTTTCACAATTTAGGACAGGAAGTATGATCTAAATGTTTTGAGATGAATGATATTGGTTAAATCTTCTTGGGTTCTCCACCAGTTTCAAACATCCATATTTCCTGACGTTTTGAGAGATCACTTGTCACTCATCCTTCAAGCCAAGAATGTCACAAATCTTAAATTTTAGCCAGTTTATATACCAAGCTAAGTCTTTACTGATTAGTCAAAAGTTGATCGTTGACTCCGGAGACCACTGATCAACAGCTTAGCTCTTGACATTCTTGTTCTTTTCAAAATGGGATTCTAAGTATTGCTGATGCTATAACCAGATTTGCAACTGAAATTTTTCTTCTCCATTTGGATTTCAATAACTTCTCTAGCTAGTCAATTCCAAAAGTTTCCTGAATGCCAAAGAAGTTTTGTGTCATTCCATTTAATCCTATGGTCTAAATTGATGCGTGCTTGAATAATGCTGATTTTTCAGGTTGACCAAGCCTAAAAAATTTGTGATGTTCCTTCAGTGTCATGGCAATCGTCCTACTTATCTCATCTATGCAGATGTAATCTCATTCACCTGGGATTTGATAGATACGAGGAGTCATGAGACAGATTGGGTCCTTCACTCTCACTAGATGCACTATTAGTTTAGCCATAAGTGTGTGGATACTAACATTTCCCATCCCATGCCAAAGATCTCTTTGGAGAAAAATGATGCATTCCTCTCAGGGAGGTGGCCTTTATATACCTGCAGAGATATGGATAGTGGAGGGAGGGGGGGGGAGGAATGGGATGGGGTAGGGCATCACGAATTCTTGTGGAAATTATGGCACTCCATTTCTTGCTGCGTCACTGTCTTTGGTTCTGATTTAAGTTGTATGAATGTTTGGTTATCTCTATGGCCTCTCCAATGAGTCATGTTTTAAAAGCCTGTTTTTGACCAGGATGATGATATTCTCTGTGTCAATTGAGTGTTACTCGGTGGTAGTGTGTTCTGTGATGGTGGAGCATTCTAAATGGCCCAGTATGATCACACTCTTGTGTTCTCCAATCTTTGTTTTGACTGTACTACCTTTTTCCCTGATGTAGCATCAATGGCAGGTGTAACAAGACCTAATATACTCCTCCTCTCTCATTGGCACTTCTTAGCAAGCCCCTTATTCGTTATTTGGGCAAAGAGTGGTCATGATGTGGTATTCCTTAAGGACACATGCTTCTATCCTTTTATGTATGGCAATACCGCTCTCCTTTATTCTTTTTCTTCCTCCTTTTCATTTCGGGGATGAATTCCTTTTTCTGTAACTTAAACTTGTCTCCTCTTTTGTTTTCAAATGTTATTTTCGATAACCATCCTTTTGTATCCATTTTTCTGCAGTATTTTTCATATTCTGGCCTGTTCTTCCACATCATTTTCCTCATCCATCAAAAGTAGGTGTCCGTAGATCATGGTCTGGACACCATTGACTTGCCCTTGGAGGTGATGCAATCTGGCATGTACATATTTCTCTGTGTTGGTTGGTTATCTGTATATGGTGTGTCCCAGTGAGTCATTGTCTCTCTTGATCAACAAGTCCAGGAAAGAGAGTAAGCCATACTTCTCTACTTCCATAGTAAATCTGATGTTTTCGCTGATTCATTTCAATGCATCAATAACTCTTCAAGATTCTCCCCCACTTAAGTCTGAATGATATGAAAGTGTTGTCTATGAATCAAAGACATAATTTTGGTTTCCACTTTTCACTCCTGATCGCTGTCATCTCAAATTTTTCCATACATAAATTGGCATGGCAGAGTATTCATCGGACCCCTTTGCTGCTCCCTCAGTCTGTTCCTAAAAGTTTCCCTTCCACCTGAAATAGGTTGTTGTGAGGCAAACCTCAGTGAGGTTGCTAACCTTTGGTCAAATTTCTCATGAACAACATCATTGGCTGCCCGTGTTGGTGTCTTGATGAACAATGATAACAAATCAAAACTTACTAAAAGATTTTCAGGAATTAATTTTAAGTCACAGATCAGGTCATGGAAATGCTGTGAGTTTTTGACATTGAACACTGTCAGTACCCTCGAGGTTAAAGTTTTCTGGTGATATACTTGGCTTTTCTATACATAGGTGAGTGTATTGCACTAAAGATTGGTCTTAATAGAAACTTTCTCACCAAACAACTTGAGTACCTTCGGCAAACCGTAGAGCACCAGTGTCTTCAGGTCCTAAGGAATGACTTTCTTCAGTTTCTCCTGATCCATTATGTTATCTCTGATAGATTGCACCGTTCTTCTTTTGATTTCCCCTTTTCAGTCCTTAGGAATTCTTTTGTAAGGTCCATTTTCCTGTAATTCTCCAAGTTTTATATCATAGTATTCCTTTTCATAGATATCCAGGAGTAGGTAATCATAATTATACGTCGGTACAAATCTAATCGGCAATGGAGGCTATCTATTGGCTCTGTGGAGGCTAATCACCTGACATGTCAGAGACACTAGGTTCCTATGAATCCATGAAATACCACCTAAAACTGATCATTCTCAGATGGGAATCCTAGTAAAGTTGGGATTGGTCAAACACAAAAAAAACAACTAAAAAGGGAGCTTGCACGGAGTGGACAGATACCCTAAGGGAAGACCTTCTAGCTTGGCATTCATACCAGTTTATCAAAATGAATATTTTTGGGCTATTTTCCAAGGTAATTAAAATATGTACTAGCGTTTCTCCTCCAAAGCCAGAGGCTTCTATGGAGCAAAATGTTGTATCTCTCCAAGGGGAGGGCACCTTTATATCCTTATGGTTGCATGGATAGTGAGAAGACACCTGCACTCCCCCCTCCCCATTTCCTTCCATGGTCAGATTTGTAAATGATCAAGCATTAGTTACTACATTTAAAAAAATGCACACACTGATTAGTGCCCTTGATAAGTGGGATAAAAATTGAGTGAAGATCAACCATAAGAAGATAAAAGTAGAGTCTTTCTAAAAGCTAAACGGCTTTAGAATGCATTAAGTTTGGTTATAATATGTATACTATACCAGGTGGAACAGTTCACTTAGAGGGATTGTAAAGAAGGAGGGGAGGTTGGTTGGAGAAAGAAAATTGAGAGAAAGGAACAGAAAAAGTACATGGAGGTCAGTTTGATTGGTAACAAAATGCTGGAGGTTAAGGAGGGGAGAATGTAAGGCTAGGCAGGAATAGAATGAAAAATAGGTATTCTGGATTGGATGAAATCAAGTAGGAGATGTGGAGAGTGAAATTTATCTTACTTCTTAAAAGGAAATTTGAAATGAAAAGAATATCAAGGGAGGAATACATTCTCAAATACATACAAATAAATTCTCAACACTACTTAAAGATGACTCACCTAAGACCATACATGAAGCATGGGAGAATTAAGCATATTGTTTTTGCCATAACTAAGGAACAAATTTCCTTTCAATGAGGTAGATTCATTCTCAAATACATACAAATAAATTCTCAACACTACTTAAAGATGACTCACCTAAGACCATACATGAAGCATGGGAGAATTAAGCATATTGTTTTTGCCATAACTAAGGAACAAATTTCCTTTCAATGAGGTAGATTCTCAAGCAATGGAGAGGCAATGAAAGTGCTAAGGGAAAAATTTCATGAGTAAACATACCTCAATGTAATAGTAATTCTGATAGAAAGCTTCCCGTGGAGTACCATCATGACGAAATGTCATTGTAGATGTCACAACTCCATTAGCTAGAACAACTGCCATTACAAGAAGACGGAATGAAGCTGAGCGCAACACTGCTTGACAAACAGGAGGTGCAGAGCCACCACTTCCTTTTCCATCAACTTGAATCAGTTTCCAACCTGAATCATCTCCAGATAGTACCTAGTGGTGAACAAATGTCAACGGCATTAAAATATTGGAGGAGAAATCATACAAATTGAAAATGCCACATCTTAATGATGGGAAGTGTGACACTAGTACTGTATCAAATTAACATTATTCCTAATTAGCCATAATTTTCAAACCACAACAATGAAAATGTTTGCCATTCTAATATCAATGTATATAAAGATATGTATAATACAAAAGTATTACCCCGAATTACATACAACTGAGAATAACTCTCTGGAGACCATAAGACAATTTTATATGAACTTATTTTCCAGGCATCAATCTTTTGACTTCAACTTTAGGGTTAGTATTTAATTTTTCACAGCTGTTTCAACAGCTAAGGTCATTGGCCCCTATTTAAACTTAATATCAACAAAAATATCCTTATCTGGGACTAGATAGGCAGCTCAGACAATAGGATTAAAATAAGAGAGATAAAGGAACAATTGAATGGATTTGAAGACCAATATTCCCCATAAATAATCAAAAAACAACAAACGAAGAAACAATATCATATTAAAACTCAGGAATTTGAGTAAGATCATTTAGATCAGATCATGGGTGGGGAAACTTAAGGCTCCATGTGACCTTTTTGTGGCCCCCCAGTATGGCTTTCTGCAGAATTGTCAAGCATGGCAGGAGGGTGATGCAGCAAGGCACCAAATGCCCTTTAGTGATTGTGAGGCAGTGAAATCAGTAATCAACCAAACTCCAGCCAAGGCAAAGTCCATTTTCCTTTTTTCAAAGTCATGGAGCTGTATATTAGTACCAAAAACAATTCTAAACCCTTATGGTGCTTCCAAATTTTAGATACATACGTGAGAAGTGCCACAAGGATTTTTGCATAAATTTAACTCTTCATAAAAAAAATACTCAGGAAAATTTAATGCTCAAGATATCAATTTGAAATTTCCAGTAATTTTCAAACAACTGATTATTAGTAGGAAATAAAAGTGTAGTAAAGAGTACACTCAGGAGTAGAAAAATTGCATCAGTATGTAAGTTATAAATATTTTATTTTCAGTCTGTTTGATAGCCGATATAAATCCCATGGCACTAAGATGGTAAAAAATTTACAAAATGAAGCATCTGTATGTATGTGACCCACAATTCAGATAACTGCCAGATGAGATCTTGTAAAATATTTTGACTGTCAGACCGAAAAATGTTCCTAACCCTTGGTTTGCACTTACCCTGACCAAGAGGCCAACCTGCCTTCCACATCCAAGAATATTTACTTTAATTCACATTAGCATATTTAACATTAACTTGATACTCATCGCAAGTTCTCTCAGGTATGTCTCAGAAGTTTGACGAAATATACTCACTTGAGATGCTGTTGAGCTAGCAATATGACCTCTAACACCCCACATCTGCTGAAACTGCACACGGATCTCATTAAATGTTTCTGTAATTACAGCAATGAAAACATTCTTCACTAGCCAGGCAAGAAAAAATATCATTGTTGAGAAGTAAAATGCTGCTCTCCATGCAGGAAGTGAATCTATTGCCCGGTACATGATGAAAACCCATCCTTCCTGGGAAGCAGCTTGGTATACAGTGAATATGCTGGTAGCTGCAAAATGGGGAAAAGATTATCAAATGTAAGGGGAAAAGGATATTAAATACATCATACATAAAAATACAGAATTAATTGTAAGATAGGTTTTCAATCTACCCCCCAACAAAAATTTACCAGGGTTGATAACGATAGGAACCTACCAAACTCATCAAAGCCATTAAAGCCCATGATGTAGCGGGAGAGATCAAGTTTCATACATTTCATTCCTTTAGGACATTGGTAACCAGAATTTGGATCAATTGAACAAAATGTGTCAGGTATAGCAAGGCTATTGATTGTTATTTTTCTGAAAAAAAAATTAAATATATTAGCAATTTCACTTATTCCAATATGCATGAATGAGAAAAATAATTTAATGAATAGGAAATGAAAATGAACAAGAGCAGAAAATAATCACCTTTAATGATAACGTAAACTTAAGCTAAGTAAATACTTACTCTGGCTCTGTTTCATTCAAAACACAATGATTTTTTAGTTCACCAAAAAACTGAACTCCAAGTAGGCCATACAATGACATGAAGAAGAGGAAGAATAATGTTACATTGTAAATCTGTTGGCTTGAACGCCTATAAAAAGAAAGAAGAAAATCTTTGTTCTAAATGTAACTACGCACAAAATATCACTTCTATGTCTTTCATGCATCACCGAATAAAAACTATCCTGTTAAATACTCCTCTATCACAAGAGAGGAGGCTCTCACAGATTATCCCTCAAGATTTATTTCATTCACACTTGACTCAATTCTTATCTTTGATCTCCCATCCCAAAATTACACACACATATATCCTTTTGTAACCAACCAGTGAAGAGAATCCCTCTCCCACTGCATGGTAAAATGAAAAAAAATTCATACACTAGCTTTCTTATGTTTCCAAGAACATTTATCAAGCATTCACTGAGTAAACACCAATTAAAATACAATAGACTTTTTACAGTGAAATTTTAAAACAATAGCCAATGTTTAACATCTATTAAAATTTAAAACAATAAGCAATTTTTAACTTCCTATTACAGTAAAACCTCTACCTTGCAAACTCCTGCTCAATGAAAACCTCTATTATAGAACAAATCTCATTGATCCCACCAACTTCCTATGTTAATGCATTAGTAAATTCCTCTTATGAACGAACTCCTACTTTGCAAAAACTCCTGATTAATGAAATGAAATATTGGCCCTGTCCTATAAAATATACCTCTTGTGAACAACATTTATTTTTTAAAAAAAGGTATTTAAAAAATAATTTTTGCAGAATATGTACGAGTGAAAAGTTAAGAGGGCAAATCAGAGATGTGGTAGTAGTAAGCCATTCAGAAAGCTCATTCTTGGAGTGCAATTATCACGACATTTCCAGTAAAAATGCGCCACCAAGCGTTTTTCTTTCTGACGGCATGGTTAGTGGTGGTTAGTTCTGTGATCTCGTGCAAATTCTCGGTGCTGTGAAGCTTTACTGCAGTTCGATTTTGCAATTGCTTTGATTTTAGGCTGTTCAAGGGAAACCTGCCATTGGCTATTAACAGCAGCTATATGCAAAAAGGATACGCACTAACATTAACCAGGACCTAGATCAGGCCGAAACAGTTTCCAATGAATATTGTGTGTCAGAGGATGAAGTGCCTTCCTCTTCCGCTGTGGAGGAAGAGATGGAGTGTCTCAACTCTGTCTCAATGAGTGCATCACTGGACACTATAGAGAAATATATTTTATATTCAGGAGGGTGCCAGGAAGTTACCACTACTTTGGAAAGGTTAAATGGTTTCGAAATGGCTATAATTAAGGAAATGAGAGGGAGGTCAATGCAAACTATTTTACCGAAAAGTAACTGGAATAAAGTTGAATTCGTTTTCAAAGGTTTTTATGTTAATTTCAAGCTCATCCTGATAAAAACTAAATTTTCTTTGGGTGTTCGGCGTATTTCGAAGCAGTGAGGTAAGTAATAGGGTATTGCAATTTGTGACTCAATGATTTCTATATAAAAGGATTGATTGTTATTCGAATATGGTACTTTATTTTTCTTGCAGTCCGTATTGAGTTTAACATAGTTTAATAATGCCCATCAGTTTGCGATTTGTCATGCAATTTTATAAATTTGACAGTAATCATCTCAATGGTGTTATATGACTGAGTTTCATTGCATTTGCCTTCTTAAAGAACATTTCTCATGAATTGAAACTGAAGTCTGCTTAGGCAAAGTTCATTTTACACGATGAAATGAAACTAGGTATTTCCTTAAAGCATTTATTTCATTAAATTTATGCAGATGACCGCAAGCATTTGATTTTTTTAAATCTCAGCAGAGACTTAGCTGATTTCAATAAAGATTTACAGGACAATTCTCTCTAAAACTGGGAGATGGTCGTATTGAAATAATTCTTGTAAAAGGCGAGCAGAGGAAGGATAATCATCAAGTAATAATTTAGCATGTTTCTGTGATACAATGTGTGGCAAGTTAAAAGCTGCAGTAGATGGTATAATTAGCAGCATCTTCCATCAAAACCATCTGATTTCTTGAGTACATTGGTTGATATTTCACGGTATCTTTTCAGGTAAAGGCACAATATGAAGAAGCGTTCAGTCCACTGTGAAATTTATTATTTTATTTTGTTTGCTAGACATTTTCCCTGTAATTTGCAATACTAAACAGTAATAACAAGATTATTTCATGTGCCCCTAGAGTGATGCAATGTGCTAACATCCTCCGACCAAGTGGTAATTTTTCGGTCCCTTGGATTTCGATATTTAAAGGTTATACTGTACTCCATACTGTTGCAAATTGCCTAAGCTGTTACCTACCAAACTAAATAACAATTACTATACCACTACTTAAGTACGAGCTCTTTTCTAATGCTTAAAGTCATGACTTGACACTCAGGAAAAGTAGACACACAAAATTATCCATGAGCAATAGTTGAAATTTACTGAGAATATCATTTACTTTGATACTGAAAGTTTGGTGATGCCATTAAATAAACCAGTATTAAAAAATGAAAATGAAATTTCAGACAGTTGATCAATTTTTGTACTTTTTAGTACTAGTATAACAAATTTACTACCACTTCAAAATTGTCAGTTTACTCGAGGCCAGCCAATTTAGGCTACCAGCATGACAATTTTACATTTCTATTTTATTTTTTGTCTCGCGAACCCAGGCCTATGGGGAAAAAGACTGAGACACGTATCTCTATATTTTGCTTCTAATTACTTAGAAAAAAATTGCATCTTATTTCGTGACCTCATTCAAACAAACTCTCCTTGTAAGACGAAAAGCCAGCAACCCTTACAGAATTGATAGAAAATTGAAGGACCGCATACTGGGTGCGAGAACCTAAATGGCATTACCTGCTGAAATTGCACAATGGCAGAAGTTTACAGAGAAAAAAACGATTGATTGAATGATGTAAAAAAGGCGAAAGATTTTTTTCTCCATGGAACTTCTGCAATTGTAGAATTCATAGACTTAAAATTTTACCAATTACTTTAATTTTTAAAAACACAAAATTGCAATAACTTACTTGAATATTTGATTGATGCGAGATTTGGGCATGGAGAACTTGAGGAAGACTCGAATAAAACGTATCATTATCAGAGGGCGGGGAGCACGCAGAATTGATAGGCAAGAGAAACGAGCAACGATTGACAGAAGTTCAAACATTTGAAGTATGACTGAAACCCATAAAAGAAGAACCATACTGGCATCAAACTGACACCAGTGGTCTTTCAAATATGGAACTTCACCCTAGAAAGAACAAGGTAAGAATATGATTACAACATATATTTAGCACCGTAGTGACATCAAAAAAGTAAATGCAGTCTATCAAAATTGTACTAGCCTAAGTAATCTGTTATCTCACAAATTAACCCATCTGACACCCTGCAGGCCCCAATGATGCTAGATTATTGATGGTCAATTGTACTTCAATATATAAAAATTTATTTGAAGTTAAATGAAGTGAGGTTCACACGAATTTCATCTTTGAATTTTAAATTATTACTATTTAAATTTATTATTACTTTATGAGTGGACTTCACTAAGTTTTGCATAAATTTATTGAAACAGTTCCACAAAATAACGCCTGCGACTATCAATTTTCTCCTAAAATTGCATAAAATAATAATAAGTAAGGGATTGCTGGTGGATAACATCAAGTGTATTCTGGCCTGCATGGCACAGGCGGCATCACTTTAAGCACACATGCAGAACACCGACATCTTGGGTTCTCTCCGTGTGCTGTGTACGCACGATCCCAAAGCAGCGTAGCCACTCATCCGATGGGCATCGGAAGTGGCTACAAAAACAGCCAAATCCCTCTTGAGTCTTCGGTCATTATGACGGCTATGAAACCTGATGCTAGCCGGAGACTCAAGAGGTGGATGTTACTTAATAGTAACCTTAATAATAATAAGTAATAGTAAGTCAAGTATCAAGTGCTACCTAGTTGCAAAATGCTAAATCAATGTTTAAAATTATTTGGAATTAGAGCATTCACAGTTTGACAGAGTGAATACAATAAGACCTGCTATTAAACTGAAATTGGTAAACTGCAATAACCACATGGTGAAAGTTGAGACGTGTGTGCAAGTTAGGCAACTTTCTTGTAATGTGTCTAAAGAACCTGGATTTCTCATTGATCCAACTTAATAATTGATCCCTTATGATTTGGTTCTTTCCCAGTGATTACTATGAATAGTTTTGTCTTCCACCAGGTCAGGCTTTTCAAGATAACCAATGTTTGGGAGTTTGATGGAACCCTAGTCTGCTTGTTTCTGGCCGCTTTATATATCAGAAGCTTTCCTGATTTTTGACTTGCCTCATTTGCCAACTCCGTCACTATTGTTGTCCGCACCCCCTGATTGGCCATCATAAAGTCAGTTGGTGTTTCTGGTGGTAACCAGACATTACAATGCAGGCTTCCATTTACCATATATTTTTTAGTGCCAAATCCAATTGAGTTTGTAAAATAAATAAAAAGACCCATATTTTTCCGTTCTTGGGTTGTGGTGGCCTAGTGGGTAGAGCACTGAGTTACTGACCGGAGGGTCCCGGGTCCAAATCCCAGGCAAGAGCCTTTTAGGACACCCCCATCTAAAATCCTCGCGATTCGATTTTATGCCTGTCAGAACTTCATAGGAAATCGCAGGTGGCCCAGGGAAAGGAATTGGCCCCCCTACCCTGAGTGTGTGATTTTCACATGCCATTGGCTTAGTACAGGGTGAGCTCTACTCTCACCTATCAAAGACTAACCTTTGGGTAGAATCACCGAGTGAGTGAGTGATCCATCAATTAGGTTTCGAGTTATAAGTGGTGAAAACTTATGTTTTTGACCCTTTCGGAAAAGTGGGTGTGCAAAAGATTCGTACATCATCCACTTCGTCTAATGACAACTGAGAATGTGAAGCTCCTTTGACCGATCTCATTGGGGGACACACAGCTGACTCTACCAATGGAAGTGGTTGCGACAGGATGTGTGAGCAGACCTTCCATCCCCCACCTTTCCCTAAAAATAGTCAAGGATGGGGGTTGGATGATGTAGGTATCCTTAACGCAGCTCGTTTGGTGGGTGTAACCTTTGGCTTATTTTATTCTTGATTTATGAGTGAATGGATCTGGTTAGAACATTAATTTTTTCATTAAAATTCATTTTTTTCCATATAACGATTTCATGTACAAAATAGTGATTTCGGTTCCAAGTAAATGATCCCAATGCTGTATGAAAAGCCAAGACTGAAATTCCTTCTTTATATTTGAATTTCAATACCTTCACAATTTTATCCCAGTATCCTTGGGAGCAGGCAAATGATTTTGTTTCATGCAAAAAGATAGAGTGGTCCATACTTACGCTACCTTTGGAATTGGCTGATTTTTCCAATTGTCCCAGTAGTTTGTGCTCGTTAAGCCTGGTTTCAATAGTCTGACCCATTTCTCCAACAAACAGACTCCTCTATCTGCATTCACTGGGCATCTGGTCTGGGGTCTGTAGGTCATTATCTCTTAACCTAATTATTATATCTCTGATTTTTAGAGGTGTTTATTTAAAGTTTCGATCTTGTGTCTGTCAAGTATTCTAGATATTTTACCAGAGATGGTGGCCACATAGGATAAGCAGGCTCTGGCAAAAAGGTTCTCTTTCTCCTCCTTTGTATTAGAGTCTCTCGGATGGATGGAGCTCTTAAGAGCAAGCTATTGATGTCTCACGTTTGCTGTACTCATTGTGATGGAAGGTCATCTGGAGGTGGCTTAACTCCTGGGGCAGGATATCTCTGGCAGAAATGGATTAGGCTCAGGGTATTAATGTATTGAAAACTGTCTTTCGTTGAGATGAGTGGCGGTGAATTTAGCATTTAGGTAGAGGTCAGTACGCATCAGCTTGCAGTAAACACTATACTTAACCCCACGACCCATCTGGTTTCTGCTGAGTTAGAATGTCGAGAAATGGAAGCTGACTGTTGTATTCCAATTTGAATGCAATTTTGTGATTGATAGTGCCTCACTCCCATGATGCCAAGCCACAAAGGTATCATCAATATAGCGGAAGACATACTACAAAGCAGAGTTGAGTGTCTTATCCTCAAGACCTTCCATGAAGAAGTTTGCAATAACTGGAGACAAGGAAGACTCCATTTCAAGTGTATCCACTTCATTTTCATCGGTCAACAATCCTAAGATTGGTTTGATGCAGCCCTCCACTCGATTCTTGTTGGCCAACCTTTTCATCTGTATCCATGTATCCTTCTGTATCCACTTACTCAAAGAATTTTCCATTGTACATGAAGTAGGTGGACATGGTGAAACAATTTCACTCTGTTGTCATCAAATCTGGCAAGTAGGAGCTGTAAGTTGTCACCTAATGTATCAGCATGAATATTGACACCATGCTGAGGATTACAAAGAAATCACTCTTGTCAAGGAAGATTCCCTTAATGATTTCCACAAACAGCGTGGAATTTTTTGTGATGCTCACATAAGCCGACAAATGGCACCCAGACTCAGATATTTTGCTAGGCTGTAGTTTGCCAGATTTGTTGGAGAAGCTATGGAACTTACAGATGTTCTCTGCATATCGGGTTCTGTATCCACATATGTTGACTAGGGGTGACAATAGTTTCGCTAGCTGTCCTGCTAGTATCTTCAGGTCAAAGGTGTGGAAGCTGTTCCTGGACCCCTGGTCAACATACACGGATGCAGAACCCAATATGCAGAGAACATCTAAACTATGCCGTGGAAACCTTCGCACCTATGGCACCTACAATTAGTCTTAGCAGAATATATTCATTATGTATTTTCAAATGGCCACAGAGCCTCGGAGAAGCTGGAGTCTGCAGTCATAATTTAGTTGAGCCCTCAGTGGGAAAACTCATACCCTTTATGAGGGGATTTGTTTTCCTTGTGATGGAGAGTGTGGTATCTCTGGCCAAGGGCACATAGGTCACATCCTGTATCTTCCAGAGGTATTCTTCTTTGTCCAAAAGCACAGTGATATATCCTTTGTCTGCCAATGGAAGAGAAGGCACAGGCTCGTTCATACCCGGTGGTGATGGCTTTTGGTGGCGAAGCTCTCTTTAGTAAAATGGAAACTTAATTCCTAACCCACACCATTGTATCTCTTGAAAGATTTTAGATTGCTTATTCTATCACTGAGATGAAATCACAGTGTGGATCTTTGCAGGGGCTGGGGAAAAATTGGGTCCTTTAAAAAGAATCAAGATAGTGGTATGGTTGAGTTCTTTGTCAGTCAGGTTCATCACAATCGATTGCTATCACAGGGGACATAGGTGATTTCAGCAGAGTGAAGTTGGGAAAACTTCTTTTTTTTGTCTCTATGAATTCCCTGAAAGCAACAATTAAGATACAAGTACAAACAACTGGGAGCAATGGAAAAAATCATCCATCACGAACACAACAAAAGTAGGAACCAGTGCATTAATTTCCATGAAACAAAAGTGTCCGTCCACTACCAAGGGTACTGGGATAGAATTGCAAAGGAAGCCATTGAAATTCTACTACAAAGAAGGAATTTTAATTAAAATCTTTACTTTTCACTTAAATTTATGGAAGCCTGAATTGAAATGCCTGGATGCCACAAGAAACATCATCCAACTTAACAATGGCCAATCAGGGGGTACAAACAACAATAGCAGCTGAGCTGGTATATAAGGCAGACAAAAATTAGAGAAACCTCAGCTGTATAAAGCAGCTAGAAACCAGGTGACTAACTTTGTAAATGGAGATCGAGTCAAAATCCAAAATGTCGGTTTTTTTGAAGAGCCTGGTATGGTCGAAGACCCGAGAAGATTTTAACCATTCAATCCCTATCTGTTAACCATGGTGAATTAAAGAAATAAAGTGGTTGACAATAATTGTCCATCAGAGGTGAGCTTGATAGTTCTAAATAGCATTGGTCATATGACAAGAGCATTGACACTTCATATACCATTATGACCCACAGGACATCACATAATATTTTCTCTACACTAAAACCCACCATGTTGTATATTTACCTTATGGTCATAAATAAAATAAATAGGAAGGGTAGGCAAGGGCCTCTGGAGCTCCCCAGGCACTTAGACCTCTTAAGATCCATTGTGACAACCCACATTTAACCTGTCCGTCACTTGCAAACAGGGGACAAGAGCACCACGGTAGAGGTATGGAGGAGGAGCACCCATGCAACCTCTATCCTGGCCCAACATTGCTTAACTTCGATGATCTCACTGGAACAGGTGTGCCAACATGGCCAGGCCCTTGCCCACCTGATGGTCATACTAATCCTAAAGATTTCATATAGGGTTCCTATACAAATCTTAAAGTTCAGTGTGATCCATGGGTTTCCCTTAAGGATCTAGATAATACTAAGGTAAGTAGAGAGGTCTGGTAGAATTTTCTGTGGGATCCCGAAAGAGGTCTTACAAGAATGGATTTATTATATGAGTCTTCCCAGGTAGAACACCAAAGTCACAATAACGTCATTTTGACATCATAGTGATGTACCTCACGTCATGGGACCTGATAATGACCTCTGTGTGACGAAGCACTCCAGGTGATGTCAAGATGACGTCAAGAAATGTTTAGTCCTATGTAGTGATTCTGCAAAACTTCAAGAAATATCGTGGTCGGCTTTTCAAAAGATTTTCGCTGTTTGCGATCAGAGAGATTGGTAACACAGGAAGTCGCATGAACTTCAGGACGTGTAATTTGAATTTAAAGAAGTTGAAGGATTTGAAATTGTGTGCTTATCGCGCCGCTGCGCTCAACTATCTGCGTCAGCCAGTATACTTTTCACATTTCTCTTTCAGAATTTATTGGTTTCCTTCTCTATTAAAATGAATCTATTTTTTAAACAAAATTACTGTTTCAGGAAACCTGCGGCTCTGCCTACAGTGTTTTGATACCAAAACTTAATAACATTTAATGACTCCGTTTGTACTTGTCGCCTCTTGAATTCTATGATCAAGAACACTTCTACGATCAAACACGTCGGGCGAGAGCGGATGAAGTTATGAAGATCTGTCAGTGGGGAAAGTGTTCACGAATGTTTGCGAAATTTCACGCTGTTCCCTGTTTCACCTCAAGATGGCAAGCAACACAAAACATATAACTTCTTTTCTCTTGTTACTGGGGAGTCGTCATGTTGATCAAGGTAATCCTATTTATTCGCCGGCCGGCGCTGACAAAATGCCTGTTTTCAATTGTATTTTTCGATTAGTCTGATTGATTCTCTATGGTTGTTCCCATTAGCGCTCTGTTTTGTTTTAAGGTTTTTCTGACCGAATTGTTGCTGGTCTGGTGTGTTGATATTTGAAATTGTCATTGCGTTTAGTTCACTCTATTTGCTGAAGATTAATTCAAAGTTCTTGAATTTGTCATGGCCACTTACTCATCTCAATAGTAATTAAAGACTCAGCTTAGAATATAATATGTCAAATAAAGAATGTTTAAGTTACAATTACAATGCGAGTTATCACATTATATGTCACGATGTCTCATTGCCGACTCTATGATCAAAAATTCTATCGGACTGCAGCACAAGTATGCATTTATACGATATTTATTGTGATAGTTTTTGAAGGGCTTTTGTTCAAGTATGCTTTGCTGTCTGTGTAGGTTGATAGGCAGAATAGGAGAAGAGCAGAAGCCATGGTTGAGGACAGGTTGAACCTGGAGGCAATGCGTGAGGAGGAGTCTGATTCATCCTCCAGTTCATCACCCTTAGTGATGAAATCAGTTCTGATGATGTGACAATGGAATTGATCAGAGTTCAGATGGCAGTGGGAATGATTCTTCTTTGAAGAGTGCTAATAGTAATGTGATATGCAGAATATTTGATATTTTTTGTTTTGTACGTGAGATATTCAATAAACCTTTCACATTGATTTCATTGTCCCATAATTTTGTCCCGTACATCCCACCGTAATTTTGAACATAAATTTAAGTGCATTTTGGGTGCCATTGAAGGTCATTTTTAGGTCAAGATGAGGTCACAATGACTTAAGAAGGACGTCCCTCATAGCGTTAGTTATGGAGTCATTTTCTGGTCAAGATGATGTCAAAATGACTCACGGAGGTCGTCCCCGCTGATGCCCATTTTGACGTCACCGTGACTTTTAGCCCGTGACCTGATCATGACGTCAAAATGACGTCATTGTGACTTTGGTGTTCTACCTGGGTTATAACCCTCTTATAAAATTATTTATTATAGTTATTATAGTGTATTATTATAGGTACCACTGCCAAAATTTATCAGGATTCCTATAGGAAAAACCTAATGGAAATCTTTGATACCATGTTTATTTCCAATGTAATTGTTTGATGAGAAAGTATACTTATAGAGTTTAAGTATAAAGATAAAACAAATATAAGCAACTGCAAACTAATTTTTCACATATCTTACCTTGAGAATACCTCTGATGTGCATTTTTGCTATCATTTCTGCCGTAAACAGAAACGTAACAACTAAATCAACACAAAAAGTAATGTACTGAAGAGATGGATAGCGTTCAAACGTCTTCGGTGTATTTAAGCTGACGGATAAAAGGCTGAGAAGAGCACAGAACCGCATTAAGCGACGGACCCATAGCTGGAAAAGAAAACATTTGCAGCAATTCTGAAAACAATTCATTAATGAATTTCCAAATACGTTATTTACATTTCATCGCAGTCAAATAACTGATGCCAAGTATGTTTCTATGCAATGCAAGAAAAAAAAACTAGACAAAAAGTAGCGACTAAAAAGCACATCAAACCTTGTTCACCCATTCTATGTCCGCACTTTCATTCAATGATTCCTCTGGCCCATAATCGGCCAAAACAAGTTCCCCCTTGAGGCTCTGCTTCCTGCCCAACATTATGACAGATCTATTTCCTATAGAATCAATGAATGTCAAGTTATTAATGTTTTTATATTAAAATAGAATATTTTATAATTAGTATTCCGAGATACTTTACATCATAGTCCGAAAGTTATGTTCGATATCCTTAAACCATTGTATCGTTTAATACTTCTTCCATGAACTCGGACACATCACGCGCTGAATAGTATTTGGAGGGTTCTCCTTATCCATTCAATTCTTAAACTTAATGTAGATTGATAACAGGGATTCCTTCGGCAAATTAACCGTGATATATTGCAAAAAATCCACCTATTAAGGTTCCCCTAAGAAAACCCTGATACCCCTTTAGATCCCTGCCCCTATCGCTTTCCATGACTCAATTGTTTTCGGCCAGCGCCAGTTCAATTGCATTTCTATAGTAACCAAAATATTAGTTATTGTTAACGGTTGTCTGATAAGTGTGACTTACTCAGTCCCTGCATGATAATAAGGGAAGCTGCGAGAAGGAATTTATATATTTTTAACGTACATCATGGCAACAAAAATGCTGCAATCTCTTGATTCATTGGTTAAGTACGACACACCGCAGCTTATCACTAAACGGACGGAGAAGAAAGCTTTGGTATGGCTCCATTCGATGTGTAGTTCAAAACTTGGCTTCAGAAGCATGCCATATTGCACATTTTCAATAAGATAGGTATTTTCTAATTTATATTGGGGCTGTCACAAATATCTCAATATCTCTTATTCTCTCTCAAGGTATTGTTATGTATCTCCCATATGAAGTAAATGTGATATTGAAAATTAACCATTGTAGCATAAAGTGAGGGATAACTCCTCAGGGTAATTACTATTCTTTGATCGGAAGTTAATACTTTCTTCAATCACATAATTGAAACAAGAACATGCTAGCAAAATTATGTGTACCCGCAAATATTCACAAAATAGCACAAAATTCAAAATATCATCGAGTGAATGTCCTCATTGGTTCAATTTAAACTCTCCAGCTTATACCCATGAATCTCCAGATGTTACTCACCTATGCCTACCACAATATCCTACCAATTTTCAACTTTTGTCACATTCATGCATTACTTCATACTTACACACTCATCTCTACAGAAAACTCCTAAAGGTACCTACATGTATTGAGAGTGTCTTTAAGTATATTCACATATGGTTTTCTAGGTAATTAATGCCCTCTAATACTATTCAGTTTTACAATCAATAATGCTAAAAAGTTATTTAACGTATAGTAAATTAAATCACTACATTACCCTTCTATGGGATTGGGTTAGGGTGGTGACTATAGTATGTCAGTACTGTATACAGTGCTCAACTACTATCCTAAGGCCCTGGGCTCAAATAGCAGCTGTGGCATGGTGATTTCTCTTTGGTATATAAATCCCTACTGGAGTGCTGATTGGAGAGAACTTTAAGTTAAGTACTCCATCCATTGGATGAGATATTGAACCGTGGGACTCTTTTATTAAGAGCATATTACCAATGCTAGGTTTCTTTCGACCCTTCCTCTGTTTCCAGCCGAATTCCAACCTCTTCCCGAATACCAACCTATCCTGAAATGATCTTAGGTGTCAGTTGCCTTCCCCAAATCACTACTACTAATTCCCATCCTATACAAACATGGAAAGGAAACAATTCTCATCAGAACTTACATTTGGAGCAAGTTTCTTCATGGCAGTGAGGCACGGGCAATGACAGCAGCAGTGAAGTCAATGCTGGAATCATTCCAAATGTGGTGCTACTGAAGAATGATGAAGATAAAATGGATTGACTAAGTGTCAAATGAAGAAATTCTAAGAGGAGTGGGAGAAAAGAGAAAAACATTTCTATAAACCTTAACCCTTTCGCTGTGGCACACTCTCCGTAAACGTACTCTTCACATGTGGTGGAAAAGTGAAAGTGCTACAGTGAGAACGAAAAAGTACATTTACAGCAGCCTGCTGTGTGATCGTACTAGGTACGTTCACAGCAGCGAAAGGGTTAAGAAGAAGATGGGGCAACTTACTCAGTCATATATTAAGACACAATGGCTAGATGAAGATAATCTTCAAGGGACCAGTGATCAGGAAGAATGAAAAAGGCAGGCCTCTGATGAAATACATGGAACAAGTTATAAAGGATGTGAAAGCAGAGACTTATATCAATATGAAAAGGTTACTGAGCAGAGTTGTGTCAAATCAATCTTAGGATTGTTGTCCGATGATTATGATGAACCCAAAGTTAGTCTGACTATTGAGGGATAACCTCGACAAATACTAACTCCAACATTCATGAATTCTAGCATCAGAGTAGAGGAGTTAGAGTTCCTTTCCTCTACGGCTTCTGGTTGCCCAAAAAATCACATAGCTTGAGTTTGGCAGGGCTTGACCAAAACCCTGATATGCATTTGAAATTGGGACCTTCAGTTAGAAATCCATTGCTCCACCCTCTGTAGCCTCATGCTGTCATTACCACCATGTACTACACCTATAATTTCCTCCAAGTGCTCAAATAGGTTATCTTCTTCCTCTTAATGCCAATTTGCTCACACCACAGGAGAGATAAATTGCATATAAGATTAGCTGGAGGAAATAAAAGTATCTTTCAGTAAAGAATTGATTGCTTAAAAGGTTTAGAACAAGGTGGGTGAAGGGATAGATAAGAGTGAGGTAGGGATTTGGAAGTAGAATTGTCAAGTGAGTCTTTGATTTTTACAAAAATAGCCTAAAAATCACAAATATTTGGTTCACAGATTTTCCAATATGATTACATAATTGTAAGGTTTAGGAACAATGCAGTTACATCTCATGGTTTCTCTTGGGTTGATGCTGATTCATATTAAAAATTACATCTCATGGTTTTTCTTGGGTTGATGCTGATTCATATTAAAAATTAGTTGAATTAAGATATCTTGTCAAATTGTAAGGGTTAGGAGAGGCATGAGTGTATGGATGTGGAAAGCAGAGGACTACTCCATTTGAGTGACTATGGGGTATGGGAATAATGAATGACAAATGTGAAAAATTGAAGAGGACATGACTACTCAAAGAAAAGATAACATTAATCTAATTGCCTTCATTTATAGTTGAACAAATGGATAAGCAATTAAACTGCCAGAACCTGCATTCCACTGAATGTACCTTGAGTGAAAGTCATAACATCAGCTCCCTAAATTCCATGTTATGGAAATCATGTATTTAATAAGGTAGGAAACACTTATCTAAGGGACATTAAATGTTATTATTCTATTTTACAGGGTCTAGGAAAAGTACCTCAAGTATTTCCACCAGTGGGTGCTGCAGCTGCCAAGGATACTCTTAAAATCCCAAGTCCACAAGCAGTAGATGAAAGAAAGGAGGCAGAGGAGTTTCTTAACTCAATTTTACCTCCAAGGGAATGGGAGGAAGATGGTCATTTATGGAGGCAAAAAGTGATTTAACCACATTAAATTTAGATGCTTAAATTCTAGATTAGATAACAATTCACTCTAATTTCAATTATGAAAGAAAAGTAGTTTAATAAACTAAACAATGCAGTTAACTAGATCATAGAAGCTTCAATAGACTGGGAATTAACCATAAATTTCCCCTCTTAGCTAATGGTTCCTTTATTTCAAGCCAGAAGATGTTCTTTATCTTTCATTCTCATGTAAAATTATTTTCAAAAGCCACACAAAGGAATGTACCAGTGTCTAAAGTTCTTCCTGAGCCAATTTACCAACTTAAGATACAATTCTGAGAACTCCTAAAATTCACCTGATAACTTGCCTAAGCTAATGGCATTAAGTTCAATTCATAAAATTGCATTTCCAGCACAAATAGTGGCCACACGTAGGATTTTTAAACTTTTTGTGAATATTTTAAACTATCCTTCACCAGACCTCAGCATCTAAGCAAATGGTATTTTGAACTTCTGCAATAAGCTACATAAATACCAATATGTAAACAATATTTTCTTTTCCATTTTGGACAAACATTAATATTTTCCCATTCAAAGAATGACAGAAAGGAGTATCAGCATTTCATGCTCACTTATTAATGATTATGGGCAAGGGCCTAGCCACGTTGATACACCAGTTCCCGTCAGATCACAGAGTTATGCAACGTTGGGCCCGGATGGAGGTTGGATGGGAAGCCCCCCTCCATACCTCTCCTGAGGTGCTCTTGTTCCATCTGCAAGTGGCGGGCAGGTTAAATGTGGGTTGGCACAATGGATCTAAAGAGGTCCAAGTGCCAGGGGGGCTCCAGAATGCCCCCACCCACCCCTCCAATTTACATTTTATTAATGCTTATAAAAGTTAATGTATTCAACGGTCCATCATTGGTCATAAAGTTATGTCATTTTATATTTGAAATTTGAAAGCAGGCAACAGGCAACAAATTAGCAGAATAACATTTAGCATACAAAGTGCAATTATAGTATAAAAGATATTTGAATATTTGAGTTATTTGAATTTGAGAAATCTGCTACTCGTCCTATCTCTAGTGTGCAACTTAATGAAATGAAAAATTAGGAGCAACATCGAGTCAAATTCAAGAAATCCTCAAAATAGTTCTCAACAGTAGTATTTACTACTGTGCCAATTTTCAGGTTTCAAGTCAACCCGCAACAAGGCAAGATGTAATTAACCTCCAGGAAGAACTCGACGACAAGCTGCGTCAGGGTCAAGCTAGGGAAACAGGAATATGCCCTATAAGACGAGAAATATACTCACAGTGCTTTGGTAAAGTATAAGAAATGATCAATTGTTGATAATTTGTGCGATTTTATGTATACATAGGTATATCATCCAGATCAATGGGCATGTTGCAGCTCTCCACTCACTTCTATAGGGTAACCAATTTATATTTACACAATACTCCTCTTTTACATCTTTCACTTATTGAATGATGCCCACATCCAAGACTTACCTTTGCAATTCATCCTCTTCACTCTTCTTAAAGACTATTATCATGAGTTCATTGTGTCTGAAGACTTATCATAATGTGCTATCTCATATTCATCTCAGAACTTCCACTTGGTTTCTTTTCATTTGTCACTTTATATAATTTATTTGTTCTTCAATCAGTATGTCCATTAAAGCCAATGTCCATTCTTCTTCAATGCCAAACTTAAAATAATTCCAGTTTTGAGTTCTCTGACAATATTTCTATAAAAAAGAACTTATGTTCTTTTTGTCTTCCTTAGCAAAGTCTAGCTTAGTCTATCACAGTCTACCAACCAATGAAAGTAGGACAACAAACTATCCTTGCCAGATGACAAGATTGACTTTTTCTTTGTATTGCATAAAGCTTGTCACATACATTTCAGCACTCTTCCGAAAAACTATATACATTCCCACATTTGCACTCACATATCTGTGTGAGTGGCCAGAGTATTATCTACTTATAAAACTTCATTACTCAGGCCACTTCATTTCAGTAATCCCAAAATGTTTAGGTCCATTTTTAGCACCTCCACTTCAGGTTTTCAATTCATCTGTGGATCTGAAGAGACATAGCTGAATACAACAATTTAATGGATATAGAGCTTATATATGATGTACCATCTTTGTTTTTAGATAAAATGTTTTATACCACGAGAATGATACAGTGAGGAGTACTAAAGAGGATTAATTGGTGCTCTTTGATTACAACCAAGTTTTGTAATACAAAGTTTGAAAAATAAAAATATGAATGCAAATAGAGTTTGAAGGACAAGTCACATTCGCCATTGGTAAAGATATTATGTATTTCAATTGAAATAAGGTAAAAGTAAAAAAAATATGAGATCAGGGTGGCGACAGTTTCCTGCTTTTAAATTGCTATGACTCACAAAGACTTCTAATATCTAAGTAAAAATGGAATAGAGTTACAATATTGATATAATTAGGTAACAATCGTAGTGCAGTGGGCTGATATATCGGCTCAATATAAATATATTGTTCAACCTTATGATACTAAAATAATAACATTTATTTTTCAGTCAATAAAAAAAAATTGTGTCATTATTAGTTAGTTCAACTTAAGTAAAGTAAAAAAACTGCATTTGGATATACATATATAACAATAGCTTCATAATGTTTTTTTCCTAAGGTGCTACATTTTATTAAATTACCCTCCACATTTCTCATTAGTACCCCAGGAAGAAGGTTAGCACTAAGAGGGTTAAACTCAGGGAGATCCATAGTTCTATGGGAAACTAATTAAATCAAGAAAATTAATTCTGGGAGTTCCTCAGGCATGCAAGGAATTCATAATAAAATACAATAGCAATTCTTAACACTTAATTTTTAATATTAACCGACCCGGGTTTCGGCAACTCAGTGCCATTTTCTAGGTCTAAAAAATGGCCCTGAGTTGCCGAATCCCCGGTTGGTTATTATTAAAAATTAAGTGTGGAGTATTACTATTGTAATTTATTATGAATGTCAGTAACTTCCACAAAGTTTCACCTGAAATGACTTCTTACATGCAAGGAAAATTGATTTTATGGAAATACTAATTATTTGAATCAAAAATGCAACTGCCAAAAACTTCTAAATAGTCTTTAAACATGCAAACTGAAAAACTATCAAACATATTGACTTCAGAGATGGCACTATAAATGCAATCTCTAAAAAGATCACATACACTGTGGTATATGGCAGGGGACTCTGATCACTGATCGTGAATCAGTATAAGATCGCACACATGCCAAGAATATTTCAAAAGCAATTTCTATGATCACAAAGGATATTGCATGAGGAATTTCCATCAGGATGGCACTAGGAATGTTTTGTAACTGGAATGCATATGCCAAGTATGTATGCTTACAGACAAAATGATCAAAGTTATGCTAAATTTCTATGGCTTCTGTGAATTTTATTTAGATTACCTCAACTTCCAGGTCAAACATTAGTAGCACAATGGCCACCCTAGATATGCATATTTTCTGCATGAAGCAGTGAGTAATTTTTTGTGGTTGTGGTCAATTTGATGATTGAAGTTGGGTGATTAAAAATTTATTTCCATTAGGTCTTTAAACTCTCTATGAGGCTTAAGGCTTGAACATACCAAAAAGGTGGTTATAATTGGTATTTTTCATTGGGTGGTCTAGTTTAATCAATGCACTTATTTATGCAGATGAACTTATCCGCCAAGTGACCATAAACTGCTCTGAGAGAGGTCTACTACTACTCCGAGTCCGGGATGAAACTCGAATGACAATAGCTGCATATCAAGCACTCTATGAAAGCAGCATTGCTTTTGGAATGAGGAAAGCATTGCAGGTGATTGCGCATATTTTTTATCTTGGAAAAGAAATAGCATCACAATCATATCAGCTCATATTTTATGATTTTTAACAGAATAAAGTTATTTGAAATTTTGTTTTTTTCAATACTATGAGACCAGAGTACACAAGGTAGAGGAGACATGGAAGTTGAATTGGAAGAAATGAAGAAAGAAAGAGATTTGCTGGAAAAGCAGCTGTCAGATTTACGGGCTAAAGCAGAACAAGCTGAGAGAAGAGCAACAGAGCAACGGTTGGCAGAGGAAAAGAAAAATGCTGACGAGATTCTCTTCCTCAAAAAGACTAATCAACAACTAAAGGTATCTGTCAGTGCAATCAGACATATTCTGATTGCTTCCAATACACTTATAACATACTATTTCATCACCAACTTTATAGAGTCGCAACACTTTCGGTAATTATCAGTAAATTTTAGGGAAGAGGATTTCATAGTGATACATAGTGAAAATTTTGCATACTTGCATGCATACCACTGGTTAGTAACTGCTGGACTACTACTTAACGCCATGTAAAATGAGGTTAAATGATAGCTTCCTTACAACTATTTCCTCCAAAACAGCATCCCAGAACAATTATTACTTCAAGCCAGAATATAATGGTGTTCTTCACCAGTGACAATCATAATATTTTTGAATCATTGACAGCAAAACTTAAAGTATTCTGAAGTCAAATATTTTGAGCCAACATTACAAAATTACCATCAACTATGGTCAATGAAAACACTGATGGTCATGTTTTTCTCATTTCAGGCTCAGCTAGAAGGGATCATAGCACCGAAGAAGTAAATATGTATCATCACAGGAAACTTATTTGCAGCCTGTATGCTGAGTATCACTAAAAATTACTGACAAAATGAATTAAAATAAAATATGAGAAAATAGAATGGGGTACAATTAAATGAAGTGAAAGAGCAATGCATTATAAAAACAAAAAATCTTGTATTTTCAAATGTTCACAATTATAAATTAAAACTATGTATATTTTTAAGTTGCTCATAAAAACAGACAGGATACATAAAAACACCAAAATGGAACTTCAGGATGGAACATAGTTTCTTTAGCACAATCCACAGTCACCCAATCTGCACTTCTTAGAAAGTAACTAGTCTTCAACCAACATAATTTTCACATATAAATGAGTCAAATGCTTGAAAAAGTATAAAGTTTACATTGATTTACAACTAACAGCACATTACGAGAGTTGTATTAAATAGCTACTGCCTCAGAGTACACTCAACAATAATGATGCAGGACCAACACCTTAAGGTCAATACATTAATTCTTTTACCAGCTCTGGTTATGTATGCATAGGTTATGTAGACCCCTTAATAAAATGGCGAATTCAATGAAGACTTTCAAATAAACTGAGAAAAGTTATAATGGGAGCTATAATACTAGAAAAAAAATCTTGTCAATGAGGTATCTAATGACAAGGAAATTTGAGAGTGATAGCTGCAGTTGATTACAACTAATCTAACATGTGTTTAAACTTTAAAAACAAAAATAATACTTAGATTACAAAATACAAGATGCTCCAATTTACCTATATGTGGATTTTCATTCATTTTTTTCCAGCTGAGTTAGATGAAAAAGTACTATTAATCAACACATAAACACCTATTTAAAAAATTTCACATTCAATGGACTAGGGATCAACTGTCTAATGAAATAATTTAATTCAATAAGATTTGTGATGTCCATTAATTGTGATGAAAACGAGCAAATGTATGAAAACCGATGCAGCTGCAATTCAATAACACCATTAAATCTGCTTTATGGTTCTTCAGTATGTGTAAGGAAGCTGATAAAAAGTTAATTACAAAGCACTTCAAAATATAGTATGACGAAATTTTACCCAGAAATCAAAACTGTTTTCAATAATAGTTTCAAAATTGAATACTAGATCAGACAGAAATGTGTAAATTGTGATAATCTTCTTAGAGCATTAATCATAACAAAAATAGAGAATTTATTATTTTCTATCATCAGGTGACAGTCTAGAGGTGCAAAATAATTCACAGAACATTTCAAAGGAATTATTTTGCAATACTGTGTTTGGTAAGAAAATTGAAATTTCTAAAAATTGTAGTAATTGTGTAAAACACACCTAAAAATTGTATCCCTAGACATAAAACAACCTAAAATCCTGTAATGGGCACATCAACATGTATAGCAGAAGTGAATAAAATCATTTGAAGCCTGGTTTTTAATATGAAAATGTGTAAAAAAACATTATTTCAAAACCAAAGTTACACTCAAGGGATTCTTTTGTTTCTGGATGAAGTATGGGCTAAGTCAAGGATAATATCTTCATCATTTCACAAAAATGAAATGCTGAGATTCTTCGTAGACTAATAAAAGCTACCAAAATTTGCCTTCACATACAAAATACAACAGTTTTATTTACATGAATAATCATACTACTAACAAAATTTGAGGTTGCATTACATTTTTGTCAGATTACTATTTATTTCCATCAAGGCAAAAGTCTCAATTAAAATCTGAAGGCAAACCTGATTTATTACAATATTATATTTCAGTTAACGTTAAACAATGTTATTGAAATGTGCAATTTTTACAATCCCACATTTCAATATGATGAACAAATCTGGAAAAGCTAGAGGACTGAAATACAAATCAGAATATTTTAGTGATTTTAAAATCTAGCTCACGCATTCAATGATGAATTCAATAATTAATATGATTTAAATATTTTACTGCACCTATGGATGGAATTTTATGAAAATTTACACAGGATACATTTAAACATCTGAAACATTCATAAGATATTTGAACAACCAAATATGAACTTTGATGCACTTGCTAAAAATCTTTTCAAACTACTAGATTTGAAGTAAAATCAATTTTATCTCACACTTTAAAAATGTTAACATTATCAAACGTCAAAATTATGAACTGGCTATGTAACACTTATGCACATTCCCCTTTTGACATTTGACGTTACTGGAATGAGAGCCTGGGCAACCAGCATCAGCACCATGGTAAATGGAAAAAAATCCTTCCATCAATCAACATGTATCTAAAAATTGAAACATTTCATCACACCTAATTTATGTGGCCAGTCATACTTGAAATGCATACTGCTATAAAAATGTATGGAATGGTCAGTGGCTAATGAAACTATAATGTCTCCCTATTAATGGAAAAATGTTATGCAAACAATGGAGGGTGAAATTAAAGATGCCATTGAATTGAAGCTATGCATGAGCAATTAGAAAACAATTGATTATAATAGGAAAAAATCAATGCATTTGCATGCATTCTTAATTCTGTAAGGCAATTCGGTACTCCTTCAAGGCAACTTTTTATCGTCAACAACCTTTCCTTAAACCTGGACCACTGCCCTGGAAAATTAAGGAAATTATGATGAGGATTAACTGGACAGTTATCAACACTTAAATGTGTCTTGAAAATATACAACAAACATTCACAAAACTTATACTCTGGTCTTAAAACACTCTTACACAATACATTCACACAAACATTTGTTATAAACTAATCTATTATTGTTTTTCAAACTGTAGATCACACATCCCAAAGTCTAACTTACTAGCCAATGATGAGGGTGCTGGGTAAAACAACAGTAAGAAAACTTTGTTTCGAAAAACTGCATCACTCATTAAAATTGAGAAAGGACTTATTAGCACATCATTCAGTTCCAATCAATGTCCAAACCAATGTCACCCATGTTTCTTTGAAATTGTCAAAAATTGATTTGGTGAACAAAACAATGGAGAAAAAAATCTACTGGAACACAACACACAAGCCACTGTTCTTTCCAGGCATACAGAAATTATCTCACTGTCCGCTCCACAACAGCCTTGGGGCTGATTACAGCATTCTATGTACACCAGTATGACTCCATACTGCTATCGAGTCATGTGGAAAAATACCTTTATAAAAATCACTCTTGAGAGATACTGATTGGAAGAATTCCTTCAATGTTTCCCTTTCTTTGATTTCCTCTTCCGTTTCTTCTTGCCCCCAGCAGTGGCCCCAGCTCCTCCCAGGGTGTCACCAGTGGGCTGCTCCGAGCTGGGTGATGTAGCACGTTCCTCCCCATCCTCAACTACATCATCATCCCCTTCCTTTCCATTCTTGGTGGGGTAAGGGACCACATCCTCCTCTTCCTTCACTTCCTGCACGCTAGCTTCCTTGCCCTGCACCACATCTTCATCATCTGCATCTAGCATCAACATTCTGGAATCCACTTCCTCTGTATCCCCATTAGGATTCTCCGGAGAATTACTCAGTTCAAGAGATACAATCTTCTCCCTTGTTATTTCCACCTGGAGAAAGTTCAAGAGTCAGAAGCAATAAGGAAACGAGTGAACTCGGAGTGAATAAACAGCAGACAAAGTGCATACTAGAATAATATGAAAGAATTTAAAGTAATATCAAAGTTTGGGAAAGTTGTGAATGTACATATCACATTAAGCACAAAAATTTAAACATTCAATTAAATATTATGGCAATTCAATAGAAAAAATATTTTATACACAGTAATAGGAATAGAGAAGTAATGAAAGTAATTCTGAGGTCTGAAAGAATTTTGAAAAGCCTTGCACCATATATAAGATAAGACTTATATAGATAAATCCATTGCAAGCTGAATGACTATGAGACTGCAAAGAGGAATCTGCAGGCAAAAGCAAAGAACACTGCATGAATTCACTGAGAAAATCTGCAAAACATGTTTCTCACACAGGAATAGAAATTACAAAAATTAATTTGTGTTTGAATAAACAATTAGCCTACTTACAAACAACAATTTCCAATATTAATAATGCAACAAGAGAGAAAAAAGGAAATATTTACAGTTAGCACGGTATCACAAACAGGCACTTGCTTTGAAAATAAGATAACATACACAAAAAGCAAAACACTCAGAAGGGTACAGGTATATAACAGAATCACAAGTCTTAATGAATACCAAGGCATGCAACTAAAAATGCACACATACAAATGGAGACAATTACACAAAAACAAGCGACAACAGCAAAATACAGCAAGCCAACAAGAAAATAATGAATCCTTGTATAAAAAAATATGTACATATTTATATCACTCACTTACCTATAATGAGGAATTAAATGCCTGTTCTACAACTACAGCTACGAATAAGCCAATATAACTTCCATGTACATGAAAATAAATGTCTAATAACTAAGAAAAATAGTAATCTGACTAAATAAAAGCTTTGATACATCAAGCAATACAAGCCAGAAAAGCAAACCTAGCGAAAGATGACAAAATAGCTTAAGCCAAAAATTTATTCACTGGTGCTTCAACATTTTCTCAAAGAGGTCACAGATTGCTTTGCATACTGAAAGTGTACTTGAGAATCAAGAAACACAGTGCATTCATTGCAGATAAATTTAAAAAAATGTGCACATGCCAATGAATGAAAACATTGACAAGGATAATGCTTTAAAACTATGTTAAAGCAAAGGTATTGCGAAAACCAAGCATTACATGCCCATTGCTCATGGTGTATTCACTACAGATAAGCTTATCTAAAATTTTGTGAAGGGATGAACCAAACATGCTTAATGCGAGCATGATGTGTTATCTATTTATGGTTTAGCAGCTTCAAATAACTAGGTACTATTTTAAGATATAAAAGTCCAAGAAAATCTTTACTACAGACTCTCAGGGAACTACATATCATACAACTACAATAGGTGATTAGTTTCATGTTCCCTCTTAAGCAGAAAGGTTGACGAAAATAATATACAATATAACACCTACAACAAGTACAGAGTGTGATTAAGAATACTATTATATGGATGAGTATAAAGTAGAGAGTACAAAACACCTCCACTGAGAAATGCATATCAAGCTTGCAATGATATCAAAAATAAATGGATGTTTAAGACTGAATAAATGTTATCATTAAATAAAAAAATAATGGAAGATAAAAATACAGTACCACCCACTCAGAAATGACAACATATGTAAAAGAGAAGAAAGGACTAGAAAGCATGGAAGGAAAATAAAATATGAAATTTTCCCTGAGATAAGTATATATGTAACAGATTAAAAAAAAAGGCAAAAATTAAATAGTTAATAAGCATAGGATTTTAGGAAATAAGTAGATACATAGGAAACCTTTCAACTGAATATATATGTTAGCTAAAATCACAAGAATAGTTGATGTTAACTTCATCAGTAGAAAAATATCCTAAATGTGACGAGAAATAGCTAAGACTGAGGAGTGAAAAAACATGACAAGTTTAGACTTACTGCTTAAGTTTGCCAATTTAATGTTTGATGGATTTCATCCCAACAAAATTATTCCATAGGATAAATAAATGCAGAAAGGCTGTAAATTAAAGATAAAATAAAGGGTAAAACTGATATAAAAATTTATCAGTTTTATGTATAGGCATAAAAAGACTTGAGTGGATAATATTGTAGTTTCCATACTGAAGGTTATATAACTTGAATAATAGCTTGATATAACACATCAGTCGAGGCAAAATATCTCTCAAATAGGAAAAACCACATAACCTCATCAAAACATGTGAAAGTTACGATCACCTATCAACAATCCTTGTGTGTCAATTCAAGCATTCATAATAATGAAAAATGTGCATACAAAGAATCAAGAAGGTGGCTCTAGTAAGATTTTTACAGAAGCGAATGAAGAGTGTGCACCGACTGTGAAAAATGGGAAGACTCAAAAGGGCACTGGATACATGGGATTACAGGGGCACTACCTCTCTTTCGATGACCTTCTCCACCAGCTGGACTGTTCTCAGTGTCACCAGCCCAGATTCGGGGTCCACGTACTCGACTGTGGTGGGGGGACATCCGGGAACGGGCCTCTCCTCCACAACCCTTTCCCTTTCACCAATGACCCTAACATTATTTGGGGAGGATGAGGCGGATTCTGGATTGGCCTCTCGCACACGCACAACCAGCCTAGGGAAATCAGCACTGCATGGTCGCAAAGGGGACACGGGGAAATGGCTCGAATTGGCTTTAGCATCCACACTACACCCGGGGGTTGGTGTAGAGGTCCTGGCACTATCTCCTGCGGATTCTGATTCCTCTGGGGGGGAATGAACTGAGGAATTCAATGTGCTCCTGCCATTACTTTTCTCTTGAGAGCTTAGGATGGGGGAAGGATAACTGTTCGGCATAAATGCACTATCCACATGGTTTGGCCTGGAAGGAGGAGTAGGTGAGGCTGAGGTTGAGCGATTTCTCTGGCTACTTTTTGGAGTGCTTGTGTAAGCCAAAGGGCAGCTGGTAGGGATAGTTTGAGTCTTTTCCGCAGGAGATTTTGGCAAGGCTTTTAATGATGCCCCCAAAGAAGCACCAAGTGACTCAATGGCTCCTAATGGAGCATTGTTTCTAGCACTCCTAGGGGAAACAGAACGTGCTCTGACATCATCTTTCGCCCAGGAGCCAGATGAGGAGGACGGTTTTGAATAATGAGAAGACGGGACTGAAGAACTAATGTAATCAGTGTGCGAATGAGAATTAGGGGAGATGACCCTTGGAGTAGACACTAGGGTGAGTAAAGCTGTTGAAGAGTTATGTCTACTTGATGAAGGTGAGCAGTCTTGATGATGTACTTTTCTAATTGACTGGTGATTCATTGCCTAGGAGATGGTGCAATAAGCAGTAGGGCATGGGAAGGAGGTAAACAGGAATACACTTTATCAGTTTCAACATATATGAAATATAAATTGCATATCTGTATAGTAAATAAGTACACTGAAAATTTTTAATACTGCTCAATCATTTAAAATCTGCTGAAGACCTTAAGGTCAATAGTTAGCTTAATAGTGTGATTCTGTAAATAATGCATATAATACAAATATGACTTGAAAAGCTATGAAATTGTACAGTAATCAAATTTCAGGGCAGAAGAAATAGTTTAAATTCATTCAATGTGGCTGAAGGCAAGCTATACAAGTTATTAAAAAAAACTGAAGTGTGAAGCAAAATTCATAAGCAACAGTAAGAAAAAAATTTCTTATTGGACTACAAAACAAAAACTTAGCAAGATCTATGCATTTGAAATACGCTGACAAATACTGAATTCCACGTTTTTAATGGTCAATAGCAATGACTTTTACTGATATACATAAAATTAGATACTTGAGATAGATTAAAAGTTATAATTATCAACATTTATATATTTTTTCTTTTAAAACTGCCATATTTAAGGAGGCAATGATAATTTTTAATAACAGACAACTCCTGATTACCAATGGGCTAATCATGCATTTCACAGATTGTTTGGGCATGATATCTTATTCAATGCTGATATTTTCTGTCATTTTTATGGCAAAATATCAACTGATGAATCACCATGCAATAATTGCATGATGCAAAATTTTTAAAAGACCTCGTTTCTTTCAATTTTTGCCAACAAAAATTACTGTCTTCAATGCTAGCCAAAAATTAATGTGATCTTCATCTAACCATCGCTTCAGTTTTATTCATGGGCAACCTTAACTAACAAATAAATTAGGAACATTGTTCATTACGCAAGGTCACTGCCTCATAAGCAATTGCTACCTGTCATAAATCTCGGACAGAAGAACCAATTATGGAGGGGAAATGATTCCATACAGCATACAATGAACTCTACAGTAATTGGAAAATCCAAATTGTCAAAATTTCTGAAGGGCATCAAATCAAGAATTCCCATTTGATTGTTTCAACCAAATACTGGTGAGTATAGAGTATACTGATAATCATATTTTCGACTATTGGTTCCACATTGAGAATATTCCATTTTAGGAAGATGAAGGTTTATCTCTAAAATTATGGCTATTTTTACGTGATGCCACTTTTCACTTGAATTAGAGAACAAATATTGACGGTGATTTCACTGTAACTGCATTTTCACCACGAAAAATTACTCCAGCCATTGGATCATGGCAACAGAAATGAATTCATATGCTTGCCTCTTAAAAAAAACATTATGAATAAAACAATTAAATGAACTTCTGTAACTAAATGTCTATATTTCATGTGATTTATGATATTGTAGGCCTGTTGGTCTCACGGTTTATATGTTCACATGTTTGGACAATGACAGTGATTCAATGGATCCTAATAGGAATAAATAGTAACCCTAAGAACTAGTGATGGACGGATCCAGGTTTTTTGTCGGATCCGGATCCGGAACCGGATCCTTGCCTGGGTTTCGGATCTTTATCTCGGTTTCGGATCCTTAGTTTCAGATACTCGATTCTGAATGTCATTCATTTTCAATACAAGTAAATTTATTGTAGAAACAATCAACTTTCAAATCTATGTGGATAATATTTTCCTGGAACAAGATTTACGGATGCAATAACTATATCTTATTACTTCTAATATAAAGATTAACTTCCTTATCACATACTCATCAAACAATATATTTTTGAAACCAGTACAACTAATCTTTAGAGTGCAGTTAAAAGAAACATAAGTTCATTTTTATTAATAAAGGAATTATTTTCCAATTATTAATCAAATCCTTGAATGCTTTCAAATTCTTTTTTAGAAACACAAATTATTTTAATGTGGCCAAGAGATCCCATTTATGAAATATCTGGGAATTCCATTTTTAAGACGAAAAAATCATTATAGAATATTTCAAGCTGTTAAACTAGTAATTTTGCACTGTCTCATTAATAATAACCTTTAAAATGAATTTATAGAATTTTATACTCCTAAGGAGAGGTTGTGTAACTCGGATCATGAAATGAGATTAGCCTTTTTTCATGCTACTAGAAGCAAAATTTTAAAAAGTCTCGGATTTTTTCTCCATTGGCTCGGGTTTTCAAGAAAAATGTAGAATGACATATGGGGAGCATGTATTCTCCAAAATCAGGCAAGACCACAATAGCAGAGTGGGGTAGTGACTGCAGGGTAATGAAGTTCGATTCTTATCACTGTTTAAAATTTTTCTTTCAGCCACTGAATCAAAAACTTTATCATCCTTCATTTCCAACCTTTGTGTGGATACTGACATTTTTGTACTCCTATCGTTTAAACTACATTTACAAATGCGTCACTGAAAAATACATGGTAAAGTTAACGTAATGATTCCATGATTTAATTCTGCATTAAAAATGTTTTCCAATCATTTCACTAATGCCAAATTTTATTATTATTTTGACTTATAAATTGACATGAAATTTCTGATAATCTACTTTTTTTAGCTGCCTACTTGCATATCACCCTGTGCACTTGCATCAGGCAGTGTTAAGAATCGAACTCGAGACCGGCAGTACACTAGCCCTCATTTTTAACAACTACGCTATCATAGGTTCACGGGTATATGGCGAATATAGGCAACCCGCGTGACATTCGGCTTTATTTTTCTTCTCGCGCATCCGGGCCTTTGAAGAAAAAAGTCACGACGAATATTTTTTTATTTTGTTTTTGTGGCACGGACAACTCTTCTTCTCATTTCGTGACCGATTTACACAACCTCTCCTTGTCAGTTTCTACCATACGTACATTCCATTCGCGGGGCGCATCGATCACGAGGCCGCGAAATTTTAAAATCTCCGTTCTGGATCTGAATTTTTACTGCCTTCGGATATGATTTCAGTAGCGAATGAAATGAAAGACCCGTGGATCCGACCCCGACCATCCTTAATTTATTAATGGTTCATTTTTAAATCTAATTTAAACAACAAAAGTATAATAAAGTCAGTATTCAGATTTAATGGTTTGAAATTGAAGAGGATAACATTTTCGATGCAACGACTGAAAGAAAAAATTAAACTGCGATAGGGATCGAACTTCGCACAGTACACTAGCTCTCGTTGTACGCCTGATCCCGGCGAATGTAGGCTACCCGCGTGACATCTTACGTATTGTTTTTCTCGCGATCCCGGGATAATGGGGAAAAAAGTCATATTTCTTTATTTTGTCTCTAGTTGCACGGGAACATTTTCATCTAATTTCATGACCTGAGTTACACATCCTCTTCGTGTCAATATCTACCGCACCTACATTCCATTCACGGGGCTCTTCGATCGCTAAGCCGCGAAAATTTAAAATCTACGATCCGGATCCGATTTTACTCCGTGTCTTTGGATCCGAATCCGGAACCGAAAAAATGAGAGATCCGCGGATCTTTGGATCCGACGGATCCGATCCGGCCATCACTACTAAGAACTCAGAGCTAAATGAATTAAAGAAAACCACCAAAGGCAATGAAAATACAGTAGAATCCCTGTTTAGCAATCAACTTGGAAAAAAACTACATATAAAATTCTGGAAATGATTTATTGAAATAGTAATTCTAGCATCTTCATTCATCTCGCTATAGTCTTATTTATGTACTTTATTACTACTGTTTATTCATTCTCATTAAACTACTACCATGTCCCGCAGCCAAAAGTGGCAAAAGCTCAAAAAGAAAATAAACTCTTCTCCTGAGAAAAAGGAAATCTAGTCATTAATGCCCTGCACAAAAATGTACTAAGGAGGGATGTGATGTGATTTGGAGAATAGTGGATCAGGTTAATGAAAAATTCAAGGATTGCAAACAAGTGGTGAATACCTTAGTGGAGGCACCTGCTGAAATGTACCATAGCAGAATTTCTACAGAGTTCCACGGCGGAGAAGGAAACCTTGACAGCTTAAGTGGTAAAGCATCTTGCTGGAGATCAGGGAGTACCAGGTTCGAATCTCAAGGTTGATTTTTTTCTTTGTGAAAATTCTGCTACATGCTAACGACCCTTTTTTCACTAATGGTGCCTCTGACTGCACATCCCTTGTGTCATGAGTTTAATGGATTACCAGACAAGCTACTAAGAGATTTATTGGAAGGGTTGCTTGGGATTTTTAGCAACCACTGTTTAAATTGTTTCTAATGAAAGAGATCTTCGTGCAAGGCAAGGAACCTTAAAGGACAAATGGAATTAGGGACCCTATTACATTTCTCCTCTCTCCCTTCACAATGGCTTTCATATAGGGGTGAGACAATGTCCATTATAAACAGTCAGCTCCCTAATGAACATCCATGTTTTGATCCCACATGACATTTAAGAAATTTAATTGAGAAAAGTAAAATAAGCATTAACTGTCTCCTGCTCATCCTTTCAAAAAAAAACAGAGACAGAGGATGAAAGAAAATATCATCCCCTGCTTGCAGCATGTAGGTTAAGAATGAACTGACATATTCAAGAACTTAGATTGCTGATAAGTCATAATTATTACATTTTCATTGTTTCATAATTAGCCCATCAATAGAGAGAAGTTCCGGATAGACCTACACTAAAATTTGGGAAAGTAATCTGACTAGATTTATGTTCGGGAAAATGACCATTAGAGGGGTCTGTAGATTCAGTTAACCATAGAAAGTCTCACATATCTCTTACAGATACAAGGATTGTTCAGAACAGGTATAGAAGAATGAATGAATGAACGTTGTTAAGAGTAAACCACAATTCTGGCATGAAACTGATGACAACATTGCTTACACAGTGATGGTTAATGTGAAAGTGCCTATAAAACCTATTACCCAATGGTAATGAGAATTAAAGCAGAAATAATAAAATATATTGTCTGATATAACAGTCCATTAAAGAGGAAAAGGATGGATTGTCTATGGTTCCTGAATGTCTGTCTCTACGTCCTCTACCTATAATTAGCCCAGATAATCAAGAATTCACTGAGACAATCGACACTGAGTTAATCTCATCACTATAAGCAAAACAATGTTTTTATTTTATTATAAAGGTTATTTCATTCAAACAAATTACTAATGGTAGTCAATTATCATGGTCACAGAAAAATTAATTCATACACTAAAATTGTCAGTTTACAAAAGGCAGATGCAAATCTTTAAGTTATTTTTCGGTCAACACAACAAAGTTACTTTAGATCAAAATAGTCTCCTAAAGCACAGACTACCAGAAATAAAGTATGATAGATATGATGGCAAAGTTAATAACAGAACATAGAGGAAATACCATAATAGAACAAACGCTTCATCATCAACATACTCGAGCATAAAGGAATGGTGGGAATAAAATTGTTGGTGGATTTGTATTCAACTTTATACATCAACAGCATTTCTATCACAAGTTATATGACTTGGTTAATAAGATACAGTATGGTCTAAGGACTAAATAACTGTCACTACTATTCACAAAAATAGGGCTTGAGAGCTATTACACCCTTAACCACTCCAAAGAACTATAAATCATTGTTCCATTCTAACTGCTAATTAAACACTCATGCCCTTATTGCCTCCAGTGATGCTAAAAGCTGTAACTTCATCTCTGAAACCTATATCATTTTCTTTAGGCCAAACCCAATAAAGAAATATAACTAAATCAGCCTACCATGAAAAAAGTATGCTGGTGATATAGAAAAAAAACAACAATTACTTCAATGGACAAACATTCAAAGACATTTCACAAAATAATAATATCCTCTTTATACAAAACTCTTTTATTATAATCTTAAACTTAAAAATACCTATCACAACAGAAATGTAACAAAAACACTTTGTACGGTCCACTTGAGAAATTTAGTGAGTATGACCTGGGTTTTCTAAAATAATACATAACATCACTGGTATTATTAAGTAATGAAACCTGGGTTGTACTCAATTAATTTCTCTAATGGCCCGTAAAAAGTGTATTTTTTTAACATTCCTAACATGGAGAGGTTCCACATAGTTAAGCTTGAAACCATGAGTTACCTATCACAAGGTGTATCCCATTTTATTAGCAAGACTAAAATGCTCATCCCATCAACTGATTATAATACAATGATATTTTTAAAAAGAGATCTACAGTGTTTTATCAGCTCACACTTCAATACCTTATGATGGCATTTCAGTGCTTAATTTAATATATTGTTAACACCAATGAAACTGAAGAGAAATACTCTTCATCTCACTCATGGTGAAACAACTAGAAAATTAAAAAAATCACAGTGGACCAAATGCATGGACTATAAATGCAGTTGATCAGTACATCAGCTTATAATAAACTTAATGCCCACACTACAGCATCTTAAATCATGATACATAATGCAAGATCAAGGTAATCAAAGAGTGTATGCAATTCATGACAAAATGCCATTCAAGCAAACTCTGAGCCTCATCGGTTGAGCACCAGTGACCCATTCTATATATGAGTAAGTAAACTTGATATTCATATTCTAAGCTAGCCTCAACCAAAACAAGACTATTCGTGTGAAGGACTTATTTTGAGAAGGCTTACATAAAATATTACCAACTAGCACTTGGATAAATTCCTTGAACAAGGGTATGAAGAAGCTTAAACTCAGGCATACATAATGCCATGAGTCAACAGACAATGTTTCTGTAAAAATTAAAGATGCCATTAATTAACAGATGTTGCAACTACTCTAAATTTAACAAACAAGGATGTCCAGAATAGGTTAAAAATGAGAGTTATCTTCCTCAGAAATTATCCAGAGTTAGTGAAAAAGTTATACTGTAGCATAATATGTAGAAGGCTTTCCTCAGATTAATATGGATTGCTGAAAGAGTATCGAAAAGAATACTAATTCCTACAGAGAAAATATGCAAAAATACAACATGGTAACTGATAACAATAATTAGTTTGTTAAATGTTAAGCATTTGCCAAAAGCACACTAACAGAATGAGCAATAACATTAGGCACATGGCAAGGTAACAAAATGGACACACTAATGTGATTGGCTTAACTCTATTTCTATGTACAAGAGACTTCACTGATTTAGCATAAGAGAAAAAAGCCGATAATTTAGCTTCATTATTTAGCGTTCAAACAAAAATCTTGCCTTCCACATGATGGCATTACACTTACACTTGTGCCAGGACAATAGATGATTCACACCTGCACAATATGAACGCACCGGCACATCACATGTACTAGGGAAGAAAAAATCAAGAGGGGAGAGAAAGAGGCAGAAAGGGGTGGGTGGGGATGAAATTAGGATACAAATTAAAATAACACTGGAGAAATATTTTTAAATGATCACATGATGTCTAGGGAAAAAAATAAGGGTATGGGACCACAAAAATATTGTCAATTCAACAAAATGCCTGACTCAGACAAGACACATCTATGGCCAATGAGAGCTATCCTGATGTATAATGTAGTAATAATGTATACTCCCCCTAATCAGCTTATTATTTCTTTTGCCCCAGAATGCAATTTTTTGATAACTATTCCATTGATGCGATGGAAACTTATGTATATCAGTATATAAAAGTTATAATAGCAACTTTAAGGCAGGAACATTGACATCCTTCTCTGAAAATATCACATTTGTGCCTCAGACATTTTGAACCAATAAATAAGAATTTAGCATGTGCAAACAGTTTCCAGGAAAGGTTAACCATTTCAATGAATGATAATTTTGTGAAAACAATGCTAATGAATAAACTACCTAACTTTGTACGGCAATGTGTATATATGAAAATGTATTTGACATGTGATTAAATTGGAGTATTTCTGGAAATGTTTCCATTTGTCCAAGACCTACTTCAATTATGATATTCATACTGTATACATGGAACAAATGCTCTTGAAGTACTTAGAGAGTTTTGAAATGTTAGTTGTCAGGAAATATAATTTTTGAAAATACAGGGAATGATGATTACGTAGCAAAAAAATACAAGCTTAGAACTCAGAATCCTAGAGATCATTTTTTTCAGCAAAATTGTCATTGAAATCAAATGGACAAGGTGTTCTCCACCAAGAAGGTATGTACAATGCAGAAAAGTGAACTCAGCATAGAAGTTTTCTTCTTTCTTAACTCAAATTACATGATACAACTGAGATGAAATTTCAAATACTGACTAGTGCCCTGGTGCTCTGACACCTGCACAAGAGCAATTATTTCATTTTACCTATATGCATGATTATGACCCGCTTCTATATTCCTATCATTAATTCACATGTAATGAATTTTCTGTACACTAATGTGAATACTTTTGCAAAGTATTTAGATACTTAAATTGGTTTGATGGGATTAACTTGAGCCAGACTTGCTCCACCTAATATTTTAGCTAACAAGCTTTAATAAACGACAGCTCCTTTAAAATGGTTACAATGATTCTTTTCTTGACTAAGGCTTCAAAAAATTTATTAACTGCTTTCCTTATTATAAACGGCACATTCTATCAAACATATGCAATTATAAGTCATAATATTAAGCGACCTATCAAAAAAAATTAACAAATATACCCCATTATAATGGCATAAAAGATATTTCACCACATTCCACTGTAAAGAAGAAATACAGCGTAGTTCAAAATTTTCCTGAAAACTACTTAATTGCCAGGCAAACATCAAGAATCATTTACTTCACAGGGAAATGATTAAAACTGAAGCTTGCTACCCCTTTCCTGCAGAGTTGATTGAGGAATATTAATTAAAAAGAAAAAAGGTAAAGACCACCACCAGATAAAATCATCAATACTTAGCCAGTAGTACATGTAATGATTTCCCTTCAGAATAAGAAGCTGCTTAATAGAATACAACTCAGAGAGGAGAATTTTCTCAACGGAAAATAAACATGACATCATTATAAATAAATGAGCTGCCAAAAAATGAGCATACCTGGATATTATTTTCCAAGTCTTTGCCTAAAAGATTGTTATTGTTACTGCTGTTGTCTGGCTGTGCATCAACAACATCATCTGCAGCAGAACGGACTTTGGTGTCAATCATGTCTGTCATCGTCTTGAGGACCATCTGAGCCTGCAGTGCATCCTGAAATACATTAGATTTTACTTAGAAAAACAAGAAACAGAATACACTTTAGCTTGGGGCTGTTAGCCTTCACCTTTGCTTATAATTTTAATGGAAAATCCACTAGGATCAAAAGTCTTTTTACAATTGCCTCAATGAATCACTCGCATGAATCACTCTTTAGATGGTGATTATTGATTAATATATGCAGCAATGGCAATGATACTGCAAGAAATAATCATTGCTACCACCAGTTTCGCTCAATTTGAATAAGCCCTTCATTAAATCAAGGTTGTTATCCATGGAGTGTACCTGCAACTACACAAGTATTTTGCTGACTTATGAACAACTATCTCCCATATTTAAAGGAATACTACCTGTAAATATTTCATAGGGTTATTCTGAGTGAGAAGGTCTCACAAATTTCTGGTCAATTTTTAATTTTAATTTCCCACCCTGTTTTGCCTGAGAAAGAGGTAATTGCTGACAATTCTGAAAGCCTGATGCTTCTTCTAGTGAACAGTCATAACCTAAAAATGCCCACAATATTGAAACCAAGTGGGCCAAGTGGAAACAAAGGCCTTTGAACTGGGCACTCAGCAATGAAAAAAATTCAGCTCTTTCGAAACACAAGATTAACTATTTATAATATTGTTGCCAAATATATGGCTTTAGAACAGTCTAAAAAGAGGTTCCAGTATGTAGGCAAGAAAGAGACACTGAAAGGAAACATACAGACATCTTCCATAGTCATCAAAAGGTCTGAAGTGCTGATTTTGGAGGAATCATTGTGAAAATTGCCATTGAATTGATGCGGGTATAGTGGGCCAACAACTCATCAAACTGGCAGTCGTGAACAATACCAAAACTCCAGACTTTTGACCTCTTAAGAGCCTAGATGTAAATCCCAAGTACTACGACCTATAAAGCACAGTTGAAAGGGTCACTAACTAGTCCCAGCATTCCAATATGATGCCATGAAGTACTGCTACTTCATCAGCATTAGCCAAAATAGAAGTGCTGCCTTATAACAAGCATCAAATGTTTCAGACCTACCCAGACAGTAAGCCAACTGGATTCCAGCCTGGATTTCGGCTGGATGAATCCAGCTGGAATATGTAGCTTAAACCAATTGGACTAGTCAATTCTGTATCCAGCTGGAGTATGCAGCTGAAATATAGCTGGTTGAGACAGCCTGGAATATTAGCTTGAAATCCAGCTGGATTCCAGCTTTAAACGGGATTAATCCAGCTGCATTTACGCTTGCACACTGGTAAAATCCTGTTGGATTCCAACTGGCTTTGCTATGTGGGTAGAATGGAGATTGTAATTCAAACGAAAGGGACACATATTGAATTATTGAGCTCCATAGGGCCCCTATAAGAGCCATGAAATGCAATATATTTTGCAATGCTTAATTTTTTATTAAATAATTCTGTTCATTAAAATTGTTCAGTTTCTTTGGATTTTGATGAAACAACCTGTATACCAATATTTCATTTACCTGCTCCAAAGATTTCAGCCTTGCTTGTCTCCACGCTGCTCGTTTCTCAGCTTTAATGGCTCTTTCCTCTGCAGGTGAAAGTTTCCTTTCACCAATTGGAGTGTTTGTATCAGTTTCCTTGTAATTCTCCATAGGAAGGCCCTTTCAATTAGAAATCGTGTATCAGATATTTTGACTCAGTTAATACATACATATTATTAATACAGTGGTTATGTTTTACTCTTTTTACTATAATTTGGTTCTTGGTTTTGTCTCAGTCATGCAACTTTGTCTAGCTAAATGCAGCCTTTTGTTAAGGCTAGGATATATACCCACATAATTCCAATGACAAGAAGAGTACGTCACCATATTTACGTAATATTTACACCAGGATATCGCTAAATATTATTCCTATATAGGTATTTATGTTAAAAATTTTGGTGCATACAGCCATTAGCACAGAGGCCTAGTAGACAGTTCCCTTCCATGCCAGTAGGTACAGAAGGTTTGACAGCTGGCACAGAGAAAGGAGAAGGGGCAAGAGAGAGGTCTTCGCAGTCACAGACAGCGAACGAGTCACAGTTCTTTGCACTCATCTATCACTGATAGCAAATACTGTGCATTCATCCAACAGACAAGTAACTGGCCACTAACATACACTCCTGAACTATTATGCAGACATGGATTTGCCCATTCAATATCCCACCAAAATAATAGGTTAGTTTCATCTTATTTTTTTAAATGTCTTGATCAAAAGTTTATAACCCCTAGAGTGCCTATTTTAAGCCATTCAATTTTAAAATGACATTAATTATTTTTCCTCAGTAATTAAAAAGTGAAAAAATTCAACATCAGGAAAACGCTATGACAAACTATTAGATGCCGGTAAATTATAGGCGTGGCATCAAAAGAATTTCCTCTCCCTGACCCTAGATGGTGCTACAGATGCTTTCAAGGGGATGGTGCACTCAGTGAAAGCTTATTAACAAGTATCTGATGGATATTCATTCAGTCAATATATTATAATTTATTTTATTTATTTAATTTAAAATTAGTTATTCAGTTGATTCAGTTAAAAACAGTTAGTATTCATTTCACTAAGCGTACAGTGAAGTTGGCCCATAGTCACACAAACTTCACGCCATGCTTCACAGAGGCAGATGACTCCACAAGCAGGATACCCTGGAGCCTACAAAACAACTATTATTACCATGTTCAACAGAGGAGACTTTCCTGATTTTGATAGTTTTCATAGGTGATTATTAATACATGTTTACTAGAGCTTAGGGGCTCTGCACTACAATGGTAAGTTCAGGAGACAAATAATCCCAATGCCTCACAACGTAAACTGTATATATACCTATTACATCAGCAATAAGGCTGCGATGCCCCACCACTTCTGAGCTTGTTCAAATGAACTTAATTTTAACATTTAATTTTCTCCTAAACTAGGACTTCTCAATGCAAATTATTTGCATATATTGAATACAACAATGGACAAAGCAAGAAAGAAATAGTTAGTAGAATAGCCCAGGCAAAGAGGGCATTCTATCAAAAGAAGAATCTACTTACCGCTGGAAATACATGCTTAAGAGTAAGGAAGAAATTCATTTAAATGTATATCTGGAGTATGTTTCTTTACGGCAGTAAGGCATGGACGATGACAGCAGCGGAGAAGAAAAGGATAGAAAGATTCGAAATTTGGTGCTACTGAAGAATGATGAATATAAAATGGATCGACCGAGTGACAAATTAAGAAGTCCTAAGAAGAGTGAGAGAAAAGAGAAGTCTGCTGAAGATTATAAGATTATAAAAAGAAGACGGGGCAACCTAATCGGCCATATCTTAAGACACGATGGCCTGATGAAGACAATTGTCGAGGGAAAAGTGAATGGGAAGAATGGAAAAGGCAGGCCTCGTATGAGTTATATAGAACAGGTCGTAAAGGACGTGAAAGAGAGGAACTACATTAATATGAAGAGGTTGGCCGATAGAAGAATCGAGTGGAGGGCTGCGTCAAACCAATCCTAGGATTGTTGACCCTTGATGATGATGATGATGATGATGAAGTGACTACGCCTTGACCAAGAGTAGAGGGGGGGAAGGAATATGGATATGAAAAAGGTGTTTAAAAATATTAGTATTTCTATCAGTTTTTAGTGTCTGTACTGGAATTTTTATAATGGTATTATTTAAGCAGTTTCTCATGAATTTTGATAGGTACCACTCAGTTATGGAGAACAATAATTTGGGAAGTGTTGTATTGGGACCGCCTTATTGAACTGCTATTTCGGGGACATTAGGGACGAAGCAGCAAGAAGTTCACAGAACCCTAAGTTGTTGAGGTGACCTAAGTCTGGCCGAAGTGGCTGCGATTAATTTTTTTCGTTGAATGAAGGATCCTTGAAGTTTCAACATGTGTTACTTTACTGCTAGCAGATATGGTATTTTAGTGGGGTATTTGGACCTTTTACATTTAATTTATACCAAGTGGGGTTTCATTTTTTTTGTTTGCAATATATTGCCAAGTGGATAATCGTATTTGGCAAGAAAATAATGTGATATCAGTTAACTTTTTCTTTTCGTTTAAAATTTTGGTGACACATGGACAGTGTCTTTGAAAATGCTGAGGAAGTGCCATTGATTGTGTGTTGAGGTGCTGTTGTGTAAATGTTGCATAATTCACTTGCATTGGGCTTCTGGCAAATAAAGGTAATTATTATTATTTTTTTATACGTTGATGGTTTCTGGCGTAATTCCTGTATAAGCGGTTGGATTTGGTGGTTTTCAGGTATTTTTGTTGAAACTTTTTTTTCCAAATGAAACAGATAAATTGCTTTTGTGCACAGAAATATTACTGTACTACCTAGTTTCGACCATGTAGCGTAATTATGAGTTTACCTGATGATGACGTGTCGTAGAAACGTACGTAACATAGTTAGTATATTAAATATTAAACTATGTAGTTAGTAGGTATATTAAATATTCTGTATGGAAAACCAATGTTTACTGCCTCGTTATATTTTTATGTTCATTATCGCACTAAAATGAAAACTATTTTACGTTTAATACTAGTATGCTTAAAACCTACATTAATGGTTGCCAGCAGACCATGAATGTCGGACATTTGCACCTTATTTTGACCACATGTAGATGTAATGTAAACCAAAATAAGACGTTTACATAAGGCAATAAGCAAACCTTATGGTTTGTTGTGTAGCAGATGAAGATGTTAAAATTAGGTTTACATTAGGTTTGCAGCTAACTTTGTATGGTTACCAGTAGACCACGAATGGCGGACATTTGCACCTTATTTCGACCACCTGTAGATATAATGTAAACCAAAATAAGACGTCTACATCTGGAATTCAGCAAACCTTATAGTTGGCTAAATACCAGATGTAGACGTTTAAATTAGGTTTACATTAGGTCTACTGCAAACTTTGTGCTCTCCGGGTTCTTTCTGACTCCAATTGTTTTAGACTGTGTAATGTCATTCAGGATTTTATGAACATGGTTCAGTAGTTATGGAAATAATATATGTAGAAAACTGTCATCCACTGCAACATGACAATCAGCTTTGATATGGCTTTTCTTTCACCATCAGAAGTCAGACACATGTATCGCATTTGCAGAGGTAATTTTTCCTCCTGCATTGCACAGACTATTTTAATAACAGTCAAACTCCTATTGACTAAGGTGTTGGACAAAGGCTATGGTATGCCCTCAAATGTTCAACAAAATAGGACAATGCTATGTAAAGTAAAACCACAGAAATATATTCAGCTAAAATGTATGCTTTGGAAACAAAAAGATACTGCAGAAAAATATTATGATATTTTACATTTATAATAAGAGTTCACAGCTTGCAGGATATACAGTTTATTCAAAAAGGATTTATCCCCTAGGGTTCCATGAAAAAACTAATTTTCTTTGCTTCCAGTTCTAACTCATAGAACAGGCAGAACTGGGAGCCAAAGAACCAATCCAACCTCTCTTTAATTCAAAGTCAACTAGATCTATAGTCATAAGAAAATTAAATAAACAGCCATAGGTTAAATATTTCCAAGATAACATTCTTTAGACATAAATTTCAATAACGTGGATGGTAATATTTGGGAGACACTGAAATAACATTTTGAAATTCCTTCAGGGGACTAACCAGAAATGATTTTAGCTGCAGGAAATAAAAACATTCAAATTTTCAAAAAGAAGGTTTGACTTACAAAGGTAACAATTTCCCCAAGGAATACAAGGAACTTTTCATAGTTACTTCTTGTAATTCAAATCATCAATGAAATGTGAAAATGATTTACATGACATTCTTAAACCAGGAACTGAAATCATATATAAAGTGAGCACCAGTTAAATAATAAATTCTCTGGAAATTAAATTGATTTTGGGTTTATTAATTTTGAAAATAGCAAAAACTTCCTTCAAATCTCTCTGCATCATAACTATTGGAAATTACCATTACTGAAAATTAAGCATAAAATTTAGGGGGATTTTATTAGTGATAGGGCGAATCCAAAATTTGATCAAATCCGAATCCCGAAACCGAATCTCGAATCCTAATCCCAAATCCTAATTTCCCTCAATGTCATTGAATTCAAATCTTCCTTTTATCTGCAAATTGTAGAACAATGCTTCCTCTCTCGTGAATTCTCTAATTAAATCCAATCGAAGCTGAATCTATTTCTTAAAGTAAATAATAAATGAAAAATGGTCATATAGTCCCACTCACTGAAATTAAGAACCATGTTCAAGGGCAAATATAAAGAATGGGTAATTTCAAAAGTAAATCAAAGTTTAATTTTTCTTAAATGAAATTGAAAATTCAATGGAAAATATTTATAGGTGTTTGTTTAGAAAATATAGCATTTTCAAACCCTCAGGAACTAATCGATTTCTTTTGTTATCAACCAAATTTCCAGCAGTACTGAAGGGTCTTCTGAAAATACTGTTGCTGGAAGAATGCAGAGGAACTTTTTTGTAAGAATTTTCAAATTTCAAACCACGTCAAAAAAAGACGTTGATGCCTGATCACATCAGACTTTTTCACCATCATGTAGATCAAATATCACCTATCGAACTATGTAATGTCTTAAACTACAGTTGGCATTCCGAAAACCTGTAGTTTGGCATCAACTCTTGCGCACTTGGCAATGAGTCACGGGTTGCACACGGTTGACTCTGTTGCAGCAACAGAAGCATGGAGAAATGCAAACATGTCCCCGGCCTAACTGAAGATCCGCGTAACCCCAGATCCGTGTAACTCGGATCCGCGTAAGTCAAGGACTTACTGTAGTTCTCTGCCACTGGTATATAGAATCCGCATGACTGGTATTCCAAACTTTAATCTTTTGATTCCATCAAATCCTTGGATTTGATCGAATCTTTTAAACATGGATTCGATTGAATCTCGAATCCATGGATTCAATAGGATTTGACAGAATCTTTGAATCCCTACAGGTCCCAATCCTAGTTTTAATAATTTTTTTTGCAAATTATGTGTAATATCCCTCATTTAATGAAATATAAAAGCATTAAGAGGTGTTTAGATGATCCATCTAAATGGTGCCACTGTAATCTTAAGACAGTAGCCATTTTCAGCAACTAAAAATTCCCCTACCTCTTGTTTCATTCTCTCTTTCATTCTTCGTTCTGCTTTGGCTGTTCTTACCACTGGAGGAACACTATAATCTTGCCTGCACATGAAAGAAAAAAATGAAACTTACACAAACTACATCTAATCACTTCTCAGATAGATTTCCAAAGGTTCTAGAAAGCAAGGAAAAATATCCAAAAATATCACAGCAAAAAATCTACCCCCAACACGAGCAATTTCCACAGGCATTTAACAAAAAGCATCCTGTATTATGCATAAATAATGCATCAATAAAATTTACATTGTTGCTACAAAAGTGGGAATACAAGAATTTAAGCTCAAAGATGAATGTCTTTAGACTTCATTCCAGTTAAATATGATAACTCTGACACTGCAATTTCACAAAATATTTACATTGTATTTTACTCTAAACTTATAAAATATGATAACTATCACCAGGACACTGACCTATTGGCTTTTGGGATATTTCCTTCATAGTCTTCATCTTCAACATCATCAAGTTGGGTCCAGGATTTCAATTCATCTTTTGATAGTGATGCAATCTTTTTTTCTGTGAATACAGAATAAATAAAATTCTACACAATACTGAATTTATTATAAGCAAACCCCAAAATAAAATTAAAATGCATAGTTAATGATAAACTACCACTAAGATAATGCAAGAATTCATAATTATAACGATTACAAATGATGTACAAGCTTACCCTAAACAAATTGCCCAGTACAGTAAAGAGATTCTAGTTACTTCAATAACCCTGGCGAAAAAAGTGTCACCAAATATGTGTAATAAGATGGTACACTGTGTAACATTACACATTTATAACACTTTTCTCCTCACAGAGTTACACAATTTGTACAGTTATTGCACAATGTTGCTACACTGTACATGATTGTTACTACAAATGTACCCAATTTGTTGTACCACATGTTACACAGATTACACCATTACGTTACCATTCTTTAGACATCAGAAATTTACTCAAAATGAACATAACCTACCATTGTTAGGTACACAAATGTTACCATAATAGTACCACATGTTACACAGTTTATACCGCAGTGTTACCTGTATTTTTTTACGGTGGTGCACAGAAATTACTGTTGCTGGGTACACAAATTTCACCATAATCGTACTATGGACGCACTTGATTGATGCTAGTCCTGAAACATCATGAAATGAAAACAAAGGAGGCGATGAGATAGTTGCTGGACTATTGGTATAAACGCAGCAATTCATTTATTTTGTTATTTATTTAGATTAGATTGATTTGTAAGTCGGTATATCAGAAGCTGCTGCAATTATATGGTGCAGTATTGTATCGTGCCATGCAGCAAAAGCTAAAGCAAAATTGGGGGGGGTATCACTCCACAAGATGCCCGAAGGCAAGAAACATATTATGCATTGGGCGATCAAAACTCGTCCCGAAAAAAGCAAGTTAAAAATTTATCCAAACATCTGAGTGTGCTCCTGACACTTTCCAGTCTCTGACTTCTGAACCTTAATGTCTGTAGATGTTTATAAGAAGTCTGTGATTCCAACCTGCATTTTCGTCTGGAATTTAAAGATATTCGCCAAGTCGTATGGAGTCAATTTTTGCAGCGGTAAAATAGCAGTGTCTTTGCCAAATTTTGATGCCAGGATTCCATAGATTTCCTTAATTCTGCATACTGATTATCCTTCACATTTTCAAAATGAAAACAGATGGGGGAACAACAGAAATTTGATTGGCGTGCCCTGCAGTCTGCTATTATCTCCATGCTGATATTAATGGGCAAGTGATGGCAAGGCACGCAAGGCGGATTGTAAAGGCAAGTTTAATTTCTCTAATAATCAATAGTCATTTTGCATAGGTATTATGCATTATGCAAACTATTTAACGCTTCAAATATACCTCAATCCTTTGATGAATAATGCATTGCGAGCCTATGAATCGTGTTGAAAGCAAGGAGCCACAGTCGGTAGAAACACTTGTAAAAACAACGCATGCTATTACATTACTTTTGTGAACATGTAGCTATTATTAGTAATTGGTAGGGACTTCTGAATTTAGCTATATTTTATTATTTACTCAATGATATTTTGATTTACACGTTAACCAAACTTGTATGCTTTTTAGCCCTGTGGTATATGATATTGGAGTGAAGTGAGGTTCACTAGAAAGAAAACAAACAGTAACAGTGCTGAAGCGGACAGAACAAACTTGGCTAAAAATATCCTTGGTAGATGAAAAGAAGAATCATTAACATTTGTTAATACGTTTACATACTTAATTGCATACATCATTGTGGATAAGTATTTAATTTTTAATCCCTAGTAGTTTTGGAATGGGTAGCCTAATTTACGTATTCATAATATTTTTCTACTAAGGACAGTCTTACTCACGAAATAAAATGTTTGTAGATGCCTTTCATTACTAGTGCCATCTCGGAAGTATGCATTACTAATCCGGGATTGGGCAGTAATCGGCACAAGTATTTCAAAAATCTATGATTACTAATTAGCTGCATAAATAGCATTTTGTGTCCAGTGTTTCCATGTGTCACAGCGCTGGATTTGTATGTAATTTGTTATTGATACATAATAAGTTTTACTATTGATGTTTTCAACATGAGTTATGTGCACCTTTCCCAAGGATGATGAGTGAAAAGTGACTGAAGGATGAAAAATGCTTTCTACATTATAGTAATGGGATATTTTTCTATTATTGCAGACGCTCTTAGACATTAAAAGTGGTAAGGTGTCTTCTAAACACTTGGGAAATAAGAAAATGGATCAGCTATGCCATGCTACATTATATGTGGAACTGCAACGTGAGAGTTTAAGTTGATAATGTCCATTTTATATTGCTAATTGCTGTTTTTGATATATTTTAGTGGCCATGAAAAATGTTGCTATTATTAGCATTTAAATGGTATGATTCATTTCTCCATCAAACAGTAGTTACTTAATGTTTACACAGATTGGTACCACAATGTTTCACAAAGTGTACCATTTTCCTCTGTGTACACTCTACACAAATTAATGTCATTAGATACCTAAAGTGTACTCAAAACCTATACAGATGGGCCACTTTACCACAATTTTACACATATTGTACACAGCTGATTTAATTGGTTACACTTTTGTTACACACACATACCCTACACAAAGGTTACCATTTTCCTACATAAATGTTATGCTCCTAAGTTATCATATATTTACACAAATGTTACCAACTTTTTTCGCCAGGGAACTAATAAGATAATTCACCAATGGTACAATTGGATACCTTTACATATGAGCAATACCCAAATCAATGAGACCATTTGAACCTTTGCCTACAGCAACAAAATTCAATGTATAAAGCTACCTTCATCTACACGTGGGTTATTTGTCACAATGATAAAATATTATTTTGGATAATGGGTTCATGGCATGAACTATATTAGCAGAATATTAATACTAGAGGTGGGACGAATCCTAAATTTTCTCGAATCCGAACCCGAATCCTAAGAGGTTCTCGAATCTCTGGAATACCTCGAATCTCTTGAATCCTACATATAAAGTTGATAATAACAGAAAAGAAAAGACTTTAGCAGCTGCATTTAATGAAAAACAAATTAAAGAATAGTTTTCAAAAATACAACTCTTTATTGCAATAATACAAATAAGATTTGAAGAGCTAATAAACATGATACACAAAATTTTTTGCATGAAATGAAAGCATGTGAAAGTTCTAGGAGGCATAGCGATGATATGTTTCCAAAAAGTTATTAAACTGATACTGAATTGCATGTTTAAAAACGATATCTTTTTTCCAATATTGTCGCGTCTTCAAGACTCATTCACAGCGATAGACGAGCTGCTTGCAGGAGACAATTCCTCGTGTGTTAAACATTGTATTGCATTGTATGCAGGGGGACATGGAGAAATATATTAACTAGATTACATATGGTTGGGCCAAGATTAGGAACAGCATGAAAAAATTGTAGTTGTAAATCGGAGAGAATATCAGGAATTAGTTTACAGGTGTATGAGGAAAGACGCAGAAAAGCAAGCAGTATGGTGCAGTAGACACAAGAGTGGTCAAGACACATTGGGTGTTGACACAAACTATGGAGGAAATTGAGGAATGATGGAAATAGAAAGATTTAAACACAGCAAGGCGAAATAAAATTTAAGGAAACAAGCAATAGACTTAGGAGGGGAATGAAGAGAGTGAGATAAAAGTGGCAAAAAGGTCAATGTAAATAGGTTGAGAGGTTCCAGAGAGAGGGAGAAATAGGCGCCCTGTACTCAAAGGTTAGAAGGTTATTCAGCAGCAAGAAGTGGAATACAGTATTGTGCATTAGTGTTAAGTCAGGAGAGCTGCTGATAAAACTTACAAGAGATTCAGCATAGGGGTAATGAATACGTGGCAAGAACTGCATGGCACTAACAATAGGCAAGGGAACTCGGGAATAGAAGAGAAGGATATAGATAAGGATGCACCTGGACCAGGAGTCCAGCCATTCTAGTAAGTTAGGGTAAACATTATGAGAAAAGACGGTGTTAGAGACTATAATGTTATCCTATCAAAGATACTTAAGAATTGAGGTTGAGAAGAACGTGATGATTTTACTGGTTTGTTCGCAGGATGTATGAGGATGAGGTCTGGCTGGAGGATTTTTTAAAATCTGTATTAATACCTAACCAAAAAAGAAAGTGAGGGCCGCAAATGCTGAAAAGCATACACTTCTTAAATAAAAAAAAATTTCATCACCTATGCGATAGCATCAGCCGATCCGCGATTTATGCAACCCGGACAACAATCGCGACAAAAATGACGTACGTGTACTGTAATTTCTCGTGGCATTACAATTCCACAGATGACTGAGGTCACGATAACTGGTGGTACATCTGAGAAAATTTTACTTATCTTTCATTGTGGTAACTTACTGCATGAGTTTATACTTTGTCTTTCACGGAGCGTTGAGTCCATCCACCAGTTATGCAACCAGGACGACAAAATTGTCTCGTAAAACGCAAATGGCGAACCATTCAAAAATTTGCTAGCGTAAATAAAGGGAAGATGTTATTTGCGGTCATATGTAAATTATTAGGACTTGAAGGAAAAGTTGTTAATGGCGGGAAAACGTATTCTGCGGGGACGTAAGGGCGAGGTTTAACCTTATTTGTAATGAACGTTTTTATCGGTCAAAACTAATCTGTTCTAGTTTTTCATAAAAAATTCGGTGTTTATTTATATTTTAGGATTCGAGAGATTCGAATGATAAAAATAGCACAAAGATTCGAGTTTTCGAATCTCGAATCTTTTTCAAGATTCGAGGGATTCGAGGATTCGAAGATTCGAATGTCCCATCTCTAATTAATACATATACACAGGATTAGCACCATGACAAGCAACAAACACCAATATTAAAATGCAAAGTTAAAAGAGAAATAAAGATGCATTATTAACAATGAAAACTAGGGAGCATTTTAATGTGCTGGACGGAAACTCGATAAAACATTGCTAGACTAAATAGGGAGGAAAAAAGGTGAATGTCACAAATGGTAACTCTAAAGGGATTAATGTAATACCACATTCCACAGGAAGTTGGGATCAAAATGAGAGTATAGAGGCAGTCATACAAACTGGCAAAAAATATTCTTTACCCACTAATTATCCACCATATCATTATTTATTTCTGTACATCTTGACTCAAAAAAAAAAAATTCTCATCTGCTCCTTAACTATAAGTACTATACATTTCTTGACATTACCTATATAATGAATTTTAAAAATCCCAAATGAGCTAAATGTTATTAATATGTAAGTAAGCCATACTTTAAAGATATAAAATCAAAAGGATATTAGTTTTTAACATATAGACATAAGTAACCAATTTCCATTTCCAACAACATTAAATGGTGTACATGATATATCACGTTGTATACAAACTACCCCAATTACTAGCACTCGCCACAACCATAGTTATAATTAACTACTCAAAAGATTACAGTCCGGAGGATAAATGTGCCAGCAAACTGACCCAGACATTCAAAATGTTTGATTTACCTTCATTGTACTGAAGTTTTGGTCTACAAAGCTGGATTACTATACATTGAATTGAATGAAGAAGAAATATGAGCCATCAAAATCATTATAAAGCACAGCTACTGGCAAGATGTTGATATAAGGCCCTGGTTCTCACACCAACTTTTTCACTGGAATCCTATTATCCTTATAATTCATATGATGTTTTATTTACCTCTTTTTAATCCATACTTTAATTTTTAAATCATAATGTTAAAAAAAATGTATTGTTAATAGCTGCTAATCATTATAAAATCATTACAGCCCTGATGAAGGATAAATACTTATCAGAAACGTCGGGATAAAGTTTTGACTTTTTACTCAACGGACATAAACTCCTGATTTAAAATATAAATAAATATATAGTAACCGGTCCCATTTGCATGTGACAAGAGAGGTTCAGGCGAACGGAAAAAGTCGGCTCAGTTGACCTGTGATGTGAATTCTATTTTCCTCTCTTTGTGCAATGTGTGAGTCATGTAGAGTGAATGTGGGCTTTCTTTTTTTTCCATTTCAACCCCCCCATCCTAAAATTCATTGAGTTTTGTCTGCCAAGGTTGCGATAACTGCCTCAGGAGTGAGCTTACCCCCCCACTTCCTTTCCTCAAGGGGTTCCCTTTAAAAGGAGATCACTCCGGCCCAGAAAGGGGATTCTGCTCTGGAGCGTTGGCTGGAATTGTGGCAGATCGTAAGGTGGCTAGAAATTTTAAGTACGAGAGCTTGGTGAAGAGAAGAGATGCTAGAGGAGACGGAAGTTTCAGAGACGGAGGAAAAGAGAAAGGTTGGAGCAGGCATCCAGAGGTGGGCGGAGGAGTGGAGCGATAAAAAAAGAGGAAACAAAAGAGAGAGAAATTTCACTCTTCCACAAAGGCAGATCCGCACCCTGCATTGGCCGCCAACTGATCCACGTCTCAAAAGCAACTACATAGTTCCAAAGATGCGTGCCCATCTGCTCTTGTTAAGTACTGTGCTCAGCCCAACCCCAAGTCACACTAAACACCCTCAGAGCCTATCCAAACCCCGAAAGAAAAGTGTTAATTGAGGCCTCATTCGTATCATTTAAATTCAGCATTTTCCTTTTCTTCTCATTCTCCAGAGAGAGCTACTCTCTCCAGATCGAGAATGGCGCCATGAGTGTCAAAATGTCTCCAAGATAACTGTGTGTCTCCTTTTTTCATGTGTCTATGTTTAGTGTCCACTCTCTTTTTTTTGTGTGAATTTTTGTTCATCCGCCTAGTGCGTCCTCTCTGTGAAAATATATATATCTTCCCGCAACTCTCCTACTGAACGCATCTCTGCCTTCGTCGATTTATACCTCCAACCTTTTGTCCATTTCCTTCCTTCTTACATTAAAAACACTCATGATTTAACTTTCTAAACTAAATTCCGTTTCCCTCCCTCCCAAACAACCCATCATCATGGCCACCATAGACGTCACTTTGCTCTACACATCCATACCGCATTCAGAGGGTCTTGCTGCTCTCCACCATTACCTCTCCCAACGTTCCACACCACAAATGACTAGCACTGAATTCTGAATTTCTTCTTGATCTCTCCCGTTCCATCCTCACACATAATGCCTTTTCATTTGACAATAAACACTATCTCCAGGAGACCGGCTGCGCCATGGGAAGTAGGTTTAGTCCTTCCTACGCCAACCTTTTTCTAGGCATCTTTGAAAAGAAATTCTTATCTAACTACCGTCTCAAACCCCTCCTGTGGCTTAGATACATTGACGATATTTTCCTCCTTTGGACCCACGACACCAACTCCCTTTACACTTTCGTTTCTTCCCTGAATTCCTCAGCCTCTGCCTCCTTCACTTCCTCCTTTTCCAGCTCTAACATCACTTTCTTAGACGTAAACATCTCCCTTTCCGACAGTAAATTCAAAACCTCTGTATACATTGAAGCCACCAACAAGCAATATGACCTTCATTATAGCAGCTGCCACCCACCCCACACCAAATGCTCCATCCCCTATTCTCTTTCCATCCGTGGACACAGGATCTGCAACAAATTCGATGACCTGCACATTTTCCTTTCTAACTTACACACCTCTCCTCTCCATCGTGGGTACCCAGAAAACCTTCTCCAAAAAAGAATTTTAAAAAAACCTTACATCCCACAACAACCCCTCAACAAAGAACACAACTTGCCTTCTCTACTCACTACCTACTTCCCAGGCACACATTCCTTACAATGAGTCCTACAAGATCTTTTCCCTATTCTTGCAGACCAAAATTCCACTTCAAAACTTTTTCCCAAATGCCCCCACATTGCATACAAAAGACCGCCTGATTTAAGCAACATTTTTAAAACTACCCGCCTGCTTCTCAAATCCCTGCCATACACCTACATCCCCCCCTCTCCATGCAAACGTCCAAGATGTAAGACTTGCCCTATATTCTCTTCTCCTCTTGCCTCCTTCCTTCCCACACTAAAATCTCTGCCAATTTTTCCTTCATCCACCTGTGCTTCCACCAACATCATCTACCTCCTCCAATGCAATTTCTGCTCGGCCTTCTATGTACGAAAAAGCACTCCTCTCAACATTAGAATTAATAACCGCCGTGCCTCTTGCACTCCGTCATCCCCCACTCATCTCTTCCAGTACCTAAACATGCGTCCTCTCATGACTCACTCTTCAACCAATGTTTCAATGTGTCGATCATAGCCTCCCTCCCCCCTTCAGATTACACCGTCAACCTCCACACACTTGAGTTTACTTGAATTTTGCTTCTCAAGGCATGCACCCCCCCTGGGCTCAATGTGTCCTTTTAACCGACACTTGTGTCCAGGCGACTACAATGTGTCCTCACCACTTCACCTCCCTGCTTATCCTTTTTTCCCCTTCTTTCCCTTTCCACCCTGAAACACCCTCTACAACTCTTAGTTTTTCCTTCTGGTTGAGAAAGACAGCAACGCTGCTCGAAAGCTCCCATTTTTTATTCGTGTGTGAGTGTTCCTTTTTTGTGTTTCATGTGTTTTTTACATTGTCGCAACTAGTGACTTTTATACTTGTGTTACACATTACGTGCTTTCATGAATTTGTTTGTTTTATGTATACATATATATGTATGCATGTATGTATAATATTCACTAGTTGCGACAACATAAAAAATATAGAAAACACAAAAAAAGGACACTCACACATGAATAAAAAATTCTCAACCAGAAGGAAAAACTCGTTTTTCCTTCTGGTTGAGAATTAGTTATTGTTTCCTTTTTTTGTGTTTTCTATTCCCTTTCCATTCGTGGCCACCGTGTATGCAATAACCCAGACTCCCTTAACAGATTCCTCACTAACCTACACCAGTCTCTCCTCCGAAGAGGATACCCTGAGCACCTTCTTAACAAAAAATCTCCAATAAATCTTACACCCCCATAGCCCCTCCTCGCAAAACCAAAGACAACCTCTCCTTTTGCACAACCTACTTCCTTGGTATTCAGTCCCTTAAACACATCCTCAAAGACCTATTCCCTATCCTAATTCAAAGATCACATACTAGCCGTGAAAACTTTAGCGGCGTTACCCGCTGAAAATTGCAACACAGCAAATATTCCACAGAGAATTATATTTTCTCTGCGGAATATTTGCTATATTCCCTATCCTGTCTGATAACTTTACCACCACCAATATTTTCCCTAAAAGCCCATCTCTTACCTTCAAACGTCCCCCCAACCTCTCTGGTATTCTGAGAACCACCAGACCTCTGTCGAAATCCCATCTCCCTCCCAAAACACCCCCTTCCCCCTGCAATCATGCTGGATGCAAAACCTGTCCTATCCTTATCACCCAGCCTCTCCCCAAACAATTCCTCTCTTTTTCGCTTCCCTCCATGCCTTCACTTTCCAACACCACTGAAAATACTGTCTACCTTCTACTCTGTCAATTCTGTCCCACTTTCTACATCGGCCTCTCCACCACCCCACTATGAATCTGCATGAATGGTCACCGGTCTTCCTGCAATAATCCCTCCTCCCATTCTTATTCTCTCCCAGTAGCCTTACATGCTCCTCCTCATACATCCTGGGGGATCGGGTTGGTGTGGTGGCTAGAGAAGTGGCCTCCCATCCCGAGGGCCCGGGTTCGATTCCCGGCAGTGGCGGATTTTTCAGTGGAAAACCGGTCCCCACTTGAGTGCCTAGTGGAGGGCATTTCAAGTACAGTACTCCGTCCGTCGGACGTGACGTTAAGCCGTGGTCCCCTTGGCGCCTTTCGTTAAGAGTAGGCTAATGCCGACGCCGGGTTTCTCTCCACCCTTCCTCCGTACCCCAAAAACTCCTACCATTACCCAATTACCCACCTATCCTATATGGCGCAAATGACCTCAGCTGTCGGTCGCCTCCCCTGAATAACCAACCAACCAACTCATACATCCTCCCACGAATCCAACATCAATAATTGTTTCAAGGTGGACATACTGGCCTCCCTCCCACCTTCACCATCTCCCCTCCAACTTAAAATGTTGGAGCAATCTTTAATTTGTCTCTTCCATGATTTCTGCAAACCGGGAATTAACAGGGCTCACTAAAGGAACCTTCTGTCTTTCTCTCTTTTTCTCATACCCTTTCCCTCCCCACTCATCTTTACCCCTCATACTTCTACCCTTCTCTTGTTTCCTTGACCTGCCTTGCCCCCTCAGTCAGTTCCCTACTCTCCTTCGAGAAAGGTGGTAGTGGCCACCGAAATATCGGAAAACTATCTCTGTGTCTTTTATTTATGTGCTTTTATACTTTTGTCATGCCTGTGAACAGCTTTATTGTTATTTGTATCTCACACTGCGAAATTCCTGTATATACTAATCTGATAACAATTCAAATACCAATCCTTAAAATTGTGCTAAAAAGGCAAACTACAAATACACAATAACATTGATTTTATCAGTCTCTAATGATTTGGACACAAACAACTAAAAATTCTTCATATTAATAGAACTGCCATTATTTAATTAGCTACTTACATTTTTCACTTAAACATGCAATATGTACTTTCCATTCCAGAATTAGCCCTGAAACATGCCTAGGATCACGAATTCTGGGGTGACCGTTAGGCTATACATAAATATGTACAATGATTTAGGCCCCAGTAATACCGGTGATTCCAATGTTTAGCCACTTGGACATACCGAGTCTTATCAGTCACTAAATTTTCACATTAGAATACACAATTTAACACATGATTCAACTAACCTTAAAGCTAGCCAGTAAGCTTGAAACCTAACAACTTACTTCATTTTCTTAGCATAAAAAAATTATTTTTAAATCAGTAAACTCACCTTCTTCTTCTTTAATTCTTTCCACTTCATCTTGGCTTAGAAAACTAAATACTTTTTCTATAAAAAATAATAAAAAAACAAATAAAAACAATATACCAAAAAAATATGACTATTTTAAATAATAGAGGAAATTTATCATCTGCATACTCACAAAAATGCCAAGGTAAGGCACATGGTAGAAATTGAAAAGAAATGAATCAATAACAGTTTTTAGATTGAAGAAGATAAGCAATAAATAAAGCTTTTGCAGATGCAAAAGATCTCTACTTTTAAATGAATGAATTAATAACAATTTTTAGATTGAAGAAGATAAGCAATAAATAAAGCTTTTGCAGATGCAAAAGATCTATACTTTTAAATGATAATTTGTAAATATGTACTTCAACTCATAGGAATCACAATTAGTTAAGTTAAAGAAACTAAATACTGAACAAATTCCAACAGAACAGACAGAAACTATAAGTTGACCAACTACATCATCAATAAATCATATAACTTGACCTCAAAGTGGGTTGAGACAGTTACCTGGCTTTGGTGATGGCTGATGTTGCTCAACCATGGTTTTCTCAAAAAATTTCAATTTATCCTTTACAGACATTTTCATTTGACCCCCTCCTTTGGCAGTCTACAAAATATAAAATAAAACATTTAAATACCTTGCATTGTGAAAAAAATAGAATTCAAATTTTACACAGAAACATTACATATAAAATAATAATATTTATCTTAGAATAAAAGTTTGCAATATAAACAACTTTAATTTATAGGCATTAATAGATAATATACATTAAGCAGATCAATATAATTCATGCCAAGGTCTTTGTTGGAGTTAAGACTTTCAAATAATAACTTAGTAAATGATAAATATGCATAATATCAGCCCCGAATTAGATAGGAAGTACTTTGGCCAAAGAGTAGTTGCAATAAATCATTTTACGACTACACATGTCATATTCCACGACTTAGCATGAAATTTCATTTATTTCTCTGAAGCAGAGCCATGTCTCAAATGCCCTCATTAAAGTACTTTACATGACAGATAAATTTTGCGCTAAGCTTTAAAAACATTGTAACTCATATCATTAACCTGGAAAGGTAGTGAAATTTAAAACACAATAAAGAGATCGGATCTTGAACTTGCATCTCCACAAATGCTCCTTCGTCTAAATTGATGGGACTACAGATTGTCCTACAACTTCCCAAAAAAGATATAGCCTTATTCCCTAGGTGCTTCCCAACATGTAATAATTACACAAAAATTAATGTGAGACGCTATACGAAAGGCCAAGGTTCAACAACATAATGATCATCATCATAGAGTTACAACCAACAATGGCACCCATATATGCAAGTTGCCTATTATCTTACTTCCTGATCAATCTACCTTTCCTACTTACCCACCTTAAAATCTTCTGATGGCCTTCATGCCATTCCAAAAAGGAGGTATGCTCCTCTTATAGAAGGAGGTAGGTTTTTTAATGTACTCCAAGTGCTTAGGTTTAATCATGGTGTGCATGCGTTTAGGAAGATCAATCATAAGAAAATAAAAAGATTCTTGAAGAGTGGCAAGATTACAATGACTAATAAGTTGGGAGAAATCGATCAAATAGAGAAGGTGTAACAGCTCACTTATTAGGTGAGTATTTTAAGCAAAAATGGAATTGATGGCAGGGTTGACAAGCAAAGAATCACAAACAATAGTAAAGCCTTTGCAAAAAGGAGGAGATTATTAATGATCTCTGAATAAAAACATTAACAAAGACTGCTTTAAACTTTAATACGGAAGATAAAATTGAATGGACCATAAACTTAAGGAAAATACAATGAGAATGGATTAAAGACTTCTGCAGTATGAGTTTATAGGATAATACAATGTTTATTGGATGGAAAGGAAGACAAATTGGGACATATTAAAATTAATGAAGGATGAAAATAGCATGGTAGCAGAAATTAATACACACATAATAGGTGCAATAGTGAATATAGGATATATTGGGAGGCATTTAGATAATGAAGAGAGGTATGAGAATATTTAGCAAGCAAATAATAATAGGAAGAGAATAAATGTACCAGATAGCACGATGGTAAGCAAATAATAATAATAATAATAATATAATAATAATAATAATAATATATTTATTAAACGGGTTGATATAAAACCCTTTATAGAGTTATACATTGAGTACAAGTACTAAGGCAACAAAGAATAGCAGCTTTAAAGTAAATAAAGGTACATAAAGGATATAAAGGAAAACTTCAAAATAAAGGTAAGAGAGTAAAAAAAATAGATGTAACTTAATCTAACAAGAACATCAGACATTCACAACTGAAATAGGGAATTTCAAATATGACTATAGACATGACATAATAAAAGAAGGCAAACAGTCAAGAAACATTGCTTCTCACATGTCTTTTGAAAGTGCTTGAAGAGGAGGTAAAAAAGTCAATGTTCCTCGATATTTCATTAGCATCTCTCATTGCACGGTACAGTGGCATGTAGAAAGAATAATTGTTTGGCAGATAGGGAACATTAAAAAAATTGCTCAGTCTTGTGTTTACCGAAGGTACCCTTAGTGAGAGAAATGACAATAGAGTTGAGCATTTTATGTAATTGTTCAAAACATAATATAAGAATATAACACCAAATTGTTTTCTTCTACATCGAAGACTGGTCAGGTTTAAGTAATTCATTACACTGTCATAATCTCCTTTCTTTCTGGGAATAGAAAATTTGATTGAAGCAAACCTTAAGAATTTCTGTTGGACCCTCTCCACGGATGATTCATATTTCCCATAAAATGGATTCCACACAATTGAACAGTACTCTAAGATTGATCTGACAAGAGACATATATAATATCCTTAGACAGTGGATGTTTTTAAAATCCTTACACGCACGACAAATAAAACCCAACATTCTATATGCCTTGGATGTTATGTTTGAAACATGTAAGTCATAACACAATCTTGAATCAAAAATTACCCCAAGATCTTTAAAGGAATTGACTCTAGGCAACAGGTTCCCAGAACATGCGTATTCATATGAGAATGATGGATTACCTCTACAGTAGGTCATTACAAAACATTTACTATAATTAAGGGACATAAAATTTTCCAGACACCACTGGGAGACATTAGTGAGGTATGCTTGTAGTTCTATGGCATCATTTTCAGTCCTCACTTGGTGAAACAATTTGAGATCATCTGCATATAACAAGTATTTAATGGGAGTCAGCACTTGACCAATGTCATTTATAAAAAGTGAAAAGAGCAAAGGACCGAGATGGGAGCCCTGTGGAACACCACTGGGTACACCAAAAGATAGTGATGTAGTTCCCAGTACTTTAACACTAAGCCTCCTATTGGAAAGATAACTTTCAAGCCAATTAAACATGTTGCCTATAATGCCATATGCTTGAATTTTTGCAAGGAGAAGGGGATGGACAACTGCATCAAAAGCTTTGCTGAGATCACAGTAAATTACATCAACTTGGTTATTGTGTACAAGCATTTGAGAAACTTCATGCTGAAATACCAATAGGTTGGTGGCAGTTGATCGACCAGTACGAAAACCATGTTGTTCATCAACCAGAATTTGATCAATCAGTGGACTAATTTTGTCTGTAACTAGGCTCTCCAGCACTTTTGCGAATACAGATTGAATTACAATTGGACGATAATTACTGACATCTTTTTTGTCACCACTCTTGTGAATGGGGACAACATAACCATTTTTGAATGCATCAGGATATATTCCACTGCTTAAAGACTTGTTAAAAATAATGAAAAGTGGATAGGCTAATGAGCCACTGCAATGTTTTACAAGCAGAGGATGGATGTTATCAGGTCCTGGACTTGTGGATGTGTCAAGTGATTTAAGTTTAGATACTAGCTCGTTTGCTGATATCACAAGAGAGCTGATGTGAATAGATTGGGGAAAATCAGGCAATGATGGTCTAGTGCAATTAGTGTGGTTATACACTTTGGAAAAATGACTAGCAAAAAGATTGCTTATACCATAGGAATTGGTACATTTTTGAGTATTTAAAAACATCTCATCTGGCAGTCTTTGGGAATTGCGAAGATTATTAATGTGACTCCAGAAATATTTGGTATCAGTAAGTATATTATTTTGTGTATTATTGATATAATTGGAGTAACATTTCTTACTAAGCAGCTTACATTTTCGACGAAGTTCACAGAAACTTATGTAGAAATGAAATTTTCCGGAGTTTTTGAAGGACTTATGGGCGAGTTTTTTTAGCTTTACCATTTTCCTCAGTTCTGAGGAGAACCATTTGGGATAACTACTTCTCCTAACCACAGTAATTGGGGTATACAGACTTATTAAGTGTGAAAGAACAGAGTAGAAATAGGAAACAGCATCATCAACATCAACATTGCATAGCAATTCAGGCCAATTTACCAAGTCAAGATGACTAGAGATAGCCAAGAAATCACAGTTTTTAAAATCATACATGTACATAGGGCTATTCTGCTGAGTATATGAGGCACATGATAATTTCAATTTGGTGCTCAGCGGGGGATGATGATAGTCAATAGGGAGGATGTGGTCATCAGTAGTGTATACTTCCTGATCCATCACAGATGACAAAACAAGGTCGAGTGACACTCCACGCTCATTCTTAATCATATTGCACTGATAAAGGTCACTACTCGCCAGAAATTCATTAAACACTGCACAAACATGATTATTTGGGGATAGCATAACACCGTCACTCCAACTAGCATCTGGAATATTGTAATCACCGAATAGGACAAATTGATGACAATTTGGGTATCTATGTATTACATTTTCCACCGTATCAAAATGCGATAAATAGACATCAGGGGCAGATTTGGGCGGGATATAAACAGCACCGACAAGTGCAACATTGTTATTAGGAAGGTGAACACAAATGAATAATTGTTCCACTGTTTTACACACAATCTCAACCAGGGACACCTTAATATCATTTCTTACAATGATCATAACCCCACCGCCACAGGATTTATAACTTGTCTTATCATCTCGATCTTTTCTGAAGATGTTAAAATTAGGCAGGCCGAGTTCATCATCACTGATATCATCAGATAGATTGGTTTCAGACAGAACAATAATGTCATAAAGCGAACAGTACACCCCAGCCCTCAAACTAGGCATTTTGGATCTTAACCCACGAACATTCTGATAATAACTGTTTAGAACTGAGGTGTTTATTCGTTTTTTGTGGATTTGGTCACAATTTTTGGCACGCCGTTCACATATTTGATCGTGATATCAGACTCACCGGAGGAAAGACGAGTATTCAATTCTTCACGCACTTTGTTTATATACTGCCTTTCCGAGATGGTCTTATCTCGCGAAACAGCAATATTTTTCAGTGGCCCCTCAGGATTGCTTGATTTCATCCGATTGAAAGACTTAAACAGCTCCATTGGTTTGAAACTGTCACTTAATCGAATCTTCACAGGACGGTTTTTCCCATTGATGGCCCTACCTAATCTATGCGTAGCGACATTTCCCTTTGCGATACTAGGATCTATCGCAGAGATAACGGATAATATCTTCCGTTTGTCGTCATTTTCACTAGTACTATTGTCCTCAATGCCAAAAAGAATTATATTTCTGCTACGATATTCCCTCTCCCTAACTTCACTTATCACAGTTTCCATAAAATCAGATGCTTCCGTAGTGGGATTTTCAGGAACAGAAGGATTCATCAGTCGCTCATTTTTCAACTGGGCCAACTCTGTTTTCAGATCCATCACCAAGGCTTCCAATTTACTAAGGACAGCGGCACAATCACAGTTCACTCCACTATCCGACTTCTTGCTGCTATTCTTGTTGTTATTAGGTGCCTTGGATCCTGGCGTGGTTGGAGCCGATTTGGGGTTGCACCCAGAACAAAACCAGTCGAGTTCGGGCTGACTCACATATAACTTAAAAATGTTGTCTTTGATTTTGGAGCACCTTTTATGAATATGTACGTCACACTTGCTGCATATAATATGCGGATTGTTAGTATCAACGTGTTTGAGACACACCGGGCAGTTTTTCGCATCCGCCATCTTGAAATAGTATGTTAAAATGGGTTTAACATGGAGTACATATATTCATTTAGAGGAAGAGTTACAGATGATATAAAGTGGTAGAGAACTGAAGAAAAGGACAATAAATTTGTGATAATAGACTTTGATTGTAGGTTTCATCGACAGCAGTCATTTTGCACCACACATACAATCAACAAACGTAACAATGTTGGTAGAATATGTTGGCAATAAGTAATCTAATTTTCTAATTCTTTCAAGAGTAATACTTCCCATGTTACTTACAACAGCCTAAATGCCTCTGCCAATAATTTTTAAACAGTGCATTAGTCACCAGATCCACCTCCTTACTAATACTGCCATTCTATTTTTTTATTGATTGAATAGCATTATAAGCAATTTACCATTTCCCATTTGAAAGGAAAAGGTGAGGAGTACATTTGGCTCAATTCACACATTTTGATTCGATTGAGAGGCTTTGCCCTTTACACAGGAATTTGATGAATTAAAATTACTTCCTTAGAATTGAAGGAAAAAAACAACTTTGTTCCACTCTTAAATTATAAATATGTAATTTGGTATATGTGTAGTAATTTCAAAGCATAAGTTTAATTTTAGTATAAGATTTGATTGGCACAAAGTCACGGCAACTTAACAATTCATTTCCAAAACTTTTTTCAGACACTGTGTGTAAAATTAAATAAAACTGAAATTATGCTGATTATCATAGAAGAATATTTTCATTAAATCTGCTCCTAATCATGTACATACAGTACAAGAAAAACATAGCACCAAATCATTATGTACTAATCAAAAAGACTACAGTAAAAACAAAAAACTTAGACGGTTATGGCATTAAACTCAGGGTTTTATACTCAAATGCAGAGAATGTCAATTAATGGAAAGACAATAAAAAACAAGCTTAAAAAAGTACCAAAATACTGCAAAAAATATTTATACACATGCAAAAATCTACTCACATTTACTATTAGAGTTCCTCATTCTTATATATTACAACATATAATGTATCTAGCTCATATTCAAGTAAAATTTTATTTTTGAAATAATGATCCCTTCAGCCTAGCCACGTTAACTGACTTGTAAAAGACAATGAACAACAAATTGTTGTAGCATACTCTCATGTCATTGGTACCCCCGTGCTCCCCACAAACTTCCCCCCCCCCCCTCCCGGAAGTGATGTATTTTGGTAGCCATTAAGATGTACATTTTGTGTTAAAGTGTAGGGAATAAAAACCTGAAAGAATCCCAGTTAAACTCTTTCATTAATAAGTTAACTGCCTAAGCTGTGAGGTACAACACAAATGCCAAATCAATTAACTTTGCTAGGCTTTTGGAGGGTAGCTAGTCACACCCATAAACAGGAGCAGTATTTAAGGAAGCATATACATATTGAATTGATACATATAACCTCCAAATCATAAAGATATCCATTAAATACCACATAATCTAATCCAAGCAACCCCTCAGTCACTTTAAGCATATCTTACAACAACTGATATTACTCTCTAGCAAGAAAAAGAGTGACAGCTAAACATAATAATGAAGACAGAACTCAAGAAAGTACATACAAAACAGGAACACTATTCATCATGAAAATCAGAGAGTATCACTATTCCAACTATATTATTATAGAACAGATAGATTTCAGCTTCTAATTAGGCGAAGGATAGCTTTAATAGATAGAGACATGGTTATCTGAATAGATTTACAAGCAGGCTTATCCATAATGCACATCAACTAATGTATTTGATTTCAGCTGCATATATACATGACTGTTTTTACACAGTTGAAATACATTCTACATGGGTAAAACAGTATGGAATAAAAAGGAGGATATAATCACCAGAAAGTCCAAATCTTTTCTTAATGTTTTACTATAGAAATTTAAATTATGTTTGGGTGAATAATTTCAAGGCTTGAAAACCAATTTGATTATTAACTTCTGTCATAATGCATATGATACAGTCTGTGGGCTATAAAATATTCTGAAATGTCAATACCCATCACATAAGCTTTATGTCCATGTAAATTAATGGTGAACATTAACCAGAAAGCAAAATGACCCAAGTGTACAGAAGCAAAAGTTGCACTCGCTAGAAGATTTATTGACTGAAGCAGTAAATGGTAATCGTTTCTCAGGATTTTCTATAAGAAAGAGCAGACACACAATGGCTAATGAAATAACAATTCTTCATATGAGCATAAGCAACTGAGCATAAAATTTCAAGAGTAATACTCCCTCTTGTATTCCACCACAAAACACCATACACTGTTGAGTGTTTTGTGGAGATGTGAGACGTATCCACATAGGAAATACAGCAATGATTTCTACAGAAAACCCTGTCTTAATAGGTACTTCCAATTCAAATGGGTAGCAGCCTATCTTACACATTTGCTCATTTAAATATTTATCATTTCTCACATTAATTCATGATTCAGTGTCATTCCTCATGAAATAGTAAACATAAGACAAATTTTATTAAAATAATCTAAATCAAAACCAACCAGAGATCATAAAATAATTTTACCGTTAGATAAGGCAGAAAAAAGCTTTTCTAGTGGAAACTTTGGATAAAAGATACGTCCACCAAATATGTCCCAAATAAGATATGACACTATTTTTTTAAAATCCAGGCAAGGTATGACACTGTTGTTGACGACATGGTGGGATTCTTATGGTGCAGAGCATATGCATTGGTTATTAGAGTTCAAGAACTCTTCAAATTACATTTTCCTTGAATATACCACACACCTGCTTTCACATATACAAATTACTAATTAGTCATGGAAAATCAAATTTCAATTAAGAAGAATAATACAGACAGTGAACCCAGCAATCTACTCCATTTTTTCCCTTTCAATTTAGCATGCTAAACCCCATGCAATATTATGGCCCCATAGCAAATAACCACAAGCTTATCTAAGACAAACATAGCTCTTCTGTAGAACTTCAGTTTCCTCTTGAGGGTGTGAATATCATAATGATAATATAAATACAAACCAGTGAACCCACTGCATGATCCTCATGCAGCCCATGCAAACAAATTTCGCAAAATAATACTTTCTACATCTTCTGGGAATGGGTAACACAGACCTCCTCTGCACCCACCTCCAGCGGATTGATCTTCTTCCCTGAAAGCCTCGCATTTGGTTTCCTACTCCTTGCTATTGGCTCCAATAGGTCTTCAGTGGAGGAATAGGCATCCTCAACATCGTCATCGTTGCTATCAAAGCCCTCAAGTGAATGTGGGACTAACTGCTTGGGAGAGGTTACAGGCGACTGAGATGGGAAGGGTGAGGAGGGTGCATTGTCGATGACACCTGACGCAGAAGAGACTGGCCGTGGTGTGGGAATAGGCTGTGTTTGAATGTATTTATGTGGCAAATAAGCAATGAAGCAGAAAAAGTAAGGCAACAAATGGAAGGTTGGAAGAGTTGGTTCAGCCAAAGATTTTAGATTTGATATTAAGTCACAAAGCATGAAATTTATTTTGAAGCAAAAGTTAACACAAAAAAATGCACCAATGAAAAATCATAGGTCATGAAAATGGAATGCATCATAATGGAAAACATAGAAGAATATTTGGCCATTATGTAAACAAGCCAGCAATGTATTGAAATTTTAAGGAAATAAGTATGCACAACAGTAAATACATCATTAAACATCAAAGTTAATTGATTAAAAATTTCACAAGTTACAGTATTCATAGAGAGTGGTATTTAATGGAGAACAGTTAGTTAGTAAGCAAATTTGAATAGGTAATAAGAAAATTTTAAAGATTGCCATCAGGAGAAGGATGGAGCAGTGGTGGATTTTGGGAAAGTTATTTGGTATGGATTGAGGTTGTAAAGGGTAAAGAGAACAAAAGCAAATTTAAAAATGAGCAGTGAGCTTCAAAGAATTTTATATGAAATTGAGAAAAAAGCTTTTTACATTATTAAAACAAAGTAGCACAGCAACCAGCACAAATTAAAAACAATTGTCCAAAAAAAGATCATAACTATCTGTTTATTAATCCAAAGAACAAAAATTAAAAATTAGTAATCAATTATAAAAAAAGGTGTGTTTGTGAAAAGAGGTAGTGACCAAAATCCTCCTATCTTTGATAAAGTTTTATCTAAAAATAATATGGATTATAAAGTATAAATAGGTCATAAAAAGAATGATCAGCCACAGGTATCATCGTGTACTGGTAGGATAAAATATGGTATTATTGATAGAACATAATTTAAAATTAATAAACTATGCACTAAGTGTGAAAAAGTAATTGAATTATTAACATACACATAAAGGGTTACATGGACACCACTTTCCATGCTATAGATGAGCAATAGCCTCCAATTGCAACATGAGCCAGGAAAATAAACACATGTCACCTACTGCAAAGGAATAGGAGCAATTGATGATGCTAATTGAAATCAGAAACAATGTGAAAGACAAATGGGTTGGAGTTACAAAATACTTGATGGGTTGAAAGGTAGGAGGGAATGAAATTTTTATTCAGAGGAAAATTTATTCCAGATCAAGACTATCCGGTGGCAATCCTACTTCCAAATTCTATTGAAGACTACTGCCCCTTTTACTAACTTTTGAACAGGAAAGTGAAACATGGGAAAATTTTGGCAAAGACTCAATTCGTAGAGGAGGAGGGATAGCAAGGAGGAATGCAAGTGTGTGCAAGTTAATGTGCACCTACAAAAGGCATTCTCTAGATAATTTTTCTTGTAGCATGATGGCATTAAGCTTCAAATAATAGAAAAAATACAGAAAGACAATTCACCATTTTCTTAAAAACATAAATTGTCATCTCATTTAAGTTCGAATGATAAAAAAACTAAAAGTAATGCAAAAATATGAGGTAGATTGTGACAACATGTGACTTCGTTGTGGTATAACCATAATTAGATTACATGATAATGAACTTAAGTTTAAATAGGAATTAAAATTTTCAAACTCAGTATTTCCCAGACTTTAAAAATAGCACTTCCATTGTCGATTTATGATAAAGAAGCAATGAGCTGGTTGAAAATGATTTCCAAAAGATATCATTTCAAGATTAATGTAATAGAATTAAAATTCTCAAGCTAACACAATTATAAGGATTATTATAAAAGGATGACTATGATTGAAGGTCAGGATACTCACTGATGATGATATAACTTGATAAATTTTGAAAACGAAATACTTAAAGACAATGGTAATACCTAATGGCACTGCAATAAGGCATAAGAATAAGTATGTCCACAATTCAGCTAATCTTTCATTCTGTGAATAGTTAGAAAAACTTGAAATAATAAAGGTCTTAGGCATATTTCTTAAAATATAAAAATAGTAGGTTGCTACTTCTACAGCATTTTACAAATTGGAACCTATATTTCTAAAAGAATTGAGTACATCAGATGTTGCAAAATATTTATCAGCTTTAAAGTTAACACATAGCTAAGTGATGAGTTAAATGCAACTTGGCCAATAAATTGATTGGATTCTACAGTTGAAACTGAAATAAAAAATATTAAGGGCATTTACCAGAAAATTAATGTCATTAATTCTCACAAAATACCTCCATGCATGCATAGTCACATTAAAAAACTGTAAAATGAGAAAAATGCAATCAACTATATAAAAATAATACTGCTGAAGTAAAGGCTGCAAAAGGGGTTAAAAATTATAAGAATGGATGGTCGGTCAACTTCCTAGTCCAAATCCATGCTTTGAATTAAAACCAGAGAATAATTATAATGTGAAGAACTTAAAACATGCAATCCATTAGCCATACCACTGAATCTTCTGACAGCAAAGAATAAAGTCAAATGCTTATTGAATAAACAAACATTGGGGAAATTCATATTATTTTGCATTAAAAAGTTCACAATAAATTTTAGGAGAAAACACTAAATAAATATCTATGAAAAGTTGAATTAACTATACAAAACCTGAGGGGGAGGGGAACAAAAAAAAAACACTAAAAGGAATCTGTCCGTACATGACAGCCTTGTTATTAACTGTTTTGGGCTAATGTAACTACAAACAAGGAAAAACTGGAAAACAGGGAATCATCAGGGAATTCTTGTGATTAGGAAAAATGTTTTGAACTGTCGCCAGATTTTGAAATTTGCCAACTTTAATAAATCTGTATTGGAAATATAGGTCTACTATAATAATGGAAGAGTATGTATTTCTTATAATAATGCGATAATTATGTTTACTTTTCTAAGGATCAAGAATCCAAGAATGATTACACCATTAACTGTGCATAATGTAAAACAAGCCAATTTATTTTCATTGCTGGCACAAAGGTCCTACCAGGACTTTTATTGGGGGATTCAAAAACAGAAAGTTTGGTGCATCGTTTTATCCTTTCTTATCACAACTCCCCCACACTTGTAACTCTTGAGCATTGAGTTCTTTCAAAGAAATTCCCTCATTTAGCAGCCCTATGAAAAGTGGAATCTAGAGGGACAACATTTAGCATGGGAATGAAAAGGATTAATTTCACAGATACCTACTCACATCACAAAACAAGTAATGAATATGTACCAAAAGTAACAGCAGGAGGCAAATTGGGGCACATTCTATATTAGCCAAGAATCTTGAACCATTTAGTTGCCTCTTGTAATGATAAGCCACTACATATTTGCCTTGAAATAAAAATAATAATATTAAAACATGATACCTATCCCCATTTCCTAATCGACCAACAAAAATAACTGAATGGGCAGCAGAAGAATGAAAAGTCTCAGCAATTGACATGCCCTTAATAACAAACATAAAAATTCAGTGACTTAATAATTCACAAAACCAAAATCTTTCACTGATTTTTTAGTACTAAAAAGTTCTCTCATGATATTCCATATTTAATGCAGTGACTAAAGAGAAGTTCTACAACTCAATGCAATACTTTAAACGGAAAAAGCTGAGAGTAAGGGGGAACTGAGGAATCGAGAAAATAAGAAAGGATCAACGCAGCAATTTCATCAGTTTTTGAATCCCTCAATTAAAGAACCCAATAGGGCCATTGTACCAACCATTCAGCACAGTCTTGTAGTAATATCATGAACTTCATTTTACACATGAAAATGTACATGAAATATAATTTTTGAGTCAGGGACTCAACACCTGGGTAGTAAAAATAACCATCTGAATTTTCTAATGTAATATTCTTTTATCTGCATTATATAAGCATTTTGCCTGAAATTTTATTCATATATATTTATAGCAAATGCCGTTACCATTTTAGATCCATTTCTCTGCATTCACACCATCCTAAACACTAAACAGATTAGGTAGGATATAAGAATTATACTGGATTTTGTACCAACAGTTTCCTATGTATTTTCTTCAGAAATTCTTATATTCATGTTAATGAAGTGTGTGTACAAATTCTGCTAAATTTTCTAGGCATATTTCATTATAAACAGGAAACATAATGCTATTCCATGATTTTTAGGCAACTGCTCTCAAAGTCTAGGTCAGGTAAACATGAAATGAATCAGCGACATACAAAGTCTTCATAGTATAGAGGCTGAGTAGCTAAGGCATTGTACTTCTAAATACTACAATATGTATACTTAAAACTTTTCTTCATAAGCTAACATCCTGACAAAGAAAAGAGACAATACAATAACATGTTCTGGATGTAATGAATTTGTTTTCTGAATGGGTTAAAAAGACAAACCTTTGTCACATGATCATGTAACCTAAATCCAAGTCCCTTAAAAAAAAACTTTAAAATTAAACCACCATAAAGAATGTAGACTTCATTATGATGAATGTTGAGAATGAATGCTGAATAATTGCATCCTAAACACATGTGCTGATGTTCCTTGTAGCATATTTGCTACTAATACTCAACAAATAATATGCTTCATATCAATGTTGTATTCTAACTAACCTTGTGTTATTCACTGCTAAGACTAGCAAAGCTCAACAGTAAACAATCAAGTTATTAGGAAGAGTTTAAACAATTTTGGGAAATTATTTCCATCTAATATGAACAGGCACTATTTCTGCTCATACATATGGTCTTGGAGCATCTCTTGCATTTGATGAATTATTTCATATTGCACATCAATACTAGTTTAATAAAACTGTGAGAAAAGAATATTGTTTAGCTAAGCAGTTATATTATCAAGCAAATGAAAAATGTTTACTGTCTCAAGGTGCATGGTGCATATGGCTACAAGTTGGCAGTGTTCGCAAAAGGCTGGGGTGGTCCTCATCAGAGGCAATTAGTGCATTAATTACAGATACCACGGAAAATAATACAACCAGCAGATGAAGTGAAATGTGTGCTTTTGTCACAGAGATTTTAAGTCTGATGTATGATTAGAGAAGAAATTTTACAAAATGTTGGTTAAATAATATTTACATGATGTGAACATGGATAATTCGCTCTCATACTATGATTCTTTTCATTCACACACAGCACATACTTATTATAATAAAAACAATGTGGATAAGAATATTCCTGCAGCAATGGGAGCTAGCTATTACAGTTCTGTGATTAAAGTTTGAAGTTAAAATGGAAGAGTGATTCTACGAGACTCAGGAAGATAATAACTGTTATTCAAATTATAAGATAGAAGAATTGAAATGGCTAATATTCCCTGAAACTATAATCATATATGCATCATTACAGCCAGTAGTTGATACCTCATGAGAGGTCATGTTACCTCAGAAAAACATTCATATGAGGTCAGAAACATTGGTGGAGAAATATCAAAATGAAGTTGCATACAACTTTAATACTTAGAATTCAACCTTTCCCAAATACATACAGCAAAATATATGAATTTTATTACATTCCCACAATTCCCAAGCTTATTCGGGATATTCAAAATTTCAGAATGACTTAGTACCCTAAGTTAACAATAATCCCAGTGGAATTCATTCAATTACGACTAAATTTCAAACTGATACAATTAAAATGTCCATTTTAGTTACATGATGGCTAGTTTGATCTGGACAGAATCAATGCTACAAATGGCACAAAAAATATAATCTCTCATCTAATGCAGCAATGTCATACACAGCCTAGTTATAAATCTGTTTTACTATTAAACAGTTTAAACACAATTGAATAAAATATGGACAAAAATATTTCATCTCCACCATGTATTTACAATTATAAGAAGGATCATTATGAGAATTATGAGGTGAGAGAAGAATGAGCATTCTTTGTTTTGTTTATTAAGAGGAGATAGTTAGTGCTTAACAGGAAAGGAGGCCATTAAATATACTTGTGCTGCTATCTATTCCTGGTTTTCATGTGCTAGGGTCAAAACCGAGAAAAGAATAAATCTAATATAGGAGAAAAAGTTCTAATAGTAATAATAATAAATATATTTCACCTTTCCTTGTACATTGTTATATCATACAAATAAATATGAACAGGCAATTATTCATTCTTTAGAAAGTTTTGTCTGCTCTGAAACGAACACATACCAAAATAGGACATGTTTTTAGGTTATTAAGATATTTTTCCTTACACTGCTGTCTGTGAATTTCTTTCTAAGCACTGTCTTTCTTTACCCTACTCGTTCACGAATTCTTGCAGCATTAAAGAAACAAGGACATAGGCGACAACAATCAACATCAACAACAACAATATCTTTGAAGCACCCATGGTGATTAAGACAAATTCTTTGATAGTGATCACCAAAAAATTTGGATAAAAACACACAATATCATGGCACATCATTGGTTGCAGAATCAAGTAAATGACCACAGCAGAAAAGCATTTTGTATCCTCAAGATCATTTAACACATTCGCTGCAGATAAATTTTTTTATTATTCAAGTGGAGAAGCAGCCTGTGCAAAGTGGGTTGCCTAGTGGCACTAAATACCAATAGGCATCACACTGCTCCATCATCAGACAAGAATGTCACAAATTGGCATAATCCGCAACGAATGTATTACGTTACCGAAAATCACTATGGAATGGATGGTAACAGGCCAAACTAATGAAACATTCATGTCATACATTCAATCAATCTCACTTCTGAAATATGGGGACACCATGAAAGTTATAAGAGAGAAGATATATTTAAATACCTACATATTAAGACCTATACTTGCAAACATACAAGAAATAGTAAAAGTGATTTCATTTCATTTTCATCCAAACTTCACACAGGAAATACTTTTAGATACCAATAAATGTAAAAATATCTCTATATTTACGTTCTTTAAAAGTAAGACCTTGAAAATGCCAAGTTAAAACACTTATTTAAATACTACAAAATCATTACACCTTATATAAAATCACAAAAAATACATTTATATACATACATTTAAGAATGTTCTCTTGGTGTGCATAAAATGGATAAAAACTCTGCCATTAAATATAGTAGGGCCTCATTTTCTCAAATAATTAATTACAAATGCGATTGGCACAAAATATTACATAAAATTTTCACAGCATGAAACAAGATATCGTAAAATGCAGAGAACTTTTCATAAACTCATACAATTACTGCATAATATCAATAATTTCTTAGCCTTAACAAAGTTAGCTGAGGAAAATGTAATTTGGGATGAGGTCCTAGTAAATCTGATACACATTATAAAATGCATGCTGCCTGCCATTAGGGATACAAAACAGGTATAATTTTGGGATAAGCAAGTTTCCTCACATAAATTTGGCTGCTGCTTCATTATATTCAGCTCGTTAACTTTAAAAACATGGCCAAAAGCAAAATTCAGATACTGCATCAGTGAATTTAAATAAAATAGAATACTATTTGAAATGAATAGAGCAAACTTGAATAATAGTTTGGTATTTTGACTGGCAAAATTGATAAAAAAGGCATGCAAAATAGAGACAACTCTCTAAAAAAAGTCCGAAACAATTTGTTCAATAGAAATACAGACTTAAATGCCTAATATCCTTGTGAATAAAAAGGAGATCTTTTTCCCTCGGGACATATTCCTTTCATAATAAATCTGGATTTGAGGATTTATTGACTGACAACACTGCTTACAAAAATATTCCAAACCAGCATCTTTAACAAAGAGATACCTTCAATGTAAAGAGCATAGTCAAATGCTGCCCTTAATAAGATACAAGAAAATAGAAGGAAAAATAAATGCATTCCAGCTCAAAATTGAGGAGTATGATTCCAAAGGAAATACTAAAATGTCCTTGAATAAATATGGGTGGATCTGAGATCAAGGAATACTATGCCTTGAAGAAATTATATGTAGAATATTTGCACACCTACCTAGGTGACATAACTTCTTTTTTTTTAAGCATTGATTACTTTCTGGTCATTCCTAGCAATAATCCAAACAACTGATTTTCAGTCAATAGCAGGATCAAGAAGATCCACTACTGCTTATATCACTTGCCTATAGAAACTGTGTGCCATTCTACATTTTTTACTACCAGAAAAGCAACCCTAATTCATTCCGTATACTATTTCATGAGCTCATTTCAATTCTTTGAGATTATCATTCAACAAAACCCCAAAAATCCTCAAGCATGTATTGTAATCATGATGACAGTTAATAAGCTATCTTCACTACATGCCATAGCCTCAATTTATCTAATATAAACAGAATTCGTCATTCATGGGTCATAAATTCAGGGCAAAGGAAGGTTATCAGGATTTCTTTCAATGTTCATTTGTACTCAATCAATATTTTAAATGAAATTTTTTTACTCCTGATGATGTGGATGGTACAGTTATTTCTATTAAAATTCAGCTGTTTACTTAATCTGTTTCACATAGCAAAAAAAGAAAGTTTTCTTCCATATGTGCCATTTGAAGTTACATATAAAATGCATAGGATTTAGTTTTTGAGGTATTTTTATATTACATCATATCTAAAATGCTTTTTCATTTGCCATTAACATATGAAATAAAAGATCATCAAGTAAGGGATTCTGAATTAAATTTACCTTGAAAATGAGTACTGTACGGTATGCATTGTATAAATGGGCCTTGTGTGATCATATTATTAGGGGAGGAGGAATGGGAATGGGGGGGAAGAGGGAGAATAAGATAACATATTTAGTGAGTTACAGATATTTGGTGGAGAAATCTACCTATTCAACAAATTCATTGTATGCTTGAACTATTTTTATTCACATGAACTTAAAGAGGATGCTCAAAATTAATAAGTTCGATAACCAACTATTAACTATGAACTACAGAGTAAATTCTTTCCCCTTTACTACATTCAGCTATTCTGCACATGATCAAATACTTTTAATGTGAAATACTAATAGGATTTGAAATGGTGCAGCAATTGGAGAATACAAATTATTACACTTGAGTAAAGGCATGCATATCTAACATGAGTTTGTGTTATAGCAAATTGAGAGGAAGATTTAGGAGAGAAAAATTTCCACAGCATTTGTATAAAATTTAATACATCTAGGAAAATACAGCTTCCTAGTAGTGCAATAGCTGTTTAAACCAACCTCCTGCCATTAGAACCTTTTAGACAGAGTTACTCATTAATAAGATGCAAGGATGTACATGACTGTGTGATTAAAGCAAAAAAGAACAGAATTTATATGCTATTTCAGACCAGAAGAAAAAATAAGTGATACAATGGATATGCATAGTTATTGATCAAGTTGAACAAAACTCATAAGACCAAATAATTCTGAGTTTCCATTTTAAGAAATATAATGAGTTAAAAATGTAGGAATCACTGTTTCTAGACATTTCCTGCCAATCCTGCTACTAATTTATTACATACAGAATAGAGTTGTGTCCACTGATTTGATAGCATGGAACTGTTAACCTTCGCAACTCATAAGAATATAAAATTAATGCATATCATTGATGTAATGCAAACATTCATGGAATGCTGGAATGTTACATATTTGATCACAGCTGGTAGAAATATTTTAATTTGTAACTACCTATGATGAATTAACTTTTATAAAATATTGAGTTTGAGCTTAGCAACGTTTAAATTTAATTTTGAAAATTCTTCAAGTTTTAAAAATGATATTAATAGTCTTTGTACTGAAATACTGTGACCCATAGAAACATGAAAAACAACAATCTGTTAATAGAGTATCTGGGACTCGATCATGGATCTTTATAACGCGTGCGCTAGCATTATTGTTATTTTTTTGATTTAACTTACGTCAGAGAGAACGTGATCTCCATTCTTCATTTTTCGCACAGAACTTCAACTCGCTTATTACAATCAGTAGAGTGAATTTTACAGGTGGTTATTGTTAACCCTGCGCTACTCTTGAGGGTAAGTGTTAACGATAAAGACTGCGATAACGCGAAGGATAGATCCGTGATTCCACACCTGAATACCATGACCAGAATACATTAAGTAATAAAGTTATTTAAATATTTTGACTTTCAAATAAATTACTTCTATATATACACAGGTAGCAGTCTTATCCTTTGCATGGTTTTAAATGTAAATTTATATTTTGTTTTCTATTTTACTTTAATGGCAACTGTTATTCTTTGTCTAGTATTGATTTTAACTGTGCTCAAAAAGTTTTATTCACAGATATTTAGCATTCATCATGGGAATAAAAATTATGCCACCAAGCCCTTTTAAATGATGATAATATAATTTTTTGTACTAAAAAATTTATAAAGATCTCAAATTATACCTGTCTTTGCCAAAGTGACCATGATACTTTAAAGGTGACCTTGAGAGAATAGCAAAATGAAAATTCAGCTATTTTCAAACCATTAAAAAAAATTTGTATCACAGGAAGAAAACATCAGTTAACCCAATATAACTATTTGTAGTATTTACAATGCTTTGCATTCATACATTTCTGACTCACAAAAGGTAAACTTAACAGAACTAGGATATGAAAAAAAGTCTTAACTTCAATTTTAATTTTAGGCACCCACAAATAGATTTGAAACTACATAGCAGTAAAATATAAAACTAAAAATTATGTAAAGCCAAAAACGGAGATTAGAGAACAAAATTATGATTGTGGTAAATGCTATTCAATTGATAGCCTAGCAATTTTTATATGCTATTCAATTGTTACTTTTAACTGAGAAATGACCAATTTAAACTAAGTGAAATATAGAGATAAACAGATTCTTTCAAAATATATACCAATAAATGATGATACATGTTGGTGGAATAATTTTCTTTATTGATAGTTAATGACAAAATGAATAAGGTATATAAATTTTTCTCTCAAGTTCTTTCAAATAAAAGGAGATACTAGAATATTTTCAATAAAAATTGGAGAACAGAATGGAAGACAAACTGCTATCAGAAATACATATGAACCGTAAACTCTTACCCATTCAATTTGGAATAGATTTGAAAAATTCCATTATTCATTTAACATAATTTTTCTCATTAAAACCCTAAATCATACGAGCATGGCTTTAAAATTGTTTGTCCCAAGGGATATTATGATACATTATGGAAGACATCAGTGTAAGGAACTATCAAATGACTGGCAGATAGTGAGATAATTTGAGAAGCTGCTAAAAACAAATCATAGGAATGGTAAGTCATGATGATAAGACTTGTTTTCCTCACAAAGAGTTCTTGTTAATATCTGTTTCCATATCCCTTAAAATGATATACTCCAGAAGTTTAATTTTCATAGCTATTCAAAGTCAATACTAGATCTTATCACAGCCAGGATCTTGAAGTCTACCACACATCTATACTTAGAACATAATGTTCAAACCTTGCACAGCCTGCAACTGAAAGATATTACTGCTGCAACTGCAATATTTTCATTAAAATGAATCCACTCTTATTTTCTTTACATGACTGCAGGGCATGAACATCTATTCTTTTCAAAGTCCATTTACTTGGGACCTGTAAACAGCTGCAGGGAATACACCCAAATTTCTAGAGTTCTGTGCAACATGGCAATGAAAACTTGTACATAAATGTCTCTAAATGATGTAGATCCCAAAAGTAAACCCTACCAATGCTGATGCAGTAACTTTCTGTGATGGGCTATTTGGGCAATCTTTTATTAATTTACAAACCATGGTACATGAGTTTTATGAATAATTAACACAAATATAAAAAAAATTAATGTGATATAATTTTTTTTCAGTGAGAGTATGGAATTGAAGGGCAAAGTAATGAAAAAACTCTCAAAATCTCACAACCTAAAGCTTTGGTATAATCACTCCAGGGTGGTGGGAAAAAAGATCTAACAGGCATTCTTAACAATGACTAAACATTCCCACAGAAGAAGATGATTAATTTGTAGCTAATTTCAAAATTGTTAAATAGAGTGTTTCGTGAGATAACACAATTTTTACAGTGGGAAATACTAGTTTAAAACAATTCTTTAATATTAGGGTGGCCATAAAATCCTGATAAACCCTCCCTTGGTCTGATAACAAATTGAACTCATTTCTGATCTGAAAAACTATTCAGCATTGGTAACCCCCACCTAAAGAAATAGACAAAAAAAATTCATGTTGTAACACAAAAGCTGCCCAGCAAAAATTGTTCTTTTTTCTCTCCAAAAAGATGTGATCATGAACACTTAGGAACTAAAATGCAGTGTTAATTTTATGTGATCTAACAATTGTAGTCTAAACAATGAAAGATTGTAATGATAGCCTGCAATTTATAGTGCAGTGCTACATCTACGACATGTTACAAAATAAGTTCGTTTTCAAGCCTCATGAAAGTAGAATCATAATACCAGAATCCCCAAATCTAAAAATTTTTGATATAAAATTCCTCTCACACATTATTAAAATAAATGAATTAATGTGCATCAGATCAACTGCTGACTAGCCTCAGACAAAATTCGCTCACTCTGTATATAGTAGTCTTTCATGCTGTAGCATGAAAGTGCATGAAGTCATAGCATGAGTAGCAACACAAAATATAGAAAAACATATAAAAAGATATTAAGCTAGGAATGTGCTAGCCTGACTTTTCCTTAGAATTTATATGGTAAATATCAATAATTTTGGCACATGATATGAAATAATGAATACACAATCCCTTGAATGACCATTCAAAAAAATCATATTTGTACGTACATATTCATAAATGAAAGCTGAATAATCTCAACACACATTATTTTTGGTCATTTTTTCTGTGGATAGGAGGAATATACTATACATGAAATTTCTATGCATGGATTTTCCATATATAAACTGTACAGCCCCCATATAATTGGGAGCCAAACACACTCGTATGGAAGGAATATATCCTACAAAACATGGCTAGTATTGTGAAACCAGCCGTGGTAAGTATAAAAAGGCCATTACAGAAAAGTAACAACCCACACAAACCCAATGCCAATGTACAAAGAATTACAAAAATAAAGAGCAGTTTAAAAAAATTGGAGGACATACAAAATATTTTCACACAAAATGATGTTTGCAGTGCAAAAAAAAATATATATAGATACCAGTTTGCTGTGGATTCCAAATTCTTCAACTTTAACACACCCCTCAAAACAACAAGCTTTCCAAATTAATATAGTTTAAAGGATAATAATGCCTCCTAGGACCTTAGTCTCTTGCGTAGTGACTCCTCAGTTGCACATTCATAGAGAAACATTCACACAGAACAGCTTTGGCACTCATACAGCAACACATTGAATAATATGAAGTCGATGAAATATTTAGTACAACGTTCAATGGTGTGCAATCTGGAATCCATGTTCTAACAAGGATAATGTGACGGACATAATGAGGGAAAAACTGAAATGGACACTTTTGTATACATGCAAAAGAATATGAGAGGATTAATAACAGGAGTTTGGAAGAACCAAAAGGGCATTAAAGAATGAATTTACAAGGAGAAGTTGGACCCGCACAGTCACCATTTGTCTCTGGCAACCTCTCTGAATTGAGATTATCTATCACACACTGCAACCCAAACTCCTAACAAACCCCATCTATGTCCAACATCTCTTCGAAATAGTTTCAGAAGAGGACTGCTCCTCTTCCTCTTTCTGTTAAGATGGGGATGCTGGAGAAGGTGAAGAAGGTGATGAAGTCCCACTCCCACACTGCAAGAGGAACATTGACAACAAACGAATGTTCCATGTCCACCAATCAAAGATACTATTGTACCAGTTAATATAGCAATTAAATCAGGTAGTCTTCTGGTTTGGGCACAACCTGCTACACAACATTTATGACATGACACTTGAAATCATTTCCAGATATAATATGCACTTGCTACTTTTCATGAGAAAACTCAATTTTCATTGCCATTATTAAATATTTTGCACTCAACAACAGGAAAAGTATCAAACGTTTCAGTGTTATCAATGCTATTAAACCTACATCAGTAAAAATTGGCAATAAGTAATAATAATCTGTTAATTTACTTGCATTTTAGGATGATAAAAAATTAGTTGAAGCTATTTATGGAGATTTTTTAAAGTTTAATGAAAATTTTTATATTTTCTACTTCTGAAAAAAGAACATAGGAAACTAAATTAATCTATTTTTTAATTAAAGCCTATTTTTAACAACTATAAATTAGCTATGGCAACTACATAATCTAATACCATCTGAAGTACTGAAGTCCAAAATATGTACTCAGTAGAGCTAATTCTATTCTTTGGCAATTTGTTTCTACTGGGACAATTATGGCAGAGAGGATTTGTGTCACCCTTAAGGTTTTCTTTCCCGCTAGACTGTAAATTTTTCAAGAGTACCTATTACATATGAGTTTCACACAATTCATTCTCCAGTAGGCCTTTAACACAAAATCCAGCAGGACTTGGAAGTAAAAGCCACATATAATAGCCTATGTTCTAGCCTAGCTCATATACATATTTGATAACATTTAATTTGCGCCATTGTAGAATGCATATTACATATGGAAAAATTTCCTTCGGTGTGTCATTATTACTTAAATAGTAAGCATGGCCCAATAAATCTAATTCTCCAACATAATACGGAGAAATAATAAGCAAGAAATAACAAACAGAAATGAATATAAGAAGCAGTCAACTATAGAGCATCATGTCAAAACCAGAGAGCTACCCCTGACTTACGATTTAATCGTTCAAATTGAACATGGATCACATATCCTGAATTAATATAATTTTTTCATAAAAAAGAGCATTAATAACTTTAATTTCAAGTAGCTGGGTGGATTTCAGTGAATTAGGTGTGAGGAGCTGATCAAAAGCAAAAAAATGCAATTATGAAATTTACAGAATCATATCCCAGCATAAAAATATCATTTAATGCTCCATTTAAGAAACTTGAGCTATAACATAACAATGAGAGATCAATGAGTATTTCATTTATTTTATAAAATGCAAGTATAGAGCAATGAACTTACTATAATGATCACAATGAAAATTTCACCAGCTTCAATTTGAATGCTACAAGCCCTAAACTGGAAAGATGCAGAACATATTGAGGTGACATACATTTCTCAGGCTACATGCAAACATTTACCAAGTAAGTGATTACAGCATTAGCAAGGGGAAAATATATCTTTCCAATTTGATTTCAATTCATCACATACATGGGGATTAACTGCCACATGCCTCCATTCAATGCATATTTTAAAATATTTGTACAGGAGAAAACTGGTCGATAAACTTATTCTCAGAAATATATAATTTCACTACAAAGCGAAATAATGTAAAAAATGAAATCAATAAAAACTAGACCAAAACAAAAGAGAAAAACCAAGCTGCGATGCAAAATTGCATTAGACAACTATATATTATGTATAGATTTCAGAAAAGATATCAGTCATTAAAATTTTAAACTTGTCATCATGATGGGGGAACTTAAAAACAAGTAAACCATTCAAAATTAAATAAAAACACAAAACAGAGAGTTTTTAACCTAGTTGATGGTTTTGGCAACTTCCTGAGAGCACAAGAAAAATTGTAGACGTCTAAATTTGGTCTATATAGGGTCTACGGATAACTTCACTGATTGAAGTTTGCTGTAGACCAAGACTAGACCATGTAGATACGATAATAAAGTTCAAATGAGGATACAGTAGACCTAATTTTAAACCAGAAATTACCAATCAAAAAATATAACGTAATATGTTTTAAATAGTTCACCATGAGACCCGTTTCAATATTTATAAATAACGGAATTGCTGGTACACAAGCAAACGTTATTTCATCATTATCGGTCCATTACTCTGCTTAAACAATATCATACGGCAGAAATTACTCTCACGTGGCCAAGTTGGCTGCACTTGCTTCGGAAGTTTTCTTTTGTTAGAAATCGTGCCCATGCATGGAAACGCAATAAACACACTTAAACATGTGCCGAAACTTATTGGAGTGTAGTTGAATTTTATCATCTCAGTGTATTTTACACACTCTAGTTACTTAATACATAGTTGTCTAATGCTATCTTGTTTTCTAAAGAATAATTTGGTTCCGGTTTATCCACTAGGTACTTGTGTACTGAGGTTGTATTGCACAGGTATGTGCAATCTTTGAAATTCAAGGCTATTGAAATATGTCTGCTAAGAAATTCAATTTTCTTTCTGTAGCATCTGCGTTTTATTGTCTTTACAGATTTCTTCAACCATAGAATACTTGTTTTCCGAAGTTACCTGTAATGTTACGAAGTTGTTAGAAAAAATATGATGTTGAACAAAGGATCTTTGAAGTTTCAACGTGCGTTATTTTACTGAAAGCAGACATGGTATTTTAGTGGGGTATTTGGACCTTTTACATTTAATTTATACCAAGTGGGGTTCCATTTTGTTCGGTTTGCAATATATATGTCACTGAGTGAATAATCGTGTTTGGCAAGAAAATAATGTGATATCAGTGAACTTTTTCTTTTCACTTAAAATTTTGGTGACACATGGACAGTGTCTTAGAAAATGTTGAGGAAGTGCCATTGATTGTGTGTTGAGGTGCTGTTGTGTAAATTTTGTTAATTCATTTGCATTGGGCTTCTGGTGAATAAAGGTAATTATCATTATATTTTTGTTATACGTTGATGGTTTCTGGTGTTATTTCTGTAGAAGCAGTTGGATTTGATGTTTTCATTTCTTTTTGTTGAAGCTGTTTTTTTCCAAATGAAAGAGATAAATTGTTTTTGTGCACAGAATAGTTACTATACTACCTAAGTTTCGACTACACAGCGTAATTATCAGTTCAACTGATGATGACATGTCATAGAAACGTAGTTAGTATATTAAATATTCTGTATGGAAAACCACAGTTTACTGCCTTGTTACATTTTTGTGTCATCGCACTACCATGAAAAATATTTTACGTTTAAATCTAGTATGCTGCAAACCTTACATTAATGGTTACCAGTGGACCATAAATGGTGGACATTTGGACCTTATTTAGACCACATGAAGACGTAATGTAAACCAAAGTAAGACGTAGTTTACATCAGGTATGAAATTGTAGTTGTTGTAAGGGTGCGTCGATGGCTGAGGTCATTCTGCTCAGGTAGGAAGCAAACCTTATTTATGGTTTGCTGTGTACCAGATGTAGACACTAAAATTAATTTACATTATGTATGCTGCAAACTTTGCATGGTTACCAGTACACAATGTATGGCAGACATTTGCTCCTTATTTCGACCCCATGTAGATGTAATGTAAACCAAAATAAGTCTTCTACCTCTGGAATTCAGCACACCATAAGGTTCCAGATGTAGACATTAAAATTAGGTTTACATTACGTCTACTGCAAACTTTGTGCTCTCAGGTTTACCACCATACATTACAGGCTTTTGTTTTGATGTAACTGTAATTGAGATGGTACTCACTATATGACATTCAGATGATGGGACTTAGACTTGATTTAATTAAATTGCATTCCTGACATGCTACGCTTCATATAAATATGAAATATTTACCACCACAGTAAGTAATAATACCTTTACTTGGCATGTAAACAAAGAGTGAAAGAAAATCATTAATGTTGGATAGTTTCCAATCTATTGAACTTTCTTGGTAACAGTCCTTTGTGAAAAAAAACTGTTGGATTTCAACAATTGGCCAAATTTACTGTTGAGTCCAATAGTTACTGTTGGAATTATTACCACTAAATTGTGCCAACTTGACACATGTAAAGTGTATGACTGGAGAATTCAGTGATAACCAATAATCACTTTTATGTATTCTCTTATTTATTCATTTGTCAAATAATTAATATGATTTTGTTTTTTTTTGTATGTTTGTTGACATGTTTTTATCATTTTGCATGAATTGTCATTGTGATATAAAAACAAATAAGGGGATTATTAGAAGAGAGGACATATTGCAAGAAGGTTGATTGGTATAAATTGAATCGAACTATTGCATTAGATATTGAATGAAAAAAAAAATAAAAAGTGCAAATTGATACAAGGAAATCCATTTTAATAGCTTTGACACCATAAACTATTTAAATCCAACAGTTTTTTCACAAAGATATGTTTAGGAATCAGGGATTTTTAACTGGTTTTGATTGTCTGTGACAATCCATGAAATGGCATTTTCTGTGGTCCAGCACTTGTCATCTACAGAGGTAAAGCCAGACTAAAGAGGTTTGACAATTCTTACATGATCTTGAATGATTAACCTTTTTACTGCCAGTGGGCCGATATATCGGCCCTCTATGAATGTGCAAAAACTGCCAAGGACTGATATATTGGCCCACTTACATTACATCATTACATATTTGTAATATTATTATTTCCTTCAAATCAGAGACAGCATGAACGATTTTTTTCTTCCTCATATGAACTGAAATATATCATCAAGATTGAGAAAATAAAAAATTCATATAATAAAATTAAGTGCTTCAAATATATCTAAAATTCGTAATCTTTCGATTTTCATGGAAATGAGTTTTTGCACAGTCTACCTTAAAGGGGCTGGCAGTAAAAGGGTTAAATTGGAATGATACAACTGGTCCCATCATCAGATAGTGCAGTATTACAACACAGAAAAATTGTGTGTATAGTAAATACATATTTTTACAGATTATTTCAAGATTTAAGATAAATGCAACATAACAATACAATTTCTCCAGAAGGCAAATAAATAATCTATTATACAAAAATTGAATATGCTTTGGATTGCATATTAACCCATTGGCTTACAAAGATGATGATTTGCTGGCCTCTTGAAAGTGGCCTTTGCTTCCAAAGATGGCGATTCACCAGTCTTACAATTTCATTTTATCAAGCAATGTCACAATATTGATATTACGACACAATTAATATTTATTGAGAATTATTGATACAAATATTTATCAATAGCCCAGCTAGCACAAAGGAAGCCTTATCTGTAAATTATTTGGGTAATGTAAGGATATTTTACCCTCGATAGGCATTACCAATTATTTACCTGTTTTTTTACTCAGATTCCTGCGGCCGAAAGATGAACTATTGAAGTCGTGCAACAATCATTTGCTAAATGTCACAATTGAATGTGAAATACATGAGCATATGGCACTGAGTATCTTGAGTATAATCTGGGCTTTTGGATTTTTATGGTTGCTATGAATGGGGAGGGAGCCCCAGAGGTAAACAAGGAATGTTGAAAAATCGATGCTATTATGCACGATTATGAAAATTTATTTGCTATAATGGTGCGTTATAACGTGCACAGTTGGGATAGTTTTTTAGTGTTCCTTGATGTATTGTGGATAGCTCTGGTTATCATAAAAAACTCACAAGGTAATTTTACGTGATGAAGTAACATATACCCCTGTTTTAAAAATACTTTTTCATAATACACAACAATTTCCTCTCTGATATTCCCGATTGCATTCATTTGAAAATGTTAGGAATATTTTGGCTGAGAAATGGCTTTAAAAATTCATTGTCTTAGTGTTTACAAAGTGCATTCTCTTCTTCTAGACAGCATTTAACTCGATTCATCGTTGCAGATTATTTCCTTACCCAGTTCGTAAAGAAAACAAGAGGATTACATAAAATGAAAATGTCTCTAGCAACAGAGAGGAAGGATCTATTGTGAACAAGAGGTAATTAAGAATCATGTTTTACGCCTTTGGTACTTTTTAGCGAATGTATTGAGAGATTTAAGCAACTTTTAGATGGTTCCTTATGGCTAAGTATTTTTCCTATTTTGCTCCTAAGGAGAAGGCAATGCCAGACAAGTCCAGGATTCTTCTGAATTATACAGAAGTATTATGAGATAAATTTCACTCTACCTGTTTGTTTCAATTAGTTTCACGAAGTTTTTTTTTTTTTTTTTTTAATGAGTATACTTTTGCATCAATTACTTACATACTATTTAGGTACTAAGTTAATTATCATTATGGTATTATTAATATTCGTTGTTTCATTTTTTTTACCTTTACTGAATAAAATTGATTTACACTAAAATATATGTTGCAACTTTCCTTTATTTTTAATATGTATGTACCCACGCCTCAACTATCGATAGTCAAGTGGTTCCAATAGATATATATATAGTGACAAGGTTAAGGTAGGAATTGTTAGAACACTGTCTTCACAGATAGTTCCTCCTACACTAACCTGGTGGCTCTGTCATCAGTTAAAGAAGTTTTACCCTTAAAATTACTGAAATTATCACCCTTTTATCCAATATTTACTCTAATTCTTTCCGGGTAAAAAAACACTAACGCATGCAGCTTCCATTTTTTACCATCGCCCTTTCCGTGTAAATAAGAGGTAATAATTAGATAAAGCATCTTTTGTGCTGGCAGGGAGATGACTTTATGAAACATAAATACATATTTTTGGGTGTGAGCATTGACAAAGTAAATTGTAAGTCAATGGGTAAATGAATAAAAAATATGTTCAAAATAAAAGAAAACTAATTCGTGTGATACTGCATACAATCAGACACAAGTACAAGCAACAACAACTCTTCAGTACTATAAAGCCAAAACATTATGTGGTTTTGATAGCTCACATGTATTTGTCAGTAATTCACATCATGCTTGCATACCAGCAATCTAATATAAAAATAAATTATATTCCACTTTATAGACAATCCTTGGATTATGCTACCTCTCTTTTGATAAATATTCATGGCTATCACAACGCATCCCATCAAATATAATTGAACTTGCAATTAACACAAGAATATGCATACAGGAATCAGGTGTAAATTATTATGGTTTAATAAAAATCATTCAAAAGAAAGAAAAATATAACCAAGGGAAACAAAAGAAGTCTTACAAAAATATTACTAACTAATAAGAAAACCATAGAAAATGGCCACATTACAATGGAAGAATATACAGTAACACTAAATTACGTAAATTTGACCGAACCAGGGCCTCTTTATGAATAATATTAGTGTAACAACTATTTTAGAAAATAATTTTTGACAGAGAATGCTACCATAGCATTACAATAAGAAATAAATACTGAGACAAAGTCTATTTTGTCCCATCACAATAGAAAACAGACTTTAAAACTTCACAATATAAAATACAGTGAGAAATTCGGCTAAATCCATCTCTATCCAGATCTTCCATGCAAAGTTGTAAAAACTGGAAGTATTGTTTACTGTGACACCATGTATGGCTATGTACCTACTTGAACTTTGAAATTTCAAACTATGAACTGTAAAGCAAATCACATAAGAACTTATCTCAATAATAAACGACAGAACTACTGCACCACATATGTAATACACTATACACAGTAACAAAAAATTAAGACGTATAACAGTAATGAGCGAATGCTTTACAAATTAGAAAATATTACGGATTCATAAATACAGAAATACCCAAAACAATGAGGTTGAGAATCTGGTGTATATACACCCATTAAATACCATTCTTAAAAAAAAGCTTACAATTTGAGGTCAATTGCAACAACATTATAGTTGCCAAGAATTGAGAACTTTCTATACGATGTAAAGTTTTACATTATAACGAGGTTGTGTATCAATTACCAAGTATACACTGCGAATGCAACATTCTCTCAGCACCCTACTCATTCTTAATAGCTATGAGCAACTCTCATGAAATAGAAGCCCACTAAAACACGATGGACTCTAATTCTGTTATGTATTTGTTAATACAATATAGCACACTATAGTAATATATATATAATATAATGCTGGCTATTAGAACACATTCAAAATGTAATAGCTTATATTCTGAGGAAATTAAACTTCAGCATGAAGAGAACTACTGGCAGAGCAAGGATAATTAATCTATTTGCATTAAGTTCACCATTTCTTAGATTATGAAGACAATCAAGTACTTTGTCAACAAGAGCAAACACCATATTCCTCAAGGATTTGTATAAATCACCTAACTCAACCAGATATAATATCATCTTTCTTTCTATTGTGCATGTGTAAAGAAACGTAGGGAAACCTCTATTAAAGCCTTGGAAACATGATGAAATGCATAAATTGTGGGAAAGGTCAAATTGAAAAAAATACTAGAATAAACAGATTTTACCGGAAATCCATTATATTAGCTGAACCAACACAAGTTTAACCCTCTGGGACATATCTTTACCCTTGATGCTCAAGGGACTCTTTCTTTTTTTTTGATACCCCAATGCCGTATGGTGAGGGATGATTTTCATGTACCAGTTTCTTGTGGAACCGATTAAGTGTATTTTGGGCATAGACAGTTATTTTGACTTGAAAATGAACAGAGGACTGAATTTCTCTGTCTAGTTAAATAACCCAGTAATTTTCCATGATAGCTTACTAATTTTTCTGACAGGTTTCGACCCATCATTAAGAAGGGTACTTGGCACTAGTACCCTCCACGATGAAACTGAAGCATTGAAGCCGGCAAGGAAAATACTAAAAACTACAAGGAAAATTACCCATTCACATTCATTAAATCACATCAATTATCCTCAAAGTGTAGCAGCCATAGACATTATACTCAATTCCATTGTTTCAAGTGACTAAAATAATAGCTATTGCATAAAGAATTTCAATTTCTTCAGATAAGGGGCCATCCATAATCTGTAATAACTGTAAAACCCTAAAATGTATATTATGTATTTTGTGAATCCATAAAATACAGTCTTCAAAATGCCAGCAACACAGTTAACATTAATAAAAATATACAATATTGTAACGGCGGTGCATGACCTCCCTCATGCGTGAATTCAGCTCTCATTCACTTCGGTAGAATTGTATATTTTTGTTAGATGAATGATTAATGGAGTTAAGTTGCGTTGCTAAGTAGAGTATGTGCGTAAGTGTTCAAAATGTGAGTGGTTTGAAGTGAGTGCGCGGGCGTTGCACGCCCAGGTGGATGGTTTTCGGCCATCAGTTAAAAGATTGGAGAGGTGGCACTGACGAAAGTGCGGGAGCGAGGCAGACGAGAAGAGAAGGTGAGGAGACGCTCGAGAGAGACCGTGGTGACCGGTGCATCAGTAAACAGTGGTCGAGGCCAAGGAGCGAGGTCCGCTACACTGAAGCCAAGGTGCATTCAAGGCGGGAGTTCGAGCTCGGACCCAGGCAGTGGCGATATCGTGGCAAATTGCGAGCGAAGCCGCCTCGCAACACGGACGTTACAAGGGAAATCCCCGCTCCAGCCACCCGGAAGGCAAGGGCACGGATCCACTGGAGGAAGGAGGAGACCTGAGTACTCCAGACCTACCGGCGGGAAGTGAAGAGCAGCCCTACAACCTGGCTTGACCATGACGTGACCAACGTCGGCCATTCTCATTCGGGATCATCCTTGCGGTCGCGGGAGCCCCAGCCCTTCCACGCATCACGTCTCCAATCTTCGCAACCTAAGGCGGGAAGTCCCCGCAAGCGAATCCGCACAACCATGTGTTGCCCACCTCCTGGACACTGTGTGCACATCCTTTTTTGGCTCACCTCTTCCCCCCTCCCTCCCAGTGTGTCAACTGGCCGCACTCAAGCCAAAAGTCAGTTATGAGGAAAAACTCTCACCTCTCAAGTCAAATCATTCTGTCATTGATCTATAGTTTGGTCACATTATTTGAAAGGGTAATTTCTTAAGTTAACAGCTGCATTGTTTGTTTTTTTGATTGCTTTTCTCTCATTTGTATTGTTCAGCCAGGTTATGTCTCATTAACCCCACTAACCTATTATTTTATGCTTGAGAGCTGTGCTCACCGACATGAATTCACCAATAGTTGTTTGTTCACGACCCCTCGTGGAGATAATAAAGATTGTGATTTGGAGGTTGTAAATGCGATATTATGTTTCCAAAGAATCTTCCTCCCTAAATCCACCCCCCATCCATACCTCAGGAACCTTGACCCCGAGACACCCATGCTGAATCGCCTTCTTGACCCTCAGCCCTTTCAACCCCCTTTTCCGTCGTTCGCCCATTAATTTGCCCGCTGAGACGTTGCCCTGCCCTGTGATCGAGAGCCCAACTACCACTGAGGGATCGATTCGTTACAATATTGAGTTAGCATACACTATTTTTCTATACAATTATTTATCCTAAACAGGGGCATAAAAAATCCTATAAATAATATTTCCCTGACCTCATCTGCTTAAGTAGCACAATTAGCACTACAACTAGGATAAGGTAAATTTATCATGTATCACTTACTATAGCACTACTATAAGTTAAATATTTAATACTATTTCCAGCACTATAGTTTAGGAATATATTTGAATTCACACTGACGAAAAGAAACACTTTGTGATTACATCATGAATTGCTTCCATGAAATGATGCCAAAAGCCATTTCATTAATTAATGCTATGTATTTAAATTGGACAACACCTATAAAAATAGAAAAGCAACTATGATAAAAGTAGTACTTCGGCCAACCAAGTAACTGTGGTAAAATAGAAACAGGAGCATGTTGCATTAACTGTAGGGTGAGAACATAGCTAAATTATGTGTCACTTAATTTTCAAAACTTAATTATGAAAAAAAATCAATCATTTAATGGAGTATATATAGTATAAAATGGTAAGAGAAGCTCTAAATTTCTGATCTATAAAGCCATGTATGGGAAAAGTAAGAAAAGAAGGAGAGAAGTACTGAAACAAAAATATATATGATAGCCATTTCATTCAAAAAAATTTAAGTACTGAAAACAGAACTTGTATCAACTTCATATCACAACTGAAAACTCACTTCATGCACCAATCTATTATACTCAAACATTAACCTAAAAAAGAAAGTTTTAAAAATTAACACCAGGTATCATGCATTAAACAAATAAATAGAATATCAGTATGTCCCAAGGTTATTTCTGAGAGTTCCAGAAAAGTGACAATGAAACAAGCATATTCGATTAAAGTGACCTATATAAAGTTTGAGGAACAGTGGATAAATTTGCACCCCACAACTTCACAAATATTTTTAACACTTGAGTTTTAACACTTCAGTGACCATGTCTTTATTTATGCAAAATCTTCACCAAAATTTCATAGGTTATCACTTATATCACTCAGTGATTCAATCCGAAGGTTGGTTTTGATAGGTGAGAGTAGAGCACACCCAGTACTAAGCAAATAGCGTGTGAAATTCATACGTTCAGGGTAGGGGGGCCAGTTCCTGTCCCTGGTATCACCTATATACTCTATTTAGAAAATTAAGAATAAGAATTTAATTATTTATATATTTACTAGAAAGAAAATTAGTGTCACCTGTGGGTGACACTGGGCATTAGTGCACTCATTCAATTCGCTCAATGTTCAGAATGGACTTGCTCATGTGGATGCAGTTTAATCAAATTATATGAGTTTCAATGCATTGCATATATTTTTATTCAGCTTGAAAAGGTACAATTAACTTCTTTCATCATAGAAAAATTTATAAAAGGCCTATATTTATATTATAAAGTCAACATGACAAAGTCAAAGATGCATGAAATTTCTTATTTTTGAGATTGAAAGGCATACCAACACTGAATGAGCAATCCTACTTTGCATTTCTTACACATTATGTGGGTGCGCTGGTGACATTCCACATCTTCTCCGGGGACAACTTGGGCAAACATGATCTTAAATATTACCATCTAATCTAATGTCACTAGGAACTCTTCGTGTTACAGGGACCCCGAACATATGTTTTGGCTGGAACTCCATGCTCTCCGCAGTACGTTTATACGATAACTCTATGGAAGTCACAGTAGGAGAGTGTTTTCTTGTTGATTTGTTCTCTCATTAGCAGCCATGCATTATGACAGACCGTGTGTACTCCAAATGCAAACAGGAGAAACCACCATTTTTTTCCTTGCCAGCTAACTTTCATTGATGGATATTTTCATCAAACCTATCAACACCTATATTCTCGCAGTAGTACCTCACAAGAAAGGGGCATTATCCTTGAATTTTAGTACTTTTCCCATTTACTGCACCGATTATGTCAACTTTTTCCAGTGGATAAATACTGTGACAGTTGGAAGCGAAAGTAACAATGCTATTATCATGCCATTTAGAAATTGCTACATCTTTGGTACTGCTAAAAAAGAAGGAACCCCTATTATGCTATCTTAGGTCTTTGGAATCTCCTATTATGCATGTTTGAAGTCGGTTTTCCCAGATGGTGCCTGTTCTACAATTATCATGAAAACTCGGAAAACACAAAAGAGGTAAGCTTGAGAAAAAGTTGTCAAAATAAAAATTATAAGGTGTACGACTTTTTGGCAATTGTGATTCCATTTCAAGGACAACAGATGCACCCAAACATAATTCTTGTTGGTGAGGTAGCTGAGCAGCTTTTGCTCCCTGATATGGTTCAAAATTATTAGATACCCTATGCGGGTAGCTGCGGACCACGAATTATATTCATACCTATGAGGTTTCACATGAATATGCTGTTTGAAGCTATGACGGCCATATAAAGGTAACATGGTTTCATCAATGGAAATATAGCTACAAAAAACGTTTTTATAACTATGCAGGAAACTACAGTAAATCAAATCAAAATAACACAGAAAGAAAAACACGAGCCAAATCCACAAAAATTTGTGTGGATTTGGCTCGTGTTTTTCTTTCTGTGTTATCATGTTTCGCTTCCACTCCATATCGCCTGAATCTTCAAATCAAAATACTTACGCACTTTAGAAAACTTGTCATTAGAAGGCAAATCCCAATTACTACTGGCATGCAAGTATTTTTAAATTTCCAATAAATGGCTCCGCCCATTGACTTGGATACTAAATCAATATCAGTACCTTGTTTAGTCTCCCAAAACATACAGAAATACTTAGGAGTCATGTAACTGGAGAGCAGTAAACATGTAACCAAAGAGGAGTAGAATTGCGATATAAACTTTCACTTCGCTGGGTGTGACGTTCAATTCATGGTTGCTTTGCATAGCTACAAGTTTGACATATCTACAATGAGGGAAAAATTATAATCTAAGAAGGAACGTTCAAAGCACTGAACAAGAGTAAGTTCTAAGTCTTTTGGATTATCCACAGCCTCTTCGTCATCAACTCTAATGCACTGTAGAAAATATATTTCATTTTAGCTCCATTTTGTCGACAGTGAAATATCACGCTTACATATCTACTTGCTGAGGGAAATGCACCAAGATAGTCTGTACCTACATCCTTCAGCATGTCAGTGTCCTCTGAAATGTTTCCTTGTTTTACATTCACTCTCAGGAGTCAACTCTGAAGATGGTTCATATCAGAGTCCACTTCGTCACCGCTTTCCATGTCATTGATTTCACCAATATCTGGTGGAATTGTAGTAACGTCTTCCAGGTATTACCAAGACTAATGGCTAATGCATTAGCAAACTGACACAGAAATTAACACGACATCTGTCTGGGTGTTGCCTGACATCTGTCAAAGAACACCTAAATGTGACGTATAATGCCCAGTGTCACCCGTAGGTGACACAACATATTTGAAGGCTTTTATTTACTATTTAAATATCGTAAATTATTAAAAACGATACATATCAGTATACTTCAGTATGACCTAGTTTAGATAATATGTCTTACATATGCTATTCTCACGTTTTGGAATGCAGAGCACGCTTTCCAAAGTACGATGACTTTTAATTGAGTTTTAAAAATTACCACGATGGACAAACTGGTCTTTTGAGGACTTCTACATCATGTCCAAAGTCTCAAATTTGCCAATAAAATTTGAACCTCTGAAAGATAATCTTGGGTCTACTTTTTATGCGGCCGCAAAGTTGCATCACCTGTAGGTAACCCTAGGAATTGACGGGTTAAACTGGCACAAGAGGGATTCTCACCTAGGTGATTCACAGAGGTCTGAATTTAGTTATGCAAATAAGTAAACATATAAATCAGCATTAACTAGACTCTTTAATTACAGTTGAACCTCTTTAGTCAGGAAGCCTAGGGACCTGACAAGAGCTGGAATATGGAAAATTTCAATGGTGGACAATCCATGAACTGAAAACCATGTATTCACAATGTGCAGCATAATATATGTAGTTGATGGGTTATAGGATGCCGGGCTAAAGAGGTCCAACTGTACTATAGAAGATTATACATGAAGGATATGAGATTATGTATTAGATAGAATCATGCCCATGCTTTTAAGTGAATCCTTATTAATAATACGGGTAATGTTTTTGAGAAAATGAGAAAAAACCATGCTGTTATTTCTCTTTCAATGACAGACAGAGTGTATTGATCGTTAGAAAATGGAAGGGAAACACAAATCATTGAAATTTCCAAGCTATTGTAAAGAAGAAAGGGGATAAAGGCATTAATGATTGTAATAGTTTGGTTGATGGGGCATGGGCTATATAGGGATCGAAGAAATTTATGATTACTCCCATAATTACTTTCAAATGATAAGTAATTTCAAAGAAAACTGGTAGACTAATATGTATGCGTTCTAAAGTAATAAATAACTCAATAAACCAGTCATGCTAAGCCACCAAAGGTATCAAACCAAATGATACATTTTACCCTAAAATGAAAAATACACTGCTACTTTAAAATATTCATCATAAAAACACAAAAATATCGCATAAAGAATATTTTTTCCCAAGCATGCTTGATCACTGAACAGAGCCACTTGCAGACTGTAAAAATAGTAAATATTATATCTTTTTTTACAAATCTTGTCACCACACAACTGCAAAAACAATAAAAATAAAAGGTTTACATTTTCCCTATTTGCCACATACCAGCACTATAATATCTAGATTGATGGTAAAAGAACAAAATGCATCTGGAATATACAATTATGCTAAACAGGATAAGTAAAAATTATAATAACCACAATAATAACTCAAGTTTCATTCAGTTGGTATAAACATTGCAATGCAGGGAACAAATATATTCATTCACTATTACAACAATAGGACAACACAATACTCCAAAGACAATGATTAAAACACTTTAACTGCAAGTGATAAACATTAAAAACTACGCTTCATCAGCCATTATTAATAGCATGACATATTTTGATCACAATGCAAAAAGATCTATAAAATGGAGTTAAAACTCACCGTACTGGTTTGAGGAGCCAGGGTATGTTTGCTCATGACAACTGTGGTCGTCTTGAGATCACCAGGAGGAGGTGACTGTGGATCTACAAGGGCTGATGAAGGTAGGACGGCTGCATTACCCGAATTCTGTTGAGACTGAGCACCAGGCTGCATATTGGCTAAGGATTCAGCAACTCGAACTATTTCCAAGACCTGCAAGTTTTTAACTGGTTTTACATCTCCATTTTCATTAAAATTTTTAAGTTAACTGTTGCAGTTAATTAAGACAGACCACATTTTAAAGAATAATAACACTAATAATTAGTGATGGGGCGTATCCAAAATTTGATCGAATCTGAATCCCAAGTCCCATCTTTTTATCAAATCCAAATCTCGAATCCGAATCATGAATCCTAATCCCAAATCCTAATCCTCCTCAATTTCATTAAATTCAAATATTCCTCTTATATATGCAAATTGTTAAATAATGCTACCTTTCTCGTGAATTCTCTAATTAAATCCAATTGAAGCTGAATCTTATTTCTTAAAGTAAAAAATAAGTGAATAATGGTCATATAGTCCCCACTCAGTGACATTAAGGACATGTTCGAGGGCAAATATAAAGAAAGGGTGATTTAAAAAGTAAATAAAAGTTTAATTTTTATTAAATAAATTTGAAAATTCAATGAAAACAGATTACAAGTTTTTGTTTACAAAATGTGGCATTTTCACTGTCAGGATCTAATGGATTCCTTTTTTCATCAACCAAATTTCCAGCAGTACTGAAGGCTCTTTCTGAAAACACTGTTGCTGGAAGAATGCAGAGGAACTTTTTTGTTAGAATTTTCAAATTGGAGAATTTCAAAAAATTCATACGTGGAGGAGAATTATAACTTTACAATATAAGGGGTGACTCAAAAATAACTAGATTACCGTTATAAAAATTTATTTATCAAGTTTTTTAAAAAAATTCCTTCAGCCACCTTCAAGGTACTCTCTATTAGATGCGATGCACTTGTCAAGTCTTTTTTCCCACTGTTTGAGGCACCTCTGAACTCTTCAACCTTGATATCGTCCTGTTCCTTTTGCGAAGCTGTGTTTATCACTTCCACATCATCAAAACGCTTCCCTGTTAGATTTTTCTTCATTCTTAGAAACAGAAAAAAGTCGCACGGGGCTAGGTCTGGCAAATACGGAGGGTGGGGAACAACAGACCACCCCTGAGAGGCCAAATAATGATTCACTCGTAAGGCTATGTGCAAGGGGGTGATGAAGGAACCATTCACCTGATCGCCAAAGTTCCGGGTGTTTCCTCAACAAATCCTATTGCAAACGTCTTAAAACTTTCAAATAAAATGGCGGGAATTTCATCAATTGTGAAATGACGACCATCATTGATTTTTTGGAGGAATTTTTCAATGTTTTCATCGTTTTGAGATGTTGAATGGTGCCCAGAACGAGCATGGTCTTCAACACTCAAGTCACCATGTTTGAAGCTCCAAAACCACTCGAAAACTTGTGTGTGGCTCATAGCATCCTCCTTGAAAGCCTGTTGAAGCATTTGGTAAGCTTCTGTTACCGATTTTTCAAGTAATAAACAAAATTTGAAACACACAGTTTGTTCCTTTAATTCTGCCATAACGACTTCGCAGGGGGAACACGACAGCAGTAAGAGAAACACAACACTACGATCAAACAGTAACCTACAAACTGTAGCCGTCTGGGCACTTGTTTCGTGAAGCTCTACTAACCACATCTAGAAGGAGAACACTCTACTACGACTACGAATGGCAGAGTGCTCTCAGTCTAGTTATTTTTGGGTCCACCCTCGTATGCTGCTTAAACATTTCCTACCATGATATTTACAATTTAAATGCTAAAAACAAGCAATTACATACTTACTTCTAACGAAAAATTGTTAATGATCGCGATAGTCTCAGCTACAGATACCTCTAGTTTCTAACATTAATCTAATCTTTGCCCACACTGTCAGCTAAATTGCAACATTGAAAATTATCAATATTTTGACCACTGCGCATCGTTTCCTGTCAAAGAGCTTCATTAATGGTAGTTCTCTGCCATTGGTACATAGAAACTGTACGACTGGTATTCAAATCTTTAATCCATTGATTTGATCGAATCTTTTAACCATGGATTCGATCAAATCTCGAATTCATAGATTCGATAGGATTCAACCAAATATTCGAATCCCTGCCCCAACCCTACTAATAATATTTTCCCGCGTGAAGACAAAAAACTGACTGAAAATAAGGTCAGCAATTTTGTTCTCTATCTATGGTAAATATCATAACTGAGTCACTTAACAAACTCATAATTAAAGGAAAAAAAAACTGTTCTACACATCGAGTTGTTATTTATCCCGAAGTCATTTATTTCAAGGTTCAATATTGGGTTGATTTTCTAGATTTTCAGGGAAAATTGAAGGGGGGAATTTTTAAAAAACAGATCAACTTTGACCCAATGTAAATTGTTAATGCACGATAACTAGGACAAATGGCATATGAAAGCAAATGCATGAATGGAGAATCACTATGCATAGTTTCAAAGTCAGAGCAGAAAAATACAACTTTTGACTTTTGGCCTGCTTTTTTCGATTCCAGCCCACTGAGAGGTGAAACTTATGCTTTCTTCATCAATCGTAACTCCTATTGGTACATTGTCTTCACTCCTATCCGTGTTATCAGAGATGTGATTTGTTGAGTTACTTTTTTCTTGTAGTAGAATTTAAAGGTAAATCATAATGATGCTTAAGTTAAATCTCATTGTCGTCTTAATTCACATGTTCACTGCTCTCATTTTTTTTCAGCTACCTTTTTTAAAAATGAAAAGCTACATTACAATTAAAATAACTCATATTTACTATGAATTTCTAAAAAAGTTTATATGAAAATCCATATTGCAATTTCTACACTATTTATTATCAATTCTTCACCAATTTGTTTTTATATAATTTTTAGAAGAAAATTAAAACAAGAAATTTTCAGCACTCATGTTTGCTTTTAATTTAAACACAAATCCAAAAGTTACCCTTAATTCTTTTTTCTGGCTGAATATAAGTGGTAAATTTTTCACCAATAATAAATGAAATGGTACTGTAAATAAATTTACATTTACAGTACCATTTCAGAATTGACAATCCAGAATCAATATAGCATAGGAATTGAGAATTGTAATGGAATAAAAAAAACTGGAATCAACCCATCCTTAATTATTATTAATTAGTTTTTTTATGGAGTTTGCTCATCAGATAATTTCAGCTGTTATCTCAACATATAAGGTAAAATTTTTTTAGGATGCATATGTGTCTAGATTGTAGCTATTTACTTTATCACTTTAACCCATTAACTTATAAGACAGCTCTTTTCTGATATCTCAAAAGAGGTCCTTGCTTAAAAAGATGGCAATTTACTGATCACAAAATTTCTATTTTTTCAAGTCAAAATTCAGCACACAAATAACCATAATATTAATTACTTTGCAAAACATACATATTTCTTTGCCATTTTTATGCAGATTTCTTACCTATGGTACCATACTACTGATTATATGTCTCTTTGGTTTACAAAAGCATTTCACAATTGCTATCTTTGAGTCATTGTGAATCAGTGTGAAAATTATCCTCATCCCTTCTCTATTACTATTGCTCTCCTTGTCTAGGTTTGCTTCTCTAATTCATTAAAGCTGATTGTGAGCATTTTTTGGCCTGGCCAAGCTCTGTAAGCTTGATATGACCTATCCCTGAGAGCACTAAGTTTGCAGCATGGCTAATGCAAACCCAATTTTAATGTCTACATCTGGTATATAACAGACGTAGACCAGATGTAGACATTAAAATAGGGTTTATGCTAGGTATACTGCAAACATTGTTCTCATAGGGATCAGATATACACACATGTCCAAATAGCATCGTCACCTAGAAATTTGTAACTATGCAAATGATAACTTGTAATCTATGTGTACTACTGCATGAAGGCATTGCATTTCTTTCTCATTTCCTGTACACTGCAATTGAAAATTGGAGGATATTATTGTTGAATAAAATTCTGGTCCTTCAAGGATGTAGTTTTGTTTGCAGCCACTCTACATTTAGAGTTTGCTCGTACTTCTACCTGTGGCCAGCAAGATGGGAATAAATTTTACTGAGGATGAATAAGGAAAGTCTCTTTGAAAGTAATAATGATAACAGAAAAAAAAAATGATTTCGGTAATTCTGATCATGCAGCTAATGATGAATTTTCCAGGAAAACACAAGATGATATATTCATATTTCCGTCAAAATTCACTAGCTCAGTCAATATGAACACCTGATGTTCATTTGCAATTAAAAGGTATATGTCCAGGGTCATATTTACCATCTGGCATACCCTGTGGCTGCTGGAAGCCTCGCGAGAGTCAGGAAAGGTCTATATCAAGCAGCCAGGTTGCAAGACTTATAACATTGAGGGCCTCATTCTAGATTCCGCCAGGGGCCTCAGAGGTCATAAATACACCCCTGTATGTATTTAAACTAACGAAAAAATAACTATAGGAAAAGGCTAAGGCTAAATCTTCCTAACTTATTAATTAAAATTTACCTTTTCTGGAGTAGACTTCTCTCTACCTAACGTTCCATCCACTGGTATCACTGGCCCTGATGTTGATGAGGACTGAGGATCTGGAACCACTGACCGCCTAGTCATTTCTTCCTTTTCCCATTCTTCCATTTCTTGCTTCATCTCCTGTTCCTGCCAGAAAGAAGCACCAGTCAAAACTCATAGGCCAATCATCTATAAACTAATCTAGCAAAGGAGGGAAGTAAGGTACATGATGATAAACAAAGCGTCCAATATTCACCGAGGAAAAATGTTGATGTGGAGTACCTAATGAGAGTATATCCAATCCATGTATTCTTTACATTACACATAAAATGCATTCTTCCCAGCTATATTTATTGATTTTTTATGGGTATCATATTACATTACATACTTAAATTCAACATGGTAATCATAAAAGGTTTTGGGTGTTTCCAGATTTAAAACTGAGTACAGCCCAATTTCCCTGATTGATTCATATTGGCACATTACAGAAATATACAGCAGTCAATTATCTCAGAAAAATTTATAGAATTTCATCATACGTGTAGTTTATTTCATATCACCCTAGTTGAAATATATTTTTCCTTTTAATTATTTCTATGAATAATAGTTATGCTGAGTGCCCATCCACATTATGATATCTAGGTGATGCATCTCAGCAGATGGCTGCAGATGACACTATTTCATGGAATACAACAAGACTTTTCCCTAGTTAGATTAGTATTGGCAGTTTAGGGCTATTCTGAAACATTTCTTATATTTTCTAAAAAAAATTATTTGCCATAATAATAATACACTCTTACCTTTTTGATTGTGACAGCATTATCATCATCTTCTCTATCTAGACTGGAGACACTATGGGACACAGACTTAGCTTCTCGTGTTAATCGACCCTCAGATATTAGTCTATCAACCTCTGCTTTGTCATAACCTTAAATAGAGAAAAATCATGATATTTTACTTAATTATATATTTCTTATCATCCCAAAAGAAATTTACACATGAGACATATACATAGATGGGATTAATATTGGGAATTGGGTTAGTGTTGTGGCTTGAGTAAAAGAAGAGCCTCCCATTCCGAGGGCCCGGGTCCAATTTCCGGCAGTCGAACATTTTTCAGTGGCAAACCGGTCCCTACTTGAGTGCCTAGTGGAGGGCATTTCAGGTTCAGTACTCCATCCGTCGGATGGTACATTAAGCCATGGTCGCCTTGGCACCTTTGTTAAGAGAAGGCTAATGCCGATGCCAGGTTTCTCTCCACCCTTCCTCCGTTCCCTGTAAACTCCTACCATTAAACATTAACCCACCTATCCTAAACAGTGCAAATGACCAATGCAAATGACCAGTGCAAAAAGTATTTCAAAAGAAACTAATGAAAACTTAAGAAAGTTACTGAAAAAAAGACTTAAAATGATCTATGCCCATTATTTTAATACAGTAGAAACTCGAAATTACGAAGTCGACGGGACCGGAAAAATCGGCACTTCGTAATATCAAATTTCGTATCAACGAGTATCTTTCCAAAACATCGCGATGAAGCTCTTTTTCGTTTCCTTAAATTAAGATGAACTCTCGCGACGTACTTGCATGATTTACGAAGCTACAATTCATAAAAGTATACTTAAATGTGTGTTCATGCCCACAAGGTGCAAACAGTTTAACGCAACTTATTTGTCGGAGGTTGATTCTTCCGATTTTCGGGATTTCCACCACATCGTTCCATCTTTTCACGGCGGAAATCCCGAAACTCGGAAGAATTAAACTCCCATCTAAGCCCCGCGGAAATTTACATCGCGACAACTAACTTGCCGTTCTTTTTTCCAATGAATGATTAGGCAATGAAGCGTCTTTGCAAAATTTTTTGTGCAGTTTGGAATAAGCCTATGAAGCTTCATAGCGCATTTTTCTATATTATTTCCTAACTGTAGAACTCTTTAACTGAAGCTGAAGCGATGTTTAATCATTAGTAATACTGATTGATGCATACAACAAGGAAGTGTGCGACTTGCGCGATCATTGGCACCTGATATTGAAATTAGAGGAATAAAATTTCGTTAGAAGATGGTCCTTTCTCCGCGTCAGGCATAATATATGTATCTACCTACGTTAAGCTAAGACAGTGAAAATAAGATTCTCTCGCGGATGCTATGCGATGGATACACGTTATGTATTTTGTATAAATAATGCTAAGCCCATTAATTTCCCGAAATAACAATCGTTTTTCTCCCTTGGATTCAGCTTATTTGTGCGTGGTTATTTCCGAGATGATAGAGCTGAAAGAAGAGCTTATAGAAGAGTCAAGCTGTGTACCTCCTTTCAGAAGTAGGGTGTACAAGCCACGCACTTCAACGGTGAAGGTTGATAGTTCCTTTTACACTTCATCGGCTACTAACGATGCTAACATTACAAATCAATAATTTTCGTTTTTCACTCTACTACACGAAAGCTTCAGTTGTGGTTCTATTCAGATTAGGTCTGCCTGCCTGCTCTTCATTTATTATACCTCAGAATTCTTTTAAACATTCGCTATTGAATTGAAATTTGGGATATTTTGCTAATCGTTTTTCCTTTGCTTACGATCAAGCAAGGAGACTAGCGTCCAAGCATTGCAGCTCCAGGTCAGGCCACGCATCAAGCTGGAAGCTGCCTTCTTTCCCTCCTTTCCCCCTCGCTATGGGTGGGGGTTACTCCATTCGCCCGCTCACAAAAACAGCTGCGAGGCCCATGACCTCGTAGTATCCTACGACTGTTGTGAGGGTGATCCACCTGGGATTCAAGGCCAAGGGCTGCGCGCGAAGAATAAACCTCGAATGAATCATCAGCTTTACGCCGAATAGTCGCATCTTATCTTCCTCCTCCCTTACCTCAATTTGCTGCGTCGGCGGAGAGGGAAAACATGACTCTGGCGAGTGGAGCTTTTACCATGAATCAAGATATGCCCGCAAAATAATATTTACGCTGAGTTAGACCCATCGGCGTGCACAGATTCCTTGAGATTGGGGAGGGAACTTCTTAAAGGGCCCAAGAGTTGGTATGGGGGGCCTGCAAAGTCAGCGGGGGGCATCTCATGCTAGCCTAGCGTTGAGGGGGTGAGACGGAGGGGCACTCGAAGGGGCCTGATATCCCGGAGGGCGGGCACGGGGGGCTTGGGTGTGAGGGGGATGGCTCGTGCCCACTCATAGAGCGGGAAGGGGGGACACGGAGGGTGACTTGAAGGGGAAATATAGCCAGTGTGGGAGGGATAGATTAGCCGTAAGTGAGAGAGAAAAAGCACTTTTTCTTAACTTATTTGATTCAACTTCTTGAATCATTTTCACCTTCTCCAACGATATTCCCCTTCTCTTTCTCTTTGGTTGTGATGGTTCCATGTCCATGACCGTTAAAACACTCGGAACTCCTTTCCTACGCCACTACCCACAGATCCTGGCCAATTCGTTTCTTGCTTCCGCACTGACTAGGTACCAACTAACTCCCGCCCCCGATGTCCTCCGGGGGGGTGTCGTCCGATAGCACAAGGAAGAGATGAAAGCGCCTCCATTTGGGCTAGGATGCTGACGAGGCTTTCTGCTCCTTCTCTGACGGCGTGACTTTCGGCATCTCATAAGATGGTTCCACTTATCCTCTTCTTGATTATATCTCTAATAAGGATTAAGCTACAAAACACTCAAAAGTTTCTTTATCGATCTGCAGGAACGCAGCTGATCTCTCTTTTAGGATATTTCTTCGATCGCTATGTTGGAGTGAAAGGGGAGGAGGGTACACCATTTTCCGATACAAATATATATATATGGGTGCTTGAGCGTTTTTTCCCATTGATTATGCATGCGCCCAGAACTAGTCTTCCTTTAGAATTAATTTGCGTTAAACTAAGTGGCCCTATGAACCATGCGAACTCATACTTTCTCTGATTTTCTTTGCTGTTGGAAGAAGGGAAGGGAAATGCGTATGAAGAGCCTTGCTCGATGACTACATCAAAACGCTCAATGAGGACGGTAAATTAAACATGAGTCCTTCGATGATAACTATTGCCAGCCGGAATAATTATGCCGTCGAGCAAGGTTGAGTGTAATCAGTCTGGAATAGTGAGAAAAAAAGCTTCCTTGGGTTATATTCACGACTGAATCTACCGCTCGAACAACATAGCCCCATCTCCGATACATGTCGTAGTTATTGCAAACGCGCAGCAAAAGATTTCTATACCATGAATATTCATCATGGATTTATGTTTGGGAAAACTGGTAACAAAAAAATGCCAGGGATCATGAGAGGAAAATGCTGGTTGTAGCAATTAGTCTCTCGCCGGCGAGTATATCCGTACACGACTACTTAACATTTTTTTACTCGTTGGCAACTCTGTGGACTCGTGGTTACAAAGCCGAACGCATTTTATGTCAGATTGGTTTCATATTTTATGAGCTACGATGCCTACGATTCAAAGTCGTCCTTAAGGTCTGGTTTCACTGTGGCGTCCAGCGACCACGTCCAACCGCTGCGTCTGGATGACGCGGCCGGGTGGTTTCATTCAGGCGTCTACATCCTGTTTTCGAGGCTGGTCGATGTGGGAGAATGCGTATTTAGTTTAATTAAAAATTTATTATCGGTTTGTGTTTCCTGAGAATGAGTTGATTTTACGCTTAAATGGATGGTGACGATTTAGTTTTGTTGGAAGACGAAGAAAAGGACGACCAATGTTGTAAGTAGTTTTACAAAAAAGAGCTGGAAAGGACGCGTAATATAAAATGCGGAGAGAGGAGAGCAGAAAAATCACCGAAATTTGGGACTGCCCGACTAGGCGTCTCCTAGGTGCTCTCGAAAGAGTCGAGACGCAGACGTCGGGCATCAGCCGTCGAACACGACGGCCGAGACGTATCAGTGAAACCGAACCCATTTGATATAGATTGGATGAGTACGGCAGTGACTTCCGGCTGCTGGATGCGGACGCCGCACGCGGCCGCGGGATGCCCCAGCGAAACCACACCTTTACTATTGTAGCATTGAAAAATGATATATCGTTCAGGTAATACATTCAGTGCATAATGTATTCGGCGACGATGATTAATTAGATGTTTAAATCTGACAAGGAGCGCCGGAAAACGTTACTGTGATCCATCACTATTCGTATAAACGAGTAACTTTTACACGCCGGGACCAAGATCCGAGGTTCGTAATTTTAAAACTTCGTTATTTCGTAATATCGCGTACTGTTACATACACTTAGATACCCTTTTGGTCGGGACCGAAGATTTTGCTTCGTAAAATCAAAATTTCGTAATTTCGAAGTTCGTATTTTCGAGTTTCTACTGTAATAGTAATTCATTATTGTGGGATTTCAAATACTGATTTAATCAACCTGCTGCATACCTAGTATTAATAAATCACTACTCACTAAATCACAATCACTACTACCAATGATAATTTTGTAACATCATAGGATTACTTCAAGTGGATACAAAATTTGAAGGATGTAAGTACCTTTGCAAACAATCAAGTGCAGCACATTCCCTGATGTCCGTAATGCATTAACTGCCTCTTGGTGAGATGCACCTAAAAGTGAGTTCCCATTTACTTCCAACAGGCGCATTCCAACCTGTAAATAGATGAAATAAAATGTTTTAAAATGAGTCATTCCAAATGTATGAATTACAATTTTTGAGGAGTTAAGAACAATTTTTTTTCTAAAAATAATACAAACAGCATGCAAGTAATTTCCTAAAAATAATATAAAAACTATTTTTTTATGCATACATCTTGGTGGAAATTTAAGACCAAATAAAAAACACAAGGATATAACCAACATAATGGGTATATTGACCAATCATATTACACTGAAAGAATTTTGACATCTTTACTGACATTTACTGTCAAAAATATATTTTGAAGTTGGTTATATCAATTGATTTTTCGACCGCGACAAATAAAAAGGCCGGATTTTTTTCAAGTTCTGGGAAGCAAGTTCAACTTTGATGCCCACTTGAAGATAAATAAGAAACACCACTTCTCTTTTCTTCGCATAAGATATGGAACATGCATTTATCTTAGACTAAACAAAGTTTAAAATAGATTACTCAGTTAACGATTACGTTACGACAAAGTATGAAATATTTGGTAAATGGACACTTGTGAAGATTAAATTTCATACTGATGGCAAATATGCACTTTTGGACAATGGCTATTATGTGATTACGTACACAAACATGGATATAACGAAGCTTTTATTTGAAAAAAAAAACTACCCTCAACTAAAAGCAAAACTCAATAAAGAAGATAAGAGATTTAGGAATGTGTGTCCTTGAATTATATTGTCATTACTTTTTAAAATAATCCTTCACTGTGATCTCAGTAACCTTGATTTCTCACAACCAATGTGAGTGATAACTACAGAGGGCGGCATTTGAAATGGAAAAACATTTGGTTGCCATGATTCCCAATGCACATATGGCAGTGCTTACGCTTCAAAATTGTGATTTCTGGCGATATCTCTGAACATATCTCACTTCTCCATTCCACCTAATTATAAAAAAAATAGTTTCCTTAAATACAGTAGCTAGTCAACTTAAATAGGTGAAATAATGTAGAGCATTTTGGTTAATATGTTAACTTGATATTCCATATTGATAACTGAAACAATGGAAATTTTTATTACTCAAGGTGCTCCAGTTGTTAACCTGAGAAAATTATGTGAAAGTCCTGCTTTGCTTTTGAAAAAATTTTTTCCGAAACTGAACTTCCAAAATTGGGGGGGGACTATAATCAGGGGGTGACTACATTCGGAGGAATATGTTAATTTATTTAGTTTTTCCACCACAGCACCTAAATAATGGCATTCCTTTCAAGATTAAAGGCCAATAAGTAGAGATCCGTGAAATTCGCGAGACGCGATATCGCGAAATAACACGAAATAACGCGAAATATCGCGAAATTGGAAAATAAAACGAAATTTAGCCTTTTTCGCGAATTTTACGTGAATTAGCGAAAAAATCACATGTAAAGAGTCATAATCCATTAAAGTCTAAGCCTTCATTGTTTAATGCTGATGACGTTCATTCGCTCTATCTCATTACGATTCAAAGGTCAATTGGCTTGTTTTGTCTCGTGCATATCGCATCTGCGTCATATCGCGCACAGTAGTGATGTCTCCGCCGGAATTTGCCGTTAAATTAATCACCGCCTCTCTCTTCGATTCACATTTATCAATCCTGAAATTCTCGGAAATATTTAGAATGATGCACTTTCTCTCCTGAAGAATTAGATATTCTGAATCAATAATGTGCTGAACACGGCCGCGGAAGAGCGGAAATATAAGCTCACGCGCCAGGCACGGGTCAATGCCGAGCAGTAATTCCGGTGACTCACCACGATGCAGTAGACAGCGTAATTGGATAACTTGTTGCAGGAAAACCTTAAGTGTGGGCCTAATGTAACAATTTTGTAGACTTAAACACGGCCGCTGGCTGGAAACGGAAGCACTAGCAGTTGAGGCAAGGGGGGAAGTAACAGAAAAGATAGGAGGACAGGGGGTGCTACTTATTAGCGGTTGATCGTCGGATATTCGGCGCTCCACTGAGCCTCAATGCAAAAAAAATCATTTCGACACACCCCCAGTTCAAGTTTCTTTGTTTCCTATTGTGTTTAGTTATGCGTGCTTCTTTCACTGCCTTTCTCGTTATGTAAAATGCTTAATAAAAGTATAAGCATTCACAAAATGTGTACCAAAAATAATAAAACGCCTAGAAATGCGCAAAAATTGTAGCATTATAATAACACTGCCAAGATTTTCTATAACACCGAAATCACATAGTTTTAAAACGAATTTTAGCAAAAAATAAAACCACTTTCACGGACCTCTACCAATAAGATATTACAAAAAATTACCAACTATAATTTTTTATAGAATAATATAAATATATATTATTCTATAAGTAATATCTAGAAAATTTGTCCCAGAGAAAAATGATTAGTGAAATTAGCATCCACCAGTGCCCTCCAATAATTAAGCTAAGACCTCACCTTAAGTCTTCCATCTCTCTTGGCTGCACCACCTGAGTTGACTTTAGATATGAAAACACCTTCATCTGTTCGGTCCAAAGGATTTCCTTTGTGCCCTCTAAGTCCACCTTTTATATGCATTCCAAGTTTTTCACCAACTTCCCTTGTTATTGTCAGCTCCTATGGCCACATTCAAACAAAAAATATAAATAGTAATACATTATCACCAAGTTTCACAACTTACAAAATTATCAAGTGCCAATATAATTGTATAAATGGAATCACTGATAAGTGGATAAAAAAAACGTACAGCACATTAAGTACTAATACATTGAGTGATATGACTGCTGCCAATGCTACCATGACATTTTATTTTAATTTGCAATGTGGATTTTTAATGACTTCATTCTTACCAAGCCATTTGTCCCATAAGGATCAATACTTACGCAGCAAAATTATTCCATTCACACGGTTGGAAGGAACTCATCAGTTTCCCCCAACTTTTTTTGTGCAAAAAATGATTAACAAGTAATTTTCATTACATAATTTTACAGATGTATCCTATCCAATGTGAATAGCAAAAGACTTTGCTGCTAAATATCCTAGAAATATTACCTGGAAACCTTCTGGAAGAGGATCATGGCATACTGTCAGTGTTATCTGGTCCGCTGGCCTCAGGAGTGCCATCACTGCTTCTTGGTGAGTTGCTTTTGTCACATCCTCTTTGTTTACACTTAAAATTCTATCACCAATTCTAAGTTTTCCTGATGTAGCTGCGATACCTCCAGGTACCACCTATGCAAATGAAGTTAAAATCTCTAATTACTATTCAGGCATTCAGTTTAATAACAACTAATATAAACAATGACATCAATTTGTATTATATCTGAAGAAATGAAAATTTATTCAGCCCAAGATATAGAAAAAGGATGACATTTCACCTCTTTGACAACTATTCAAAGTCAACTCAACCACATAATTTTGCTTTAAATACTTGCAATGGAAGAGTCAGCAGAAAATTCAAATAATATTTTAATTGATTTTATTGGCAAATCAATATCTTTATCAAGTAAAATGCAATTAAAAATTTGAGTACTAAGAAAATGATAATGTGAATAGTAATTGAAATTATACAAAATAATATATCTTAAATTAATAATCATATGTATATGATCCAAAATACGAATCTTCTTTTTTGTAAACAGTAAAATAAAATATGGAAGCAAATAGAGCAAAAAAATGTTTTCATCAATTTTTCAATGCGAATAAACTAGAGATGGGACACATAGCAGATGTTTGTAATTGAAATACTAATTACCACATTTACTTGTGTAAGCTGTGCCCTCATGTATTCTGCGCACCAATATTTTCGGGCAGGCTCGTGAGGAAAAAAATTATTTCCTTAAAAAAATTTTTTTTACCCTAGAGTCTGCATCATTTTGTCATAACATGAATGCACGTTCTTTAATAGAAATGATGTGCCTAAATTACATGTTAATATTGTCACGATCATCATCGTGTCGTGCATTGATGCATGGCCTCTTTTACTGTGCAACTATTTCTCGTAGCATCTCACAGCAATCACAGGTACATACGATCACATCATCCAGCTATAAAAATGAAATCTGTTCAATATAACATCCAGCTGAAATAATTGCAGAAATATATACAATTTCAACCCACAATTATTACGGAAACCCATTGGCACATCAACAAATAAAAGTAGAATGCCATCCGTAGTTGATATCGGTGGCCTCGTCTGCTCTCTGAGCAGTAGTTGTGGACTGGGACGATTTAACAACACCGGAAAGTCTTCGGAACACACGGAAAAACTAAGCTCAGTGTAATAACAATTATAATTCTTATAAAACTAAAGAAAAACACTTTTGCGAAAATAGGATCATAAATAACTAATGATTATTCATATCATGACTTATCATTTTTAGTTTTCATCACTGCTAGATTCAGATACACCATATTTCCTGCATGCAGCTCAATTTCCTATTTTTTCGGCATCGCTTACAATATGCAGTTTTGTACTCATAGGAAACAATCGCAATTTGAAATCAGAATTCATTTTTAGGGTGATAATTGCAAATTATTTTAAAATGGTAAATGATGGAATCGAACTCGTTTCCTATTCTTACACACGGAGCAGAAAGCACCAATAGTATGAGGGTATAATCTCTGAGCATATGACTCTTGCCAATGTGAAATTAATTCTGATGTGTATTTGTTATGTAGCTTTAATGCGTACGCAAAAGGAGCTTTCTATTGTGTTAAAATGTTGCTACAGTGCGTGATACCGAAACAAACTCAGCTTACGATTTTGAAAAGACAAAGACGCCGCCCCCCTTGCGGCAGCTTACAGGATACAATGTTGATTTAGTTACATATCAGTGCTACAATGTGTTGTCCTACGTACAATCTATACACGAAAAATCTATTGTTTTGTCAAGTGGTGTTTCTGATCTAGTGTTTCTTCAAGTACCGTTGTACTTTGTTAAATGCAGATTTTTATTACTATAACTTAAAATTTCAAAATACTTTACAATGTACAATTTACTACTAGACCATTATTACCGTGAAACTTAGGAGAAAAAACAACAGGAATTTGAGGAAAAATGGTGCATGGCTAGCACGAAAATCTGGTGGATTTGTGTAAGCCACGCACCCCCATTTTTTCACTGGCGTTTTGGGAAAAAAGGTGCACAGCTTACACAAGTAAATATGGTATAACTTAAATATTCAAACACCTTGACTTTTGAATACTATAATTGCAATTAATACATTGTTATTCTAATAATCTAATTGCTGATTGTTGGAATAAAAAAGCAACAACTTGATTACATTAAAGAGATTAATTCAGGTTTCAAAAATTTCAAATGGTATACATAAAGGTAACTTATTACTAGAGGTTTTTTTGACGAAATCATGAAATTCCAGAAAGAAGTTCAAAAACACCAAAGTCATTTTTAGATGCATTACCGCTTATTAAGTTGAATGATTAGTATTTCATTCTTGTGAAATCCATACTATTACGTGAAATCATTAATAATTAGCAAAATTATCATGTTTTGAGTAATATTACCCGGTAATCCAAATTTCACGTCAATACTTTTGAGTATTCGTTTTTTTTCGGATACTTTTATTCGAAAGAATCCGAAAAAATAAAAAAATCTAAAAAAAAATAATCTCCTAGCAATATATAATTTTGTAATCGTGCCTTCTTCACCTGGTTTCCAACGTGTCGCATATTTGTTTATTTAGCTGCAATCTTTGTGACAGTAAAAGTGAGACAAGTGCTTAGAATTGGCTATGGGAAAGGCTAAGACAAAAAGCTCTACCTCCTCCGAAAAGGTAGACAAAAATTCATGTATGCAGAGTTCGTTGAAATAGCAACAGAAATTAAAGTTCTGCCATCAACTGAAGTTTTTTCTGCACAAGTATGCAACGTTCGGAATTTCCGCCTACATTCCAAGTTCGTTTTCCAAAAATATATAATTTAAATATCTTGGCATGGTCAAGTGTTATGACGTTAACAGATTTGCATTACAAATTTTAAAATGAAGATGAAGGTGTTTGTTGCGTGCCTCCAATGTTGCACACTTATGGAGAAAACCTGGTTTTGTAAATTGACTAGAAAAACTTAAACGAATATAAGTAAATATTTGAAACTTAAAGGACCTCATGGCAAAAGTACAATTCATATTCTATCAAAATTTCCTTTCATTTGTGCTTTTCATATTGTTATGACAATCTCCAAAGTGTGGCTGGCCTCTGCGACTCTAAAAAATGTGCTATTTTTCATCCTCACTGTAAAAACATCCCTCAAAAGTAATTATTAAAGAATGTCTGGTACCTGCATTAAAGGAAAGGCTAAATTATGGACACACGGATATGCTCTCTATGAATTTCGTATCTTCCTTTTTTGGGATATAGCCTCAAAGTCGAGTCTATATATACAATTTTTGCACGAATAGTATACACAAAACGTGCTGTTTGATCATATAGTCATTATTAATTATTGAGGACACATCAACGCAAGGTATCATACGTATCATTTGGGAGGTTAAATAATTGAAAATGAAACTTTTTACAATAAATTAATGCCAGCAATGAACTAACCAGATGGAGAGCGTATTGGTCCCCTGGACGTTATGCAACCCGCGCATACGTCTTCAGCAAAACCTGAGAAGGCCTAACCTGTTCAGCAAGTTTTCCTCGTTACCATGTTCAGGATTTCGATTCCCTATATAAACGTACTAACGAGAGACCACTGTATTTGGGTGCACCTCCAGGTTTAGAGTTTCCTGAGCAAATGTTTTCAGAAACTAGTGCTGTGGCCCTGATAGAAGAACCCTCTTAACTGCTGAGCATGTTCATTCAAATTTAACAGAACAAAGTATTTACCGGAAATCCAGATTTGTAAATACTTTTTAATTTTTATCATATAGAGATCCAACACTAGCCCGTAATAGTAATAAGAGAAATAACGCATTCTCAGTAATTAGTAACATTATGTCTGAAAAAAGGACATTGGTAAAGCCAGAGAATATGGAGACACTAATGGAACTCTATTTTTGTGAATAAGTCAATTTTACTTATTGGCAAAAATGTGGTTAACAACCAATAATTTATTTTCCTATCTATTGTTGTATTACTCAAACAAGCCTTGATGACCTTTTTCTTTAATATTACATAAAAATTTGCATAAATATCACTTAATGTGAAGTTTTATTGTGTTCTAAAATATTTCCGAATAAACATTTTTTCACCGAAATTTCATTTATTTACCGCTTTTTGTGAGGAAATCCACTATTTTATTCACCAAAATTCAAGAATTTATTCACCGTTTTTCACCAGCTCTACTTATTACCAATTTTTAACTGTTACATAACATGTTGATAAGTGAGCAGAAAGTGTAATACACCTGCAAGTCCTGTACAGTTTTTGAATTAACCAAAAACTTGTGTCAAAGTTAAGGTAAATTGAAAATGAGTGGAAAAGATTAAACTTGGCAATATTATCCTAAGATCTGACAAAATACACTGTGATATTACTATTAAGAGGTAAACAATTTGCATATTATTGACACACAATTCGGTGAGGGTCTACTGTTGGTAAAGTACACAGAGAGCTTTGAGTTTTAGAAGCTATCTCTCCTGAAAGAGAATACCTATTATAATGCAGATAGTGTAATGGTACGACCATTACACAATGCTCCCTGGCCCGACCGCATTCCTCCCCCCCCCCCCTTCACACCCTCACCCCACCCCCTCTAGACTCGACCCGTGGAGGAGGGTGAGACTGAGTGAAAGCGGGAGTGAATGAGTCACCAAAATCAAGTGAGGTGATATGGGCCTGTGGCCACGGTGGCCTATAACCCCAGTGCAACCCCCACCCACCTCGAGAACCCTCCCCCACCCCATCGTCATCCCCGGGGATATAAAAGCCGGCAGCAGCAACGCCCGAGGGGAGATTACCAAAAAGTGAGCCACGGGCGAAGTTGTGCCCGTCGCCAGGGTGGACGAGTTGAGGAGATTCCCAAAAGTGAGCCACGGGCGAGGCTTGCGCCGTCACCGGGCCAGACAGGGTGAGGAGAGTGTTCGCGGACGACCGGAGAGCTCCAGGACGTGGTCGGCGCCGTGAGGCCAATGGTGGTGTGTGTTGATGAATGAGAAGGTGTGTGCGTCGTCTTCTTCCGCGGGTCGGGAGGCGAGGCTCCCTATCACCCCGATCCCCACCACATTCCTTCCATACCCTTCATACGTTTCGCCCCGGCGGTAAAGCCAGGGAGCGCGTAAAAGAAAGGGAATTGCACAGGGTCGGGAACCCCTTCGCGAAGGATTCGCGAAGATTTTTTTTTATTTTTTGTACATGTTTCTTTCGGCCCAAAAAGAGGTTTCATCCGGGCGGGCCGTTGAACCATTACATCTGGCGCCCGAACCCGGGACCCGATTGTTGTTTATTGTCGTTAATTTTTCACGTTTGTGAGTGGCATTTAGTCACGGGAAACGCATGATTGAGGGTTAAGACGGAAGGAAGTTTTATTTCGCATTATTTGGGAATTTGGACTGGCAGTAAAATGAGTAATAGAAAGAAGGAAACGAAGTATATGGAGGGACGGAGGATCGATGAGACGGAGGTTTCGGACAATAGTGGGGACGGTGAGGCGAGTGAGGTAGGAGTAGTCGGGGATGAATCGGCCGCTTGGTCGACTACTAGTTTCAAGTCCTTACCGGCCTCACCGGATTCGAACGATCTTATGTCAGAATTCAAAAGATACTTATTTTCTGAGAAGGAGGAGAGGCGAAGGGAGGAAGAAGCGAAGGAGGAAAAGAGACAGAGGGAGAAGGAGAAGAGGCGAAGGGAGGAAGAGGCGAAGGAAGAAAGAAGAGATCGACAGTTCAGGGAAATGTTGCAAATGATGAACGGTAAGATAGAAAACGCGAAAACAGAAATTAAAGGGGAAGTAGAGAGTATTCGCGAGAATTTGACGCAAACCATTGAGGTAAAGGAACAGGAAGCCATAACGAGGGAGACGGGTTTAAAGGCTCAGATAAGTCAAATATCCGATGAATTTATCGCAGAGAAGGTAGAGGCGGCCCGACGCGAAGAAAATTTAGCTCAAAGGTTGAACAGGCTAAGTGACAGGGTGGGGCGCACGGAGCATATAGGCAGCAGCCAGGTTATAACCACCGCGGTTGCTCCGCCCAATATCGGCCTAATCAAACCAATATTTAGAGGTAGAGCAGATCAAAACCCCCAAATATTCGTGAGTGAAGCAGAGGAGTATTTGAAACTGCTCGCTATCCCACTTGTTAAATGGCCATATCTTTTTCTAAGTATGATGGAGGGAAATGCTCGTTTGTGGAGAAATGCCTTATTTCCAGTGCCTGGAACGTACGAAGAACTTAAACAAAAGTTTTTGCAGAGATATTGGGGTGAGAATGCGCGGTATGAATATCGAGCTAAAGTAATGACGGGGTACTATTCGCGTGCGAGGGACGGCAAAATGAGTGAACATGCGATGAAAAAGATTGCGTCAGCTAGATCTTGTGAGCCCCCGATTTGTGATGAGGAACTTAAATTCTTTCTCACACGCCAATTCCCTCCGTGGGTGCGAAACCTTTTAAGAAGCGCGGAGCCGATGGACTTGGAGAAACTAGTCATTCTGTTAGAATATTACGACGAAAGCGTAGAGGAGGGGCAGAATGCTAGGCCGCCGCCAAGGGAAAGGCCACCATGTGTAAACGCAATGCAATGGTCAGGAGGGGCAAACACCAGTCGAAGAGAGTGGCAGAGAAACAGTCGATGGAGAGGGACAAACAGGTCGGAAGCGAATAACGTGAGGGATACCATAAGGGAGCAAGTAAATGATTCACAATCCCCAGGCGCGAGGGAGGAAACGATTACTGACCCCCAGGTTAGGAGCCGAGTACAAAGCACGGAACGGGAAAACTAGAAGGGTCCGAGTCGAATAGTCTCGCCGGCGCGGATCCCGAAGTGAAAGAGACAGTGGAGATAGTGGCTACCGTCATTTTAGAAGGGAATCCATTAGATGACCTTATGGCGGAAGAAGGGGCAGCTCTCCCGCGGAGGGAATGCCCCCAAATCAAAGTCAACTGTATGGGAGAGACGGCGTTAGCATTGATTGACACCGGGAGCGAGGTTTCCGCAATTGAGGAAGAATTCTTTAAGAAGCTTCTAGAAAGAAATCCGAAAATACCGGTATTGCCGTTAAACAAAAGTTTTTTGATATGTGCAAACAGAGGGAAATCTAACCCGATTACCAAACAAATTTTTATTCCCATAGCTACCGGCGGAAGAGAAAGCGAAGCAGTATGCCTAGTGGTTAAAGGCTTAATTACTAAATTAATTTTGGGGACAGACTGGCTGGCTGAAAATAAAGTGGTCATAGATTTTAAAAATAATGAGGTAAAGTTGGGAATAGATAAGCCACATAAATGGGAGGAGTCATCTGAAATATCAGGAAGTCAAAGACCGTGCAAACCAAACAGAGGTAATAACGAAGAAGGCACTTACACTAGGGATTCAGTTTCCGAAGAGAATCAGTTAACACCCGTTGAGGAAAGCGAACTGCGTATGTTATTAACTGAACAAAAGGCTGCTTTCTCACAGACACCAGGGTTGGCAAAGAATTTTGTACACCGCATTAAATTGAGTGACGAAACGCCATTCGCGCAAAAATCGTACCCAATTCCACATGCGTTTGCCGATAAAGTCAAAGAGCAGATAGACACGATGGTAAAAGGGGGCATAATAGTCCGAGCACCCAGTCCCTTTGTGAATCCACTGGTAGTAGTTAAGAAGAAGGACGGCCGCGTGCGCTTATGTGTGGACGCGAGGAAACTAAATAGCGTCACCATTCCCGAAAGAGACGAGCCTCCAAGGATAGAAGACCTTTTTGCGAAGTTTGGTGGTATGAGATATTTTTCCACAACCGATTTTACATCAGCCTATTGGCAGATGTCGTTACACCCTGAGGACCGGAAATATACCGCGTTTCAATATGACTCAAGAACGTACGTGTTCCAAAGAGTCCCGTATGGATTGAAAAATAGCGGCGCAGCTATGATAAGGTGTTTAAACGAAGCACTAGGGGAGGAAGTAAAACCGTTCACTACAGTGTACGTTGACGATCTATTGATCGCGTCCCCTACGTTCAAAGACCATATAAAACATTTAAAAATTGTTTTACGAAAGGTTATTGAGGCGGGGTTAACTCTCAATAAAGATAAATCACAATTTTGCCGAACGCAGGTCCCATTTTTAGGGCACATTTTAACACCTGAGGGTATCAAAGCTGATCCGGGGAAAGTAGAAGTAATATTAGAAACAAAGCCCCCACGGGGTATCCGGCAATTGCGTGGGTTCTTAGGGGTGTGTAATTATTATTCGAGGTTTTGTGAAGGGTATTCACATTTGACTATTCCGCTCTTAAATCTACTCAGAAAGGGCGAAAAATGGATTTGGACGGCGGAGCACCAACGTAGTTTCGAGGAGATAAAGAAGGCCTTCGTAAAGGCAGTTATGCTCAAACATCCTAACTTTAGTCAACAGATGTTTTTGCAAACGGACAGCTCCGATTATGGGTTGGGGGCCGTGCTTTTCCAACATGATCATCAGGGCCGTGAAGCGGTAATTGCTTTCATTGGACGAACGCTTAAGGGACCTGAGATTTTCTATACGACCACTGAAAAGGAGGCTCTAGCAATCGTTTGGTCTCTGCAGAAACTAAGAACGTTAGTCATCGGGCAGGATCTTATCGTCCTGTCGGATCATAAAGCTCTCACATTCTTAACCAAATGTAAATTAAATAACGGCCGATTAACTCGATGGATACTTGCCCTCCAAGAATTTAATTTTCGAGTCGAACACCGACCTGGTAGGAAAAATTTAGTTCCCGACTGGTTAAGCCGGCAGGCCATTGGCAACGGGGAATCCGAGGATATAAGAAAAGGGAACTTCCTAACGGCAGTGATTGAGTTAGATGTCAGAGAATTTCCAGTTCAAGAGATAAGGAGGATTGGTGATTTACAGGAGCAAGATCCCGCATTAGGAAAGATTATAAAGCATTTGAGGGGTGAGTTGCACCCGAATGACCCGTATTTTAAGAGAGCTACAAACCTCGCGACGACGTGCGAATTATTTGAAGGCACGTTAATAAAGAAAATAGGAACAGCCCGGGGAGGAAAGGAATTCAAATTATGGGTCCCAGAAGGAGTTACGGATGCCCTTATCCATTATGCGCACACCCAATACGGGCATTGCGGTGCAAGAAAAGTGGAAAATTGGCTCGCGGAAAAATATTATTGGACTAATATGGGCCGCGAAGTACGAGCAAAAATACGTAGATGCGACCTTTGTCAAAAAACAAAATACCCTAATCGTAGCTATGAAGGGCCTCTTGAAAACATAATTCCTCTAGCTCCTAGGGAGTTGGCCGCAATAGATTTATATGGACCCCTCCCCAAGGCAAAATTCAAAAATTGTTATATCTTTGTCGTGTTAGACGTATTTTCTAAATTCGTACAAATTTATCCAATCAACAAGCCGACAACGCGAAACTGTTTACGCGTCTTAAAAAATAAATATTTTCCCCTCTGTGGTAAACCACAAAGCATACTCTCCGACCACGGTACTCAATTCACAAGTAATGAGTGGAAAACCGAACTACAGGGACTTGGAGTACGCCTAATTTATTCGTCTATTAGAAGACCTCAAACCAACCCTAGTGAAAGAGTTATGAGGGAATTGTCTAGAGTTTTTCGGGCATATTGCTCTAGTGAGCACACCAAATGGCCAGAAATGATACCACACATTAATAGTTGGTTTAACGAAGTGACTCATGAGAGCACAAGAATGACGCCGACGGAACTCCACTTTGGTCGGAAACCCAGGCGCGAAGATGAGATTGTTAAACTGCCAACGCGGCAACGAGAATCGGATGAAGAAATTCAGCGGCAAGCGAGAGTTCATCTAGAATTAGCAGGTCGAAAAAGAAAAGGACAGCAAAGGGCCAAGGGACATCAATTCAGGGTGGGAGAAAAAGTCCTCCTGAAAACCCCTCGGTCATCCGATTCAAAACAAAAATTATTTCACAAATTTTTTCATTTATATACGGGCCCTTTTCGCATTTCTCGCCAGGCGGGGCCAAACTCGTGTCACCTGTCTGATCGGGATGGAAAAGAAGTCGGAATTTATAATTACGGGAATTTAAAAGTATATCACGAACCTATGTAATGTAAAGAGGTTTTTTTTTTGTTTTCAAAAAGTTAGATTTCGTTTTGTTTACGTGCGAGTCGCCGTAACGTTTGGGTTTGTTTTCTTTGTTTGTTAGTAAACTGCGGATCCTTCTCTTCTTGAAGAGCGGCATCCACAGTTTAGGGAGGGGCAATGTAATGGTACGACCATTACACAATGCTCCCTGGCCCGACCGCATTCCCCCCCCCCCCCCCTTCACACCCTCACCCCACCCCCTCTAGACTCGACCCGTGGAGGAGGGTGAGACTGAGTGAAAGCGGGAGTGAATGAGTCACCAAAATCAAGTGAGGTGATATGGGCCTGTGGCCACGGTGGCCTATAACCCCAGTGCAACCCCCACCCACCTCGAGAACCCTCCCCCACCCCATCGTCATCCCCGGGGATATAAAAGCCGGCAGCAGCAACGCCCGAGGGGAGATTACCAAAAAGTGAGCCACGGGCGAAGTTGTGCCCGTCGCCAGGGTGGACGAGTTGAGGAGATTCCCAAAAGTGAGCCACGGGCGAGGCTTGCGCCGTCACCGGGCCAGACAGGGTGAGGAGAGTGTTCGCGGACGACCGGAGAGCTCCAGGACGTGGTCGGCGCCGTGAGGCCAATGGTGGTGTGTGTTGATGAATGAGAAGGTGTGTGCGTCGTCTTCTTCCGCGGGTCGGGAGGCGAGGCTCCCTATCACCCCGATCCCCACCACATTCCTTCCATACCCTTCATACGTTTCGCCCCGGCGGTAAAGCCAGGGAGCGCGTAAAAGAAAGGGAATTGCACAGGGTCGGGAACCCCTTCGCGAAGGATTCGCGAAGATTTTTTTTTATTTTTTGTACATGTTTCTTTCGGCCCAAAAAGAGGTTTCATCCGGGCGGGCCGTTGAACCATTACAATAGGTAACACCACTTATTAGTATTTCTCTACTTTTTCATACTCTTCATGCTGGCAATCTTATGACCGCAATGGTCCCACTAAATATTCAGTCATGTCACCAGTTTCGTAGTAGGGTTTTGCAAATGTCATTACATCTTAAGTTGATTTTGAAATAAATAAAAATTTTTATCTTCAAATTGTCTGGCTTTAGATTAAATTTCAATTTTAGATGACAACAGCTAACAGAATAACAAGCATACAATGTGGGTAAGTGGATTTTAAGGCCTGAATACCCTTTTTTTCCAAATAAAAGTTAACTGAAAGTTTATCTAAAGTGACAAAAATGTTTGATTTACATACATAAATGAACACTCTTTAAGATACATTTTACAAGATGCATTAAATTTGGTTTCTTATTTTGAAAGTTATAGCTTCTCAAATTCATGGGTCTCGACATATTCTCCATGGAAAATAGCTCACACTAAGAAAGCAGAGAAGAGGCATGAGCTCTCAGTAACTCTTTTATAAAATTCATTAGCTATCAACAAAAGTACAATTTGGAATAAGAAAAACATTGTATAGCCTCTTATAAATTAATGATGAATATGTAACAGAGTAGAAGGGAAGTTTGTGCAGAGCGGCAACAGTTGGCAATGTTTAAGAACTTTCTTCGATTTAGAATCATTCCATTCCATCATCTGGAATGCCATTCATTGAAACTATTGCCTTTCTACAATGAAATGCATGGTTAAACCAATGTACAGACGTGTAACTACTCCCTCTCCTTGCTGTGCATATTATGTTGTACATCAACAGCTCAATACAGCACTGTATGGGTTCCAAATAATATATGGTGCAATATTTGCAGTAATCAAACGTTATCTTTTGGCATAATTATTTGGGATCTCAAATATTGAATACTTTTTAGCATTCAAGGTATTTGAATATTTGTTGGTAGTATTCGCACATTTCTAGAATAAATCTTTTAATCAACATTTCCAAATGAAAAGTCCAAGCAAATACCAGCTCATTATATTCTATCCAAATTAGTAGTCTAACACACTTTACAGAGCCTAGAACAAAATCGTACATCTAACTCTTATATAGGAGTATGATTAGTAGAATAGAATTTAAATAATACTGCATAATTGAAACATATTTTAAAAGGTTTTAGATGGTAAAATACAGAATCATTACGTATAAAGCTCATGGAGTGATCTTCACACAATGGGGGCGTTTACTCGAACCGAAATCGCAATTTTGTACATGAAATGGTTAGATAGAAACGAAAAATGAATTTTAGGGAAAAAATTAATCTTCTAACCCAAGTCATTCACTCATAAATCAAAAATTAAAATAAGCAAAAGGTGATGCCTACCGAAGAAGTTACTTTGATACCATTCGCGTCATTTTCCTCCCATCCTTATATGCTTTTAGGGGAAGGGAAGGGAGTGGAGGGGGGTTCTCGGAAGGTCTGCTCGCACAGATCCAGTCGCAACAGCTTCCATTGGCAGAGTCAGCTGTCTCTCCCCAATTGCGATAAGGCGGAGTAGCTTCGCGAGCTCAATTGTGATTGGACAAAGTTGAATACGTCAGAGGTTGAACCATGCCCACTTTTCCAAAAGGGTTGAAAAAATCAGTTTTTCTCCGCTTATAACTTGAGAAATAACGGGTCAAAAAATAGAAAAATAGGGTTCTTTTCATTTTACAAACTCTATCAGATTCGGCAATAAAAAAATATGGTAAACGACCCCATTTGCAATGGTCAGTGTATTTCCATAAATTTGGAAAATTAAAAAAAAAGGTTTAGTAGTTACTAAATCAAGAATTACATTGCTTCCTCTGGCAGAGTTTTTCCAGCCATTATTATGACATAATCTGTTTACTGACTTAAAGCTATGTGCAAACAATCATTCTTACATGTGAGATGAAAATTCCTGGTTCCTTGACCCCAAAAGGAGTGCAAGAATGGTCAGTTCCGCCAATTATACTGAATCCTAAGGATCCACCACTCTTAGGGAGGACAACATCCTGAGAAAATAAATGGCAGTACATGTAGTCATTAGAGAAAATGATACACAATCACAAGAATTTCACAGCAAAGGTATGCATCACTTTAGAAGTAATTAATAGGAATCTTGACACCTCAGTTAACCCACCCAGGCTTGTAAAGAAAGTGGTATGGATCTATCAAGCAATACTTCATAAGGTTGGCACATGGTGCTCTAAATTTAGGATGTAATTTCTGGGAGTCAAAACTGACATAATTAAAATAAGATTCAAAAGTAATTTCAGTCCTCATACAAAGACTTTTAACATGCTCCCACAATTACAGAGATTCAATGTCTCCACCGCAACAAGGTACATACACAGCCAAAGGTTGATACTCTACTGAAATCACTACCGTATTTTTGAACTTTTTAGACTAAATAATAAAGCAATTCAGCAAATTTTCATAAATTGACCCAAACAAAATTTATTTAAAGAAGTGAAAATATATCAAATAGCAAATAAGTTCTACCATGACAAGACTAATGAAAAATTACAACCACCCTATCAATTATCAAAAGGACAGGAATATTAAGAAACTTGAAACAATATCTTACACCCTTTATGTTCAAAGCACAATTACCAGAATACCTACAATTCACAAACTAGATCTTAATCCATTACTTGGCAATGTAATTCATTCAACCAGATTGATAGTAAATTAATGAAAAATTTTATACAGGAAAACTCCATTGTATCAAGTGCATCAGAAATATAGGTGCCATATAGTGACAGACAACTGAAAAGAGAATGAACTACAAATTCTCAAATTTAAAAGTAATTAATGAATCAAAATTACCAGCACCTTTCAAACAAGAATGCAGTAATATTAAATCCTCAATGAAGGAAAGTCATACAAGTTTTGCAAAAATTAATTTTAAGTGCAAAGACAAAGAAAAGCATCAATGAACATTACCACTGATTAATAAAATGTATCACTTCTAAAAATCACTCAATAGAGAATATATTGGAACAGAAGGAAAAGAATGAAAATAATAATCTTCTGACTAAACAAAGAGTGAATGAAGTATTAAAACAAACTAAAAACAACCAGATAAATCTGACATACATGGCTCACCTCATTACGAAAAATCCCTTTCCTGAGAAATAAAAAATACTACTTTCACCAGCACAAAAACTAAGCTGTGTTTGGCCAGACACGGGTTAGAGGATATGAGGTGGTAAGAAATGGGAGGGCCGTAAGCACCGGAGTCCCCACATGCATGCTTACAAGCAGATCAGTTTAAATAAAATACAAGAAAACTTACACAAGAACAGAATTAAAAAACAGACTGACACACATTAACAGTTTCAATATAAACAAGAAAATTTAACAACCATAATTATTACCTTGAGTGTTATTTGTCTAACAGTGGAAACATGGTTTTCTTTACTTTTCTATTTATGAAAACTATGAACAAACATATTTACTCCTGAATACCTCATTTCTCATTAAGTGCTTTACATCAAGTTTGAGCACAGTAACAATTACATCAATAACCAATTATAGACAGAATACATACAAGACATACACTAATCAGTGTAGTCCATAATTTTATACTCTACAAAACAATAAGATCAGTAAAAATCAAACAGTAAGAAAAATGGACATGACAAGGATAGGTACCTACAAATTGATTTGAAAAATTATGCGGAGATAAATCCCATGAGAAACTATAAAGAATAGAAAGATAAAATAATGGAATGTAATGTATTAAAGAATTCAGACCACAGCAATATTGAATACTAGAGATATCTGGATTGCAAGTTTAAGAGACTATGAAACGGCAACTTCTCCTTGGATATGAAGTGTAAAAGTAATTTCATGATGGGAAATGAAAATAAAATTCAATGATTACAATATAGTTAAACAGGAATTCATACTCTCATTTATGTTTATGGGCTACCCACTAATTACAGATTAACAAGTAAAATAAATTATTAAACTAATCTGAAAAAATTCCCCAGTCCCATATTTAGCTAAATGAAAATCATGCATGTAACACATGATCTTGTAGGAATCAACCAAGAAGCTTAGGGCATTGAAATTTTTGTGATTAAGCACACACATTCTTTTACAAAAAGCTGATGATATGCAAAATAGACTGCTCTTTACAGAAATATTAATTATAATCTGAGCCAATGAGTTCTTCATATATTTCTTCCATGAAAATGTTAATTGTTTATTCAAAATATAATTGCAGAATGATATGAAAAAAGTGATCGTGCTCTACACTGTTCTAGATACTGTCTTTTACAGCTGCCAAATTACAGTCATCAACTGCTTTGAATTATGAGGGTAAAATTCACAAAGTTAGGTACTTTGTGGCTGGGTAAAATACGCTAAAGAAACCCTGGCAAAAATGAAGGGTAGGTGAAGGGTAGGAAAACGACATGATGGGCGGTAGGCGGAAGGTAGCGGTACCCATGCCTTACCCTCGAGTGGTGGTAGAGGAAGGGTAGTTTAGAACATTTTGAGGGTAAAGGAAGGGTAGAGGAGATGTAGGGGGTGGGTAGTGGAAGGGTAGCATGCACGCCCGTGGTGGGTATGGGAAGGGTAGCACGTGCGCCCATGGTCGCTATGGGAAGGGTAGAGGAGGGTAGCACGCGTGCCCGTGGTGGGTATGGGAAGGGTAGGGGAAGGGAATGAGACAAGAAAGCATACAAATTGTGGTGGAAAGAACCATTCACAAAACGTAAGCATTCACGAGCGGGACACAAAAATGTTGACTAGATCATGGAATTGTACGGAGGAGCTGTACTCATTTAGCCATACAAACTGGCTATTAAAAAAATCACTAGCAATAATGCAACTACAACTAAAAATTGGGAATAAAACATAAGCTGAAGAGGAGCAATACTTAAAGATCAGTGATTACTATGATATGGGAGTATGATACTGATAACCTAATCCTGTGTGTCCTAATCATCTATAGAGATTCAACCTATCGACCATGTACCGATGTGAAGATTCATTAACGCTTTTCCCTTTTGGGAGACCTTTGTTGGAGAGCCTTATATACAGCTGCTGGCTGGCATTGATTCATTCGTGAGAACTAAATTACTTAAATATTGATACTGCCATATTTTGCGCCCTTAAAGCATTTCCTCAATGACCATTTTGTGGATAAAAATAATATTGACTGTTATGAATATACATAACTAATATTATTTATTCCAGGGGAGATAAATAAGAGTTTCGTCAATAACGTGCTAATCATATAAGGACAATTAAGAATTTCTTGACAGTCCGTGCGCTGCATTGCTCTTTTGTTACTCTCTGGCTTATGTTTGACCGGTTTAACCTTGGGTCCAAGAGACAACAGCAATTTGAAGTCCTTGGAAATGCAACAATTGACAAAACTACCATGTGCTGTACAGAAAAGTATGTAAAATTAATGATTTCCCAAATGGCAGGGATTGCATTTAATAATTTCCCGCTGCAGACAGTCATCATAACGGTAGAATATATTTAGTTTCGTATTTAGGAAACTTAATTTTGATTGTTTTTAAATTGGATTGCTGGCACCAATAACGATTTCATAAATTCCAAGGGTGAGTCCGCACAATTATTGCACTCATTTATTAATTACCATTCGATATGCTTAAAGACTTGTACGCTGATGATATTGGGCTCTTATATATCCAACAAACTGTCAGCTGTTTTCGGAGGTGAATTTATAGGGAAATTTCTTGGACTTGCCGTCTCCTATCATTCCGGCTAATTGTAATAAATAAAACTCTCTGCGAACCATTAAGTAATTTTAGCAATAATTGGTGCAAAATGAAATTTGATTAGAACAAACCTCGCAACCCAGGTAGAATTTTCTACTGGGTTCGGTTGAGTATTCCTACCAAATACATCTGTTATCATCTGTAAAAAAAGTTAACTCCTACCGTAACCAACTGTACTCCATTTAACACACTGCCATCCAGTTTATACTGTACACAGTTAAGTAGCCTATTATTGTTGAACTCTCAACTAAACAAGGATTAGGCAGATGGAGTCGGGAGACCAAATCCTGAACATAGGTATGCTCATCTGGGAATGCTGTCACATTAACGTCAATTATAGGATTGCATTTTTAATTGTGATATGCAAGTTCAGATGTGTGATATTTTCAGGAGGATGATGTTCAATGGTATCCGCTACTCCTGTGCAGACTACGATACCGATTCTGTTCAGGCAAGGGTAGAGGAAGGGTAGTGCTACCCTTCCCTTAACCTACTGGTGGGTAGGGTGGAGGTAGGCAGTGGGTAGTCGTGAGACCACCAGGGAGTGTAGACGGCAGGTACGCCTACCCTCCGTTTACACTTCATGGTGGGTAAGAGGCGTATAGGCCGTGCGCATTCAGGCAAGGGTAGAGCGAGGGAAGTGCTACCCTTCCCTTACCCTCCACGGTGGGTAGGGTGGAGGTAGGCGGTGGGTAGCCGTGAGACCACCGGGGAGTATAGACAGCGGGTACGCCTACCCTCCGTTTACCCTTCATAGTGGGCAAGTGGCGCGTGGGCCGTGCGCATTCAGGCAAGGGTAAAGGAAGGGTAGCGAGTGGGTAGGCAGAGGGTAAGTGACGGAGTTCCCAGCGAGGGTAGAGGAAAGGTAGCACTACCCTTCCCTTACCCTCCACAAAGGGCAGCGGGTGGGTAGGCAGAGGGTAAGCGACGGAGTTCCCAGCGAGGGTAGCCCTTACCCTCCACGGAGTGTAGAGCATGGGTTGATGGAGGATAGCTACTAGGGTTGGAGCAGAGATTTGAAGATTCGGTCGAATCCTATTGAATCCATGGATTCGAGAATTGATAAAAATCCATGGTTAAAAGAATTGATCGAATTTTTGCATTCAATCGAATCAATGGTCCATTAGAGCAAAAAAGAAGTTTTGGGTACTTAATTATATTTATTTTAGATTTAAATATCCAGCAAAATAAAGATTTTATTTATGCTACTCTCGGCTTTGTCGTATTATGTTAATTACAACGGCCTCTCAAAAGATAGTGTTTTCTATAATTGTCGTCGATTGCCGCCATGAAAGCGGCACCACTAATGGTTCAAAATTGGATAGGTAGGCGTTTCGACTTACGCGGATTTGTACTTCTTTTTTTTGCTGTAATGGACGCAAGGTGTCATCTATGGAGCAGATAATTAACTACGCGTCGACTTTTTGGGAAGGTCAAACTGTGCTGAAAATGACATTGATGCCTGATCACATCAGACTTTTTCACCATCACAATGATGACATATCACCTATCGAACTATGTAATGCCTTAAACTAGAGTTACTGTTCCGAACGCCTGTAGTTTGGCATCAACTCTTGCACAATTGGCAACGAGTCGTGGGTCGTCATGAAGTTAAAACTGTTGTCGAAACAGAAATGCGGAGAAACGCAAGCATGTCACCAACCTAACTGAACATCTGCGTACCTCCAGATCTGTGTACTTCGGATCCGCGCAAGTGGAGGACTTACTGTAATTGCTTGTTTTTAGCATTTAAATCGCAAATGCCATGGTAGGAAATGTTTGAGCAGCATATTGTAAACTAATAATTCTTGTCCACATATGAATTCTCTGAAATTCCTCAGTTTGAAAATTCTAACAAAAAAGTTCCTCTGCATTCTTCCAGCAACAGTATTTTCAGAAAAAGCCTTCAGTACTGCTGGAAATTTGGTAGATGAAAGAAGAAATCGATTAGATGCTGACAGAGTGAAAATACTGCATTTTCTAAACAAAAAATTTTACTGTTTTCATGGAATTTTCAATTTTATTTAAGAAAAATTAAACTTTGATTTACTTTTGAAAATACCCATTCTTTATATTTGCCCTTGAATATATCCTTAATTTCAGTGAGTGGGGACTATATGACCATTTATTCATTTATTATTTACTTTAAGAAATAAGATTCAGCTTCGATTGGGTTTAATTAGAGAATTCACGAGAAAGAAAGCAATATTTAACGATTTACAGACAAAAGGAAGATTTGAATTTAATGAAATTGAGGAGGACTAGGATTTGGGATTAGGATTCGGATTTGAGATTTGGATTCGATAAAAAACAGGATTCGGATTTGGGATTCAATCTAATTTTGGATTCGCCCCATCACTAGTAGCTACCCACCATGGAGGGTACTACCCTTCCTTTACCCTCCCTGCCTACCCACCACGGAGGAGATTATTTTTGCCAGGGTAGCTATCTATAGATATCTATATCATTGAGTAATCAAATACAATGAATATAAAATATATTAGCAACAAAAATTGCAAAAAAACGTTGGCTATAGTTATGGATTGAAAATGGAATATGTAACTTTAATGAGAAGTATCTTACAAAACAAATACATTATGCATGATTTTACAGTTTAATCGTAAGAAAGTTCTCTTAAAACAGTGACAAATTGTAATTATAACTCACTTCATACCCAAAAGGTTAACCAGAATCATCAACTACACATGCTTGACTACAGATGTGTAATAAGGATAGTTTTTCTAAAATAAGATGACACACAAACATTACATAGTTGGCATACATTCATCAGAATAAACTTCATCATTCAGCCTTAACACATCCAAAACTATATGCCTAAACACCATTCTTAATTATAAATTGTACAACTCAGACACAAAAATAGGTATCTTCCTATGACTTATGTATTAGTGCAGTTGCTTCACTTAACTATGAATTATAAACCTGGTTCATTGGTCTGAAGAACAGGTTTAACACTTTCACTGTGGGCCATGTAAATGGATCACTCTCTAAGAGTACTAGCTCTTTGTGATATTTGCAAAATTTTTTACAAAGTGTGTTGGATAAAAATATATTTTTGGTAAGCTTAGAAAGATCCATTTTTCTCCTGATGATTAAGTACTGAATTTTAATAATAAATATAAAAGTTCTTGGATCTTTATTTGTTTCTTAACAACGGTATGTTCATGGAAAATTGAAACATTTTTATTCTTATTTATTCCAGGAGTCACCCCAATTTTCACTGAATAACTACATACAACGTTTAGCGATATCGGAAATAAAATAAATAATTCCTACAACTAAAAAAAAACAATAAATATAAATATTAGAATTTGTAATTTTTCCATGAATGAAAATTTCTGAAGCAATACTGTATGCAGAGTGTATGACAACATTCTGCTAGTTTCAGTGACAGAGCTGAAAAACCCTACACGTTTCATCTGATGATTTTTTTTTTAATTAGAAGGACCAAGCTAGGCTTCAGAGCAATGCCAGAGCTTCCAAAAAAAGCTTGGCTCCAAAACAAACAAGTGAATAAGTGAGACATCAATTTATGTCTTACACATTTTTTGGAAGAAATGAATGGAAGTCAGTAGTCATAGTCTGCAGTGAAAGTGTTAAGAAGATTATGGATGAAATATTTAACCTAGTCCCCATTGAATCTTCACTTAGCCAGTCAAAATCAAAGCAAGTATGTATCACAGAATGGGAACAAGTTTCTCAATTTTACCATTGTGTTTATACAAGCACTTTCAATAGCATGCTTAATTCTAAGTATGTAATAATTTCTTGAATATATACTGAATATTTAATACAAACAGCACACATATTGCAAAACAATTAAAATTAGTGGCTTCAAACCTTTATAAGTAGTGGGACAAGTTTGAATAGTCTCTATGTTCTAGCATAATCTCAAAGAAGTGCTGTATTTTACTTCATAGTCGTTTAAATATAGTATTCCTTAAATATCAAGTATCTATCTCCATTTCATATTGATTAAGCTAAATGAAAATACACTATTCTCTTGGATTAATTTTCCTGGGTGACAATTTATCATCACAAAATACCTTGATAATTATAAGATAGGTACATAGAAAAGAGTTAAATTGCACTATGAAGATGAATTTCATCACATAAAAACTTTTAAGTTACTGAGCTACAATACATCCCCCTAAACATGGAAAATGCATTCCTTGTGATTGAATTAAATGGGAAGGTGGCACTGACAACTATACACACAATGCTCTAGTATCAGAATCATTAATGTCTCTTTTGACGAGTTATTGAACCACTACTCATGAGTGAAATCATAGCCACAGCCAATCATAGCCACTTTGGCAGGACTATGGCGCTTGAGGCATTATACATTACCAACAAATACATATAGCAATAGTAATCAAAGGTTTAAAAACCAAGTTTAAATAAGAGGTTCATCTACCAGAGCATGTTATGCATTATTTGGCAATACCATTCACTTATAGAGTTCACTCTCATTGATATTCTGTAGACTTAATAAATTATACTAACTTGATAAATGAACTTCTTATATTGCATGAATCTAAATTGATACTTAACATTAATGAGGAGTTAATATCGTCTTCTTCTCCTACATTCAACCTCAAATACTTAACCTAGAATTTTGCTATATGAAAAATTATGAAGACACTACAAAAATGCACACAAGATATGGAATTTCAGACAAAAAAGAACATGCTTTTAGCAAAAAAAAGATGAGTTAGTGGAAGACAGAAATTTCCATCAAACTGAGTGGCTCATGGTAAGCACTTATGTGAGTGAAGTCAGCATATAAATCAAGGTAATGTAGAAGAGATAGCTGATGCAAAACTGACCAAATCAATGGTAGTTCTAAAAACGAGAATGCCAATTAAGTATCTTAAGAAGTGACACTTAAGTAGCTTAATATTCATAGGACAGTTTGAAGAAGCCTTTTAAGTTTCCTTTCCATGCTAGAGGACCACAGAAGATCATAAATTAATGTACCTAATTTATTTACCAATAGATCTGAGGTTTGAAGTGATATTTCTCGTGAAAGAAAAAGTCACTTTAAGGAAAATTTTACAAAGAAATAGTAGGAGCAGCAACAATTGAAACTGACTGAAAAAACTTAAAAAATGAATACTGGAATGATAAAAACAATTCCATCACAGTGATACAAGATGAAATAGCAAGTCAGAATCACCCTCAACCAATATAACTCCATAAAACAATTTCCAATTTCTAGAAATGAAATTCTAAAGTATGATAAAGTATTCCGTTTTTTGGTGCACAAAAAAGATAAATAAGTCAGTTTTGAGATAAAAACCATCAGTGAATAATGAATAATAGATTTCTATGTCAAATATTTATCATTTCCTCACGATCAACAACTATTTGATATTTTTGGGCTTAGTGAATACTGAGTGTGCTACTTGATCGTCATCTTCATAGTTCAGTAAGTGTGTATCACTGTAAATCTATTCAACTGATTACATTTTATTTGTAGACACAGTACATAGAATCCACCCTGGAATCATTTCTCCAAACCATATACTTTTTCTGGGTTAAATATTCTTATTAAGGAAACTACTTGGTTCCGATTGGGAGGAGAAATACTCAAAAATTATGAATTTAACTTTTGTTGACAATCAATCATGCAACATGGGATAACGGATGTTTACAAAGTTGTTGGTACAGGAATGATATCTACTATTTAGATCAAATAATAAAATTTACATTTCTCAGAAATCCAGAATATTTCAGGCTTTTGAGAGATTCAATTAGGTAAATTTGTAATTCAGATGGTTCAAACAAGATTTTGTTTAAAGCTCTGTAATTTACGAAGGAAATTAATTGATATGAGAGGTTTGCAAGACACAAAACAAAACTGAATTTTTTTTACCAGATGCTCCATCACTGGATGTTCTATTCCAAACCAGGGTTCTTAGATACCTCCAAGCAGAAAAAAATTGATAGGGAAGTTTATTTATCATTCAATGCTAAAATTGTCATGTCGAGTAGAAATTGTCCAATTACTCAGCCATTGAGAGAGCTGTGCTTACTTTTGACTGCCCAGAATTTCCAGTACAATACTGCATGGAACAAACAGATTTAACCCAGAAAGACAGGGTATTTGAAATTGATGAGTCCTAAAGTCTTCTTGCAAGAGGTTTCATTCAATGATGGATCTGACATATAAAGTGCATCAAAAATATTGCATTACCCATTCCATATTAAATATTACTACTGTATACTAGAAAAATTGTATCTTGCAGGCAAATGGTTATGCCATGTGAAGACTACCACACAGAAAGATCAGTACCGACTTGTACTTTATATTTCAAACGTATACTATTAAATGGTGTAAAACAGGCATAAGTGTAAATCTTCTGTGTATTTACCATTTTACTGCCAGCCTCTTGCAGGTATACTGTGCAAAAACAGCCAAGCAGATATCCATGCAAATTCTAAGACTTCACATTCTTTTATTAATTTTAATTTATGATTTATGTATTCAGCTCAATGTTTATGATGCATTTGAGGTTCAGGACTAGTGCGTGCAGTGATATCATATATGTCAGTTGATAGATAAGCCCACTGGCAGTAAAAGGGTTAATAACATTGATTATGATAAGTATGAGCCTACCAAAGATGAAAACTTAACTACCAAGCAGAATTTGTTGATGCTATACCTTAGATGTAATCTGATATTAGGTGGCCAAGAATCTATTCTGAAGTTATCTCAAGGTGTGAATACAATTTTGAAAATAGGAAGTGTAAATTACGGTGAGTACATAAAAACCTCAATCCTCATCATTGCATTAAGAAAAGGATCAGTAGCAGGTGAGAATATCTAACCTCCAGCAATGGTTAAATGACAAGTATAAAACAAACATGAGACCCCTTCACTTGCCCCTTAATACAAACAAAACAGCTTGTCTTTGAGTTTGTGCAACCAAAGCAGTAGTGATGGCCTGGTAAGGCCTTCAAGCTGGTGAAACATGATTTTGTTAGAGAACAAAGGCAAATCTATAACCTTTCCGGAGTCACTAACCTCAATGATGACAGGGACAGGTGCCAGGTGGTTGTCTGTCACACGAGTAACAATCTGTTCTGTGAAGGTGCTCTTTGTCACAATCTCTGTCACTCGGCCCAACGTGGTTGGTGAGGGGTTGGGGAACTCAGGATTGGCCAGCACTAGGGGATCCGGAGGTTTACGAACTGTCAGCGTGACTGCCAAGCAATCAGATGTCCCTTCTCCCCCACCACCACCCTCCTTGGTGCCAGCCAGGAAATGAGGAGGGATCATGGCCTCGAATTCCTCGTTTGTGATCGGTCTTGGTACCTGAGAAATTGGAGACGTAGGTGGCTGAGGAGCTGACGTTATAGCTGGAGTATCCCCTGATCCACTGGCAGATGATGTGGATGTTAGCCTCCTCGGTGCAGGCTGCGGTGGCAGCACTGGGTGCCCAGTTGTGGTGGTACCCCCACTGACACTGCTGACAGCAGGAGCAGCCACAGGCTGCGGCCTGACGGCTGCTGGTTGGGGTGAATGCGGGGCTGGTGGATTACCTCCTAAAGTTCCAGGATTCGTGGTGGGTGCAGCAGATGAAATACCTGTTGATGTACGGCTGTAACCACCAGTTGAGTAAAGACCAGTGTAAGGTTTTGGCAAGCCAAAAACTCGGGCAGTTGGTGAGTGGGATGGAAGAGTGTGAGTGGGGTGAGGAGATGGGATTGTGGATGGATCCCCAACACGCTCCCTCTCCACAACCAATCGCACGAATCTGTCAAGGCCAGTGAGCATTGCAACAGCTTGGTCATGCCTTGCTCCCTCAACATCCACACCATTAATCTGTGGAAGAAAATATCACCTTTAATTACATTTATTTTTATTTATTTATTTTCCACTACCACCGAAAACAGCACATGTGGCCTTTACATCGGGGTATTTAACATGTAACAACGGACGAGCACACACAACCATGTCCTGAGTGGTGAAAAAACCTACTCAGGCGGGACTCGAACCCGCGACCCTCGGGTTAGCAGGCGAGGACTTAACCACGCCGCCACCGGCGCCGACAATTCATGCAATGCAATTTCATGCAATTGCAAAATTATTACAGCAAATAAAAAGTGATTCGAGCTTTATCTTCAGTTAAATTTATCTGGTAATAAAAACATGACCTAATTTAAGCATCTATAATGTCATGACTATTCATTATTCAGGACTATTTCATTGGTAACAATGCCATGAGACCCATACATCCCCAGATTTTTTTAATTTCCCTAAAAGCCGCAATAGGGATGCATGTTCAGAAACTAACATGATACCTAAAAGGCAGACAAAAACTTATTAGCAGTTACACAACAGGAATTGTAGCAATGTTATGCTTACAGGAATGAAAGCAAGAGCAGTACCTGAAATATTTACCCAAAGAGAATCCATTTCCCTTTTGTCCAAATAAAATTTAGTAAAGGTTTATCTAAGGTGGCAAAAAAATTACCTACATAAATAAAGGTAGTAATGAACATTATATAAGAAACGTTTTACTGCATGAAAATTTGTCTCATCTTTTGGAAGATATAACTTCACAAACTCAGGAGTCCCAACATATTCTCACCAGAAAATAGCTCATAGTAGGAAAGCAGAGGAGAGGCATGAGCTCTCAGTAACTCTTACGTAATTTAAATTTCATTAGCTATTTGCACAAGTACAATCATTAACCCTTCAATGACAAATGATGTAGTTCGGCAGGAACTTCACATGCCATCGAGAGATATAGTGAACACATTGTGGCAGCCAACTTCATATTTCAATTTTCTTATGCATTGTAATATTTCTTTTTCCTTAAAATTTTGACGTAGTTTTACAGAGGAATAATTGGGATTTTATGTTAATAACTATAGTTACTTTTTTCATTTAAAATGTTTTTTGTGAGCATTTTAGTAACATGAAATGACAAAAAATCAGCAATTCCATTTAAATCTCCTCCAAGCTGCGAGATGGGATTCATTTAAATCATCTCTGGGCTTGAAGGGTTAAGAGGTTTCACATGAGTATTCACAGGTAGTATTTGCACATCTCTGGTGAATACTAATCAATACACCTTTCTAGATCCATTATGTCTTCTGTAAAAGCCATTAGAAGTTTCCATAGTAATTTTTCCAAGGTTAAAACAAGGGTCTCGCAGGAATATTCAGTAAGACAGCTCATGATGACTATTCACAGAGGAGGAAAAAACATTTTCACAATAACTGCCATAGCTCAGAAATAAAAACATATAATATATAGGATGTGATATCACTTCTGTGGTTTTAAGCTTTCATATAACATAATATGGATCTCAGAGAAATAAATAGTCACCAGACAATTCAGACAGTCCTAGAAATTGTATTTTCAAGGTTAGAGAGGTGAGGTATTTCACTATGCTACCAGTGGACTATAACAAATCTGAAGCACTTAAAATAATGCACCATGCACTTCAGCTGCGGAAAATGTCTTAACAAGCGTATTACAAGCATTTAACATTCAAGAAATTCAACTCTTCCATCGTAAATAATATATTCCTAATATAAATTCTGTCCACATCAGTAGTTACAAAAAACACCAAAGGCACAAAGAGAAATTGATAATATATGCATTAGTCCAGTCTATTGGGTACTTTCATTAATAATGATTAAGAACTGTGATAAATAAGAAAAATTCTTACTGATATAACCCTGTCTCCGACTTGAAGTTTTCCATCCTTCTCTGCAGCACCACCTTCAGTTAATCTAGATATATACACCCCCTAAGGAAATAGCAAAAATTTTTTATAATTTCTGGCTATTGCAATTATTAAATTACACATGAAAACACAGTAATAGTTACAAATACACTAATACTAGAATACTAATCAATACACCTTTCTAGATCCATTATGTCTTCTGTAAAGGCCATCAGAAGTTTCCATAGTAATTACACATGAAAACACAGTAATAGTTACAAATACACTGCCTACATTATGTGACTATAAGCTACCATTTCACATTAGAACTAATATTACTTCTATATGGCACAATTTAGGTACCCCTCATTTAAAACATGAGATATGTTCTAAAAAAGAGTTGAGTCAAACAAATTCGTGCTAAATGAATATTGAAAAGCCATAGGAAACTGTGTAATTCATGGGGGAGATGTATTATTATTAGTATTCTACCAGTGAAGGTAGGTTTAAATGGACATTTAATTCTTCACACCCCCTAAATTTCACACGATGTCCCTCTTCAGCCCCTCATACCTCCTGCCACCCATCATTCCATCCAAGCTACCCGTTCTTCTCCTCCCTCTTCCCTGCTTGCCCAACGCTCTTCCCTCGATCACCTCCTTCAAAAGACCATTGCCTTTTATTACCTTTTCCATCCACACCTTCTGCCTTCTCCTAATTTCATCTATCAAATTTCTTTCCTCTCCTGCCAATTCTAGCACTTCCTCGTTCGTCTTCCTTCCGACCCACTTTACTTTCCCCATCCTTCTCCATACCCACATCTCAAAATCTGTAAGTCTACTTTCATCTTCTTTTCGCAAAGCCCACGTTTCCACCCCATATAGTACAATGCTCCATATTAAACTTTTCATTTGTCTTTTCTTCACTTCTCTACTCAATGCCCCTGTCATTAGTTCACGCCTACAAGTAAAAGCTTCTTTTGCCAATGCAATTCTCCTTCTCACTTCAATGTTGCTATACCCCTTTTCTTCCAACACACTACCTAGATATCTAAATTGCTCTACCTGCTCTAGCTTCTGACCTCCTACTTTTATCGTTATACTGCCCCTTTTTGTTCTTGAAAATCGCATTACTTTCATTTTCTTCTGGTGTATCTTCATCCTGTATCTCTCACACTGTCCCTGCAACGCAACAAGCATTTTTTGCAAGCCACAGGTTGACTGGCTGACTAGCGCTTGGTCATCCTCAAACCTCACTGATTTTATCAATTTCACCCTGACCTTACTCCAGCCTCCAGCTCATCCCAAGCCTCTCTCACCATTTCCTCCGAAAATGGGCACAACATAATTTAATGATTATGATGCTAATATATATTTATATTAGGGATGGGTCGGTTCCACTTTTTTTCGGTTCCGGTTCGGTTCTTAACTTCGGTTCTCGGTTCCGGTTCTTCATTTACCACTTACTTTGCATTGCTCAATGGTAAGATAAGGTAATCAATAATCATTTTCAGAGACTGAATTAGAATAATTTGCGACTTTGAAGCATCTAAGTACACTATTTCACCAGGTTTTAATGTGAAGCCTCCACTTTTGGAGTGTGAGTAGGTTTCAAACTAGTTTTCGCGCCAATTATTTCGGTACTGATTATTTTTGGCCTCGGTTCCGGTTCCGGTTCTAAGCTCAAGAACCGGTGGAACCAAGAACCGAAGAACCGAACCGACCCATCCCTAATTTATATTCAATAAAACAAAGTAAATGTACTCAGTTATCAGATATACCTACTTGTTGTTTTTTTATCTTCCAGATGCTATTCAAAACTGTTATTACTGTTTGCTTGTACCCAATCCGTATAGTTTTTCTGTTTACGATGTATTTTAAACCAAAATATCCTTAAAATTTTGAATTGATCCATAATGTCTGGTATTGAGTAGTGAGTACTTACTGGTATCGTACTCGGTATTGAGTATCGAGAAAAAATGGTATCGACCCATCACTACTTTGTGATATTTTAAATGGTAAGAAATGTGACAAACACATATATTTAACCACTTCATGTCTCAAGTGCTAAAAGAAATTCAGCTGTGCTATGTATATTACGTTAAAATATTACATTTATATTGGGTACAAGTAAAAATGCATTTGTATTCACTTTCAACTGCCATGAAAAAGAAGTGTTACAGGGAAAGTGGAATGACTTACATCTGATCCATCCCTAAATGGTGATGAGCCTTTCCCTCCAGCAATACTAAATCCTAATCCATTCTGGTCCCGTATGAGAGTGGTGTGGATAACATCCACAGGTGGTTTTATAGCTGCAGAAATGTACGGCTGAAACATAAAATATGGTTATCAATATATAATTTTACTAAATGAGGTACATGTGCTATTAGTAGGGATGTGTCGATTCTTGATACCACCAATTGTTGAAGATTGGTATAGGTATCGAGAATCGATTGCCTAAAGTTGATACTAGGGATGGTCGGATTGGATCCGTCGGGTCCAAGGATCTGCGGAATTTTCATTTAACTCGGATCTGGATTCAAATTCAAAGACACAGAGTAAAATTATTTCCAGATAATAGGTTTTAAATTTTCGCGGCTTAGCGCTCGAAGTGACCCATGAATGTGTAGGTGTGGTAGATATTGACTAGGAGAGGTTGTATCACTCATGTCACGAAATTAGATGAAAATTTTTCCATGCAACTAGAAGCAAAATAGAGAAATATGACTTTTTTCCCCATTACCCCGGCATCATGAGAAAAAAAAACGTAAAATGTCACATGCGTATTCTATATTCACTGGGATCAGGCGGACATTGAGAGCTAGTGTATTAAAGGAAGTTCGATCCCTATCTATGCTAATATTTTGTCAATTAATGCATCGAAAATTTTATAATTCAATTTAAAACCCTTACATCTGAATACCCACTTTCTTATAAAGTTGAGCACCCTTAATCTGGGAATCCCTAATTCAGGAACACCTATAATCCGGCTGTTTTGCCATGACCGCCTATCCAGTGCTTTGTGGAAAATTTCAAAATTTTATTTACCAAAACATTGCTTCTATTATCCCATTCTTAACGTTAATTTTCCCATTTCGAGAATCAGAATAATTTAAACAATAATTTCTGGTACTTCATGTACACTGGAATTATCCAGCAACTTGAACTAAACATACAAAATTGAAGACATCACTGAGACGGACTACGACTAGTTTACAGATCGGCCACTTTCACTGGCAGGCACATTTTTGATTGACCACTAGACGTAATTTGATAAAATTATTTGTTACCTGTTTATGTTTCTCCCTAATCATGTCTAATCTATAGTTGTGGCAACAGCAGGGGAGTGAGCATCAGTACAAAATGTTAAAACTTGCAGAAGAAGTGCAAGTTGTGAAAAAGCTTGATGCTGTTGCATCGATGCACCGATCAGTAAAGCATTGGTCTGAAGCATACTGCGTGGGATCTTCGACAATATGAAACACATTAAGAAGCGGAGAGAGAAAATCTTCAAAATTTTACAGTTAAAGTGACAGGAAGAAACGGATGACAGAGACAAAAACTATGGAAGAAAATTTAAGTGCTGATTTAGATCGCGTGGTTTCCATTGCGTCGAAGTGAAGGGCTCAGTTAGTATTTCTGGCCAAATGCTAATAAGAAGGCTAAACTATTTCAGAAACAAATATAATTCGAAAGACGTAAAGTGGAAAATTTTGCGTGCTAGGAATAGTATTTCAATCAGCTCTACAACACACGTGGTTTAAATTGTGGCCTGCTTTGAGATTTGATGTAGACGAAATAAGTGGGGATTTCAAAGGCTTTCATGTTTCTGAGGACAAACTTATGATGATGAAATTGGTTGAATGTGCAAATAGCATCCATAACCCTGAATTAAAGGAAAAGGAATTGCTAAATTTAGAGGAGTGGATAGCTAGCAACCACGATACTCTCACCACACAACATTTCACAAATGATGAGCCTGAAATTGTTGAAGGAAGACTACTATTAATGATTATCTTTAAAGAATCATCCAGTCTGGTCGCCCATGATGTAGTGATGGGCGGCTGTACAGATGACACCCACGGGTTGTCATCATGCTGAATCAGCTGATGACAAACCAAGTGTGGTAGGAAATATGTTGCACGAAGCACAGTATAAGAAATATCAAATTCTATAAACCCTTTTCCAATAATAATAATATTATACTTTAAAATGTGCAGCAATATGATGCACACGATGCTTAGCTTCCGTTATTTTCACTCACTTCGCAACTTCGATACTTTTAATTAGTAAATTTGTGAATTAAGAAACCATTTCTTTCTGATTATTCTCAGTGACTCTTTTAATTATTATGTTCAGTAAATGGCAAACGAATATATTTTGTCATAAATAATTGATTCCTTTCAATGAAAACATCCCGGACGTCAAAAATAGACCAGTTGAATTGCATGACCCATAGTCCGGCAAAATCCCTAATGCGGCATCACTTTGGTCCCGACTGTGCAGGATTGAAGATGCTCAACTTGCTTTTATTGTTTAAAATAGATTTATGAATGTATCACTCAAAAATTAGTGATGTTTAGGGTCGGATCCAAAGATCCATGGATCTTTCATTTCATTCGCTACCGAAATCAGATCAGAAGATAGTATAAATTCGTATCCAAATCGAATATTGTTAAATTTTGAGGTTTAATGATCGCAGCGCCACGCGAATGGAACATAGACATGGTAGATAGGTACTGGTAGATACTGACAAGGAGAGGATTTGCAACTCGGGTCACAAAATGAGATGAAAATTTTTCCGTGCTACTAGAGCAAAATAAAAAAATACATGTCTTGGTTTTTTTCTCCTCCACAGGCCCGGATGCGCGGGAAAAAAATAAAGCAGAATGTCTTGTGGGTCGCCTACATTCACCAGACTCGCATGAACCTATGATAATGAAGTTTTTAAAAATGTGAGCTAGTGCTCTGCCGTTTGCTCGTTCGATCCTTAACACTGGCTAGTAATACCATCATGCTGTATTCCTAGAGTAAGGCAAGCAGGCAGTTAAAAAAAAGTAGATTATCAGAAATCATATCAGAACCAACGTACATATGAATATCACAGTGTGATGAAACGCCTGTCCAATTAATTGTGGAAGATTATTAAGTCTTTAATTTCAGAAATGAATATCCACAACTTTAATCAAGTCAAGCCTGATACAGTGATATTTACATGAAAATCCTTCAACAATATGATTATAACCACTGTAATGCATATTAGCTTATGCTCAATAAAAATAAAAAACATTCATAATTTTTTCAAAAGGTTTCTTGCTAAAATTCATCTCACCAAACTGGTGTTTGTACTTAGATCAAAGGTAGAAAACCAATTACAAAATCATTCATGCCAGAACACAGTAAAAGCCCTCTATAATGAGTCACTTATAGAAAAAAGATTGCTATAGAGAGTGATTTTTTTGTGACAGTTGACCAACAGTAATAGGCATATGGAGATCTGCCAGTTATAATGAATAATCACACCTGCTCTACCATCACAGTGAATTGATTTCAGTTTGTTGTCCGATCTGCATAACTCACAGGACTTAATGCCTCTTGAGATTCTCACTTAAGTCGTACAAATTTACAGTCAGATACGTTAAGTTATCATGAATAAATGCAAGTGAAATGATCTGTCACACAAAAAAATAATTGACAGCTTGCTCAATTGTTAGATTATTATGTCTCAGGGGTCTGCATCATAAGGAAAATGCAGTGAGCTGAAATTCAGCAGCCTTTCCCAGAGCAATATGTGCTTCACTTGAAATTGGTGCTTTGCTCAGTTCCATCTTCTTAGTAGTTTACGTACTGATAACCAAGTTTTTTACAGACTTTTCATTTGCTACCATTTTGATGTACAGGAAAAAGGGATAAAAAAGATTAGATTTAAAAAATAAATTCACAACCATTGTGCCAATCTCTTGAGGCTTTTCTTTAAGTAATCTTAATTGTCAACAACAGCAATTTTGACAAATGCTAATCTATGATTCTATAAGAAATGTTGCCAAGTAGTAGCTACACCATGTGTGCTATACATGAGTTTCAGCAACAAAATTTTATTTTGTTATGAAACATACTATTTTCAATGCATTAATGGGAGGGTTGATACTACTTTTTGGCTAATATTTGGCCGCATTAAGTATGACGATAGAAGTGCATTAAAGCTAATATCAGATATAATGAGTGCAACTTTTCACAATGCAATCACTATAGAAGGCTTCTACAGTATGCCCAACTATCAAAAGAAGTACCTACACAGGCTGCAAAATAAAAACTACAAGCATCTTACCCTGCGCACATTATCTAATGCAGGAGAGGAGAGACTTGAAGAGGGGCGACCACCCTCATAGGCTGATGAGTGAACATTGGAGGTGGAGGAAATAGAGTCTGGTGTGGTCGTCCGTGAATGACTGGCAGTGGAAACACCAGACTGACCAGATGATGATCTAATATTACCAGGTACTGGAGTAGATGATGAAGCCTGTTCACACAGAAAAATTGTATTAATGGTGGATTTATTCCCATCCAATTTTCAGGAGAAATGCAGAATTACTTTTTACAATCAATGAGAATAATAATGGCAAGATAGAACCCTGCTGATTTTACATCATAGATGACACTGCAAAGGAGGACTGGACTGGACACCGGGGAAACTTCAAACCTCAATTCTTACACGTGCAAGATAAAGGTTTTAAACTTGACTTGTTGGAGAAATACGAAATTGTAGAACGACGGTGCTCAACCAATATTTTGCTTTTAAATGATTTGACGGATTTTAAATGTTCCCCATTGACCACTTGCTCTGGTATACCCCATTATTCACCACAATGTGAACATTTGACCTAACCTCCAATGTATATTCTTCTTACCCCTGTGATCTAGCCCCATGCCTCACTCCCTTTCCATCTTAACCTCCAACCAGTTTATACCTCAGCGTTCCCTCGAATTTCCTTCCCCTCCCTAAAGAGACATACCCCCACCAGTGCACTGTTTAAGGCATTCCCAATGCTAAAAAATTTTAGTCCCTGATGATGACACGTCAGTGTTGAAACCGGTTGGTTATTAAAAAAACGTGTGGAAAATTACAAAGTTGATTTTTATTTTCAACCATGGAAAAATTCCACAATGTGACGGCCGAAGTTGTTGTATCGAGGACAGAGATATGCGTGAGATACAAAAAGATTGCACTTCAATCACTTGAAAGTGTTTCTCTAGCCATAGGCGCAGGGTTCTACCAATCAAGTTGTACTTCAATTCCCTCTTTAGTAGTCCCCTCTGTACATTCCACATTAACTCACCCCATCCTAAATATGCACCTATTATATTCCTCATTCTCCCGTATTCATGAAGTATTCCATCAGTATGCATTTCAGTATCCCATTGCTCCCAACTACTAGCTCTAATCCCCTATTCTGCTTCCTTTGATAATTTTCTTTCCTCTCCTTCTGAGGACTTCATCATTCATTCTCCATGCATTGTAATTTCCCCATTATACTTCAGACTCACATCTTACAAACCTCAAATCTATTATCTTCTTCTTCCATCATAGTTACGTTTTGCAAACATACAATGCCACACTAAGCAAAAATCCTGACTATCCTTTTCTTTATATCCTCATTGAGGGCTTCTGCAAAAGATTACTGCTACCGGTAAACTTCTCTTTCAACGACATGATTCCCATCCAAATGTCTTGGTTCTCATATATATATATATATCCTAAAAACAAACTTCAAAATTCCATTATTAAGGGACTCCAGAAAAAAATAATCATAACATTATCTTTTCAATCTCCATTGAAAAGAATCTAATCAAATGAGTACCAAAATCTAATCTAAGAATTCATCAGCCTTCAACTTTTAGGTGAAGAGGAATTCCTCTTCACCTAATTAATGCATTAATTAATTAATTAATGCATTAATGCATTAATTGACGTTGACTCCAGGGGTGAAGTAAGGATAAACAATAAAAGATAATTGCCAAGTTAGGCAAAAGAAGAGCAAAATTGCATTCTTACGTGCAGTCAATTTTGCAACTCTACATTTCTTAACAATTATGACAAAAAGTATAAAGAATGTTGAATTTTACCTATTGTACATACCTACAACCATGGAGTCACATGCTACAATAAACTACAATATCATAGAACTTTGTCATGAATCACAGCTCAATTTCACATTTAAAGTGCAGATCAAATAGAGCGAAAAGACACCAAAAATGAAATGAATGACTTCCAGAAAATGTGAAACTAAACTATTATAAGTATACTAATGGTGATAACAAGAGAGTAAAATTTAAACTAAATACATTACTTTTTTATAATATTTACAAAAGCATAAAAAACTGTTGACAGAACTAAAAACTACCAAACCAAATATTCAAGCAGAATTTTATTCCATAGAATTAAGATTTTTCTATGAGAACTTTTGCACTTTAACATTTCAATGTGTTTGCAAACTGTGCATATCCCAGCATCTATCAATTTTTTTTTTGGAAATATTGCACATAAGAGAATTTAAACAATTAAGCTGGAGGCACAAATAAGGATCATAAATACTATATCCTATCGTTAATTTTTTCAACTTGGTGGCAAAATAGTTTTCTTTCACCTTTTACATGCATAAGAGGTGTGCTCATTAATTGGCAGTGAGAAACCCACTGTTTTCAAGGCTGATTCATAACCACACAAAAGAGAAGAATAGATATCTTAACAAAAAAACTAGTTTTACACTGATACATTGAGAGTCTGACAATTTTAAAATTGGATGCAGGTCACAGATAGCTAGAATATTTGTAAAAACATATAAATTAAATAAGGCTGAAGCCAGAAGGCTAAGAAAATAGGAGGAAAACAACAGAAAACACATAAATACTTATCTTACCATAGGAGTGATCAGGCCTTTCTTAAGAAGGTTCATATTAAAATTTAGAGTCCTAAGGTATCTTCATACTAAATGCATTAAAAGTTTTCTTGGGTGATCTCATTAGTGTGATCAGTCATTTCAACCTTGAATAATGTGCAGATATTTGTGTTATGTTACGATGTTTAACACTTGTATATGGAAATAAACTAGTCGGTAGTTTCAGAAGTTTAGTGTGTGCAATACATTTTCAGGGCTCTATCCCCTAATCCATTTATAAATGATGTCCAGTAAAATAAATATTCAAACTGCTAGAACATAGCCTTGACACAAAAGGGATTACTTATAGAATGTTATACGCATACACACAATCCATTATAGAAGCTGTCACCAGTTAAAACTAGTAAAAATATGAAATAAAAAATGAAAAATAATAGGAATTGTAGAACTGCTGATAAGAGGTGTTTTTTTCCTATCAACCTCCTGAGTGATTCAGGGAAAAATATATCACCATCATGCATCATAATGATCAATAATTCTAAGTTTCTTTTTGAAATATTGGAATAAAATATAGGTGCACTTTTCCACAACTAATTTATTACTGCGTACGACGCGTTTCGGCTCACAGAGCCATCATCTGGTACAAGACACCAACATACATGTTCACATCATATTTATACATATTAGAAGGGGTGGGGGGGGAGTAAGTGGGCATGGAGGGGGGGGGCAAAGGTACGGTCGGGGGAAACAATGAGAGACGGAAAAACCAAGGAAGTATGGAAAGGGGGGGGGGGAGGGGTTGGTGAATGAAGGGACGCGTGTCAAAAGAAAGGGATACGAGGCGGCAGTTAGCGAGGCAAGGAGGAGGTGTGTGGGAAGTCCCCGAAAGGGAAACTGGGAAAGGAGTAAGGATAAACAGCAGGGGTTGGTGAAGGGATTACTGGCGGAAAAATGGTCAAAATAAGGTGGTGGGGGGAGTGGGTGGGTGGACCGGAAAAAGAAAGAGAAAAACCCCGAGGAGGTGGAGACGGTTGGCTATGGGGGGGGTGAGGTGGGAATTTGGCCGTTGGTTTTCGGGAAGGGGATGTTCAGGAGAGGAGAGTGGTTAACAAACACTTGCTCATTCATGAGTATATTTGAATCTAATTGTAAAATTTCAAGTTGCTCTAAAATGTCTAGCCTGGAGCCCTTCTTTTCAAAATGGAGAATTTCTGGATGGAATTGACAAGAGTGAGAAGTCTGTAATAAGTGTTTGGCTAGAAGTGACTTGTCATCACAATTTTTCCAACATCTTTTGTGTTCTCCATTTTGTCATCTCCAAAGCAGACAAAGGGAACAGTGTAATAATCCTTAACAAATTCTCATACATTAAAAAATGTGACAATGTGCTGGAGGATACCTCCTTTGTGATTCTCCCTTGTGATCCAACCACTAGATTTCAAAAAAGTGTTAAAACAGCTTTATCTTCCTGCTCTAATCTATTCAGTGATAGTGAGAAAAGGATGTTACTGCAAATGAATCCTCTGCCCCCCAGGTTTTATGGACTTCCTAAGATTCACAAAGACGGATCGCCTGTTCGCCCAGTGGTATCGTGCATAGGATCACCATCTTATAAATTAGCCTCCAAATTGAATACCATATTTAGACAACTATCTGGTTTTTCAGCAAAATACAGTATTAAGAACTCCATCAATTTGTCACATAACCTTCAGCACCTCTCGTTACCTCCCAACTCCAAGCTAGTCTCCTTTGATGTAAAAAACCTATTTACTTCTGTGCCTGTGCAAAAAACTTTGTCACTTACCAAAGACTTACTGAGAGTGTCCAACTTAGACTCTGTCATGGCTAATGAACTTCATTTACTCATGGAACTTTGTGCTAACCAAAGTTATTTTCTATTCAACAAGAATTTCTATCACCAAACAGACGGCCTTGCTATGGGGTCCCCCCTCTCACCTTTATTAGCTGAAATATTCATGGACAATTTAGAACGCCAATTATTTGATTCTGCGCATCCCATCTTATCCAACATATTCTACTGGTATCGCTATGTGGATGACATCATTTGCTGCTGGACTGGGAGTGTCAGACAATTAGACCACTTTCTCAATCTTTTAAACACTCAACATCCCAAAATTACCTTCACAGTTGAAATGGAATCTAATAAACAGTTAAACTTTCTCGATCTTTCCATACGCATAGTTGGGGATAAACATGAATTTAGCGTATACAGAAAACCCTGCTATAGCGACACCATTATTCCTAATGACTCATGTCACCCGACCTCCCAAAAACTATCCGCATTTCATTCAATGCTAAATAGACTTGTCAAGTTACCATTAAACTCGACTAATTTCAATTGTGAACTTTCCACCATTAAATGTATTGCAGTTTCGAATGGCTACAACTTAAACACGGTAACTAAAATACTACAGAGAAAATTAAAAACGAAAGCTATCTCACAGCTATGCTCCCTTACCCCCAATATAGAAAATTCAAAAAATGGTGCCGACTATTGTATGTGGGAGATCTTTCAGACAAAATCGCTCGTAAATTCCCCAAAGATAAAATCAATGTTTCTCTTTACAATCCCGGTACTCTCGAAAAAATTCTCTGCCGTAATAAAGACAAAATTGAACCCCACCATCAATCCGGCATATACAAAGTTAATTGTAATACTTGCAACATGTGCTACGTAGGCCAGACCGGTAGAAACTTTGAAACCAGAATGAAAGAACACAAAAGATGTTGGAAAAATTGTGATGACAAGTCACTTCTAGCCAAACACTTATTACAGACTTCTCACTCTTGTCAATTCCATCCAGAAATTCTCCATTTTGAAAAGAAGGGCTCCAGGCTAGACATTTTAGAGCAACTTGAAATTTTACAATTAGATTCAAATATACTCATGAATGAGCAAGTGTTTGTTAACCACTCTCCTCTCCTGAACATCCCCTTCCCGAAAACCAACGGCCAAATTCCCACCTCACCCCCCCCATAGCCAACCGTCTCCACCTCCTCGGGGTTTTTCTCTTTCTTTTTCCGGTCCACCCACCCACTCCCCCCACCACCTTATTTTGACCATTTTTCCGCCAGTAATCCCTTCACCAACCCCTGCTGTTTATCCTTACTCCTTTCCCAGTTTCCCTTTCGGGGACTTCCCACACACCTCCTCCTTGCCTCGCTAACTGCCGCCTCGTATCCCTTTCTTTTGACACGCGTCCCTTCATTCACCAACCCCTCCCCCCCCCCCCTTTCCATACTTCCTTGGTTTTTCCGTCTCTCATTGTTTCCCCCGACCGTACCTTTGCCCCCCCCCTCCATGCCCACTTACTCCCCCCCCACCCCTTCTAATATGTATAAATATGATGTGAACATGTATGTTGGTGTCTTGTACCAGATGATGGCTCTGTGAGCCGAAACGCGTCGTACGCAGTAATAAATTAGTTGTGGAAAAGTGCACCTATATTTTATTCCAATATGTCAAACTTCCACTACATCTCGCCTGAATCAGTTGATTTTATTCTTTTTGAAAGTTTGATCTTGATTAAGTTTGATCTTTATCAAGAGAAAACAGTATGGTGGAATATAAAAAAAAACATTGCCTAGAGAGTTTTATATGCCTCCTTTCACAAGTTTAACTTGAAACAAAAATATCATAAAATGAAACTGGCATGACATTGCTTTGTGAATGAGAGTCAAATTATGCTACATAAGTTATACCTTGTCTTGGTATTGATATCCACAATGATTTGGCATCGATGGTGCACTTTTTTGAACAGTGGGCGGTGGCTCATTTTCCCTAAAAACTATTAAAGTTAACATTTCTCCTGCTGCTTGAAGGACAGCTACAGCCTCATAATGGTCAGCACCAACAAGTGACACACCATTAACGCTGAGAACTTTATCTCCAACCTAACACAAGAAAAATTCTAGTAAGTTCATCCAATGACAAATAAAACAATTAATTATGAACAATCATACAATCCAAGCTTCAACAAAGATAAAAATAATATTCATCATGCATTTACTCTTACATACACACATTAAACATTATGGTGTGTTTTGCTCATATTAATCACAAAAAAAAGCATATCCCTGACAACATTTACCCTTTTGCCTATACTCCCTCAGAGGCAGGCAGTGCAAAGACTAAAAAGACCATTTTGCATGAAGTTTGAAATACTAAATTTTATATTGTTGTAAGAACTTAAAATTTATGAATGAATTTTACATTTGTCTAAATGATGACAATAGATTTTAATTCTGGGAAAATAAAAGAATCATTACCAAATAATTATCTGAAGCAATAGCCCACCATTACAACAAATATCATAAAGTAAAAAAGCCAGCAGATACATCAGCCTTTGGCAGTTTTTGCACAAACCAACAAGAGCTGATTGATCAGCATACTGGCAGTAGAAGGGTTAAAAAATCATTTTAAAAAATAAAAAATAAGAAAGAGCATAACAGTTCACCATCAAACAAACTATACACAGATGCACAGTGAATATCTACACAATAATACATTGATATATTTACAACATTGTAAAAATCAAATACAATATGGCTAAAACATGAGAAACAATAATATTATACACCTTTTGAACAATTAACATTCAAATGCTGAATGAAAATATAACGAATATTAAAGGAACTAACTATTGGATTTTTATCAAACATTACTCTTAATTTTTTTTTTACAAAATATGGATAATCTAGAACAGTGTTTCCCAACCAGCAGGTCACGTCCCATGAGTAGGACTTCAGAGCCTACAGGGTGTGACTCAAGCCAGATGAATAGGCAGCAATCCTTAACTTCTGCAAGGATATCGTAAATACATTCATATTTAACTACAAGAATGCAAAAAGTAAAAAAAAAAAAAAAAAACTGAACTTTTCCATGCCTCTTGGTAGGTTTCCTGAGATGGAAAGTAGGACACAAGAGACTAAAAGGTTGAGAACCACTGGTCTAGAGTACTGCAACTTGGAGGACACACAGAGGCATAAATTGAACGAATTTATGAGAAAATTAATTTAAATAATTAACAATTCTGTGGACAGATTGTAAGAACTCTTAAGTTAACTCAGTTAAATTTCTTGACTTGGCGTGTTTCATTATTGTAATTGTACTTACTTGGAATAACACCTTACCTACGGAGACTCATCACTAACATTTCATAGGTGTGCTTACTACTTCCATAGTGGCTACAATGTACGGTCTTATGATAAAAACTACATAAATATTGACATATAACACAGTAGATTAAATTCCGAGCAAACAAGGTCCAACACACCCGCCTCGGCAGATTAAGGTTGGAAAAGTTTCATTTTATTATACAAAAGCTACCATTCTCTATTGTCCCAAATCTTCGAGCTTTTATAGTAAGCTATTTAAGTACTGACATGTTCATAGAAATTTAAAGACTGTAGAATGATAAGTTCTCTTTTTATGAGTTTTAATATATGAAAATTGGTCTATTGAACCCACCTTACCCAGGAGAGGGTTGAAAATCATCAGAAGATTTAATAATATAAGCAATTTAGAAAATAATTTATGAATTTATCATTAAAAAAGCCTAAAACATTTAGTGACTTATTAGGATAACAAATAACTCATACATGTTACAGGCCTGTGGCCAAGTTGTAAAAAAATTGTTCAAAATAATAAATTGAAGGCCCCTTGCCCAAAGAATTCATAGAGAGCAATGAATGATAATTGATAAACTTTATTACTTCCTAAATGAAACCCTTTCAAGCAGCAATTTAAAAATTTACTTCAATGATAGAATGACCAAAAAAGTTGTAGGCAAAACTATAGAAACAGTTATTCAGGTGTACACATTTATATCAAATAGAAGAAGTTGGTTTGAATCAGTGATGATAAACAATAATAATAATCAATAATCCAAACAAGGTCGGCATAAAAAGATATGTCACTCCTTTATTACCACAATGTTCTCACCACTTCGCAAATCTTATCCTTAAATACTCACCTTCAGATTGGATATATGAGCAGGTCCTCCTTCAGAAACTCTTGAAACAAAAACACCATCATCATTTCCCTTAAATGGAGTTGACCCACGGCCTCCTGCTATTGATAGACCTAAACCTGATGTTGTTCTCACAATCTTAATTGCAACTTCACTCCCATCATCATTCTTCGGTCCATCATGTTCATCACCTGGGATAAAGAAAATGCTCATCAGTCTACTAAAACTTAGCTGGAGGTGATTACACTGACAAGCCAAGCAATTCATTAGTACGTATGCACAGTATTTACCCAATTTATTAGTAAATTTGAATTAACTTTACAGCCAAAAGAAGAAAAAAATATGAGTGCACTAAGATGTTAATATTCCTCACACCACTGAACTAAAACTTGAGTATGCAAGAATACACATAAAATTCAACTGAATGCAGATGGTGCCTGATATTTGAAAATTGAAGCAAATTATGGTAGAAGTATGAGAGGCATGGCAGTATACAACCAAAATATTGTATCACAGCACTAAGTCAGAACCTAAGGTGCAACTTCAGCTCGCCTATGTCAAAATGGTAAGTAAAGTTGAGCATCTTTAATCCGGCACAGTCGGGACCATAGTGATGCTGGATTAGGGATTTTGCCGGAAGGGGCATGCGAAGGAACTAGTTTATTTTTGGATTCTGGGATATTTTCAATAAAAGGAGTCAATTCCTCATAGCAAATTCTATTCATTTGCCATATATTTAAAATCTATTTACAAGTGAAAAAATAATCAGAAAAAAATTGTTCCTTCACAAAAGTTATTTCTGATAAGTATCGCAAGTCTTACAGTGGGTGAAAATAACGGAAGGTAAACTTCACCTTCATCATATATTGCTGCACATCTAAAAGCATTATTAGCATCTAAGAACATTATTAGCAGAGCAGAGAATATACAATGCTTATGCTATAGTTTGCGCAATACATTTGCTACTGCGCTTGGTTTGATTCAGCTGATATCAGCTGATTCAGCGTTGTCCGTATGATAATTCGTTACTACATCGTGGGCGACCGAGGTGGAAGAGTTTTTTCTTAATGTAACATCTTTAGTTACTTTTCTAAACATATCTAAAATATTCATTTGTTTTAAACATTTTGACTTTTCTCTGATGGACTTTGCAGCATATAAAGGTACATAATCTGTTTCTCGCTGATGAAACTTTGCTGTTCCAAACCTTCTATGAGCCTGCTAGAATGATAAATACAATCATCAATTGTTATTCTTCTTTCCAGAATTTCAGGCACATTATCTTCATCCTCATTCTCATATTTGTTATCATGAATCACCATTTCTAGTATTTCATGATCTGTGAAATGCTGTACAGTGGGAGTGTCGTGGTCAATAGCCATCCATTCCTTTCAATATACCAACTCCATTTCTTTGATTTCAGAGTTATTGATGCTGTTAGCATACTCAACCAACTCCATCATCATAAGATTTTCTTCAGAAACGTTAAAGCCTTTGAAACCCTCAGTTATTTCGTTTCCATCAAACCTTAAAGCAGGCCACAACTTAAACCACGCGTGTTTTAGAACAGACTGCGGAATACCCTTCCATGCACACGAAATTGCCCACATCATGTCTTTTAGATTATATTCTTTTATTATATCTGTTGCTGATTTCCCTGAATTTATACCTGTAGGGAACTGCTTCATGTAACCCGATCGATGTCTATATTTTAGCGATCGTAATATGCCCTGATTTGAGGCTGTATCAGAGATGTGCAGTTTGGAGGTAAAAAAATAACTGAAATATTGTCTCTTGTCATTAGCTCTGCCTTAGGATGAGCTGAACAGTTATCAAGAATTAGCGCAATTTTACACATAGGGTCTAATTACAGATTCCCGGATTAAGGGTGCGGAACTGCACAAAAAACTTGAAGAGGCAAACTAAAAAATGAACCATTTTGATTCATTCAGGTGGAAGAAAAAAAGGGTTCCCTCATAATAACCTCAAAATCCAAAATAAAATCATTTTTTGTCCTGAATCCTAAGATGCCTTTTCAGGTCATGTAAAATGATTGGAAATATTAATGTCATTCTTTTGGTGGGTTGATACCTGGTAATAATAATAAACACCTCTATAACACAGCCAACACATAAGACTCTACTGTGATGAAAACATATCCTTAACTACCAGCTTCAATACAAACCTAAGCTAACCAATTTTTTCATCATTTACAACAACATTGTAACCAGGAGTAGAAGAATTACCAAACCAGAATGTGTTATAAGAAATGGCAAAAAATATTGGTTAATATCATGAAGTACAGCATTCCCTCAGCAACTTTAATGAATGAATTAAACAGCTTAGGTTATACAACTAAACTCAAGAAATTAAACAACTATACAGGCAAAAACTACATAAAATAAATAAATCCTTAATTGAATATAATGTTAATAAATCTTGGGCTGATGAAACATTAAAAAATGTTGGACCTCTGTCGTATGATAAACAGGCTTAATAAAAGGTGTAGTATAACCCTTCTCCATATGCCAACCATATTTATCAGAAAAGAATGAAAGATTTGACAGGGTAATGACAAGGCATAGTAATTACAAGGCATACTAATTATGCAGACAAGAAAAGGCATACTAATTATGAATATAATAAAATGGCATCTGCCAAATGAAAGTTCATCAATTACCTCTGAGAGATTTTGCTAGTCCAGGCATTGGGCTATCTGGAGCTGGATAACCAGTCATTTCTTTGGATTGGTCAGCTTCACTACCACCATCATGTTTTTTCCGTGCCTGTAACAGATGAGATGGAATTGATATACACTGATTTAAGAAAGGAAAGTGAGTTTCCTAGTAGCCCTAAAGAACAAGTGAACCAAATATGATAAAAAGAAGCTGATTAACATGAAGGAAGGACATAAATGAAGTATATCCTTAAGCATGACTGATGTCCGACTTTACTCAGCCAAATACTGGCTAATCCAATAAGAGTAGTTTTGTACAGAGATACTGATAAAATTCAGAATACTGACAACATGGTAAATTGCTAGCAGCAAGCAACAATTCAATGAATAGGCACACAACTGGGCTCAGTGCTAATTTAGGCATTGATTGACAGAAAATAGAATTATAGCACAACGTCTATTTTGCACACAACAGACAACTGGTCACAGATATTATTACTATCATTAATTGAGCAATGTATTTATCAACATAACATTTCATAAACACAATATACAATGATCAACAGACAGTTAAGACAACATAATCAACAACTTACTAGATAATTACACAATGGAATTAGTCCTTCAAATACTACACTCTACTGAACCAGTACTTACTTACACTAGGCCAGAGCTACCATTAAAAAATAAATCACTTACTGTTCAAGCAACAATCCCAGTTAAACAAAAAAATGTTAATCATTCACTATGGATAAAGAAGCAGAGAATAAATGAAACAGACACTCAAAATGAGTTCAGCAAAATGAGGTACATATGTTTTCTTGGTAAGATAAGATAACAGGCACCGAGGACAACAAACAAAGATAATGGCTATATAAAAGCTATGTATCTTCTACATTCTTTTGGGTGGAGCACAGAGAATGACAAGGTTAAGTAAAACAGGGGTACCTTGAAAGAATCTAACTGATGCATTTTCAGTTGCCATAAGTGGGATTCAGAGTACAATAAAATATAATCTCATGCAAATGCAAATAACAATGTATGTGACAATTACCTATGTAGTGAATATCATCTTTGATCAGTTGAATTCTCATAAGCATCAGCTGAATGGTTAACTAATTGTAATCTACTGAAATGTCACCAACAACATTGCATTCTACAGACACTATAAACTCCACACAACTAATTTGACTGAACTATTACACTACTCACTAACCAGATAATCACTTGTAGTAAGATGCTGGAGCCTACATAACAATGAAGTCTAACCAGAAGGACAATTATAAAAAGGATCAGGAGTGAATAAAATCTACAAAATAAGATGATGTGTTGCTTGGCACTATGAAATAAAGATGAAAAGTCAATAAATTATCTCCAACTGACTAATGTTAGTTATATATAGAAAATGAAAGTCAATAAATGAAAGGGAAATACATTTTACTTCAACTTTTAATCCTTCAACTTTAAAACATGTACGACCATCTTGTTTTGATCAAAGATACATTAGGGAGGAATTTTATGGGTTACTAACAACGGCATTTAATATAAATCTGTTACTAAAGAAATAATTGAGGGTAGACTTGGGCCAATACCGATAGCAAGTATTGGCCATTTTCTGAATACTTCAATACTTTCGATTACTCGTTTTTTTTCCTGATATTTTTATTCAAGAGTATTTGTTTGGTGAAATTCATCTAAAAACATATAATTTCGAAATTCCGCCTTCTTCAACTGACTTACCAATGTGTCGCGTACTTGTTTACTTAGCTTCGATTTTCATGACAGTAAAAGTGAGACAAGTGCTGGGAATTGGCCATGGGAAAGCCTGAGGCGAAAAGCTCAACCTCCTCCGAAAAGTAGACGAAAATCTATGTACGAAGAAAGTTTGCTGAAATAGCAGCAAAAATTAAAGTTCTGCGTGAACTCAAGTTCATTCTGCTCAACGCATATGTTGTTCGGCATTTCCACCTACATTCCAAGCTCGATTTCCAAATATATAAAATTCAAATATTGTGGCATGGTCAAGTGTTATGACTTTAATGGATTTGCATTAGAAATTTTAAAATTAAGTTGTAGGTGTTTGTCGCGTGCCTCCTATGTTTCATACGGAGAAAAACCAGTTTCATAAATTGACTAGAATAACTTAAACGAATGTAAGTAAATATTTGAAACTGAAAGGATGTCATGGTAAAAGTACTATTCATATTCTATCAAAATCTCCCTTTCATTTCTGCTTTTCATATCGTTATGCAACCTCCAAAGTGACGCTGGCCTCTGCAACTCTAAGAAAATGTGCCATTTTTCATCCTCACTATAAAAACATGCCTCAAAAGTAATTATTAAAATAAGTCTGGTACCTGCATTAAATGAAAGGCTAAATTATGGACATTCTGATATGCTCTCTATGAATTTTGCTTCTACCTTTTTTGGGACATCAAGCCTCAAAAGTCGAATCTATATATACTTTTTGCGTGAATAGTATACACAAAACGTGCTATTTGATCATATAGTCATTATTAATTATTGAGGACACATCAACGCAAGGTATCATACGTATCATTTGGGAGGTTAAATAATTGAAAATGAAACTTTTTTACAATAAATTAACGCCAGCAATGAACTAACTTGATGGCACGCGTAATGGTCCCATGGAAGTTATCCAACCCGCACATGTGTCGTCAAAATAACCCGAGGAGGCCTAACCTGTTCAGCAAGTTTTCCTTGTTACCATGTTTGGGATTTCGGGTCCCTACAAAAATGTGCTAACGAGAGTCCACTGTATTTGGGTTACCTGCAGGTTTAGAGTTTCCTGAGCAATGTTTTCAGAGACTGGTGCTATGGTCCTGATAGAATAACCCTCTTAACTGCTAAGCATGTTCAGCAGCTGTGTCAATAAAATGTCAATGAGCAATACATTCAAATATGAGCTACTGAGCATGTTCAGCAGCTTTTATTTCTTAAAAATAATTTTCAGTATTTAAAATGCAAGACTTAGAATCTGAACTCTAATTACAGTGATAATCGTAAGAGTAGCAAAATAAAAGAGTTGCCACAATATTGTCATTTCTCTCAATAATTAGGTACTCTTTTATAACACTTTTGATTACTGAGATGACTTCACGAGAAGGAAAGCACTTATCAAATTTTTTTAGAAAAATAAGTAAGGTATCGGCCACTGGTATTGAGGTATTGGTTTGATATTGGAAAATTTGGTATCGGTTCAAGTCTAATGGAGGGAATTCCCATGCTAAGAGACCAAAATTACTGGCAAACACAAGTAAACATTATTTCTAATGAACTCAACAGGTAAGAAACTGATATCCTTAGACTTCAATAATGTGATTGAGTGCAATAACATTGCTAGAACCGTTTCTATATCAACAGATTAAAGTGAACAAGTTGTCACTTTACCACAACGATTAAAAGGATACTTGGAAACACCATCACAATATTTTCTAGAAAATTGAACATTGATAATCAGAAAATCACAAACATGATATAACACAACTACAACATGACAAAAATATTCACTGGTGCAAAGGTGCAAGAGTCTAATGCAATGAAATGACACAATAAATGCATATCAATAATAAATAAACAAGTATAATATATGGGCTTCCTGCAAAGCCTACAATTGCAATGAAATTATAAACAGTAATAAAGTTAGTTTTGCAAGAGAGAAATTGAATGATGAATTTTGAAAACTTGATTCAAGTTGCCGGAGCACAATATAGGTATCATGCAACTACAAATTGGCCACGAGAAAATATGCACACGAGGTCGACTTCTTCAAATTCCTTAAAACTGAATCCTTGTTTGAGGAGTTAACATTTTCAGAACTGGTGGGATGGAAGTACTTCTACTCAGCCTCAAACAATGATGGCGACCATGAATACTACTAAGATTATATGATTGAGATTATTCTAAGTTACAAATGAAATTAAATCTTAATTTCACTGTCCAAAAACCATTAAACATTATCCTGTGAATGTAATCATAAATATATAAATATTTGGCAAACTGAGAAGTGCCCATGACTCACCCAGAAACATAAAACTATTTTCTAAAAAATCCAGTCACTACCTTACAAGAATTTTATTACCGAGGTATTAGAAACATGATTTCCAAGTATTATTTTATAATACAGTAGTTCAAACCCTCTTAAATTTGAAATATTGAATAATGAAGTTGTGAGAAGTCCCCGTCAAATGGAATAGGAAATTGCGCATTATATAGGACGGATAATTCAAAATATGCTTAATATGTGACTCGAAGTCGAATTTCGACCCGTGATGCCCTAAAGTATCGTTTATTTCAAAATGATTCACCGGGGCAGCACCGTTCAATGGTAGTTAGTGCTTATAGTCGTTGTGATTTTGGTGTTGCCTTCATTTGTTACTTTAAAGTGCTTCCAAGTTACTTTGAACAATTGTGGTGTGCCGGGTGATGTTTACCCCTGATCAAATATATCTCGAGTGCACACACATCTCGGCCGCTCAGTCCCAAGCTTTTTTCCAGAGCATTCGCGCTATGACTAATGCCTTCCCCTTTCTTCCTCCCGAGCCTCAACCCAAACTGGAATGTGAATCACGAGGTAAGGAAGGCAGATGATATGGGGACTACTTTTGGGTGGTGTCTGTCTGACACTGCTTCATCGATTTTTTCTTGGGTTCCCTCGAGCTTCTTTTGGAGGGGTAAGGGATTCTGGGTTCGTTGCCAACCTTGACGTGATGCTCCACCCCTACCATCATCTCCCCTCTCCCAAACCCCTCCACGATTGGATTCCACCTGAGAAGATAGGGCGTGGGAAAGCGATGAGTGAAATGTGATACTTTTGGTTTGCGGTCGTAACTGATAAGGGACTTAAAGCGGGAAGGGAAGATGATGCAGCTTTTTATCATCGTCGAAAAGTCTTTGGGGAAATGAGATGAGAGCAGGCCAGTAAATTTAAAGGTCTACGCCAAAAATTTTGGTGACCTGGTAAATACACCTTATGTGATATTACTGGACACATGCCCGAAAACATTCATTTCATTTTTATTTTCTGTGTGATCGCATCTGATAATACATACTTCTCCAACTTAAACTTGAATCTGATAGACGCAATGAATTTCGGCAATTAACTCCTCATTTTAGTGCATCTTCTTTGCCTTCTTATCGAAAAATATGGCAGCATGGTGATTATCTTGGAAATACAGGATATTTTTCGTTAATTTTCAGAAAGTATGGTTAGTTCGAACCCGGATAATTCGAAGTCCAATTTTTTTGGTCCCTTTAATTTCGAATTAATGAGGTTTTACTGTAGATATTTACAAATTGACAACACTGGGGGGAATTATGTCAAGAAATTTCCAACTTATGGAGATTTTATATAAGAAAAGGTGTTAATGTTTCACTGCCACAAGTTTTAGCATTGCGAATAGGTTATGCACCCTTCTGTTGCCAACCTTAGATAGCACCCACTTACCCAACGGGTGTCTAGTTATGGCCACTTCAGCTACTGAACTCCAGTTAAGCCCAATTTTACGATCACTCTCCAAATCCATTGCCATGCAAACTCTTTGCCTTTCGTCCTTGTCTTGTATATATATTATTTCACTATCTTTCTTGAGGAATTAAACATCCTGAAATATTCATTTCTCTTGTCTGTGGAGACATTTGAAGTTGCATTTAAGACCATGTATTTCCCATTTGCTAGGACTACAATTCCATGCTCCATAACACCCTACTCCTGAACTACGGCCTCATTAAGTGCTCACCTTACCCCTTGGTATGCTAAATGGGCAGTATGTCCAGACCTATGTAGACGACCATGATTTGAAAGATGTTAGCTTTTGAGTCATTATGATCTAGAGCAAAAATTACAATTTTTAATGTGTAAAATATATTCTTCTTTTATAAAAAAAGGCATTTTCAGCACATAAAATCACTAGAGAGCACTGAAATGCACATTGCAGGTGAAAATATGCTAAGATAAATCCTATATAAATTGTATAATATGGCTACCAGTAACCAATAATGAATATAGAGAAAAGATAAAAAAAATACCTGATTAATTCCACACTTTATTTGATACACTCTACCGGTTTCAACCTTTACAGGTCATCATCAGGAGTAAACACAAAGAAAGAGGGACGTGAAAATATACCCGAAGAGTGTGGAGGGGGAGTTTTTTCAAAAACAATAAGAAGGAGGTGGGGGGGAAGGGAAGGAAGAACAATCCAGAAGGAACCAACAACTACAAGGGCAAACCACATTAGACTATGCAGGTGGAGGTGGGGGAACTGGTATGGAGAACAAGGGGGAGGAGGTTGATGGAATTAGGTCATTAAGCAGATGGTTACCATGTACACCCATCCACAATAAATTGTTACCACTTCAGAGCCGAAATTTTTCTAAGTCCCGAGCTGACGGTGATTTGACAACGCTGCATCATGGCTTCCCTCTGGCGGAGCCTCGGGAAACTCTAACCAAAAACAAACCTCCTTTCCCCTTCCCCCCTCCTTTCCATCTTTAGCAGAAGGGACGAAGGGATTACTGAACTGTTGGTCTTCTTATATCCTAAATAAGGTGGGCACTCCATGGATGTTTTTTCTGACTAGTGCTGCACAACATTTGAAGTCCTGAACATATCTCTACGTTTGCCACTGTTGCATAGTGATTGGTAATCGAAAAGCTGGACGAAATTCCAAAATAGCTTTCTTTGAGGTATAGACTTGAAACTTCACAAAAATACTCAGAAATGATTGCTAATTTAGGAATAATGCATCATTTAACATAATTCTCATCTTTTAGTTAGATACAGGGGCCCAAACATGACCAAATTTCCAAATAAACACCTGAACTAATTTTTCTCCGAATGTCTTCCAAGTTAAGTTGATAGTGACATTGTATGAGGAATTTAAATGAATAAAAAATAGCATGATCTATTAACACAAGGCTTTGCCTTTTAATTACCTAAGCTTCAAATATTTTTTTAAGCATTTTAGTGCAATTCCATTAAAAAATGTCGGATTCTGTTCTCGGATAAAATTTTTACATAATGTAGAGAATATCTAGCGTTTTTGGGAGAGACCTGTCAAGTGACTTATATCAGAGCACTCATTGAAGACTCACAAGCAAGAAACTGAAGAGAAATTAAAAATAAATTTCTGGCACCGAAAATACATACGATTTTCACTCGCACACAAAAATGAATTGATTCCGTCTATTTAAGAAATATATCCCAACATTTTGGTGTTATTGTTTGGTATGCAATATGGTCGAATAACAGAGCACCAGTCCATTAGAAGGGAAAGAGAGGAGGAGCATATAAATTTACAATTAGTATTCTCAGTTGCAATATAGGTTCTTAAGGAAATTTACTAACTGCCGTCTAACCACTCCACAATCCAAGCAATTGGCCCCTCGAGAGGAGATCGCCGGGAGGTGGTTGGGTGCCTGTGCATCCCATGTGCGAATCCCTCCTGATGAGGAATTCCCAACTAGACATGCTTCCTCGCCGCTCCTCCCCTAAGGGAGGAGGAGATTAGTGGGTGGCGATCCTTTGGCAGGGGTAGGTCGTCTCGTGGCTCAATGCCGTGGTCAGGCATGAGGGTAGGGCGAGAGTCGGTGGTATATTGTGACCACCTGCAGGTGTCCTATAAACAATGGATATTTGGGAATATTCGTATGTTGTCACTATCCACGTCCTTTGAAGAATGGAAAAAGGCATTAAATAACCAATTACAGCGTAACATTAATTGCACTTTGACCAATGGAAATTTCTTCACATGCTCTTGCAATAAGTTAAATCTCAAATGAATAATTATTTAGTTGTGGACGCATTCGCGTGCAATTAGCTGTATTAGGACCTGTAACCCTCATACATCTCCCACCTTCCACATCCATCAACGCCATTTGGCCAATTGGGGTCAATGTTTTTTAATAAAGGATGTTGGAGATAAAGAGTGTAAAAATGCAGTTCCGATAGCGGAGAAAGCCTTATAAGTTTAATGGACCGCTAAGGAGATTTCTAAGATTGTTTTTAATGCATTATAGGAATAGGCAAATGGTGGCTGAGGAAGCGCTGACTTTGATGACTCGTAAATCAATAAAAAGGCGTTCAATTGCAACCAAAATTTTTAAGAATGATAAATATATATGTTTTCCATGCACTCTGTAAGTTTCCAGTGCAATTCTTTAGTAGAAGAAAAGTTGTTATCAATTTTATAAAAAGTTAGCATTTCAAAACTGGGGTGTCGTAGAATTTCATTCTTAGTCACATTATAATACACATGTCCTGAACGTTTCCAATATGTAATTATCTAATATTTCAACACATTTAAATCAATTCAACAATTTAAATCGATTGGTATTTATACTAGCGAAAGTGAGCTCCCTCGGCAAGCGACCGGCCATGCTGTGTTTTGGGATTTTTATGTTCTGTCAATGCGTGATGACGGTGGTGAGTGTAAAGGTATGTTCGGGACCTCAGACGTGGTACAGCACGAGTCGGAGAAATGAACATCTTTAGGGCATGAGAAGAAGACCACCCGTTCAGTAATCCCTTCGTCCCTTCTGCTAAAGAAGGAAAGGAGGAGTGAGGAGGGAAGGGGGTTTGTTTTCGGTTAGAGCTTCCCCAGGCTCCTCCAGAGGGAAGCCGTGATGCAGCATTGTCAAATCACCATCAACTCGGGACTTGGAAAAATTTCAGCTCTGAAGTGGTAACATTTTATTGTGGACGGGTGTACATTTAGATAAGATACGATTTCAAAGTTTTCTAAGAAGTCCAATTTTATACACTGTCACATACATGTAAAAGCTTAGGAGAAAAATCAGATGAATGATCCTCGTCAATTAGATGGTTGGCAAACATAGACTTTTTATCTCCTTTGACAAATGAATTGAAATGTTCTGATTTTCGTACACTTAGTTTCCTTCTAGTTTGGCCAACATACATGGAGTTGCAACCAGGAGTATCACAGTTCAACAAATACACACCACTTTTATCATAATTATCAATGTTGTCCTTAGAATTACACAACCATTTGCTGAGAGTCACAGGATTATAAACACAAATTTTATATTTGTTTTTAGGAAAGAATTTAAATAATTTATAAGTAAGACCTGGAATAAACAGTAACTTCACCCACTTGGAAGGAGTAATCGGGGTCGGGGAGAGAGCAGTGGATTGATTTATAGCCAGTTTACGTTGATGCTGGATTAATAGATTATCCACCAAGGAATCGTTATAACATTATTATAGGCAATACATTTAATAGTTTCTAATTTAATAGAAAAATCAATAGAAAAATCTTCAGGAGAGAGGGGTATTGACAATAGGCAGTGTAACATAGAATCGAAGGCTTCCATTTTATGGGAATGGTAATGGATAGAATCATTAGCAAATATGGTGTCAGTAAAGGAGTTCTTTCGATAAATGGAGAACTTATGGCTAGAGTCCTTTAAAGTAGGTAATGGTTAGATCCAAGAAGTTAGTCTTATCATAACCTACTTCAATTCCTCAATGGAATAACTTACGCAAATGATATTCATAAGATTGTACAGCCCACTGATGCTGCTAAAAAAATTTAAATTGCTACTTGCACAGTGGAGGAAGCACATTACATGAAAATACTGTGAAACACCGATTTCACTACATTCATGAAGTATGTGTTTAACCTTGATTATGTAATGCCAAAAGCAGTGAAAACGTTAGAGTACACCTGAATCCACTTACATTAGAGATCTCTCCACTGAATGCTTCAATTACATCCCATATTCCTCGTTCTCATACCACATTGTGCATAACAGATCTGCTAGACAATCGCAACCCATGGTTATTTGATGACAATCCAAACAAATGAACTAAATAGTTTAGCACCTAATTTAATACATCATACTCATTGATTTTACTCATTTTTCATTATATTTGTGGATTCCCAGAAACTTTTCGGTTCTATTATGATCGTTAACAATGGTTTAAGATTATCAAAATAAGTTGACACTATTTCATAGAAAATATGATTTATACATAAGAGTAGCAATGAACCACTGCCTCTAGCAAGTGATTTCACTTAAACTAATATGGTAGTGATAAAAATGTAAAAAAAAAAGTTTTCCAATTCTACTTGGTAACATCAGCAAAGCAGTTTCCTTTCTATCAATAAAATACATTATGTATTAGTTAGTCATTAAAAATTCCTATATTGGCAGAGTGAAAAGTTTTTAGCACAGAAATGCAGAGGAATTTTCACTCCTATTTTTTATTTTGGCAAATTAATGTACAGGCACTTCCAAAAAAAAGTTAACACTTCAGAGCCGAAATTTTTCTAAGTCTCGAGTTGAGGGTGATTTGACAACGCTGCGTCACGGTTTCCCTCTGGCGGAGCATCGCGAAGTTCTAACCGAAAACAAACCCCCTTACCTCCTCCCCCGTCCTCACCTTCCCCTGTTTAGCAGAAGGGATTACTGCACGGTCGGTATTGTTATGCCCTAAAGAAGGGGGCTATTGTGGGCACTCCATGGTTGTTTCTTCTGACTCGCGCTGCGAGACTAAAGTCCTGAACACATCTCTACGCTCACCACCGTCGCAAAAAAAACGGGACTAATTTCCAAAATAGCTTTCTTTGATATATAGACTTGAAACTTCACATAAATACTCAGAAAAGATTGCTAATTAAGTAATAATGCATCATTTGACATGGTTCTTATCTGCCTGAGCCACAAATATTTTTTTAATCATTTAATTGCTATTCCATTACTTAGAAAAACTAGAGTATATCTAGTTCACATGGGCCATAGAAAGACTCCACTCTTTTCAAGGGCTGAAGGGCGTGAATAGGAAGTATGTTCCCGGAGCGTACGCAAAGAAAAATAACTCGATTCCGCGTAATCTTATCCCGTCGCACGGCTCAATATGCTCGCGATTTCATCAAATAAGAGTGATGGAGGTTACTGACAATGGATACAGCTAAAAAACAACGAATTGGAAGCCTTAGGGTCCATGTCACTTCAGCAATGTAAGCGAGTCACGTCAATTCCAGCCCCCGACGCGTGGAGCCAAACCCCAAACGCACGGTCGGAAAATCATATGTATTTTTCGGTGTCGCAAACTTACTTTTAATTCCTCTTCACTTTCGTGTATACAAGTTTTCAGCGAATTCTCAGATATAAGTGACTTGGCAAGTGTCTCCCTAAAACGTAAGATATTCTCTATTTTATGCAAAGTTTTGTGTGAGAACAGTGCCCGCCATTATAAGTAATGGAATAGCAAATATACGATTCAAAAAATATTTGCAGCTCAGGCAATTAAAAGCAAAGTATAGTGTTAATAGATTATGCTATTTTTATTTGATCAAATTCCTCCCACAACGTCATCATCAACTTGTAAGATATTCGGATAAATGTTATTACAGGATTTTTTAAAAATGTCGTGATCCCGTGTTGAGCCCTTGTGTCGCACTAACGGATGAGAATTATGACAAGTGATGCATTATTCCTTTTAGTAACAAACTTTTCTAAGAATCTGTGTGAAAAGTATCTCCCTAAAACGTTAGATATTCTCTACTTTATGTAAAAGTGTTGTCTGAGAACAGCGTCCGTATATTTCTCAAAACGTATATATCTAAGTATATATCTCAAAAAAAAGTTATTTTAGGTTTTTGTCCAGCTTTTTACGATTTCCGACTAATGTGGGTCGGTCCTGTGTCCCGAGATTGTCGTTTTCTTCGACTTGACCTGCACGACATCTGAAGTCCCGAACATATCTCTATGCTCGCCACCATCGTCACAGAAAAAACCGTCGTCATGCATTTGCATAACATTAAAAAATCGACGTTTTACTTTGAAGAGGAAATCACATATCATCATTGGTTGTTATCACCGTCCAATTTGTATGTGTCCCTTAAATAATGAATTCCTTGGTTAATTGGTGTTGTTTCACGTTCGTGCCATTTCAGAGCGACTTCATAGACATATTTAATTCTCACATCGATGTGGTCAGAAGCTTTGAAAATATGCGATCCCAAATTTTAGGACTAGGAGCAGGCTGATAAGAACATTTTAACGTTTTCGCCGTATTGGCGAAGTAAAATGCTCGATTTTCAGGATGAAGTAAATAACGTTCCCGATTTTGGTGGCATTTCCACGAGTTAACCTTAGCATTTATAGTTTAGGAGTCCTAATTTGAATAATAATAATAATGCCCATGAGATTATTGTTTGTAAAATACCAATACAAATCTGTTATTGACCACGCAGCCGTTTCCCTAAAATCTGGTCTAATGTCTAATCTAACGCTTTGGAAGAAGGTGTTTAAAGAATTGGCTTTTTCTACACTGCTGGTGACTCTAATTCCTTAATCGCTTTTAAGTGTGTGCACTGTGGACATATTTGCCCGAAGCTCTCTCACATATGACCAAAACGCTTTAGGATTGCTATCTAAATATTCTCCTAACATCTTGCTCTTGAAATATTATAATGTTTGCCGACATGATTTCCTTGCTAATGCTCTCCATTTTTTATATTTTTGAACTAACTCATTTTTTTCCTCTACCGATAGACTCCGTCCTGCATTTTTCATCCTAGCGTGGCATACCCTTTGTCACTTTAGTGATTTCCTAACCTCCGCATTACACCACCTTGGCTCTGTATTATCACTAATGAATTTACTTGGTATGTATTCATTAACTGCTTTACGGGTGTCCTCAAGAAATTCTCTCCACGAATCCTCTGTATCTAATCCTTTGCTTTGTTCGCTAAATATATTAAACGATTCCCTTAATTCCTCTTGCATACCGTCGTAATTAGCCTTGCCAAGTAAGAATACCCTCTTCCTTGGTTTATAATGTCTTTCAACGCGTACAATAAATTTCACATTTACTATTTTATGATCACTAAAGGTCACAGGTCCTAATACAGCTAATTGCGCGCGCATGCGACCACAACTAAATAATTATTCGTATGAGATTTAACTGATTGCAAGAGCTCCGTAAGCATGTGAAGACATTTCCGTTGGTCAAACTGTAGCTAATGTTACGCTATAATTGGTTATTCAATGCCTTTTTCCGTTCTTCAAAGGATGAGGACTGTGACAACATACGAATATCCGAATACCCATTGTTTATAGGACACCTGTAGGTGGTCGCAAAATACCCCCGACTCTCGCCTTACCCTTATTCCCGACCGTGGCGTTGAGCCGCGTGTCCTAACCCTGCCGAAGGATCGCCACCCACTATTCTCCTCCTACCGAAGGGGAGGGGCGGCGAGGAAGCATGGTTAGCTGGGAATTCCCTCTCAGAAAGGGTTTACACACGTGACGCGCCTGCACCCGGCCGCCATACGGTGATCTCCTCTCGAGGGGCCAATTGCTCGGATTGCGAAGTGGGTGGATGGCAGTTAGTAAATTTACTTAAGAACCTATATCGCAACTGAGAATAGTAATTGCAAATTGTTAAGCTGTTCCTATATTTCCTTCTAATGGAAAGGTGCTCTATTATTCGACCATATTGCACGCTAAACAATACCGCCAAAAGCTTTGGATATATTTTTTTAATGGACGGAATTAATTTGTGAATGAATTGTTACTTCCTTCACACCACATATGAAATTAATAAGAGACTATCAAACCTAAATCATGAAACCATGTTGATAAACGAGTTCACTCGTGAGAATTTAAATGTTTTGAAATATTCGCCCGGTAATGTGAGTAGAAACAAACTTAAAAGCACTCAGGTTGAAGAGTGGATGGGCAGACGTCTGCGATGTTTTACCTGCTTCCGAAACACCCCTCATGCCTGGGCACTAGGCTGCAAGGGTATAAACTCAGGATGTTGACCCGAGGCATACCGTGTGCAAGGGGTTGTGGGTGCAATAAAACGTATGGAGTAAGGTTTTTGGGCAGTGGAAAATTATTCCTCGCGGAGACCGGTCCTCCCCATCCCCATTGTCTCAGTACAGGGACTAAACAGAGTGGTCAGAGGGAACATGCCGCCCCCCATTTGGCATTCAGATCTCCTTTGAGAAAAGGGGAAAAGGTGGCAGGGAAAACGAAGACCAAGGCTCTGAAATCGTCGGTGCATCTTTTACCGCGTGAATAAAAAGAAGGGGGAAAAAGTAATTCAAAAGAAAAACCAGTGTATTTCTGAATGTTATATGGGCCCTAGAAAGACTACACTCTTTTCAAGAGCGTGAATAAGAAGCATGTTCCCGGAGCGCACGTGAAGAAAAATAAAGTGATTCCGCGTAAACTTATCCGGTCGCACGATTCAATATTCTCACGATTTCATCAACATAGATCAGTGAAGTTTAGTGACAATGAGTGCCCTAAAAAACGACGAAATGGAACCCTTGGGTCCATGTCACTTGAGTAAAGTAAGCGAATCACGGCACTTCCAGCCCCAGCCGCGCGGAGCCAGAACCCGGACGCGCGATCGGAAAATCATGTATTTTTCGGTGTCGTAGACTTATTTTTAATTTCTCTTCAATTTCGTGTTTATGAGTCTTCAACGAGTGCTCTGAGGGGATCGGGTTGGTGTGGTGGCTAGAGTACTGGCCTCCCATCCCTAGGGCCCGGGTTCGATTCCCGGCAGTGGCGGATTTTTCAGTCGAAAACCGGTCCCCACTTGAGTGCCTAGTGGAGGGCATTTCAAGTACAGTACTCCGTCCGTCGGATGGGACGTTAAGCCGTGGTCCCCTTGGCGCCTTTCGTTAAGAGTAGGCTAATGCCGACGCCGGGTTTCTCTCCACCCTTCCTCCGTTCCCTGAAAACTCCTACCATTACCCAATTACCCACCTATCCTATATGGCGCAAATGACCTAAGCTGTCGGTCGCCTCCCCTAAATCAACCAACCAACGAGTGCTCTGATATAAGTCACTTGACAGGTCTTTCCCAAAAACGCTAGACATTCTCTATATTATGTAAACATTTTATCTGAGAACAGCGTCTGACATTTTTAACGGAATTGCGCTAAAACGCTTCAAATATATTTGAAGGTTTGGCAATTTAAAGGCAAAGTCTTGTGTTAATAGATCATGCTATTCTTTATTCAATCAAATTCCTCACATAACGTCACGATCAACTTAACTTGGAAGGCATTCGGAGAAAAATTAGTTCAGGTGTTTATTTGGAAATGTGGTCATGTTCGAGCTCCTGTATCTGACTAATCGATGAAAAGCATGTCAAATGATGTATTGTTCCTTAATTAGCAGTCTTTTTTGAGTATTTGTGTGAAGTTTCAAGTTATATATCAAAGAAAGCTATTTTGGAAATTAGTCCAGCTTTTTCCGATTTCCGTCCACTATGCGACGGTGGCGAGCGTAGAGATATGTTCAGGACTTCAAATGTCGTTCAGCGCGAGTCGGAGAAAACGACCAGAGTGGCCACTTTAGCCCCCTTCTTTAGGATATGAGAAGACCGACCGTCCAGTAATCCCTTTGTCCCATCTGATAAAAGGGTAAAGGAGGGGGAGGAGGGAAAGGGGTTTGTTTTCGGTCAGAGCTTCTCGAGGTTCCGCCAGAGGGAAGCCGTGATGCAGCGTTGGCAAATCACCGTCAACTCGGGACTTGGAAAAATTTCGGCTCTGAAGTGTTAACTTTTTTTTGGAAGTGCCTGTACTTTTCAGTTTTCATAACCTTAATTGATTGAATAATAAAATTAACTAAGCACATCATACTAACAAGAGATGAATGCCAAAAATATTAATGATTTCTTCCATGATATATGGATTATTAAAAAGAAATTAAACCATGATTTCAAGGAATAGCAGAATGAATATGATACACAAGACATAAAGAGTTCCAAAATATGATCAGTTGGTAAAGTTCCATGAAAATACAAATTAGGCATTTAAGAGGTAGACACTGCTAAAGAATCTTAAGAGATAAAAGGACATTTCAGTCACCACTTCCACTATAGACATAGGAACTGACATTGTTTTTTTTCTGAAAAGGGACAACTTGAGACAGAAAAAACACAAGTTACGACAATGTGAACAATGTGAATGAGTCTTAACCTGCAAACTTACTTTCATTTTTTACCTAAAATGGAACAACAATGCCATCAAGTGATCCTGCTCAAAAACTCCACAAAACTACTGGATGATTTAACTGGTATTGGCAAGTGTAAGGTGCATATGTAGGATAATGTTCATGACAAATTGTGGCAGTCATGTAGTAAACCATTCACCACCTAAAAACACTACATATAACAAATAAACACCATGCAGATGAGATCTGAATCAACATTTTGTTAATATTACGTTTGCTCCTGACACTTCTGCCATTACAAACATTCTCAAAAAGTGAAAAGCATGCAATACAAGATGATATCTAACAACAATCAAAAGTAAAAGGCATTGCAACATGAAAGGACACATCACCACTGGGTAGAAGATAACAAATGGCCAACTTAAACCCTGAATCTACAGAGGCTGACAAGTCAACTATGTATAGTCAAACACAATCATGAGCGAGTAATGATGTCGAATATTCCCAGAAAAAGTCCCAGTGAGCCTACCACATATTCACCAAAACCTAAACCAGCCTACATCCACAACAGTAACATAGAAACAGCAAGAAGAATGAATATATGTAGGGAATGAAGGGAGTGTAATGTAGATGGTAAATTAAAAAAAAACAACAAAAAGACAAAATGAACAAGAAGGAACAATAAAAGAGTAAGCAAGGAGAACATCTGAATGGCGACATCTAGTGCAGACTCTGCCAATACCTGAGCAATGATGGACTCCACCTTCTGCCGGTCAAGAGAGCCCCTGTCTGCCAGTATTCGCTTGTTCTTCAGGTGGTGAGGGGTGTCCCTCCGGTGTAGTCTGTTGGGTCGGTTCTCCTTAACCCTTTTCCCACTACCCCTCTTCCCACTACCCATTCTCACACCTTCACTATCCTTCTCACCACTCCCCTCCCCCTCCCCCTCACTGTTTACAATGTCATCATCATCGTCATCATCATCATCATCATCATCATCGTCATCATCCTCATCCTCATCATCATCAACCTCATCTTCCTCCACCGCCTCCACCTTAAATCCGACGTGCTTCTCACCCTTTGTGCCACAATTGGGAGAGGGGTTGGTGGCATTGGCCAACCAATGATGAAGAGAGGAATGGCACAGGAGGGGAAGATGGCCACAGAAAAAATTTATAGAGGAGCATGTACAGAAATAAAAAAAAATGAAGACAAAAAAATAAGGAAGACATTTGTCGGCAAATTGCAGATGACATTGATGGTGCAACATAAAGGATATTGTGTTTGCAAAAAAACCGTACAAGAGCCCACGAAAATTACCAAAAGGCATTTGAAACAAAAAAATATGTGATAAACATCAAAGATTTAAGATAAAAATGAGAGAAAATAAGTGAAGATTTTTATAACCAGAGATGGAGAGGAAACACAAGTGTTGAAGTAAGAGTAAAATTCATTTTCCCGGAGGAGTTAAGAATTCATACACGAAGCATGTAAAAAAATCAGGAATATCAGGAAAAACCATAATAGAAGTAGCAACGGAATTACAGAGAAAATAATAATTATTATAAAAATGCCAGCATAGCAAAATGTGTCCCAAATTATTTTTGTATGAGAAGCAATCAGAATGCAACAGACGAATGATGAATTTTGATACAAAAAATTATATTTTTAAGATATCAAATAAATAAAATGAAGGATAATCAATGAAAGCAGAGGTGGAGGGTGGGAAGAAGGGGAAAGAAGAAGCAATTCAGTTAGTCAAAAGAGAGGTATGTAATACAAAAATGAGGTATTTCCCTAATTTCTTAAACACCATATATGTAATTTAGTTTTATACTAAGACCCTACTTCCTCTATTTCAGATTTAAAATGTAAAATGATCTAAGGCATAACCACTCAAAACTGTGAAATATAAGATCACTAAGCAATAGACACAATAGTTCACCTCACTTAAAACTGGTATCCCATAAAATTCCAAGTAAATAGTGATGAGTAATGGATGAATATTAAATTCTAAAACACAATACTACTGGGGTCATTCAAAGGGAAATTGGGTACATTAGCCAACAACTTCAACAGGGGAATATCTCTATGAATTAAGTTAGCATTTCAGAGAACATGAGTACACCTTTATCATACCAGGCCTCAAATAAAGGAGAACAAACAATCTCCAAAAATGCAAGAGTTAAGGGCCAAAATTTTACAGTACCAGTAACAACAAAAAAGGATGACTTTTTTGGCAAAAAGAAAACTATGGGGTCTAGGTAAAGATACATTGATTTTCATCCAAATGTAAGGAAAAAAATAATTCTTTGCTTATCCAGTAAATAGAGGGACACATAGTACTTATAATTTTGTTGCTAATACAAGTGCTTTCTCAGTTACTACAATGCAGTATAAACAGTATAAATATTCTATCATGAATGGTTTGGGAGGGACAGTAATTAACATTTTGTTCCATCACAAAAATGCTATGTACAAATCCTTTATCACTTATTGAAGTCATGACAATAGTCTGAAGCAAGTTCAATAAGTATGATATAACAGAGCTATATAATGAAATACTGAATACCACAACTAGTGTGGCATTTGTATTCTAATCAACCAAAACAGTATTCAAACAACAGTTAACAACTGACCATTAAGCTAAAGGTTAACAACCATGATTCATTTCTTAGTTATATCTAGCGATAATAGAGGCTCTCCAAAAATATTTGGCTAACAATTTCAAAACACAGGTAAATATTAGTCAGCAAGAACAGAACAATGGGTAAAGATTACTATCAAAATATAGCTATGGGTAGAAAATTCTATCTTTCTCTCTCATTCAACATTAAATTTAATCGTAAAAAAATAATGAGAATATTTAGAGAGAATTCCACTCAGTAGAATCAGCATCAAAGCCAAATCATTTAAGGTCTTACGAATGAACATTACTGATTTCTACATGATTAGCTTCATTGACGTGAAATGTGGTGAAGAGTAATCAAGAGGTGTATAATGACTCCAAGAGCATATGTCTGAAAAGGATATTAAATGAACCTCCAATTCCTACATGGATAAGTATTCACAAAGTATGGAACTATTGAAAAAAAAAGACCTGCTATTATGGTAAGACCTCACAAAAATCATTCCTGTAGTTAAGACCTTAGTGCTGAACAATTTAGGGTCTAGAAATACTAACACTCAAAAAGTTTAGACACAACAGGAAAAGGAAAATACTGTTAGGTTTGGCTCTACACTATATCACCTCCTACCATGCACAATCGATAGGTGGAAACTTTTTCATCTCTTTCACCTGAATTTCATGATGTGAGGTGAAATGCTTCAAAAATGCACAAACGGGAAAACCAAGTGTCGGCATGAAAAATTATAAATCACAATCCCATACCTGTACATGGTCCCCAGATTCCATTTCCTCTTCTTCCTCCTCTCCACTCTCTTGCGTTCCATTAGTAGCTTCCTCATGTATAACAGCATTGCTTGGTGCTGCTGAAGAGCCCAATGAAACAAATACTTCTTTGCTTGAATCCTCTCCTTCCCCAGATGCAAAAGCCTTAAAAACACATGCAAAGTTGATAAGTGGTATACACTATCTGCCAATCACATACAGAAACTTAAAAAGCAAGGCATATTTCTTCCTTATATTCTGACCGATTCACAGCTTTGGAAAACTTGGGCCATTTTAACTCCAAAAAATATAGCGATACTGTCCAAACATTCATTATATAAATTAAATATTAAAGTATGTAGTTTCTCATAACAACATTGAGTATTCATCATTTGATGTTAGCTAAATGACATAACAATACTCTAGTGCACTTCTGCTATTAATTAATACCCGAATAAGCTGTCTTAAATTCACATGAAATGAGATTATTACCTGTTGCTGGGCTGGTTGACTGGTCACCTGTGGTCCACTTTCAGCTTCTGAATCTGACTCCTTGTGTTTCACTTCTGGCTTTTCACCTTCCTGTAAGGGAATTCAAAGAGTGACACTTGAATAAGTTTCTGTAGTTTGGATAATCACGACAAACAACAATAGATTATTTAGATAATCAAGCCAGGATTTGCACTTCACATTTCCACATGATGCAACATAGAATTTCACAGTGGTCACGAGGAAAATAATTGGTTTTTAGGTTCAAATAAAATGAATAATGCTTTCAGGTTAAAATATTTTTTCTTCAACATCAAGAGCTTCACAAATAATTAAGAATTCAACATATTTCATGCACTTGAAGGGAGTATCATAATTGATAATAATCTTTATAATTTGGAGTATTATACATGAAATAATGGAAAACAACAGGTATATTTTGTTAATGATATTTTGGCCAACCTTCAACAAACCAGTATAAAAACAAAATTAAAAAATTATATATACTAGACTGCAAGGGAGCCTCTGAATATTAAAAGTATACGAGAATCCTTAAAAACACTCCTTTCATTTTTTGATGAAGAGCATAGTTGGGATTAACGATTGAAAAAATTTACGATTAAAATTAATCGTTAAAATGTGGTTAACTATTTAATTTAATCATTACTTTCTAAAATATTTAACTTTTCATCATTAAAATTTTGCATTAACTGATATAAAACTTCAGTTAATTTTTGGCGAATGTCGTCCTGTCCAAATTTTGGCGCTAAGGTTGCCCAACAGGCAAATGGGAAAATAAAACGGTATATAAGAATGCAAGGGTAGTTGTGCAAGAATGAAATGAATATGCCCAGACGAATACATACATCCAAATGAAAGCAGGACTGGGGAGTGACCGCCAAAGTTTAGGAACCCACCCTCAGACGAGAAAACACGAAACCAAAGGAAGACAATGTCCTGGAGGGCTCGTATGCCTTACCCAGTGACATCATTGTTCAATACTACATAGTTGAAGCCGAGAAAGAAGGGTCACCTAAAAACCTATGATGGATAAGGAGGGGAAGGGGTTCATTCAAACTAACGTATCTCTTACAATGCACCAGTCTACGTATGCCTTACTCGGTGACATTTCGTCATCAGTATCAAGGTACTAACACATTATAAATGTTGATGGAGGCTTCCGCCGAGCGGTGCAGCATGCGTAGCAAGGTTTTTGGGTTGACCTCCGCGTCGATTCATCTTCATGACGACAGTTTCGCCGGCGTTGCAGCTGGCGTCTTCAGGTTCGAAGTGTTTGATGCAGGTTTTTGCATGTCTTATATAGGCCTTGGTTTTGGCTAGGTGCGTTTTGGCTTGGCGACCAAGGCCTATATAAGACGGGCAAAAACCTGCATCAAACACTTCGAACCTGAAGACGCCAGCTGCAACGCCGGCGAAACTGTCGTCATGAAGATGAATCGACGCGGAGGTCAACCCGAAAACCTTGCTATGCACACTAATACATTATAATAATTGTAACAAGGCACTAATAAATTATAATAATGTATCAGTACCATGGTCAATACATAAGCCCCCAGTGAATCGCGAGAAAAGTTGTGCAGGCACACCCTCAGCATCTACTGTAACTCTATATAACTGAGTCATTTCCACTGCAATTTTACTCTTGTGAAGGGATACTTCACATTGAAATTTGAATCAATATCAAAAAATAACCTAAAAGCCGTTTCTAATGCTCAGAACAATCTTTGGCGGCAAATTACAGATGCATCATGGTTTGTCAGAAAGTCTTCCATTCACAACAACTTAAAAATCCCGGAATTGGGGCTCCACCTCAGAATAATCGCCGAATCCATTCAGCAGACACTAGGAAACCTTACCAACAACACTCTGGACACTAAATGGAATTACAATGAAAATCCCCAATCCAAATGTTTTTAACAAATAGATAAGTATGGAGGAAACCACAATGACAGTTTTCAGTGTTCGCGTTGTTTGACAAAGCAAAATACCATCAAGGCCTCTATTATCACAGCATCCAATTTGCCAAAGTAACTGAAAAAGTAACCTTTAACGTTAAAGTTACTTTTTTTAACTTTACCTTGAATCAGTTACTTTTCCAGAAAAGTAACTTTTAACTTTAACTAGTTACTTTTTACAGAGATTAACTTTAACTTTAATCAGTTAATTTTTTTGGTAACTTTCCTAACTATGGTACTGACCAAGGAGGTTATAATATACTGGAGGAGGGATCGCAAATGATTAGAGAAGGCAGTTGCCATCTTGGTAGGCTTGGGAATTTAAGTTTGGCAGTTAAAGTTAAACTTTAATCAGTTAATTTTGTTTGGAGATTAACTTTAACTTTGCCAACTACGGCGAAGAGGAAAATAATATGTGTCAGAATGTTTTTGGAGATTGATGGATTGAAAAGGAAGTACCCATCTTTCATTATTAATAGCCTGCAATGATGACACTACACTCAGATGGGTTATCAACTGAATAAAACTGTCACCAAAACCAGCAATAAGTTTTAAGAGTATCATGCAATATATGAACTGTGAACATTGCCAAAAATATTAATTTTTGAAGCAGGGTATTTTTAACCCACATATGTCAATGCATACTATTTTATAACTAGGAACACTGGCTGAAAGTATGTATCATAGAACTTATGTTAAAACTTTTCATAAAATTGTTGGTACACACCATGTGTGAAAGGGAAGTATAAAAAATAAATTCATCAAATTATATCACCAGTAATAACAAAGTAAATATGCATAGATATTCCTGTAGTATTGTTTTTAACAATCAAATCTCACTGGAAGATTTAAATAATTAAACTTTGAACTGATATATGTTGGTTATCTCCAATGTCATATCAACCGGAATATCTATGTTTGTATTTGACTCAAATAAGAAGTATTCCTATGTGTTTAAGAAATGGAGGACAGTAAATGTATACACGAATGTTTAAATAATTCATAAGAATGCATTCTACGAGAATCCACTGGGAAAAACAATCTTAACAACTATATCATTATTACTGTAGGGACAATATCTGTTTTGACTAAAAATGATCATCTGTATGTATTTCAATTGACCACGCAATATACCATACTCACAGCATAAAAAAAACAAACAAAGGCTGCAATAGGTGATTCACTTTTGGTACTTTTACAGTTAATAAAAAGTGGTAAATTCATGTATTACTGAAAACTTACATACTAGTTCTTTGGAAAAAATGACAAATCATATTGAAATACATGATGCAACTGCAAAGGGCAAGATATCAAAAGGAATTATTATAGTTACGATGCAAATTTTAACTTAATTGTCGTAAGTCACAGTGAACTATAATGGTGGCACAAGTAATAAGTTTTATATATTTGAGGTAAATATGTTCAAATGGAAATCTGCATAACATGATGTATAGAAAGCTATCAGAAAGTCATACAGGGATACAAAATTAGACCAATGATGTAGAAGAAGAAGCAGAGACATTTGTGCATAATCAGGCAGAATGGCATGCCTGCTTTAATGGGCTACATGACACCAAAAGTTGCTATAGGACAATATATCAATACAAGAATTTAACTCTTGCAAAGGATAGGTCAAAATAATGTAGAGCAATACAATTTCTCAATGGCAGTGCCAGAAATTGGCTGATGACTACAGTGAAAAATAAATTGCTTGCCAAAAATATGCAATTAGTCTTTTGTTCTCTTAAACTGAATGTTTATAATTAAAATGATTTTGAATTTCAAAATTGTGATTTTATGGAAATTGTTTAATAAATTTGGAGAAAAAATATATATTTGACAAAATACACAATTATTCCAATGATAAGGTTAACTTTTGTCATATTCTTTTCAAGAGTACTCAAAATAAGGAGTGATCATAGATTTGTAGTCTTAAATTCAGGTGAATATGGTACATTGCCTCTGTGATTTCATGTATTCTCAAAAATTGGACTGGGAACTGGAGTGGTCAAGATTCCAGAACCTTAAAACAGCTTGTTGTATTTTCAAAAATGATTACATTTCTCGTAGATGAAAAGGAAAAACTTTGTTATATTCCACCAAAGTACATTTCTCATTGAGATTCAATGAGATGAGATAATTAATGTTTCAAGTAAGCATATAGTAACAAAAAATGGCACTATACATTCATAACAATGTTATAATATAATTATTATGCCTTTTTACTTAATGACTGGAGGCCACTAAAGTAATGAATATGCTCATGCACAGTCAACAAGACAATTGCATAAAGACAGAACCTCTATTTCATACGGCATCATTATCATTATTTGTCAAAAATTACTGATAAATTCAATTTATTTCTACAGCAACGTATTCATAGTGGGTAGAAGATACACTAATCCATTACTGCATTCACAAACACATCTGTGCCACTATTATCATCCATATTGTCTTCATTAATCCCTGCAAAGCACATGCTTGAACACACACATAGGGTTTCTCAGAAAAATATTCATCACTCTTATATTAAACTGAATGCCTAATTTCTATTGCTTTTTTACAAGTAAATCCAAGACTTTCATTTTAATGGACAGTTCTAAATTAGTATCAACATACAGGCATTACTAAAAGTTGTTGCTATGAAGAATCTCAAGGGTACTTAGCAAACTAATGCACACAAATGATTTCAAAATGTTGGAAAATTGTTGTAATAATCAACTCACTGTTTTAACTCGTGCCAATTTGTAAAAATACATGATGAATTTCTAACAAACGAAAGAGAAAAATCCATAAATATAGCTGCACACTGTGAACAGCAGTTAATGGCCATGATCAAGTATTTTTCACAAATTCCTCCATCCTATTTTAGCTCTCATATAAAAATTCCGTTTACTTACCACTGCCTCAACAGAAACTTTGCCATCTGGACTCTTAGGTGATTTTGTTGGGTTTCCAAATAACTTTTGGGCCTTGGCCTTCAGGTCTTTGGGATGAGGAGTGTTCTGTCGTACAAATGGAGTCTACAAAAAAGAGAACAGCACAGTTTTACTGACTTGAAAAGAGCACTTTAATTTTAATGTGCCTGCAAGCTGATTTTCGAAATAACATAAGATATGTAATTTCCAACTAGAAAAGAAACAATACTGATAAAGATTGTCTTCCCATCATTCTCAATCCACAACAAAGTTTTGAATAGGCATGCATGCAAAAAATATCAGGGTTTTTGGCCAAAAATGTATATGAAACAAAACATCAATACCCTGATGTCAAATTTCTTTCTTTATGAATAAATAATATCCCAGGACATAAAAATAAATTTAAAATGTTATTTTTGCAATATTAAAATAAAGCTTATTTTTTTAATGAAAAATAAGCTTTAGGGATAAAAATAAAGGTAAAAATGCCTTTGGCTGATAGATTTATCTGCTGACACTTTTCACTCATACTCTGATGGCAGAAAGATTGGCTGGCATGCATTGCAAGGGTTAAAAGTAAAAAAAATCAGCAATAAATGCTCCTAGCCAGAGTAGCCTGGTACTTGCAATACACAAATTCATAGTGCTCAAACATTGTAAGGAAATTAAAGTTAACAAGTAGGAAAGTGCAAATGAATAAAAATTGCAACATAAATACATACAACATAAGTGGCACTGTATCATTCGAGAATTCATTTTTGCTTTTTTGAATAATTTTAAGCATATACTTACTCCTCCTTTATTTTCACTTGACTCATCTGTAAATTTTACAGAATGTGTCCTAGAGTCGTCTCTCCAGGCATCGCCATCTTCATCCTCTTCCTCATCTTCTTCTTCATCACTAACTTCCATTCCTGTGAATAAAAAATAATAAGAGTTTTGTTAATTATATCCATTTTCCAGCAACACTAATTTATAGTTAAAAATTCAGTTCACAATGAAATTCTGAGTTATTTGTTTCATAAATACATATACATGAAAGACAGAGGTCTGCACATCTCTTTCACATGATTTTTAAGCTAATGTAGCATCTACCATTGTTTTGAATTATTTTACCTTCTTTTAGAAATAAAAAATCATTAGACACTTTCAATCTAATTATCATCAAGCATTTGAAATTGAATAAAAAATGTATTCTATTGATCAAATTCTATAGAGATGCAATATATTTTATATTTAAAAACTTGGATATGAGATCATTCAATGATACCAAAAAATTTACCATGAAATAAATTATTAAATTATTGACACATCATGTAAACAATGAATAAAATTTTTATTATCATTCCAATAGCAATTATCATCATCAAAAACTTTGGAATAAAGTAACTGTCTATACATTTCCATTTAAGTTGATTTCATAAGGAACAGTATAAAATCATTAAAACATTAAAAATCTCAGCTCATCAAAGGTAATACAGTAAGTCCTCGACATATGAAATTTAGACAGAAAATTTCAAAGATACAAACAGATAGAGTATATGAGTGCAAAATTTAAACATGTGCCAGGGTTTTACTTCGGTGGCATACTAGAAAGCACCTCAGACTGGGTGGAAAGCTGTAATGATAGGACAGGAAGAATGAAAGTGGATGACATACATGAGTAAATATGGAAATTGATGCAAGAGATGTACATCATAGGGTAACCATATTGTTAGATGCCTTGTTTACTGTATTTCTTACTGCAAATAAATTCAACTGGCAAGCTAGTTCCCAGAACACAACTCGTTTGTACGTCAAGGACTTACTATTTCCCATAGTTACAAAATGACTAACAGCTAAGAAACCCAGAGTTAGGTTAAAATTAGGGATGGGTCAGTTCGGTTCTTCGGTTCTCGGTTCCACCGGTTCTTGAGCTTAGAACCGGAACCGAGGCCAAAAATAATCGGTACCGAAATAATTGGCGCGAAAACCAGTTTGAAACCTACTCACACTCCGAAAGTGGAGGCTTCACATTAATACCTGGTGAAATAGTGTACTTAGATCCTTCAAAGTCGTGAATTATTCTAATTCAGTCTCTGAAAATGATTATTGATTACCTTATCTTACCATTGAGCAATTCAAAGTAAGTGGTAAATTAAGAACCGGAACCAAGAATCGGAACCGGGAACCGAAGTTAAGAACCGAACCGGAACCGGAACCGAAAAAAAGTGGAACCGACCCATCCCTAGTTAAAATAAAAATTTACTCCATCAGTTCCTTTCATTAATATTCGATATTTGTTTACTTCTAAATCAGGAGAGCCTGTCAATAATAAACTTGGGCAAATAATGTGGTAGAATGCCCCTATGATTCCAACTGACTAATATGCCATAAATGAATTCAAGACCGACACACACCACTGCTAGTTCCACCTGCTCCTCCAAGGGATGAATGAGATGGGTGTGTTTGAGGTGGTAGGTCAGGAGGCAACTGTGGAAGCAGGAAGCAGGTGAGGACATCTTCTCCAGTGACCTCATCATGGTCCGTCTGGAATGTCAGGAGAGGCTGTGCTTGGTTTTCTGACAGCCATACTGCTTTCAAGTTTAATGATGCCAACGAAAGAGGAAGATGCTGAAGCCTATAAATTTGAAAATTCACGATAGCGTAAGAAATTGAAAAGCAACACACTTACTATTGATAGTATAATGACTCAACATTTCTTAACTTCCACTCAAAATTCAGAGTGTATGGGGATTTTTTTTCTATTCAACTGAATCAAGATCTCTGCTCACATTATTACACTTCAAAATTCAGGTGGATGATAACTTCAAAGGTATTTATATGAATTCACATTATTTTGCAATAATTTTATAGCCTATTTATTACCAATCCAAGTAAAATGATTACAATTTTAGCTAAAATAATTCATCAAAAACTACAGTAATTATTAGTGGAAAAATCAATAAAATTTCATAAAAGTTTCACATCCCATTCACACCAACATTAACTATCATGAAAATGAATGAAAAGATTTGTATGATCAAGGTATTCACAGAAATAAGACCTATCTCATTATAATCAATGGCATCACTGGCACTCATTTTTTTGTAAAAAAAAACAAAATTATGAGAAGTTCACAATGGAAAAAGGATCAGTACACACAGAAATTAAAAACACATAGCCATTGAGAGGGGTTGAAAAAATAAAGTGCATTGAGATAAAAACCAAGCAATAAATATTGCTGCATAGGGGAGCATGAATCAGAAAATTGAGAAGAGTAAGCACAATCTTTATGTAACTCAAGGAGTCAACTGAAAAAGGAAGAATGAAGTTCTAAAGGCCATTCCATTGCTATAATGCACCATCAATCCTAAGATCTTAATCCTAGGATGAACAAAACATACATACCTTGATGTTACTCAAGGATGAAGGTCATTGAAATATATACATAAGGACAAAGATGGAATTATGAACTGAATAATCTGGAATTCTTTGAAGCAAGAAGGGAAGATAAATAAGATGAAAGGAGAACAATGCATGGAAGAATTTACAAAGAATACGGTAAACAATGTCTTAAGTATAATAGGGCTTAAACAATCATTTATAGCTTTAAAATCCAACATAAACAAAGCTATTTACTATTATTACCCCATCTTATGTAACATGAAGAGAACTATTTAAACTATTTAAAACTAACTATTTTACACCTACTCCACAAATAAAACTTAAAATATTAAAACATTAGTGAAAAATTCTATAACCAATAACAGTCAAATATCTTGCCTGTTTCCAGAAACATCAAGAACATGAAGCTCTTTGCAATTTCCAACTTCTGCAGGCAGATACTGGAGTTGATTGTCTCGTAATGACAGGACACCAAGTTGAGAAAGGTTTCCTACAAGAAAAAAGTGAGCAAATAACTCCAATTAACAAGTATGAACGGAAAACTCCACGTTAGAATAACTATGATAGAAAAGTGAGGAAACTAGAAAAATAATCTTTATTCAGGCTTATAAGATCTCACTACATAAGCCCAAGGAATTACTAAATAGGCAAAACCTAAGGAACTTGATGGAAAAATTCAAAAATCCAGAAGACTCATTAGCATAAAAAAATTTACAAATAGAAAACAAAAAGATTATTGTAATAATGAAACCATTTGAAAACTTACCTATCTCAGAAGGAAGGCTTTGGAGGCTATTTCGATCAACATTTAGGTTGGTTAGTTTTGTTAAATGCCCAATTGTGGTCGGAAGTTCAACTAAGAAGTTTTCGGTTAAAATTAATTCTTGAAGAGATTGACAACTGTAAAAAAATCAATTTTGTGTTAAAACGCAATCACATGACATGAGTAATATCCTCATATAAAAGGGCAAAGCTTTCTCGAAGAAACAAGGAACCATAATTAATTACCTGCCAATGTGATGATTCAAACAATTAAGCCTATTTTGATCGATTTTAAAAATTGATAATCTTGTGAGCTGTGCTATTCCATCTGGTATCACACTTATTTGATTATGAGACAAGTGGAGATCAGTCAATGACACCAAGCCACCAATTTGCTCTGGTAGTCCCTCTAATTTGTTTTCAGAAACATCCAGACAAGTAAGTTTCTTCAACATTCCTATTTCCTAGAAGGAAAATGGTAATTCAGAATATGATGCATGTTTTACCAACCATGCATTGTTAAACACTTCTTTATAAGTTAAGTATTCCACAGGTTTTCCATAATTCAACACTTTGAGCAGAGTTTACCAACAGACAAGAGGCTACTTGTAAAAAACAGAAAATCTGACACATGCTGGCCAAAGTTGAATAACCCAAAGATTCTCCCACAGACATTTTACATTGATTAGGCTCCTCACATACTGCTTACTGAAAAAATTAATGGAATCTGGAGACAGGTGAGTCAACTGATAAAGGAAGAATGCAGTTCTTAAGACCATTCCATTGTTATAAGATTAGCAGTATTTGCGTATGAATTGTTATAATGCACCATCTACCCTAAGATCTTAATCCTAGGATGAACACAACATACATGCCCTGGGTGTGACTCAAACCTACAATGTTTGGGCTGCTAGGGCTGATGACCTGGCTACCATCAAATACAGACTTAGTGAACAGGTACTTGTTTTATCATGAGTTGATTTGAAAATAATTCACCACTGAAAGGTGAATATGTGAGGCTAGCATGTTTGCGGGATAAAATAAGATGAAAAATTATGGAAGCCACCACTTAATTGAAAACTTCACTAATTCTTGCTTAATTACTCTATGTAGATTATTATAAGTATTCCACATACCTTTGCATAAATGAGAAGTAATTCTACATTTGCCATCCAGTTCAGATAGAGATGTCAAAAAAATTATTGCGAGGAAGGTAAAAAGATAATATTTGAATGTTGAAATGAGTACTGAGACCAAATCAACATACTTGAAAATTACACCTTCCTACACAAGTACTTTTTAAGAAATAATTTAAGTACCTATATACATACTTATGTTTTAAGCACAGCATGTCATTGATCTATTGCCCTTCAAATAACATTTGAATAAGAACAACAAAATGTCATTAATAAATTTATGAGCATTTTTAAATAGTTTCTCGGGCAATTTCTGTTGCTTGTAGGGGAAAAATTGGTGGTGACAAACCAAATTCAGCTGCGATGTATGCATGTATTTCATCTAGACTTTGGCAGGGAAGGATTGAATTCAGAAATTACAGAGCCTAACAGATGAAAGAACTATGTATAATATTGAAGAACTTCACTTCTTGTCTTAGAATAAAATTCTATGATGGCCACAAAAATGTTGAAAGCAATACTAAGTAATGAACTAATGCTACTTCAATGATGAAAATAATTCTAGTAACTTACGTTGGGAAGACAATAAAGTTGGTTATGGTCTAACCAAAGCTCTTGCAGAGCAGGCAACATCCCAATATGCATGGGCTGAAAGCAAGGAATGAAAGAATTATCAATATGAAATACAGAATACCCAAGCAGTGAAAAAACATTCAGAAAGCACAATGCAATATTAGGAAATTCACTTACCAATTCCTCCAGCTCATTATCTCCTAGGTCTAGCCTCTCCAATTTTGATAATCTGACCAATGACTCTGGTAGATTTTTTAGGAGATTTTCCCTTAATTCTAATGACTGCAGGCTGGTGAGGCTAAAACATAAAATATCGCTTAGACTGTATTCAATCACAAATAATGGAAAGTAAATAATTAAGAGAGTCAAGAAAAAACAATAGGAATGACACCATTAGCAAATGTAAAAGCAATAAAGAAAGAAAAAATAGATACATAACAAATGGGCACAATAGTTTTTCATATTGATCATCATGATACATAATGCCATAAGTGCCTCAAAATTAACACAACCCCTTTAGTCACATATTTTTAATTCTCCAGTTCTCTAATTTTAGGGATTTTAAGAATGTATGCATACAAGACAATGATTTTGGGTAAAGAAATGTTGTACATAATATTATGGGCAATCACCAGAAAGGGTTAATGAAATAATATAAACGACAAGTGAAGTACAGGTACAAATTTAACAAAATTAAAAATTTGATTATTTTACACGAACTCCATAGATAACCTTTCCGCGATTCATGATACAGTAATACATTATGTAGGACAAGGGCCTAGCCAAGTTGACACACCAATTCCCATAAGATCACAGAAGTTAAGCAACGTTGGGAGGTTGGATGGGTGACTCCCTCCATACCTCTACCATGGTGTTCTTGTCTCCTGTCTGCGAGTGGCAGGCAGGTTAAATGTAGGTTGACACAACGGATCTAAAGAGGTCTAAAAACCAGGGTGGCTCCAGAAGGCCCCTGCTCACCCCTCCAATTCACATTTTTTAATACATTATGTGAAACGTAAGCCCATAAATTACACCATGTATGAGTTCATCCTTATGGGCATTTTTATGATATTGATTTCTTTGATTCTACTGACACTTACCAGCCGAAGTCAGGAGGAAGACTTGTTAATGACATGTCATTTAAACCAAGCATTGTCAAACTCTGCAGCTGAACAAACCCAGCAGGTAACCTGAAACACAAAATTAAATCAAAACTTCACCTGAATATTTAAAAACAAATCAATACGTGAGAAAAGGAACCATTCACCCCAGCTAAATACTTAAATGGTAAATTGAAATAGTAAGTAGTAGTTTGCAAATAGCCAAAGAATATTTTTCCCCATTTCTTATCACACACTACATGTAAAAGCTCAAAGATGGGCATTAAATATTTTATATTAAAAAATACACTTGTATTATTTTCATGACTATACAATGAGTCAGCGGGTAATTACTATTACTCTGCCATTCCCTTCATTTTAACTTGGACACAGCTCAACATACAGGGTGCTACCCAAAAGTTCCTGTAATTTGAATCCAACCTAAACGGATCCAAATACGGACCAATATGAAGTTCTTTCCATTTGTTGTGAGTTATTATGCCAAGCAGCTTCATTGTAAATGGAAGCATCCATTGTAGTGAAAAGAGCAGTGTTTTACTTGCTTGTGTTTGTGATTTTTTAATGGCAGATTTGAAAGAACAGCAATACTGTATCTAATTATATGTTAAGCTCAGAAGGACATGCTATACAAACACAATAAATTCTAAAGGAAGCATTTGGGAATGATGCTTTAGGCCAAACCCAAACCTACGACATGTTTAAACGTTTAAAAATTGGCCGACCATCAGTTGAATTTATAAGTAATTCAGTTGCATATTCCAGACAACCATCAACTGGAACATGTAATTTCTCTTCGGATTGCAATATTAAATGGTGCTAGGCCGACCATCCAAGACATTTGTAAAACTGTGGGATTTTCCTACGGGACACACCCGTAGATTTTATCCAAAGAATTGAAAATGAGATGGAAATGTGGAAAGTTCCTGACACCAGTCCTAAGGGATAATCAGAAAAAAGTAGCATCGATGTTTGCATAGACTTGAAACCACCCGATAATTGTTTCTCATTGTTTATTCACCTTTCTGGGCTCCTAGCAACCATTTCCTCTATCCACAGATGAACATCAAATCAAAGAGGTGAAAATTTGATAAGATTGTGGAAATTGATATAATTTGAGGAGATTGAAACAGAATCACAGGCAGTGCTGAACACATTAACAAAAAATACTTTCAGTACCTTTGCATTCTATTCATAGTAGAAGCACTGGAATCGGCGTTTGCAATCCAAAGGACACTATTTGAGACTGATGGTGGTGGATAAGATCCAGGTATTTTACAATTTTATGCGTCCCTATATTTCAGAAACTTTTGCAAACTTAAATATTTCCAGTACATAAATACTCATATTCTGCTGAGTACATAGGACTACATCATGCGTAAGGTTTGGAAAGAAAACAATTCACCTAAATATCATAACAGAAACAAAATGGCATGATGATTCATATGATTTAAAGTTTCATTACTCTTCATGATTCTGATATTATAACAAGGCCAAGTGTAGTTGTGGCAGCTATTTGGAGGAGGCAACTGAAAAATGAAATCATTTGCACCACTGAGAATAACTGGGTAACTAGGTAGGAGTTTTCAGGGAAAGTAGGAAGAGTGGAGAGAAACCCAGCATCAGCATTAGCCTACTCTTAACAAGAGGCACCAAGGGGACCATGGCTTAACATCCCATCCGACGGACAGAGTACTAGACTTGAATTCTCTCCACACAGCACTCATATGGGACTGGTATACTAATGAAAAACCTGCCAAGGCCAGGATTCTAACCCAACCACTTGGGATGGGAGGCCAGTACTCTAGCCACCACACCAGATATCTATACAGTTCACATTACCCTTTATCCTAAGTATAGAACCATAACAATTACTAAATTTGAGATTACAAAGAATTTCAGAATTTATGGGCGAATGGAAAGTATTCTTCAACTACAGTTTAGCTTATTAAAACTTGTTCCTTGGTAATTTTGTACTACTCCATTACACGAGATTACATGGTAAACAAATCTCTTACAACCACAATACAAAATTATTAAAAAATTCATCATAATCCTTAGAATCACAAACACCTGATTGCATATAATCACACCTCAAGTATCAAAACCTGGGTCATGTGATTCTGTATTTTTGTGTTTCATAATATGTAGTTTTGTTTACCATCATTTCTCAGGTAGTTTAGCTAATTCACATATGATTCATATTTCATCCCATAATAGTATATTCTAGTGAGATTAAAGGACACAACTTCGTATTAAGGGGCTGTTATCACAATACCCCACCTCAAGGAGATGGGATATCTAGAAAAGACAAATGTAAAAGAGAGAGTTTCAGCAAGGATGACATCTTGAACAAATCACATGAATTTTACCTACTACGTACAATAACCACCAATCAAAGTAATTAACCATACACTTTAGTCTATTTAAGGACTAAAAATGACCAATTTGTAAAACTGATAATAAATTAAAAAAAATAGTTTTGGTAAAAGACAGGAATGACTTAAGATAGTAATGCAATTTGGTGAAAAAGCAAGATATGGAATAAACACATCACAAAAGTCCTGAAACAAGTTTTATAAATCTATGTTTGCCTCAATTACCTTGGAATAGGATTGCTGCTAAAATCTGCAACTTGCAGTGCCCTTAGATGCCTTATGGATTCAGGGATGTCTGGTATATCTGTCAAATCAAAGAAAATACATTATTGGTAAATGGAGTAATCACCATTACAAAATAAAAATCTCAAGAGGTTGTCATATTTGAATAGCACAATATTAAGCAATTATTACAACACCAATCAAAATAAGATAAGATTTAAATTACACCTTATTAGCAGCCATAGGTATTGGGATTTCCTTGAATGTGATAACTTGCTCAAATTTTTAGGTAAGCATGAAAAAATGTATAACGAGACTGATTTACAAGAAATCATTAATAATATATGTTTAAGTGGTGGAATAAATATTGAAGTCCCAGAAGTGGCCTAAAGCAAAGGTAACTCATTAGTACCACAATACACAATGGACAACTAGGGTTTCAACTGCTCCTTGAAGCAATGTATTGACATTGCATTTCAGAATTGAGAAAAATCACACAATGATACACAACATACCTATTGACCACAATAGCAACTACTGATGCTTCACCTGAAAATCACTCTAAAATTTTTAAAGTAATTATTTTCAAATCAAAATGACAGATGAAGTGTCTAAAATTCATATGCCACATTAAAATAGCACTATTAGTCATTTTGAGGAGGCAAGCTACAGCTAATGGCATTTATGCCAGTTAGGAAAGAACTGGATCTGATTAGGAGGCCATGTATAAATGACATCATAAGCAACGATCTCCATATTTTAGGGCCTTGAAAAAAAGAATTCGATGAAACTGCGGGCAACGATGATAGGATGTTGAAATCGTGGTTTGTAAAATAGAAATTTTACAACGGCCTAATCCATATATTTCAATTTATTCTGGGATTTCCGATAGCAAAGAGAACTGTGATAAGTGCTTAAGTCCAAATCAGGACCGATTTTTGGGTTTTTCGCTCACAAGAAAATATATTCGTAAACCTTTACAATGATTAACCTATCATTTCACGGATTCCTTTGCTCGTACCGTATACATGAAACATCACTGAAACTGCTAATGTCTAGATCACCACTTACATCGTTGTGGTCGGAGACTTAATTCCGCACACAATTTTCTCGAGTTTTCCAGAGTTAAGGAGGAACTGATTCGCGATGAATCGTGGCACTTCCTCTCAAGTGGAGTTATTTCTGCCGTGTTGCCCACTGGAAATGCTTTCTCGTTTCAAAAAAACAATCTAATATAAAATAACTAGCAAAACCATACCAAAGCTACAGCCGATTCGGGTGGGGGGACGCAGAGTTTAATGTGCACGATGAACGGGAAAAAATTACCGAAGAGATTTTTCAGCGCGGTTGGAAAAATGTTGCAACTAAAATGGATTACCGATTCATTCATTAATTTTATTTATTCCGTTGGGTAAATACATACCATGGACATCGTCATATAAATATGCTTTCGTAAAGGAAGAGCACAAACATACACATTACATAAGGAGCTCTCTATCTTGATAAAATTCACGTAAAGTATAATATGCTTTCCGTTCGAGGAAAAAAATTAGTTTTCTTTTGAAACAAGATATTTCTGGAATAGATCTGATCCGAGCTGGAAACTTGTTACATATTTCGGCAACAGAGTGTCGAGGTTCTTTCAGGCAGAGACTATATGAATAATAATCATGATGAATATCATTGTTTTTACGGGTGTAGTGTTCATGAATGCTAGAATTTGCCGGGAAAAGGTGGGGATAACTTTTAACAAAATTAGCACAAGTGAGGATGTAAATTGATGGAAGAGTACAATTTTAAACTTCAAGAAGAGGGGTTTACCAGGAGTAGGACTATTCGAGAGAAATAGGGTGAAGTAAAACTGTAACTGTATTGTCCTTATAATGTTCCATAACACTAGAAGTAATTTCTTGTGACAGTGTTAATCTATCTTCAATTGGTGACATTTGTTTTATGAGAATGTAAGCCAGTATTGCTGTGTGTGGTTCGCCTAAAGCTCCAAATTTTGTATTATTTATTATTATTTTTTGTATTATTTATAACTTGCTGGAGCAATCAATATTGTTATTATTTATATTATTTATCATAAAGCAGGACGTTGCATTATCGAAACCTACTCCCAGCCGGTAGAAAATCAAGTAATAAAGTTTGGGTAATTATTCTCCTCTGCTCCAGTCTAAATCATTAAAAAGTGAGAAAGGGAATGAAATGCATTCCCGTGCGACGAATTTGAATGAATAAAAAAACAATGATAATTGAATGATAATTTCGTATCCAAGAATATCGTGCTAAATTACAATTCGTTGTAATACGTCCATTAAATACTGGAGTTCATGACCTCAATTTAGTCCATTTACCCCATTTCTCAGTGCTACGTACGGCGGTTGCCGTAACGTCAAATTTCACCATGATACTGGTTATATCTTGTAATGATCTTCGTGTCTTTATTTGATACTCGGTCTAGCGTATTCTAATAAGCTTCTTCTTTGGGGAATCGATTCCCGTTCGAGGTAGTTGTGGCGCCCAGAGCCCAACTTCGTAACTTTTATCGGGGAGCCCGTCTAGAGTTTTCGCATTTACTCCTGGGGTCCTAATCAAGTGTTTTCTGGAATTGTAATTTAGCACGATATTCTTGGATACGAAATTATCATTCAATTATCATTGTTTTTTTATTAATTCAAATTCGTCGCACGGGAATGTATTTCATTGTCTTTCTCATTTTTTTGTGATTTAGACAGGAGCAGAGGAGAATAATTACCCAAACTTGATTACTTGCTTTTCTACCGGCTGGGAGTGGGTTTCGGTAAAGCAACGTCCTGCTTTACTTCACCCTACTTTTCTCGAATAGTCTCTTCCCTCTATTTCTCCATTCACATTTGCTTACCACTGACCTCCTTTCATTCCATCTAACACGCTCATTTTCTTCCTTTCTCTCCCCCTAATGTTAACATTCTTCGTTCTACACATAAGCACCTTCATAAATCCCTCAAAGCAGCTTCATAATTCCCTCACCCCTAATTACTTCCTCCACACAACTACACTTCCTCATCCGCATTTCCTTCAGCAAAACTCTTGCCCGAGAAAAACTTCTGTAGTGCCACGCCCACTTTTGTCCAAAATGCAGTGCAAGTAACCAATCCAGCAATTATATTCCATTTAAAGTACATTCATGCCCAAATTAGGTTTTACTTCTTTTTATTACAAAATCTCATTATTTTCGTTTTGTCATGATTAATCTTCTTATCTTAATCTTAAAAGAATAATGATAGTAGTTTTCCACCCAGATTCTCCTGTCAGCTAATCTGATACACGTTCTCGGGGTTAAGTATCATTTTCATGTACGTTAAATGTACTACTTCCCCTTTAGGCTAACGCTAATTTCAGCAGTTATTACGTTTTGCTGTTCCACCTTGTCGTAGACCTTCTAGAAGTCGACTAAATACGAAAAAATATCGTAATTACAATCAAGTCCGTATAGTATACGCGAAGCTTCTGCAGGAAACAAAAACAAAGTAAGGGATCGAAGTCGACAGGTGTTCCGAGATCATCATTCATATTATTAACAGTTCATGCAATCCAGGTTATTTTCCGCTCCCTATGTCTCAATAATTCACTCAAGATTCCTAATATCACTACATGAAGTAAAAAATTTAACTGACATAATTTTACAAGAAAAAAAAATGATTCACAGCGGATAATCCTACCTTAAATCTCTAACGACCTTAATTTTCTTAAAGGAAATAACTTTCTTGATTGCTACGGATATCGAAAAACCCCATCACCAGCATTACCAACGGTTATGGGTGAAATCAAAGAAGTTTTTTACGATGCCAAGCCCTACAAATGACGATCATACTCACAACAATACCTTCGCAACACCGCACCGCAGGACAGTTTAACTACACTTTTAGGTTAGCGATCCACAGAGGGCAGCGGAATTGGGGTGGAATAAACAAAACATACTGGAGGGAACCAAGCGTTAGACTCACAGTAATTAGATTTCAAAATTCGATATGGTTTCTCGGTTCCAGTATACGCTTCGCTACCAGCACTTCAAAAAAAAACTACTTCCTAATCTGTGACCTCATTTTAGAGTTTGGCCACTGGTTTCGGCAGGACAGCTGCATAGCTTCAACCGGTCATCCCAGATGAGATGTTTGCATTTCACTTTCCTTGTCCCAAATACCCATCCTCTGCCGTTGCGAAGAAAATGGCAGCGCCGCTTTCGTAATCGTTTCCAAAACAGGATGAAAATGTAAGGATGTCCTATCGTAGAAATTATTTGGGAGTTTCCCATGTCAAGGATCAGTTTTCACCTCAAAAACATGATAAAAATCCGTTCTATAACGTTAATGTTCCAGTAATACTCAAATCACTACGTACAATCAAACACGCAACAGTGTAACCAGAGCGATGCGGAATACAACGTAATCCAACATATTTCGAGTGTTTTTCGAGAAAGAAATGAGTTCTAATACAATCATTTTTATATAGATGTCGTTCGAACAGCGCCAATTTCTTACAACGAGTAATACCCACACCGCCACATTCATATCAAGGTGAAAAGTACCTAATGTGTTCTTTTAGATATGTATGTCAATTTTAATTGATGGACTGTGGGATGACGCTTAGTAAATAATACGAAACGTATCGATGAGCAGAATTCAAGTCAAAATCTCACACAACCCATAATAGTTTACTATACATGCCGTCAACTGTTTCTCGTGTACACTAAATATAACCTTTACGCAATGGCAGGATTGCATTTCAGTAAAAATAACCTAAAAGACAGTATATAATCATCAAAGAGCAAAATACAAGAAAGTTTGACAATATTATCCGAGGGAACACAATATGAAGAATGATGAAGTCGAAAGATGTGCAAAAGAATGGAACGATGTATACTGTCAGAATTAACGGTGACTACCAAAATACCATGCGAAAGGAAACCATGGTTAACCATTGAAACTCAACGAAACCACAACATAACCATTAAAAAATATCGCAAGAGACTCTTCACGTTGAGCTAAAAAAGGTGAGCATGCAATTCCAGTGCGACATTAACGATACGAAAGAGGAAGATTGGCTAAGGTGTCAATAAAAATGTAATGAGAATCGAAAAAACTGTTCTCCAGAATCGGACAAGAAACACTCGATCTCATAAACGTGACCGAGGATTAGGTGAAAGAGGATGCTTTCGCTCCTCACAGCGGCATTGTTTTCAGAATGATAAGGAGGAAGGAAGGTAAGGGTACATGAGTATGCCAAGCTAAAGACGTCTTGGTGATTCCGAGGATTTATCAGGACTCCATTCGATTCACTGGGCGAACTCAGATAAAACCGTACACTTAACGATGAACCGTAGTAGTACAAAGAATCGCTTTGAGTATAGTAATAACAAATACTAAAATCCTTGAGCTACTTTATAAATACGATAAAGTTTAGCGCGAAACATGGAAAACACAAATTAAAGTATACATTATCATTGGAAAGTGCAACGAAGCAAAAAAATACCAGAGAACCAAACAAACAAAATGCACTGGCACATGAGTATAAATATAGAAACATCGAAATAGCGATTAAACAAAAAATGAACAAGAGGAAAAAAATTAATCGCAGCCACTTCGGCCAGACTTCGGTCACCTCAACAACTTAGGCTTCTGTGCACTTGTTGCTGCTTCGTCCCCAATGTCCCCGAAATAGCCGTTCAATAGGACTGTCCCAATACAACGCTTCCCAAATTATTGTTCTCCATAACTGAGCGGTACCTATCAAAATTCATGAGAAACTGCTAAAATAATACCAATTAGAAAAATAATTCCAGTACAGACACTAAAAACTGATAGAAATACTAATATTTTAAAACACCTTTTTCATATCCATAATCCTTCTCCCCCTCTACTCTTGTTCAAGGCGTAGTCACTTACGACCGCCATTACACATTCCCGCGGATTCAGCGTAAAGTGCTGGTACGTTTCACAAACTAACATATACTTCTGGCATACATTCATTAGCCAAATTGTATGGCCTAGTGAGTCTCAATGTCGACTTACGATAAGTGCCTAGGAATACTACGCAGAGAGGTAACGCAGAAATTCGATGGCAAATATTTCAGATGGCACACATCTAGAAAATTGCAATCTGGGGCCGGACGCTGTACATATATACAGTTTGTGCCTCACCGGTTTGATAGTTCTAAGGTCGCCGTTTCAAATCCAGTCTCATGCATGAATAATGTGTTCGTTCCAGGATTACAGGCTGATAGACAGATTTTTTGCTATTAGCTAGAGCCTATTGGAGGCTAAATCCGAAGCCTATTGCAACACAAACTCGACGAGATTCGAGTATTGTCATGCCCTCCATTCAAAGTTTAGAGGGACTAGGGGGAGGGGTAGTGTTTCTTAAGCCTGTTCACACGCCATCGACTTCAGTCCAAGGTCATCAGCGGATACTTATGCGATCTGACGGTTGTATTATTGCAGTAGCAACCTGGCTGATGGTTTCGCCAAGTGGGGGCGGAGTAGTGAAAAGCAAACCCTCAATATTTCTTTGATTTACGGAGGCTAGCCAAACTATTTTCTGAAGCAACGCTTTCCTCTTACTTCACATTATACTCAAGGAATCACACTGCTCCACAGATAGGCAGGAGTACATCGCCGGAAGACTTCCCTCCCAAATTCCTCTCACCCTCGCAAGACCCGCCAGACGTACAAGAACAGAACGGTAACCGTACGAACATGACGCGTGGAACGCGCAAGGGAATCCTTGGGAGAGGCAAAAAGAGAGAGAGAGAGAGGTCGTGACCACAACTGAGGCATATACAAAGCGAAAGACGCTGAAGGCTTCCAAGGGCAAGGATGAACTGAACTGAGAACACGGGTTCGGGAATGGATGGAGGGAGTGGTCGTGAGATCGGTTGTGGCGGGAGGAGGCTGAGGGAGTGAACGGGTGGTGCCTTGGGGGAGGAGGGGGCAGGAAGGGGCGTGGGGCAAGGGGAGGGAAGGACGCCGAGGAGTTTAAAGCCCCCGGAGCATTCAAGTTCATCGCACCCGCCCGCCCCCCTCCGCCTTGCCCCGCAACCTGCGAAGCGTGCTGGTAGGCAACCCTCGCGACGGCGTCGGACGAGGGAAAACGCCCACCGGAGCATCTACTCTCGCTTTCCATCTTCCATCCGCGCTTATACGGAAGCACAAGAAATAGATACCACTTCTTCCTCTCTTCTCGGATACACATAACGACGAGTAATACGAAACGCAACCATCAATCCATGCCATCCTTCATGTATCTATGCGAATCGGTTGATTAAGGGACACGATTACACAAAATCGCATGAAATCACAAACGTTCTAGAAGAAACTTCGTCACTACATCTACGTCTAAGCATTGAAACACAATTAAAAGTCATTTGGCAAACGAAAACTCAATTTAGCCATGCTTAGCCTTTGGGAATATTTTTTTGTTCTATTACTAGCATTTCCGTTCCAATGTATGCTTCTACTAGGCACAGGCACGTAGCCTGAAATTTGCTTCAGGGTGGGGGGGGGGGGGGGGGGGAATAAGTCTAGTGAAGCGTTACTTGAAACAGATCAGCCTTGCCCGTTCGGTGCCGACATGTTACAAATCTTTTCCCTGAATTTTCAATTATTGGTATTTACTTTCACAGTGCCCATTCCTATCTCTTCTCATTGGTTGAAGTACACTGCTTACCTTGTTATGAAGCAGTTAATTTGACCGGCCCCCAGAACAGAAGTTCAAAATATACATATATGTATACGTATCAGATTGAAAAGAATAACCTATTAACCACACAAATGCATCAAACTAGTGATCACGTTTCAAGACACTTAACCCTAGAATGATATCAGAACCCTAGAATGAAATCAGAACAACAAAATTATTTGTACAAAAATTCGGGGGGACTGAAGCCCCAGAGCTCCCCTCCCCCCTGGCTATGTGACTGTCTAGATAGTGAGACATTTAGGCTCTATTTTGTTTCCTTACCTTCGCCTTGGTCGAAAATTACCACGACTATAAATTAGTGTCAGGACTTAATATTTGGAGTACGGTTCGTGGATTTTTACTCCTAAAGGATTTTAGCAAATCATTCCATTCCGAATGTACATTCGTGCGTGGGGAGTTTCTTCCTCCCCCAGCCCCCACCAAACGTAGCTTACGCTTTCTCATGGGCGGAAACGGGCGCCAAAACTGGCCGTCTTGCTCGGGGAGCTTAGGGAGGGGCATTACCTACGTGCTCCGGAAAGTGCCACTGTGATTGTGTCGCGCGGAACCGAGACTTGAAATATTGAAGGGTCGTTCTCCTCGGCCGGCCCGTCACCAGTGCATTCAACGGAGAGCGACGAACGTCGATAACAACCGCTCACAGAAAAAAAGCGTCCAGAACGGAAGTCGCATGCAAGTCGCGAACCGACCCGCCTTATTCGGACGCTTTGCGGACTGTTCGATCACTCCGACAGAAGCGTACTCCTCGCGACTACCTTTGGGGTGAGCGATCCTTTTTCCATGGGACTGAATAACACCCTTACAGTTCTTAATTAGAAGAATAAAAAATGAGACAAACCACGCTTTTCCCCATTAAATTTTCGCGATGAAAACGGCATAAACTGAAAGGCATAACTCACTGGAACTTTCAAATAATAAAGTTTATTTCAGCTTCTCAAAATTCAAATGATATTATTTTTTTTTCAACCACAGTTCAATTATACACTATAGCTCGAGAGGTTTATCAGCATCATAAGTCGCCGTCACAACGAATGTAATACAATTATGGGGGCGTTTTCAATGCTCCCTCGATAATTCGGAGTCCTAACATTAATCATATGGGGTGGCCTAGCGGGTAGAGTACGGAGCTACTGACCGAGTACGGGGTGAGCTCTACCCTCACCTATCAAAACCAAACTTCGGGTTGAATCACTGAGTGAGGGTGAGTGAACATTAATCATTCATTCATTTAAAGATGCCAGCGAATTACCACTTTATATGATTACAGCCACGCCCACGTGAATTGGTCACATAACCTCATCTAGGGGACAACGTTCTTGATTTAATAGTCATGAATACGGCGGAAAACATGGAAAAATATCAACTTTTCAAAAATAAGAGAGAACAAATGATTCCAATTGGCGGAAGAATTATCGACTTAGGAAAAAAGAATAATTGGGAGGGGGGTCGAGTAAAGTGTACGGGAATCATAAGTGTAAGCCAAATTAGCTTCAAAGGGAGAGCACCAAACCAAGGGGTTAAGACGTGGAAGTAGAAAAATATTTACACGAAGGAATGCGTCAAGCAAATCAGTAAAGAAAGAATTACTTCTTCACCATCGAAAGTAGAAAAATCAATAAAAATTTAAAAAAAAAACCGAGAACTTCCGAGTAAATAGTAGGTATGTCACTAGGCATTGATTTTATTCAAAAGAAACTTCGGAGATCAGTCTAAGAAAGGTGCGGTGGCAATTCGTCCGTATGGGGCGATTGGCCCTGACATTCACGATTAACCAGAGATTAGGAAATTACTAAAAAGTGGAGGAGTATGCTTAATTGAAAACATTAACCCTAAGAAACTGGCGTGGAATCAATAAAGTACGTATCTCGCCGTTATTACCACTCAAAATCTATCAGGGTGGAAAGACATTCGGGAAACAGGAAGTCAAGTAAATCTTCTTCTAGAACCTTCAATTAGGGAGCGAGGTGGCCTAGTGGGTACTGGTCGCTTGGCTACTGATCGAAGGGTCCCGGATTCAAATCCGGGTGAAGCCTTTGGACGCCCCCGAACGAAAAATCCTCTGAGTGGCCCTGGGAAAGTAAGTGAACCCTAAATGTGTGAAATTCACACACCTGTGGCTTAGTGCGGGGTGAGTTCCACCCTCACCTATCAAAACCAACCTTCGGGTTGAATCACTGAGTGATAATCTTACATGGGATCAAAGGCTTAAGTTTCGTTCCTTATTCGAGCATCTTTCTCTAGATGATCCTGGGTTAGGGGTTATGAGCCTCTTTGTATAGGAAGGGCAATATTCACTGTTGCATCAAGGTCTTGGTAGCTCTTAGTTGCATGTAAACGGTGAATGTTTGGTGACCTTCACCCCCTGCCACACACCCTCGCGGTGGCTCGCAGGGTATCATGTAGATATAAGGTACAGAAATTTTCCGTTTTTCTGTAGGAATTTTTATATATTTACACGGCTTCAAAACATGAATAATGGAAATAGACCTTCCTCGCGGGCCGACTTCACTACCTTGCGGAATAAATGGTAACTGGCTGCAACGCCACACTATTATGAATGACAACACTGTAAATTACATTTTGGAAACAACAGGCCTGTGGTTTCCCACCCCTGGTGAAGCAGACTCGAATAACTCGGGTGGACGTAATTACCAGATCTTAAGTTAAAACATACTGGTCCAATTAAACAAGTTCGAAGACGTGTTTTCCGACGACGCCTAAAATATTAAAGAACTCTTACACGTTACAGTAAGCTTTCTCACGAAGATAAGGTTATAGAGGTTACAGAGAGAGTGAGGGACAACTGAACAGAGAGACATAAAATGCCCCTTACAACGGAGTGAGGGGTTTGCTTTGATTAGGTAAGCAAGACAAGATTCGAGAGGTGAGCAATGTGTCAAATCGTTCCACAACATATCCGCGTACGTCTCTGCCCTTTTTTAAAGCATTCTAGATATTCCGGAATAAAATAAAAAAAACAGAGATCAATCGAGCAACTGGTTACGTCTATTGCCTGCTTAAAGGGAGAAACCTGATCATGGGTAAGGTCATGCACAAACCTTGCCCCTGAAACTTGCTAGCAAGGCGGACGATCCTACCTCTCTTCCTATGCTTTTACTGAATATGGCAGCAGTGTTTCTCATTTGTGTCTTGACTCCGTGCAAGATAAGAAATTACTTCGGGAAAGGTATCATGTCATAAAACGAACACTAATAAGCAATCACATATCATTTATAAAAACCGCATTAAATTCATCAAATTTACTCGAAACTTGCCGAATTTTTTCGTATTTTACGAGTTTAGGGTAATCTTTCGAATCAGTATTTTTCATTCTAAAATTATTTTTTATTACTGAACAGAAGAAAACCATGCAAAACAGCTCGTGAAAATATAAAATGCATGCAAAAGAATGCCACCTTGGTCGGCATAATGGTTTCATAAACACAATTGTCGACGGAAAAGTTCTTGAGACGTGATGGTCTGGTGAAGATAGTCGAGGAGGGAAAAGTTAACGGAAAGAAGTGTAAAGGAAGCCTAGACATGAAATATATGGAACAAGTAGTTAAGGGAGTAAAAGAAAAAGTTGAGCAAATATAAAGAGGGGAGCCGGCAGAAGAATAGAGCTGAGACTTGCACCAAATAAATCTTGGGATTGATGAATTGTGCCGACGATGAAGGAAAAGTAAATGGTAATGAATTGCGCAAATTATAAGAATTAACTTGAATGCGTTAGCCGCCGGAAAAATCGAGTTAGGTAAGGTATTTTACCACTAATAAGTTTGCTCACTGGTGATAACTTATTTTATAAAGACTTCCTCCTTTCCGTGGTCAGAATTCCATTCCTTTTGCTTATCGTTTAACTAAAGCAGTCAGCCCACAGGAAAGACGTAAATCGGAAAAGTTGGGGAAACCCAGCTAAGTGATAAGCAATGCAAAAGCGATGGTGTGATTGCTACTATTACGAATCACATTAACAAGCTGTCATCGCCACGAGGAAATCTTAATTGAAACGGAAAAAGCAGAAGGAAGGAAAGAGTTTCAAAAGGGGACACTCCGACTCAAGCCACTTACTAACGTAATACGGAAATAGGCCTTATAATCTGACAAAACCACTAATGGGTATGCGGCAAGAATTTCATGATTGACATGTTAATTGAAATTTGCGTTACCATAATTGCATTCGTAGTTATTATAGAAACTTAATAAACTGATGAATAAAAGTTTCCTACTTCGGAGAGTGACAACACTTATCACTCAGAAGCAAGATGAAATGGGCGGGAGTCACAATGCTACATTTTGTAGCAATTACGGATGTATCATAACAAAATCATCACCATATTTAATGGTAAAACATTATTATTACGGAAGGATGTGAGGTTAGTCACTGAGAAAGACCCATTAATTGTAACAATATAATAGAAATAAAGCACAAAGCAAATACTTTGAAATAAAACTATCCACTCTACTTAAACAGCGACGATCATTAGTTTGATCAATGGAAAAAAATTAGAAAACAGTAGCGGTATCTGCGTCTACACACTGCGTATCAAAATTTAGCACACACTGGGCAGCGGGACCGCGAAACATACTAATACAGTCGAAATAGGAAGAAACCTAAGTTACAGACTATTTCTCATTGCTGTAAAAATTACAACGAGCTGAAAAATTGTGCTGGGAGAAAAACATAACCGGCAGCAGGAGTAAACAAGGAAAATATTTTCACTTCCTCAACTCAAAAGTAAGAAAGAGAGCGGAACTTCCTGCGCGGAAAATGCGCAAAAAGAAGAAGGAAGTACTTACTCAACACATGATGATTCAATTATAATTCTGAGTTTATACCCAGAATAAGGTCATTATGGTCCAAACCTACAACAAGATCTCAAATGAACTTTACCCAAGCTGTGTTCATACACATAGTACCCAACATTTTAAACATCTATCAACGTCTGAATTACATTCCCACCTCTACATAAAGAGTATTTTGCGATGTCCCAACTGAAAATCATTATGAAAGATGTTTTGAACTAATAAGAGAGATAAAGGCATCATCTTGCAAATTTGTTTACGAATCTTTGCTTTCCTACGGTTAACCATCCCAATTCCTAATGCAATACGCCTCTTCTATTTTCATTTTAATCCATGACTGCACTCCCAGGTCCTTCAAATACTGGGTTATCTTCTTTCACTTCGCAGATTTGAACAACAGGTCAGTGTAATTCAAACTAAGGCTCATCGGTCTCCCCAAGAGTTCAGAATATGCGCCATAGCTAAAAATACTTTTGTCCGTACTAGGACGGGCTTTTTATCCCTGTTTAACACCACCGATCCCCTAATGTCTAAATTAAAATACTCAACACCCAAGATACACATCCAAGGTAAGGTCAGCATCTAACCCCTCGATTACGTCGTCGGTGCGCGTTCCAAAAAAGAGCAAAACCGGGAAAAAAGCAAAAGCGCTTGCATCCAATGTCGGCCACGGATAACCAAAACACAACCGGTGCAAGGAGTCCTTTTAACAGAGGTACCACTTTGAAGCGCGCTGCGGTTCGCTCCCAAAAGCGGGCGAACGGAACGAAATTAATCAACTCCGGAGCTTCCTCCGGGCGCGTGTGTTGGAGGGAGCGGAGTTCCTAAATGACGTGCACGCGAACGGAAAGAGTGGGCATGACGAAAAAGTGGCAGTTACACACGGCGCGAAGAGGTGCGGGGACGAGGGGAGGGGTGGGCGGGATGAGCACATAATGAATGGGAAGAAAAAGGGAGAACTCCGCACTTCCCGGCGGTGGCACTCGCAGGCGAGGGCGACGACGGCTTCAGCCGCGCGAAATGACACCTGTTTGTCAGGGGCACAATAAAAATTTAAAAAAATCCCTCGGCTAGAAGTGCCGCTCCTTCCATTTAAGCCCATCCCATCCACGCTTACGGCGTGACAGGGCCGCGACCGCGAAAAGCAAAACCATCCGGAACGGGAGGCTGGAAATTCGAGCCAACGTTACGCGAACTAATAAATTCCCTCCTGTTTTTATTAGAGTGACATCCTTCCTATTGGGCGTCATGCGGGGGATCTCCCCGATCACCAGTCCAATGACGAAATACACCCGTGTGGGCTGATAAATCAGAAACTTCCGTTTGTGGATTTTTTTCTCTGTTGCACGGTTTAAGACATACGTTGGCATTCGCTTCACGGCGGCCATTACATTTCCAGAGATGCACAAGCCTCTCAGGATTTACTTCTTCTTTCAAGTCTTAAAAAAACTACTTTTTGGCTAAATCAACCTCAACATTATCATTACTGACCGTGAAAAACAAGATGAATGAGTATAGCTCCAAAACCTCAGCAGGAGGAGAAAAATACACTTTTTCTGACACCTTGGCATACACATTAAGTAGTGTAAATGTAGTATACACACGATTTTTACCGAACCATTACGCAGCTCTGGAAAATCGCAACGCTGAGCCTTACTTCCTTAGTGAATTCAGTAATTATCGTCGGGGACGCTAACCAGATCGGTAACGAACCAGCCTCACACACAAATGGTCGCGGATTAGAATTCTGACTCGTGCATATGTATTGTGGCCAACTTTAGGGCCAACAACTAGTAGATTAGAAGGAGAGATAATACCTAAGTAGTTAGAGCACCCACAAACAAAACTCTACTGCTAAAACTACTACAGAAAGCACACCACAAGCCAAATGCCACGAGTTATTTAGGTATAAGAGCGGAATCCCTGACATACCTAACCATCTCGGTAACAAGGATTAGTAAAAATAAACATGAACTTATATTTTAAAATATTTGGATAATTTCTTCTTCACTGTATAGTTATTAGATTTAATGAAAATATAACAGCATTTATGTATTACGTCCCCAAGGCAATTTCGTAGAAAAACATATTCCAAATTCGGCTTGGGTTATTTGGCGATTCGCATTACTTCGGTTAATGCCATGCAAATAACTGCCGGGTTATCATATCCTCCAGGCGATACAAAGAGACAATGTGTTTAAGCACAAAAAAATTCACTCGTGCAAAATTATGCAGCTGCAGAAAATAAAGAGAGGGAGGGGCAGAACGGGAATGTGGTAGGATGTCCAGCAGCATTGCACGTACTAAATTACGGTGGGGAGAAAGCAATGAACACGGCACATCTTCCGCCGTAATATACGTGAACTACAAATCCCTGACGCCTGGATTTTCTCTAAGCCCTAAGTTATCAAAACTGACCCAGGTACAATAGTTGAACCGTCATTGATAATATCGCGGAGAGCACACAAATGGATGGGTGAGAAACGCTTGTTGAGAAATTATTTGGATATTTAGTCGGAGTTCCATGGTAGAATTTTTGTCACAACTTAGCTTACCTGCATAAATTTGCATCCAGACTAAGTTTATCGAAAATTTGCATTGAAAAACGTGAGACTATCACAATGAGTATACACATCCAAATGAAAGGACGGAAACGAAAAATGTAGCCTGGAAAAATGGTAATCGAATGCAGGAAGACCACAAAGAAGACGCTTAAACCAACCACTCAACCAACCTTTATAACTCGTTGATTTCATTTCTGTGCTGGGAAACTCGAGGAATAAATTTACACAAATTACATCTCTCTGAGTAAATAAAATCAATATTTTAAATTCAACTATTCTGATAAGTTGCAACTATTCTAACAAGAATCAATGATAGGCAAGCATCGGGTTTCAACCGAAGTAATGACAGAGATGTTAGACAGGCACCATTCCACCTGTGTTTTATATTTTGAGCTGGGTGTTTTAGTACACCCAAAAGCTAACAATTGATCCGCAACGAAGCATAGATTTTTCTTGATAGCGAATAAAAGTAACAAAGTAACGGCAAGGAATAACAAGAAAACAAAGAGTTTGAAGGGAGGTTAAATTTCACATAGCACATATCCACCAAGATGAGACTCAAGCAAATTCAACAATAATGATTTTACGAGGTTCGGAGAAAAGTAGTATTGCTTTATTAGCACCACTTTGCATTTAAAACATTAAAAATTTAGGGTATCCCATTCAAAGTAGTTTCCATATGAATTCACACGCCTGCGCATACGTTGTTCACAATCGCTTTAGCAGTGATATCAATCCTCAACAGATTTTCCCCAATCGGTCGTCACGGACTCCTGATTGCTGCCTATAGTTCCATAACGACGCCCTCTCATATCCTTCCCTTTTCTTGAAAATAATCCCACAAGGACATGAATGGAGAAAAGATAGGGGCCGAGGATCCACTACGACTGCTTCCTTGGTGGCAACCGGGTTACAGTGAGTGTCTCGTGACAAGGACGTTTATATGGTACGCATGCATCCAAGTGCTCGCAGCTGTTAACCGCACACAAAAACTAGTGGATGGGGCCTTAAAGGAACTCGAAGGTTAACTATTTGATCCAAAAATTCCCCTTGAGGCACCAATTCTTTGTGAACAATCTCTTTATATTAAAAAGAACACCAAAACATTTTTACTTTTCTGCCACACTTCATCATACCTAGATGGTATTCAAAATAACTGAATACGTTAGTTTCAATGCATAAAGCAGCATATAAGTTAGCTTCGGAGGAGAATGCACAGTTGATTCTTTTACCAAACCCAAGTAAAGATATTTCAAACAGGGATGGATATCGAGGTAAGGTCAAAAATGAAATATCAGCTATACCTTGCCAACGTTCCGGAGTATAATTTATTCCATCTTAAGGGTTACATTAAAATACATACGATGGCCAAAAAATCTATTGTGTAAATGGTGTGGTTGTTGTTATTGACCATCGTATATATTTTTATTTAGCCCTGAAGATGGAATAAATTATACTTCGAAACTCTGGTAAGGAATAGCTGATATTTCATTTTTGACATGTTTGAATAATTGGAGGTCAATATGACGAACACCGAATTATTGATATTTCTTCAGTATATTCGCTTCATTCATCTTTATATCTAGGTGTTATCAATTACACGCATAGGGATTGTGAAACATAACTCCTATACCTCTCGCAAATAGAGTTCAAGAAATATTACTAGATGGAAACATTATGTACATTTGTACATTGCACCTCCAAGACATTTTAACTCATTTTGTAATCTAGGGCTCATTACTACCATTGTCCTGGCTTACAAACATAGTTGCCCGGGCCCCGCAAGCCCTGCGCGCGGTGCTGGATATAAAATATTTTGGCACTTACTCTTAACAAACAATGTAAAGACAAGCAAGTATTTACCTGATTACGCATGAAAATTTCCTTAACTACATTAATGAAACTACACCCTAATGCCACTTCCCATGGTTCTACCAAAAATACAGCTAATACTACGAAGGTCACCCATGACTACAGCGCGCAGGATACCGTTAACTATATGAAACTGGCTTAAATGGAAAAAAATACCTAACTCGATACGAACTGACACCATTATTGCAACACGGTTCCAAGAAAAGGTAAGAAAAAATGTATAAAAGGCATTTGGAAACAAGGATACAAGAATGATTACAAGTAATTATCATTGGCCCACGACCCGCTTATCATTTAAACACTAAGTCTTAATCAGCTTAATTTCCATGCTGAGTTTTCTGTTTATTAACAGGCCACATTCATAAAACAGGAAACTTGATATTTACCCAAGGCCAGACTTTTGAGGTGGGTTAAAAAAAAGATCGTAGCAGAGACTTATTCGTTTACGCTAGCAACATCTCACACTCTGGATTCTAATGAATACGACTCATCTCTGTCGGTAATTCTCACCTTCGTGTGCGAAGATAAATGAGCGACATGACGATATTCCAAGGGGAGGTGGGGGATATTCGTCTTCATTAAAATACAAATACCCATCTTCTATCCCGTAATGGGTTGTCGAAGACTCTGTTGAGTGGAATGAAGGATAACGATGCACTTCCATCATGGGGATTCCAATAAGAAACCTATTTCCGATTCAAATCACCAATCACTGCAACCGAATAGTCCACGGGTCCGAAACTTGCAGAATAAAACCGGCGGATCGGTTTTAGAATTGTATCCTTCGGAATAGGAGCACTTTAACGTCTGGATTTAGGGTGCCAACCCTAGGCACATGCCGACATAAAAATCACGTGATCACATTCCTGGGTTTTGCAGAAGAAACGGCATTACAATCGGGAAGAATAGAAACGTGATGACACTCCATCTCTGACATTTCGTTACGTGGGTTGTATACCTTTACGGGGCTCCCATTGGATTCTCAAATATTCGAAACAAAACTGCATATTCAGAAATTATGAACGCTATTCCGCAAAATTCTTTATTTACATCTCTGATGCCTACAGTATCGAAAAATAAACATCCTTACAAAAATAAACAAGTCTTCTACCCATATTGATTTCCACTGTAAGAATAATTCCAATTGAAAGCTTTTTTGATATACTTTATGGTGAGATTTATCAATAACCACATTGTATACTCTTACGGCGGAAAAAAACTACTTTGATAAATTCGAAACATCTACTCCTACACTAATTTCTCGTTTTTATCACGGTGTGGGAGGGAAAATAAAACAATGGACAATACGCAAAAGGTGCTTCCATATTGGACAAAAGAGAAAATGAATCGACACAGACTCAGGAAAAACTTTGTGTAAGTCAATCATACTGGGAGTAAAAGAAGAAACTGTAGCGTTGAATCTTTTACTCCCGGAAAATGACTCGAGTATCCAAAACGAGTACTCCGCATCTGCAATTAGTAATTGAGTACTATTTTTAAATTCAGCTTTATTTATACTGAAGGAGATTATACCATAATTCCAAAATGATGATTTACCTGTGCCAGCATTCATTTAATTTTCAATATTAATGTTTTCGAGGCGTTTGTTCCATTTTTTCCGATAAACCAGCCCCTTATAGTCTATTTCCCCTGGAGCTCGGCAAACTGAGTTTACCAGGCCTTATTTGTTCGGAAGTTAAATGCTTTAGAATCCAGATTTATGCCCAACCAGCCGATGCTTGCAAACATAAACATCATTCAGTTCCTAGCCTAGAGTCGAGTAACTTGAGCGATGAAAATACGTTTACAAGGACTCGTCGCCTCAACGGGACCGTACCTGCTGACACGCTCAGCCGACGAGAGAAGAGGAAAACATTATGGAGACGAACGCTCTTGAGTAACAGGACGAGGAGGCACGCCCCCTCCGCCGCTCTACGCGGAGCATTCCTCTAGGATAGGCGCCGAACGACACGTGCTGACGCAGGGGCAGAGCTGCCCCCACAAAGGAAGGGCTTGATGGAGAGAGTCAGGCGGGGTGTGGCTTTGCGTTAGGTGAGGACCAGGCCTCGCGCGCGGGGGAGTGGTGGAGGGACCCATGCATGAGTTGCGGCTGTGTGCCACACCTGTGCGCGGCGGCGGCCGTGACAAGGTGACGGCGACGGTTGCGAAGCTGCCTCCTCCGCACCCACCCACTCGCCCCTCCCCCCCACGGCCTCCTTGTTTTGTTTACCGTCTCCGCTCGCGGGAGGATTAAGTCGCCTTCCAACGAGCCTCTTCATCCTGAGGCGCCGTCTCGTGGAGCGACAACATTACGGGCGGATCCCGGCCTCAACCAAGGGTGTAGGTTAACGTGAGAATCCGCTTATTTTATGGCGTTTATTATCCTGGGCATTCGGAAGGTACGGTGTGTTTCCGGCAAGTGCCAACCTGACTCCACAAAACATTTTGATGACCTTCGGTGCATTTCTTCGCACAATCGCATTCACATAATACCACGCAAGCCATCGCAAGGGTGTGCAACAGGGGGTGAAACATCACCAGGCATGCATAATCAATCAGACAGAACACTTACTACCATACAGGCATGCATAAAAAAACTACCCCGTTTATGCATCACTTCTTCACTTGATCACTTCTTCACTAATCACTTCTTTAACCTTCGAATATTTCCCTCCTTTGAATTCAGATCATCCCACGTTCGTGCCGTCCGAGATTTGCATTATTCACTCTTTCCGCACCTTTCTCCCAAAGATCGCGACCTTATGCGTCGTATCATAGAATAAGTAAGTATAATATAGAGGCCCCACTGCATAGGTCAGAACTGCTTTCGTTTTTCTAATCGACTTAAATGGCACATAACATATGCCTTAGTTGTAGTTTTGTTATTTTATTATAATGGTACGATATACCTCAAGTCAACAGTCACATGGATAAGTTGGCATTTCTCTCACTATTAAAGGAAAAATATCCTGTCACAAGAGGTATTCCTTTTGTTTCATTAAAAATATATAATCCACCGCTGCAAGGAGAAGACAGAGCAGACTACAAGACACCTCGATTGTGTCGCTTAAGTCGATTAGATAAACGAAATCAATGTAAGCGATATATATCGTTTGTGACGTAACGCGAAAAAATTTTCCCTCCCCATCTATGGGAACCTTCCAGTACTACATCCAAAACTTACAACAGTTTTGCCCTATGCAGTGAGCCCTCTATATTATACTTACTCTATGGTCGTATCCACTTTTTGCATGCATATCGCCGTTTCCCAATCCGATTTTGCTTCTTCCAAAACCGTATCCGGCACAATCTATTTTCTCCTCCCTTTCACGCACACTCAGTGACCAATCCAAAGGTTACTTCGTTCGATGGATGAGGGCAGAGCTCGCCTTTGACTGAGCCCAGCGTCGAGTGAAATTCACAAGGAAGTGGATTTTCCATCTCCCTCCCACGCTGATAGTCACATTCCTCTACACGAGGGCCGCTTCAGGTCACGTTTGACGCCGAATCCCGGCCACGCCCCCGACAGGAGGGGTGGTGGTCCTTGCTCCCCTTCCCCACGCCCTCTCGCACAATTTAGTTCTGCATCTCAGGAAAATTTTCCAATTGCGGACAGGAAACGTGATTTTTATCGTGTGTCGAAATAACTACTGGGGTTCGAATAATCGGATCCAAATTCCAAGGTTCTACGTTACCCTCATCCACCACCACCTTCTTTTGTGCATATGAAAAAAATATAACTATTAGGATGATGAGGGCAATTCAAAAACACGTTGATTCTGGGAAAGGCGCTAGCTACGGGTGTCGTCACGCCGGGAGGATTTTTGGATAGATTAGGTTCCTCATGAAACTTCGTAGTGTAGTTTTGGATGGCGATTTTACTGTGAAACTATACTGCTTTAAGAATTCTACTGCATTAGAAAAAGGTACCTCCGCTAATGAAGAATTTTTGCTTAACCGGTACGTTACCCATTGTGGAATTTATTCGGCAAACATTACAACGTGAATTAAGTATTTCCCACAATAGGTTATAAGACAGTATTATGGAATAAAAAATGAAATTTCACAGAAAAATAAAACTTATCTCACGAAATAAGTTTCAATGTAGATACTCGTACATCAGGTCACCTTAGTAATGGAAAATTGGACCTTGGTAATGGAAAAAATACTTCCTAATTGTGTTCAAATTCCGAATTGGAGACAATATTTTCAAACAATTATTCAATTCAAACAACACCAAAGTTATCAAAACAATTCGTGCTTTTCACAGCGTTCGCGAACGTCTAAAACATTTTCTCGAAGTTAATGCAATTGCTCCATTGATAGCATAGACTTTTCTCTAACTTTATAACAGATTTTAGGGCACTCCGCTAGTAAAGGATTCATGAAATATTTACCGGAGAATTGACAATACTCTGTTAAAAAAGGAAAGTTAGGGTGGAAAGTTATGTAAACTATAAAATTTTCGGGAGAAGATAGACTTGATGCAAAAACTAGATATACTCATTTTTCATGGTCGCACACTAAAATCCATCAGGCGAGATGATACTACCTAACAACGCAGACTGCCTCAAGACACCAAAGAAAGGTAACTAAAATGGGCCAGATAATGTTTTTGATCGTCTTGCGGATTCAAAATAACTTTCACTGTCGGCATATCTTCAGTGGAGATAAATCCGCACCATTTTCTCAGAGCGCATCCAAAACAAAATTACAACGATGCATTGAATAGGTTTGGATTTATTCTCACTTAAGCATTAGAAAGAGCATTATTATGATTCGTATAAATTTTGAACGAGCCTTATTCCAAGAAAAATGTAAGAATTCTTCATCACTATATTATTAAGTATAAGCTTAAATAATATACTTATGATTGAATAACATAAATTAACCACTAATGTCTTTATGCTTTTCAGAGCCGAAGAAGCCAAGAATAAGGTACAACTGCTGTAATATCTCTTTCTGAACTCTCGGGTTGTATTGCGATTATTAAGGCAGTCAAGGAAACTGAATATTTAATAAAGGCAAGTTCTTATTTTAAAATATAACTGAAGTTACAAGGAAAAGGTAGTAAGGATATTTTGCTTGAACATTAGCTTTGGGATAAAACTCCCCAAGGTAAATAGAACTAAATATTAAGAGTCGCTAGAAATAACGTAAAAAAAACAAATCGGCAGGATTTTCACCTACGACGACTTGCTGTGCAGGGCTTCACTCGATATGGTGCAAATAAAGAGGTCTAATTCTGGCTAGAAAAAAGTTTTGGACGGATTATTTTTAAGGTTCTCTCTCCATGCGTGACAATGGCGTTATCTTCCTCGTTCTTCACTCTTTCACTATATCAGTACTTAAGCATTTTAAACATGAGTTGGCATCGTACATAACTTTAAACTGAACCCAATAAGAGGACTTGCTTCAATTATTTACTTTAGTGCTTTAAATTACGCACCATAGAGGGGAATATTTGACATTTCTGCGGGTTCAACAGCGCGAAACGCATTGTTCAACTCTCCATATGCTTGTACGTCACGCAATTCTTCTACTGGGTTCACTGATACTCGTAAGCTCTGCGCTCAAATGAATTGTTTCTGTAATTGTTAAGGGAAACGAAAGACAACTACGGTCATTAACGTATTAAGGCAAATGGATATTTGGTTACTGCAAAGCAGTTTTAGGGAGCGTAGGAAGTGCGGAGAGGAACTAGGCATCGGCATTAGCCTGCTCTTGACGAAAGGCGCCAAGGACCCCACGGTTTAACGTCCAATCCGACGGACGAAATGCTGAATTTGAAGATCTCTCCACAAGTTTTTCTGCAGGTATGGAACCGTCAAGAGCCTGGCATATCGCACATCGTCATTATGACAAGAAATGTTGTAACTGTTGGAAGAGAAAAAGACTATTCAGAGTCAATGAAATAATAACGGGTTGACAACACCTTCTTCCTCACATAAAAGTACATTAATATGGAAGTAACGGCTCGTCCTATAACCACCTATCCGAAATATGATTACGGGCGATGGCGATGAAAACAGTTTAAAATAAAAAAGCAATAAAGGAAGGATTTCTTCGAGTAGATGGAGACATTTTATGGCAGCAGAGCAGTGTGCTAGAAGCCTTACGGCCCGAGTTTTCCGAGAACCTCTACTGCTCACTCTTTACGGATATAACACGCGACCCACTAAAACAGGAGCTTTCTATAACGACTGATTTATCGAGCCAGTAATTCCCCGGAGGGGATGGCAAAGGTCATTAAGCCATACAAGAAATCGATCAAAAAGCGCGAAATGAATGCACACCGATAATTAGATTCCGTTGAGGGGAAGTTTCTAAAACTTTAGGGCTGTCAAACTGCCCGGGGCAAGAAAATTAAAATCCACGTAGCCGATAAGGGCATTAAAAAACGAAGAGTCAGCTGCGTCGCCGGGTCTAAAGGGGGCTTTGAAGATATAGGGTCGCTAAAGTTTGCGGCTGTTGCCGGGATTATTATATACTAGGCATGTCGTGGTGAACGAATTGAACTAGGAGAACCGTCAACGACGGTATGAATAGGAACCAGCAAAAACCAAGAAAATGAATAGCGTCACCTTCTGAAGAGCCAAAAATACATACAAATTGATGAGTAGGCGTTAGAAATCTCGGCCATACATGCGTTTAAAGATAAATACTATTGATTTGAATTTGAGTTGGTATATACTTCTGAATTTGATGGAAAAGGAAGGCCTCGTAAGAGATACGAGACAAGGTGTGTAGGATGTAAAACAGAAGAATGACTTCAATATGAAGAGGTTGGCCGATAGGAGAATCGAGTGGAGGGCTGCGTCAAACCAATCTTAGGATTGTTGACCGATGATGACGGCTCTTGATTTACGGTGAGCCGTAAAAAATAAAAGAAAAACTTTTGAATTTTGTGACACCAGCGGGTACACGAAAAGTTTTCAGGAAATAAAGAGGTAAGCCCGGTATGAGTCACTCACAAAAGCTAGCGGATACAGTGAACGCAGTTCGCAACAGTACAGGGTACGATAAAAGATGGGAATGCGTGTTACGAAAAATTCGGTGATGAGGTCCCAATTCTAAGTATTGGACAATAAATCTTCATAAAAGAATTTTCTCATTCTTGTCCCTGGTGTTGTGCATATGTTTCCCGTATTACGTAAGAAAACGCTAACGCAATACGCTCACCCAAACGTTTCATTTTTCTTAGTTAACGAGTCAGCGTAACGTTCATTAAAAAGTCCGCAAAGATTTTTATCAGAGGGAAGACGAACTACGATGCATGAAATTAAAACAACGAGTTTACTTTCCATCGAAAAACTAAAAATTCACAAAAAAATGAAAAATCAAGTAAAATCACCCATCAGCAAGCTTCCGCGAGGAAATTGGGAAGCTTGTTTTCCTGCGAAAAGAAAACGAAGTGATTTCCTCGTTTCCCGCCAAAGTAAAAAACAGAAGAAATTCCAAATGCGAGCTGTAAGGCGGAAGTTAAACCGTACAGATTTCTATCGTGGGATTTAAATAGGGCTGTCCTCGTTAATTAACGGTACTATCCAAAGAGATGGAAAATTCAGGACGAAGCTTGCATGCAATCCAAAAGAGCGCAGAGAACTTTTGTCCTGCGTAAGTAGTCTACATGAATTAGTGAGAGCATCTACACATCATTCCCTCCAACTGAAATTCAGAACCCAAAGGGGTTCAAATCCTACCCCGGGCATGGTTGCAATGTTGGCCCAAGGATGAAGGTCTTTCGTTTGCAATATACCATTGGTCGATTGAGCACCTAAAACCAAGACTACTACTACTGAAATGCAGAGTGCCCAATAGCAACAAGAAAAAAATCTGTGACCAAATCATTCCGAAAGAATTTTAATTCAATGAAGCTCTTACTCCTTTCCATTCTCTGCAGAATGCCAACTTGGGGGTTCAACCAGTTCGACAGCAAACCGGGTCGATCCGAGAATTTTAAATCATGCAGAATAAACCACATACGGACTAGCAGAAGTTTCTTTCAGGCTATGACACTAGTACATAGATATCTGGCGGTAATGAGACCAACACCGGACAGAAATCGAATAATATTTCGGCCGTTAGCGCTGCCCGTGCGTATTACCTACTACTGAAACGATGGGTGGGTGCAATCTCTCGATTGAAACTTGTTGTCAGAGGCATTAACCTCACACGCATTGAGCTTTAAGCTTTGTGCAAATCCATTCGGCTAACTGACGCCAACCTCAGCAATTCCTGAGGGAAGGAATATTGCCGTTACGACAGAAAGCGTCGTAAACTCGTGAAAAACCTCGAGACAGGCCACGTCACGAATTCCAAACGAGCTTTTCACGGAGGGAATCCCGCTCACCGCTGCAATGGACATGAATGCAGCTCCATCCTGTTTAGACGCTGATAAGTGCACAATTTACAGTAGGTAGTATCATCGAAGACATATTACGACGGTATTTTGAAACATTTAACATGACAATGATAAATGCATGAGGATATAAATTGCCACATAGGTAATGAAATAGAATATTTTAGACACATTGGTAGCACAATCGACGTAAGATAAAATGATTGCTTGATCATCAAAGCATGACTATCAGAATAATTTACGACGTTCTGACAGAAGCAAGGGTGAATTTTAACTAAGATTATTTTCACGTTAAATAAAATGGACATGAGCAAGATGAAAGTGGAATAAATGCGAAAACTTCAACGACCGCCCATAAAAAGGAAGTTCAGCGGTCCGGTTTTACAGAACTCCATCCGGGATTTTGATTTGAATCTCGGAATTAGCCAGATGAAATGGTTTCAATAAACAATTAGTAGGAGAGTCGTCAGTCTCACGCCCTGTGACTCCAAATCTGTTACAGTTGAGATAGAAAATATAAATCTAAAAAATTCACAAAAAGCAAACCCATCAATGTTATTAAACTGCAGAAGTAAGCCCTTTGGGAGCGGATCCTAAACATGAAAAGTGAATATTTGCAAACAATCTATGACAATGTATCATTCCATAATATCTTAACTATATGTACCATCAGAAAAACATTTCGTAATTCAGGAAGGATGTCCAGGACAACTCTTTCCATTTTTCGTTTACCTGTTGCCTTCGAGACTTTAAAAATGTATTGGGCTACACAAGGTAAAAGATGCATGATTAGATAACCAGATTATAACAATATTGAAAGGGTAAAATCCATTACCACCATTTCGTATGGACTGCTAGTGCACATTTCATGTCCACGTTATGGCGTACCACTCAACCCACTCATGGAAATTAGAAGCAAAACAGCTTTAAGACATTTATGGGCAATGGGATAGGAACTTACCAAATACTAGAATATTATGTCACCCTACACGGAGGCTGGTGTAAGACAGGGAGGATTTGGATGCCTCAAGAGAAATTACGGCTAAAAAGACCAAAAATGAAAAATCACAAATTCTACAACGCAAAAAAACTAACATAAATACTCAAAGCGGGATACAATGTGCGACCGAAATTCGACTGAGGAAGATTATTTACTTAGTAATTTCAATAAAAACAAAGAAAATGCAAATATAATTAAGATAATGTAAACTGAATATTCAAAAAGGTGACACGATTTTCTTCATCGGCCTTCCCAAACTCGAACGTCAACATCATTCTACCCAAGTTGGCTGATCTTATCAAAAATATAATTCGCCCAAAGCAACCACATATCCCTTATCTGTGACGCATTGCAATACACCACATGAAATGTGGAAATAGAAAGAAATGACTTTAATGATCCCATGTTCCAACAATCACAAATATATTTTCCAGGAATAAGAAAAAAATCCAAGCTGACCGAAACAATATATTCCAACGTGAGATAAGCCGGGATCCTTGATGACGACATTCTTTGATGAAGTTGTAAATTAAGGAAATCATTGCTCTCAATCCGGCCTTCAAATGGTAAAAACTTTTTTTACAGTATTTCGATTCAACGCATGTGGCATATTGAGGAAGGGGAAGTGGAAAAGCCATTTTGATGGTTAAAAAAAAGAAAAAATACAACATCGAAGACTTCAACTCGATGGCATAAAAGAAGTCGATACGTGTTTCGATCCTAAAGGAGAGGTAGCATTTATTCGCTGACAGCTCGGCCATCTTCAACAATGAAAAACATCGCAGTAGGCATTCGTTCAGGGATCAATGTGAAAACTCTCCCCTCTACTTTACCATCCAACGTACTTCACCTTATCGGTGTCCCAGAAGGAACTCGAAACCGAGCGCATCCAATGGCTTCGACATAAAGAAGTCAATTCACTGTCCGCAATCGGAATGGCGCGCTTGGCTCGCTGATCGCTTGAGTTAATGTTCGACGATGAGAGAGAATACCCAGCTCTACCAACAAGGAATACAAAGGGAAGGATTCAACTTACACCGCCTACGTTGCCTTATGAGATGGAGAGACAGTATAATAAGGCTAGGAAATATATGGACTCATGTTGAAGCAACGCGAAAACGTTTTCCCAAAATAGGCAATAAATTATACCACCATGTTAAGTTTTGATCTCAGCAAAACCCGAGGGTGTGCGTACGTGTCGTACGAGAATGCAACTTTTGATTCTCCCGTCGCAACGATAATGAAACCCCAAAGGAATTGTGTGATTTGAACTCATTGATCTAACTCTGGCCTTATGGTTCTAGTAAAACACACCCAAAAATATGGTAACTAAATAATTTCCTATTATTAAACCCTAATTATTAATTTTTTCTCACTTCTTCATGCATCATCAGCTTATGTAGCAAGTCATTTAATTTTAAGACAATCCACCCCAACGACAAAGGCAAGAGAAGAGGTCGAAACGTGCCAAAATGGTAACGCCTAAGGCCTGCTAATGCGGATGAGCTATTTTGCGCGGTTCATTCAGTGTGATTACATTCAAAACGGCAACGCTTTTTAAACTAACTTCTGTGTTTCTAAGTTTTCATTCTTTAAATGTTGACCATAAAATACGAAAGACAAAATTCCACATTAGATAAAAATAAGCTCCACAATATTTACATCTCTGAACGTGATATTTATAAAAATGAGTTCTAGTAGAGTAATCAATGCTACTCGTCATTGATAGCCTTCGATGTAGACCATCACAATATGACAATGAGAATACCTCATTTTCTGCACCAATAGCACGGATGCGAAGCAATAATCTCGAACGGATACTGCTTCGCCTTGAGGAAAAAAAATGCATGCAGTCACACCCCGAAGAAAACAAACCACTAAGCTCATCCCTTCGCCGAGTAAGGAATGACAGTGATTTAATAGCGACTGGTTGATGGAGGAAGGTCCGATCGTTTCGCGGCGCTTCTATCTTTGGACGCCACACAACTCACCGGGGGAGTGCGCGGAGCTGCTCAAGTCCCGTTTCAGGCTTGAACTTTCGATGTCTAGCTGAACATCGAAAGCGCGACCATAGATCGACTCGAATACTTGGAAATCAAGGGCAAAACAAACACTGAGAGACTGATTTCACGCCGGCTCTAGGGGGCTAAAATAGATGCATAATTCCATTGAAAGAAAAATCCGATGGAACGGTACAACTGGATATCCGGCATTTAATGGCCATTATGATCTAGTGGAGATCTAAGTAACGGAAGAAGTCCACTGGCCTAAAATTTTTTAAAAGCATATTAACTTAACATGATAGAATAATCAATACTAACAGGATTCACTTCATCACCAATGACTTGAAAAATTTATGAACCTCCGAGTCATTAAAAAATTTATATATAGAGAGAAATAGTAAGACTGAGACATTAAAATTAATTTTCTCCGCGTACTATAAGGAATAGTTATAGAATGCCGCGAAGATACCATGAGGAAATTAGAATAACACTAGATTTTTATGAAAAAGTGTAGCCTGTCTTGATTTAAAAAATTCATATTCATATGTTAATAATACTGACACATTAACGCTTACGGAAACATAAATTAATTAATAAAATGAAATAAATTCCGGACTTATCAATAACTATTACATCACTGTGCAGACAAATAACAATTCAGTTTTAACTGACTCATGAATGCACATCTACTGTTACCATAAAGCAGTAGAGCACGGTACCTCTCTGTTAGTGCACGGATGACTAGTATTTTTGCATGCCTGCATAATGTAAATACTAAATGCATAGTAAATGTAATTCTCTTTTGATTTAAAATTCATGCTTGGTTATAGTTCAACCCCTTCCACATTTCCTAACGGTGGATTGCGGAGTATTACGTACATGTAGACGAATCCTTACAAGACAATCCTTTTAATAACTAATAGACTAATAATAATGACTAATGATTTCAGGCTTCACTAAGAACTTTTCAAACATTTCCCATTCTTCACAATTACTAGAACCCATCCCATGGTTACATCCCATCCTATAATTTAGAACTTTCCCTGCGTATGTGTTACCATAATCAAACTAAACGTATACAGTGATATCTTGGCAAACTAGTGATCCAGCTACCGAATGTTTTAATGGATGCGCGCGCTAACATGGAGATTCCACTTTGAAACGTTGGGAGCATAAAAGCGCTGTATACACATATAATAGTATAAAGTTATAAATATATTCCAAATATAACAATGTAAGATCGTCAGTTTTTTATTCTATTTTCTATTCTCCTTCGTTCAATAGGGTAGCAGTATATCGGACAGCCTTTGGTGAGTTTTTGATATTTTTGGCGTGGTCTTAATATTTTATAAAACTTAACTTCAACTAGTGGGCAGTATCCAGAACAAATTAAACAACTATCAGTCTAAATCACGTTTCGGCTGACGAATGAGATTCCGGAACGAAATATATTACTCAGTCGAGGCATCACTGTAGTTTGTATGAAACTGACGTTATAACTTAACGCGATGATGACATACAAAACAAATAAATGATGAATAGTGCTCCATGAACGCTTCCATGCTTAGTTCTCTCTGAAAGAGGAAAAACAACATCAATACGCTTAGAGGATAAGAAAATTGCGCAATTTCTTGAACTAAATAGTTACACGCAAACACTTTTAATAGAAATATCAGCCCAATAAGCAATAGTGATGTAAGTCCGTACGCATTCAATGCACGTCGGAATGTGCAACAAATGACAGGATTTCCACAATGCAAACCCAGACATTCTGCTGAAGCAAACCATTCTAGAGTGAATTAGCACCCAATATAGATTGGGTGCTAATATAGCGATTGAACATGTTAAGACAAGGTCGAATGAGAACGGGAGCTCGCCAGTGCTGCTTATTATTTCCCGAGATTTTGTCAGTCTCGGAATTTTGAGGCTGACAGTAGGGAATTTCCGGTATTTTCCGGGAAAGAAGATTGGGAAGTTTGTTCAAAATGGAAGAAAGAAATAAAATAGTGTTAGCCAAACTATAAACCTACAATCATGGATGTTTCCAAGTCCATTTCCGCACTAATAGGCGCTTCAGACCGGGAGAAAAGGTATTAGGATAGGAATGGAAGGGATGGAGATCTCAATCTGGCTCTGAAATTTCAAAAAACCTACAATGTGACAAAAGTACGCAAAATATATATGTATTATTGAAAATAAAAGGAGGAAGATTAAGTTCATTTAGTTACTATTATATTGTATTGGCATGGGAGAACCTGTTATTACTTCACCTGGGTTTAAGCAAACGGTTTGCATAGTGCAATTTTTTTTTAGCTCTCAGAGTTAAAATAGAATCCATGATCAAAGAGAGCATAAATTAGACTTCACTGACGTACCTATTTTCACAGCGCCCTCTGCACCCTCAACATAACTATTTCGTGATTCCTAAGATACAATTAAAATAATGTAGATTTATATTCACCAATTTAAAATATTTTCTATGCTAGAAGGAGCCTATATAGTAGCGAATTATTTAATTTCCACAATGCGTTAAGAGCATACTGCGATTTCGAAGAGTATAGTCATTAATGATGGCCATATAAAACAATTATCACATTTTTAGCACGTTTAGCAATGATTGTTTATTTCACGGCTACACATCTTTAATTAATCACTTATATGACTTCATATGGATTGTTTTGGCATAGAATTATTTTTAACATACAGGGTTTTCGAATTCATTTTGACCTTACAGTCGTATTAGTCTAATGAGCATTAGATCAGGATCAATTCAGCGAAATTGCTCGTTTCGCTAAATATTCTACCTTAATTTCATATCGGTAGGTGATAGCTGGCTTCCGCATATTTCTGTACCGTCTGCGCTAAATATTTGGAACATTTGGATCCACTTAACGTCGCTTCAGCCCGTTATCATTTGAACAGTATTCCGCAATTGGCTCCAGTATCACGGATTTCGCGAGCCCGTCGTTCTCCATTCCGTTTCGTTTAGGAATCGTTAATGACGCTTTAGGGGCAGTCCCACCAGTGACTGAAACTAAAAATAATATGCCCCGATTACCAGCTACGATTAAGCATGGCCTAGTAGTCACAATCTTTGGCTGGGGGACTACATAGGGGAGGGCGAGAATCATCAACAAGAAGCCAAAACAAGAAGCGTGAGAGAAAATGGGAACAAATTTGAGGACTCATGAAGATGATACTGGGTAAATGTGGCAACAAGGCGAAGGGCTGATGCTTCCATTCACTCTTCACGAACACTTCTCTCACCCAAATTACCCAGGAATGGCAATAGTACCACATCGTCTCCGGAACCACATCCCTACGCAACACTTGGTGAGACATTTTATGACCAAAAAGGATCTTACAGTAGAAACATTTGAGCCTCTAGAAATCTCAACTCTAGTGGAATTTGCAAGAGAAGTGGTGACCTTAGGGAGATACAAGTGGGGAGGGAAGATGATATAGAGGGGGCAAAAAACGGAGATTGAGAGAGAATAGCGAATCATTAGAGCACTGCTCGCAGCGAACAAGACCGGGGGAGTGGGGAAGATTATTTGAATACTAAGGCCGGGATGAAACAGAGATGACGAACGGAATATCAAGGAGCCGAGAGCTGACGTCGAAGGACGTAAGTGAAGGGGCTATGGAGTCACTCTGGGCTTATTCAATTTAAGAAAGGAGGATATTCAAGATTGAGTTATTCCTAAACAGATGAACGCATTAACATTGTGCACGGGGATAAAAACTGATGAAAATAATAAATAAAACATTGACCTTCACAGTTGGTAGGATCAAATATTTCCATTAAAAAATGTTTTTATTGCAATTATAAACGCTGGTAAGAGGACTTACCAGTGTAGGAAATATCAGTAGTCACGATATTCATATCCACATTGTGCAGTGAGTGATCAACGAAAAGGCTAAATCTATACGTTTCACCGCATTTTTTGTGATAGTTAATGTAAACATACCCGTGGTTTGGCAGGAGTCTACATATTTCACAGTAGAACACGCGAAGGTACAATGCAAAGGTAAGCGATATTTATTGATATAAAATACAAGGGACGATTGTAATTAGGAATAGTAGGTTGGAGTTAATTTTTAACTATGACATGCAGGTAATTTATGTAAAGATGGGATAAAAGTGAGCCTATCATGATTGTATAAAAAATCGTTTCAGGCGTGACTTTGTGGAAGTTGCTAATATCCATAATGAAACACAGTAGTAATACTCCACACTTAATTTAATATCAACCGACCCTGGTTTCGGCAACTCAGTGCCATTTTCTCGGTCAGTGTTTCATTATGACTATCATGATTCCTTAACGGTAACCTGATGAGGAATCAACTTCATCGAAACGACCCTTGGTACGTGATTATTTATAACGGTATAAACTACCTATAATACTATTATCGCATAAGATATTAACTTAAAAGAGTAATTTTCATGGTACTTTACCGATATTGCGGGAGCTCACATACACTGTAAAAAGTTGATCTGATTTTCAGTGCGATCTGAATTTAAGCGCTGTCTGGTTGTAAGGCAGGAACACGGATTTAAGGTACGGAAGAGGCAGGAACATGGATGGTTGGTACAGGAGCAGTTGAGCAGGAAGCAGAGGAAGCAGGATTCTGGATGGTCTGATTTTCAGCCGTTCACCTGCCTTATTTTTAGACAAGATATTACTGCTGAAATTCAACATACCCTGTCTTAAAATTGTTGCATCTGAAATTCAGATCGCTTTTGTACCTTAAAATCAGATCTACTTTTTACAGTGTAGAAACAATCAGTTAATTTTGAATGTGATCAGTCATCTTGTTTTACCGAGTACTTCAAAATCACACGCTTGAGAAAATATTCGCCTATTGCGCAGATAAAATCAAATCATGCATGATCACGACTACACACCAAAGTTTTGAGAAAAGGGGGAAACGGAGGTCAGACTTCATGAGGATAATAACACAGGGCTTGAATCTAGGCAGTGCTAGAAATTTCTCATTGGTATATCAGCCCCTTCTTAGGTGCTGCGTGGAAAGCACCAGTTTAGTACCTACTCCGTCCGTCGGAAGGGACATTAAACCGTGGACAAGTTGGGAGCTTTCATTAAGGGCAGCCTAATGCCGATGACAGGTCTCTCTCCACCATTCCTCCGTTCCCTGAAATATTCCTACAGCCACCCAATGACCCACCAATCCAAAATGGCACAAATGATCTATCAGTCGCGATCAGTCGCCACCCCGGAAAAACTACAAATATGTAACAATCCAAGGGACACCAAAATATCCAGCACACTAGAAGAGGAAAATATACATTTATGGTGATGGAGGAAAATTCAGCATGCTAGTAAAACATTAATTATTACTTTCTGGCGCTTTTTGTGGAACCGATTCCAGGTTTAATTCATATTGAAATGAAAGAGTAGCTTTTCAATTCTACGATGTTTCATTCGCACACCGATGTTTCACACACACTTGGGTCGTGGGAGGAGTCTATCATATTGTATTCACACCTAGTTTGGCTGTGGAGTCGTCACCTGAAGATGACGTTTGAATGTCGTAACCCGTATGTGTGAGAATAAAACACTAAAATCACACATTTACTATTTCTTATCAATATATAGTCAAAGATTAATCATGTAGGACGGAACAGTAACGAAGTATATTTTATTTCGTAAACTCATATTCACAACGAATAGAGAAATGAACACAAATGACCCCAGCTGTCGGGCCCATCTCCACCGAATGACTGCTACTACCTCCATAATTCTTCCATTACTTGTCCCCTCATAGGATGACGTCTGAATGTGCCGATGCATCCACACCGAGCACCGACAGTTGCGCGCCAAACGCAGCACCGCTCCGCGGCTCGCGAGAAGCCGCGCGCCTTGCGCAACTCCACCCTTTGGTCCCAACTCCTCGCGCTAAGTCCCCAACCCCCCAAAAGGTGACGCAATCACCGACATCATTTTGCAAGGGAACGCGTGTGCAAACATTAACCTTTCGCGCACGCGACTTTTGTTTCCCCTCGACCATTATCCCTCTCGCCGTACGACCGAAAAAAAGAAAGCTCAAAAAAAAACACGGGAAGATGAACCGCGAGAGAAGAATAACGAAGAGTGACGGGGAGATGCGTCGCGAAATGAAAAAGCGACGGCGAGCCGAAAATACAGGCTGTTGCCCAAAGAGGAAGGGACAAAAGTGAGCGGGAGATTGAAGTGGGGGAGGGAGGGCGAGGAAGCGAAAGGGAGAGATAGAGAGAGGGGGAAGTCGGGACTTGATGACTCTTTCGTGGCTGGAGGAGGTGGGTCCGGGCGAATGTATAAGAAAGCGGGCGGAGGGGAAGGGGGAGGGAGAAAGACACGGGGGGACGGGATTACTCACGGGGCGGGTGGACAGGGCTGAAATGAGAGTCTGCAGAGAAGAGTGTCCGCAGCTTTCCGCTCAGGGGGAGAAAATATTGAGGCATACACCGCGTTTGAGACTCCGCTCGCAAGCCACGCAGTTATTTTTCAGCTCCGAGCTTTTGAAGTATACGGAAAATTTGGCGTTCTGTTTCAGTTTTCCTGCGTCCCCAAAGATTTCGGCAATGTAGCCGCTCGAACGTGAATTCAAATACATAGAGAATGTTTTTTACATTCGAGATTTAAGGCTCAGCCATGGGCGAAATGTGGAATGATATTCCATCTGCCAAAAAACAACGATATTAAACTATTCGAATTCGTTTACCAAGCCTGATAAAAACCCAAGATGCGACCTATTTCGTCGATTTTTTTCATTATTCCATCCTACAATAGGCAAAAAGGAATACAATAGAGGATTCAATGATACGGGGCGTTATTTCCAACTCCAAAACCAACCAATTACTTCGATACCTACCTTCGATGTTTCACTTTTATACGCGCGTTAACTGAATTTCATAATTGAGAAAAGAAACAATTAGTTGGGCGAAATGAAAAGATCATTGCTCGGGTCCAACCGTGTAGATCATTCAAAAAGCAAGACTACAAAGGCATTTTTCACACCTCGACGATTGCCAGTTTCAAAAGAAAAGCACGATTGGAATAGGGGGACTGCAAATTTCTAAATTCATTTTGAAAAGGAGGACCAGTCCGAGATAGTCCAATTACTTTGGTAACACACCTCGGCTGTCTCTGAAAACAGTGATTAGGCCCAAATCTTAGAATGCACGAACTGACAGTGATCCTTTTATTACTTCGTGTTACACAATTCGATACTCAATACGCAGCAAATAGTGATTTAAAATAAAACTACTACCAAGAAAGTAGGTTCCCGCTATAGCCCCAATAAAAATAACTTCTCAAGAGAGACTGATCCTGTCTGATAAAAATAATACTTCTCAAAAAATCCAAAAAACTGGGCCGATTAGTCATATCAAATGCAAAGTTGCCGACACCGGAGTATTACAAAAAACAACTAAAATTACAAAAAATGATATGTTTAAATAACTGGGGCATTAAATTGATACGGAGCAACGAGGAAGAGGGGGGAACGAAGAACATTACGACGACCAGGCCGCTCCCATTAATCGAACACCTTAAAGGTAATATTAAAAACGTAAATCAAATTTCAAAAGGAATTATGCGATAATGTAACAGTCATAGAGACAAACGGTACCTGAAATGGAAGAAAATCAGATTGACTGACAGGACATTGAAAATCGAATGTTAAAAAAACCATATCAAGGAAATACTTTCAGTAAGTTCTACGCATATAGTAGCTACTGTGGGAAAAACTCGCTGGAACGACTAACTTAGCCCAGAGATTACGCTCGTGATGCACGTCACCGATTAAACTGCCACTTAGGACACGACGAATATTGCATTTTAAGTCTTACCAATACTGAAGATTTAAGGAGATGGTGATGGTTTGGTGGCTAGAGAACTGGCTTCTCACCCAGAGGCCTTGGATTTGAGTCCCGGCTGCGGCAGATTTTTTAATGTGCACTGGTCTCTACTCGAATGCTGTGTGGAGGACACTTAAGAGTCGCCCTTCCGTCGGGTGGGACGTTAAACCTGGACTTCTTGGCCCCTTTCATTAAAAGCCGGCAAATGCCGACACCAGTTTTCTCTCCACCTTTCTTCCATTCCCTGACAACTTCCCACCCCTACCCTAACTGACGCATATGATCTTAGCTGTCGATCTCATCCCCAAACGACAACTGAATAATTTCAATTCGATGACGACTCAAGCATTAGGGCGATAATAACACAAGATATTATCAACATCAGTGAACAAATGAGGCATGAGTTCAAATATCATGCGACGCAATTCAAATTCAAAATTGCAAGAGATCGCCCATCCAACGATCACACACGTTTAAACATTGTTAAAAGGAGGTAAGAGGATGTGGAGCGGGCGGGGTCAAGAAGAGGAAAATGGGGTGCCTAAAGGACGGAGAAGTAGTGGGAGGGGGAGGAAAACGAGAAGGCGTTAGACTGTGGCATGCATGACTTCATTAAATCCCCCCACCACAGCGAAGGACGAGAGGGGCGTGCGGGCGGCCGCCCGTCTTGATGGAGGAAGGCCTCAAGAGGGGCTGACGAGGAGGGCGTGGGCAGGGCCGGCCCCTGCCGCGGCGAGGAGTGCACCCCTCGGGAGGTCTCCCAACCTCGAGAGGGAGAGGAGCTTAAGAGGAGGAAAGGTGAAGGGGCTCTGGGCGAAGAAAAAGGGGGACTAATTGCGTCCGACATGGAGGGCCTACATAATGCCCCAGCTCCCCGTTGCCTCTCACCACCTCACAGAGGGACGAGAGACGGTGGCCAGACACCAAAACGGGCGGAGGAGAAAAGTAAGATGAATACATGTTCACGGTGGAGAGAGATGATTCGTGGATTCCCACAGCAGGACTCACGGCTTTAACATCTCCGGCTCCGAACAGCACGATAGCACTCGTGCACTGCACGACGGCCGCGGCCTACTTTTTCATAATAGAGTAACTTAAGTTTGTGAATACACATTCTTAAAAGGGCAGTAGGTATTTTAAGACCGCAAAATGTCCATCCTGCGCCGACCGATATCAAAAAATAATCATCTCGGTGATATAACGATACTGTTCTCGCAATAGGAACGGAAACTCAGTCCCTATTCCCAACTTCCGAGCGGAAGGGTTGACCAAGGCGCATTGCACAAGGAAAATATTTTGCTGTACTTTCTAATGACAGAGACAGTATATAACGCTCTATAAGCTCTAAAATGAGGGATTTTCAGATTTATCAATGCTAGCATTTCCATTCGACCAGATTAGATGATTAGAGTTAGGGGACGTCAAGAACCTTTTTATAGTTTGAGCACCTCCGAATACTGCCATCAGACATCGCCGATAGGAATATTCCGCACAGCATATGGGAGGTAGTCTCAAGGCAGATCACCCCTGCCGTCTTGCTCCTAATTAAAGTATCTAAGCCGCAATAAGACATATATATGAATACACAAACTGAAATCACGCATATTCATTTCAGCATGGAGATATTCTTCGCGATTGACATTAATTATGAAAAGCGGTAGAAATGTGCGATATTCCCGGCGGATTTGATTAATAAATTAGTTGGAAACGAGAAAACATATCAATTAGTATATTGTATCCCACAACCCCCTGTGCCCACTACGCCCCAAAAGAAAATGGACCACGCAATCAAGTGAACACAGATCAGGATGATTACGCACCTGACTCGATTAAGATATTGTTTTAAATTTTCACGTAATTACAAGCTGCAATCTAACGTAAAATCTACAAAAATATTCACCACGCCAATAGCTGAGGCGGAATGAACGAATTGGATCGCCGCGCCTAATGTTAACTACAATTTTTTTCCATGGGAAGAAAAATAACGACCAGAAAAAGTTTGACACAATTTTTAAGGTCCTCCTCTTTCCAAACGCTGGGCTACTTTCTAGACACCAGTTTGAAGAGTCTTAAACTCAAGGAGTCAGGTCTAAAGATAGACCTCGATGCTCTCAGGTGTACTTGCAAGACAAAGGACGCTGTTAAGAAACAAGTTATCTATAACACCTAATGAGGTAAAGAGAAAACGTGCCCATAAATGAGGAAAATGTGTCATTAATCATGATAGCTCTCAAAAACCATCCACTGCAAGGCTACGATGGTCTCGGCGACAAATATGGAGGAGAACGAAAGAGTGGCGACTAAGTTACGAAGAGGGCAAAAATACGAATGTCGAGAATATAAGAAACGACGTAGTTGGTGTGAATACGAGGGTCCTCATTTTCAAAACGAGACAACAAAGACATCCAGAGGGGAAAAAATGCACTCTTTTCTGGAATCAGAATAGAAGCAGTCAGTCACCCTTTTAAATTTGACTCCGTTATGCTTCAGTTCATGCTTCCTTCGGGACTCACGACAAACATGCATGCAAATTGTAATTCCAGTAAGCACTTTAGTAATAGTTTTTAAAATTATTTCCAGAAACACTTTTTTTTGACAGCTATGTTCCTTGGACGAGATGCTCCGCAAAGGAGAAGCGTCGTAGGAGTAAGAACGCGGAGGAATTGGCACGGAAGTGTTCAGAGTGCGGCATTCCACCGTAGGATGCATTCAACCACAGAATGTGAGGCGTGAATTGGCAAAGGGGAACAGAGGTCAGTTCAATTAACTGTTACTCGCAAAACACTCCGTCCCATTCCGTTGCTAACAAGAAAAGATTCTCGAGAGGTACGTCGGACAGCGACTTATCATAAAGAGTAGGAAATAAAAGGAAACAGCGATCGGATTTTCTAGGGCCTTCTCCCCAAAAAATTGCTCACGGAAATATCCCCCACATAACCAAAAAGGCGCTGACTAATTTAACAAGCGTAAGTTGCCCTACCACATACCCTCACGGTGGCTTGCAAGGTATTACGTAGATGTTAGTTCATTAAGAAGCAGCATAAATATTATCCACTACCTTTTTTATAACATGGGAATAAAAACCCTGGTATATAATAACAAATGTTAAAATCTATAACTGAACAAAGTAAGTACTTTATGACTTATTTCTTCGCATGATTTGTTCGAGAAGTTACGGTAGTTACTGCACTCTTACAATATTCATACTACCTCTACCAGGATTCAAACGACAGCATACCTATGAGATATAAGGTTTTTTTGGGTCAGTAACAACGTCAACATCGTGTATGTATTCTGTTTTTTGATCCTTACTATTCAAAAGACATACCGTTATTACTACATGCACACCTCTAAGAGCTCAGCATTCAAAGCGTCGGTGATGACGAGTGCCGTTGCGAAAATCGCAAATTAGCTAGGTTAGAATGTGAAGAGATTCTTCTTTAAAAGAAGGAATAAATCCACACAACAATAAATAATTAAACGGCTAGACAGCTCTCTACGTGTTCGATGATACTACTATAGCAAATGAGATGTTAATAAAAAATAATAAGAAGAAATTACGTGAGAAAACATTAGTGCACACAACCTGAATGCGTACAAATTACAAACAATAGTAGTGTAGAACACAAATTGAAATGCATTCGGGGACAAAATGTGGAAATCATGGACAGATATATTTTGGAATTGATACGCTTTGTTAATTTCCACAGGATTTTATTTAACCAACCTAAGTCTCAGCACCTCAGTGCCTTGATAATGGCTCCGGTGCTGAAACCTAGGTCGGATGATAAAATCTGTGGGAATTTACAATGTGTATTACTTTCTAGATGATATCTGTGATATGATACAAATCATATTTGTACCTGACCTCTATAAACTGTTTCACTATCACAGCATTCACTTACAACAGTCACAGGTATTTGGAAAACAGAACTAAAACCGACATGATGCACGAATGAAACCGGGAAAAAAAATTAAATCTTGAGTGTCCCTGTGGCCATTTTCATGCTGATCTCATAAAACTATTTGGCGTCTATGGAAGCAAAAAGGATATCAACGAGCATGATTAAGAGCCAATACGAATACTGTGAAATAACTATCAAGACACGGAGATTTGTTGTAGAAACAAATATCTTGTATATTTGTTTCTACAACAAATTGGAATGTAGCTAATTCTTATAATGTCATGGTTACCTCTAGCCTTTGCGAAGTGGTTGTGCTCTCTTGAATATTTCGTCGTGAATGTTTTTTCTTTATTCCTAAACTCAACAAAGTCTTATTTCCTTAATTGTTCCATCCTAAAAAATTAATGTTTTTACCTATATGTTGCCAATAGTACGATTCGCCTGTCGGTTTATATTTCCATGTTCCTCGTAATATTATTTATTTGGCCTATTACTATCTTACTGTTGTAATTATTACTTGATATCTCTTCAGCCTTTGACGATATTATTCCATTGATGGTATTTTTTCACTATGTTACTTCGACATCAATTTTGTTAGTAAATGTGAGAACTTCTCTGCACTTCGCTTTTAGAATCATTAATAGCCATACTGTTTTTAGGTTCCAAAAGTCTTTAAATTATAAATATACTTATACATCACTCTTATTGGTGCACTTTAGTAAATCAGTCATTTTACATGTCCCTCTATTGGCACTGTCTCTGACACGAAATGTTGGAACGGCCATAATGAAATGGGGAGGTCCCATATGAAGGGCGTGTGTTTCAAAAGTGTCACATTCGTATTATTACTTTCGTTCTCCGTGTACACACAGCTTTCTTTTCCACATACTCCTTTGACTATCCATTCTCTACGGCTCACTCGATCGAAGAAAAAATCGATCCACAGTGATTCGTAAGTATTATTATTGTCACCGGGAACGCGCAGTGCATGCGTATAGATTCGCCACACGGTGGTAGAAAGGGAGGCTTGAAAGCGAATAATTAAATCCCCACCGATAAAATATATTGGAGTTGATGTTTATGCGTGCGAAGGTGAAATGAAAGAGCGGGGAAGCTCTTGGAAAGTGGTGAACGTGGATATAGCATGAATCCGAGAGGCTTCAAAGGGCGCATTAGTACAGCCCAGGGGAGATGGAATGATACTCACCCGGCCGTAGTCCCCGGGAGTTGTCGCCTTTTAAAAGAAAAGCTCCGCTGCAAAATGTGATACTCGTTTTCCCGGTATTTTCCTCATAGCAGGTGTGACGGGGAGATTCACATTTCTTTGCTCAAGTGACGCTCTCGAGAAAGAACGATAAGCTCATTACCGAAATGCCGTTCTTCAATTGAGTGCTAGGTATTTTGCCCGAGCGCGCCGACATTAATCGCGATAATCACTTCCTTTACGCTCGGAAGCTTCAGATATGTTTCATCCATGCTATCTATGGATGCCTGAAAATTTTGGAGACTCTATTAAGGTGCTTGTGGTTTTAGTCTAGTAGCTTACATTCGAAGTTCCCCTCGCATGCGTTCAATTTGCTCAGAGGGAGGATTGTAGATGCCCATGTTATTTTTTCGCCTAAATATCGACGACATTTTTTCGATTCACAATATAAATGCAATTCGCTATGTTGAAATTTTTTTTAGATCGTTTTCATATTTTTTCCTCAACATGCCTTGTACTAATAGTAATAAATAGTCATATTCATGCCCATAATTCTAAAAATATTGTGAAGTCTTAGAAAAAATCGTTCATCTTGGATTCACATATTTCACAATTATTACCGATTAAGCCCTTCCACATTTCCATCCGTAAACTAATAAAATCTCACTACCCCTGAAATGCGAAGTCATAGCAATCTATAGGGATACGACTGACCTCTTTTTGCATCGCTTTTATTTGATTCCTGATGCTAGCTACTAAGCAGAAAACTACAGCAACGCGCTCCTAGAGCACACAATGAATGTGGCTGTTTTCAGGAAACATACCTTGCGTTACCCCAAATCAGATGCAAGAGAATATTCTGCGGTACCTAGTCCTCGAACTAAATCCCAGGAATATCCATGCATTGCACACACGAAGTGGGGCAGCAATGCACCCATCAATCAGCGACCTAACCAGATTTGGAGGGTATTTTTGACCGGAAAATACCCGAATCCAACAACAAACAAGAGGATGACGAGTAAGAGGCAGAAATGCACGGGTAACATACCAAGATGGTCAAAAACGTTGCCACTAAAGCTTCGGTAGGCAACAGGATATCGACTTATTTTTTATAAGTTTTAGTGCAGCGAGATACATAACATTCTACTATTTACTGGAATTGATTGTATTATTTTAAACAAACTTCAAACTCAACTTCTACGTGCAAGGTTATACCAAAACGATAAGTTTTAATTACACTGATTTGTTATCACTAGCAATGGCATGGTTCAATATAATCAGGGAGATCTCCTCAAAGTTTATTTCTTCGTCCAAAAACCGAAACAACGAAAAGAAAGAGAGATTTAATTAAGTTTTAATTCCTTTGATCGGTAAGCGGGATAAAATGAATTGCCTTATAGCATTAATAAAAGCATACATTAAATTTAGGATAAAAGTCTCTTTTTTGAAGGAATACAGCCATTTCATCAACTCAATCCCCTTGATATACCGTATCAAAAAGCGATCTATTTCTGATCGACACGATCCAAGCAAGATAAAGACAGTTCACCGAGTTTTTATTCAACCACACGGATTTCAGAAAACCCGACACCTGATGGTACATCCGACGTGCCTGATAACATATCCATCCCGGGCCAGGGGAAGGAGTCGCTATTACCTCAACCCAAACGTCGATCCCCCAAAACCTCCCCAACGCCGCCGACATCCCCGCGTCGCTCGAAGAAATATCGACAAACGAACCAGGCGAGCCGCAGGGGCGAGAAGAGGATGAAAAACTCGCGTGCTTGTTGTGCTTGGAGGGAGGCCGGACGGAATCACACAGCAGCGAAACGGCAGTGTGGGGAGATATAAGGCATGGGAGGGAGAAAATGAGGCCGGCCGACTGGGGATGATTGCCAATGGAGGAAACCTGCGAGATGAGCAGGAAGGAAGGAGACCCGCAATCCGGGGCCAAACATCTCTTCCCAGTGTTTATACGTACGAGCACCAGCGTGCATCATCTGTGGTTTTCTGTACCCGCACTAAAAGTCGCCTCAGTCCGGAGAGAAAGGTACAAGGATGGAAAAGTAAAAGAAAGAAGGACGGGTGGAGAGAAACCCGGCTAGTCATTCGCCTGCTCTTACCGAAAGGCACCTAGGGGATCACGGGTTAACGTCCCATCCAATGGACGGAGTACTGAATGAACTGATGCTCCCCACAAAGCAAAAGGAAAGAAGGAAAGGTGGAGAGAAACTCGGCGTCGACATTCGCCTGCTCTTGCCGAAAGGCACCTCGGGGATCACGGGTTAACGTCCCATCCAATGGACGGAGTACTGAACTCGAATGCTCTCCACAAAGCAAAAGGAAAGAAGTGTGGAGATAAACCCGGCGTCGGCATTAGCCTGCTCTCACCGAAAGGCGCCATCGCCCCATCCAATGGACGGAGTACCTACTGACTTGGAGTACCACAAAACACCCAAGTGGAGTGCTTTGATGTACCCTTACCAACTAAAAATATCTACCACCACCGGGATTAGAACTCGGGCCTTCGTGGTGAGCGGCCAGTGCTCTAACCACTATACCAACCTGACCCCTTACCATCGTACTCATAGGAACGAGAGCCAATCCAGCGATTCCCATCCCTAGCCACGCCCGCTTATTTCCAACGGAGAGAGAGAGAGAATTCTTTCCCATCTTCCCTTCTCAGGCACAGTGACTGTCTTTGTCGCGCCCCCGCCGCTCCCTCCCTTTCCACCCCGCCCACCCTTGCCTCTTGAGATATGCGGCCTTTGATACAAAAATAAATAGAAAGAAGAGTTGAGGATTGGATAGGAATTTTTCAATATGCGTGCCGTGCGGGGTTGCCAAATTTATTAAAAAACCTTTCAAAAATATAAATATAATCCGCAGAGCATGAGAGTCGTGTTGAAGCGTCGTGAGAGTGGTTTGAAGTCTAAATAGTTTCGTCACGTTCACCTTACCGGAAAAAAAGAAAAACGGCACCCAATGATTCATTCTCGAGCTAAATGGCCTGTGAGGTGTTAAGAACTTCAGGTTACTCGCGTGATTGGAGAAAAGTGGAAATCAAACACGCTGCACTGAAACCTATCTGGAGATTTAAAGAAATCTATATATCTGAGAATAGTTCTCATGAGGGTATAAATTTGCACATTTTTTTAGGAAATCAAAGATTAAATATGACGAGTAAAATGTGTGGCAAACTTTAATTCCATTTAAATGTTATAAAAAAGTCAATTGGAAGCCAAAATAGAGAAAGGGCTAAATGACGGGTGTCACATGAAGTAAGTAACTTTCTTGATTATTTTCAAAACGCCTATTCAACTTAATATCTCAACTTCCTATCCTGCGTCCTACCAATGACACCTTTGGTAGTGACCTTGTACCACCAAATGAAAAAGTAGGCAAACTAACCATACAAACAGACATAAAAGACTACAGTTGCATGTGGTTAGTCAATTTCTTAGATAAATCTAACTTTGAAATACAATGCCTTTGATGAAATACACAGACTGATAGAATTCAAAGGCTAATATGTTAACGTTTTCGGCACACACAAGTCACAAATTTTTTTCATCTCCATGAAGAAATATTAATAAAATTTACGATTTTCCTCGCATTCACATCAGTAGACCAATGATGTAGATATTCTCTTCGGAACTCTTTTAAGTATTTTCAAATTCCGACGGGCAGAACCAGTATCAGAATAACATTTACGAGCTAATTCACTGATATCGAGTACGACATTTTCTATTGCCCATTTAGCGGTTGATAAACGTTATCGGTACTTCAGAGGACATTAATAAATGACGGAAACGAGGATTTATTTCCATCTCAACTCGAAAGATGTCATTTGATTGCATTATAATGGCGCTAAGTATATCATTCGCTATTGCAGCAATTTCTCGGCTCGGGGAAGTTAAGATGTTTTAGTATGTATTCAACAACTACGGAAATATTACTACCGAGCTTCGCACTCCACCTCCCTCCATAAAGGGCTATGACACTTTCCGTTGCCACCACCATACGGCAGTCAAAAATTCTACGTACGGCTATCAAATACTCGGGCAGGGCAATATTACGCAATTCGCTCAGGGCAACGTCAAGATAAGAGATGTGTTTGATTCCCGATGACCTAATACATGTCTGACGAATGGTTGCGGGCTTCCAGAAAAGCCAGGCTTAATGGGTGGGTGCGACCACTGGCGGAGCCCTCGATTGCCGTGGTTAAAGATCCAATTCTTAGTGAGTACTACCGCGATCTGGTTCGATTAGAAAACACAGAAGCATGCACATAGCCCACGCAATTGAATCCACCCGATTCCTCCCTGAATTGTCACCTTTTCTGCCATTTCAACCATCAGCAAAGCACTTAGAAGCTCCACAATCAAAAAATTCATTATTAGGATTCCTACCGCGGGGACCTTGAAGATTCTGATGCATTCGTGACCAAAGTAGTGCACGCAAAACCTGAAAAGATTATTATTTCATGCGAAGACATGAATTTCACTCACGTACATCAATGAGCCGCTGCATGCAACGGATACATATGAGATTAAAAGAAACGATCAAGGAATTACTGAATCCGTGAGGAATGAAAATAGAAGCAGTGGAATGCAGGAATGGAAGCAGTAATGGAGGTCCCTACAAAGCTATCTACATCTACGGAGTACCCTGCAAGCCATCTCGAGGGAGTGCGGCAGAGTGCGAATAATCACCAAGCATGTATTACGTACTCGTACTAGTAGATACAATACTAATTACAAAACCAGAGATCACTCATTGTAATCAAGCAGTATTAAATTATAAAGGAGTTATGAAAGGATAAGGTATTGATACCACTGACCGGAAAAATTGTCCTTATTGTTCTAGCCAAATATTTTCCGCAACGTAAAAATACATGATGACACGTTGAAATACACTGTAGACAATGATGACGCGATACTTGTACAGTTATTCTTTAAATCAACGTCACATGTAAATTGGCAAAATGAACGAAAGAGACATTGCGGAATGTGTCAAACCGCTGAAGAGAACATGCATCACATTTGGGCGTGGTATTTTTAAGACCCCATCATGCATTATTTCGTCCACAATCTTTGGTGCGGGACGCCCATAATAACCTTAACGAGGTCGACGTGTATCAACTCCCGAATCTAGTCACCCGGGGCGGAGTAATGACTAGTCCTTTTTCCAGGTAATTCGAGATAGCATCTATGATAACAATTTAATTCGTTAACCATTCGATTCAAAGGTTACTTCCAACGTTAACAGGAAAGTGAATTAGGGATGCAGTTAATCAGAGTGGACCTGTGTCCGCAAGCAATTAACCACACGAAAACGCCCGGTAGGCAAACTCTTTCGGGAATGGAAAAAGAAAAAATTACGGGAAAAATTTATCGATTCCAGCGTTTCTGAATTTAATATTAAAAGTCTGGCCTCAACACAGCTGTATATGAGTCAGCTGCTGGTTAACCCCTCTAAATCACGTAAAGATACACTGAATAATACCACTAGCGTTAGGCGTAGCACATTTCAAATATGATTTTAGGACAGGTGGAGACGTTTTGACTGAGACACTCTCAACAGACAATGGTAATATTGATATTAAATTATAAGCAGCATTACCACTAAAAACATAATTCCTTAACAACATGCACATAGAAGTTCAACGACCAAGTATCTAAAAAGAGAAATTTAAACTTGTGAGTAATAGGCGAAAATAAGGCCGGCAAAAGAGTGACACCACATGCATTGCTTTCGAGTTATAGTCATAAAATACTTTACCCGTTTTACTAAAGCCTTCTACATTCACCTAGGAAAAATGGAAGTTTCACAAGTAATACATTCTCTAATTTCAAACTATCATCATGCAGGAGATTAAATTTAACAAAAAGACTTGAACCATTAAATTCAAAAATCAACATTACGTCTCCCAAAGATTGTCCCGTACGACAGTTTGCTGACTATTGCAAACCATCCGTGTGCGGCGAAGTTTCACAAGAGGATCTCTACATTACGAAGCGCATGAAGAAACGATTTAGAAACAAATCCATACCTACTGTTCAATCAGCAGTATTTAAGTGCACTCATGACAACTCGGCAAAAAATAAAGGATTTTAATACACATATAACGCATTTTTATACGCATTTGACGAATGAATACAAAAGGACCACGCATATTCGATGTAGCATCTATAAATTTCTTAACAAGACACCCATAAGTATTAAGTCGAGAAGTAAATTGGTCTTCAAAGGGTCGATTCAAGGCCAAAGGTATGGCGGCAAGACTTCTATAATACCAGATGGGTTGACAAAAAATCTCTGCCCTATGGAAACTGGCAAAAAGGGATATTTTTTTAGGAATGGAATTTATGCAGCAAAGTACGCATGTCTTCTGATTCTATTTTAAATCCTATCAACTTCATCTCCGCCAGAAGCTCTCCAATTAGATCGTCACCATGGCGTGGCGAAAATCATCAAGTTGGAATGAGGAAGGCAGAGGCTTTCGTCAAAGACCAGACATGCCGGGTGCGTGCTCAAGAATGTGGGGTATTATGAATGCTCAGCCCAGAAAATGAGAAGCTAATTACAGGAATCGTGAGAATCAGTCGTCCTGAGAAGCTATGCTCTCGTTAGAAGAGTTCTCTGCGGAGAGCTTCCTTGAATCACTTGCCGTAAGCTCACGAAATTATTTATTCCCCCGGATACCTTCCCTGAGAATACTTAAATACTGCTTCGGCCAAGAGGATTGGGACTTTCCAGGGACGGCCTCCACCAGGTGAATCTTATACATGTGAGTACCAAAAGGGGCTTAACTTCAACTTTAAAGTTCCTGAGCCATAAATCTTTTTATAACATCCATTCATGGCTGTGTATACTTCACCTACTTTTAAACCCATGTGTAGGCTAGTGGAATTCTTCGATTGGTAATTAATTCATTGATATCCTTCTCATCTCTGCATACATTTCACAATTATGAGACTGGAAATGAACCAATTTTCTTCCTCATAGTAAACCAGAGATGCAGAATGTGTAAACAAACGGTAACACACAGAGGAAAAAAGAACTTCATTACTCAGAGGAATTATTTCTCTTGGTACTGCAAAACTTACTTTGCGACCGTGACAGACTTTATGACGCTGAATATAAAAAAATAACATTTTTCGACGAATAAAACTGTCATCCAATATACTTTTAAAAAACGACATATCTCCGTAAATTTTCTAGTACTACTTTGAAAAATTGAATAAAAGTTTACGGAAGGAAGAAGCGCAGCACAATTAAAAATACCAAGCTCATTTACGCTAATTTTACACATACAATTGCCTCGTTTCAGCCTAAAAGACTTGCAATAGAAGTAAATCATGGGAAACGGGGGTAGTAAAATCGCCAAGGAAAAGAAAAGTTACAATTAATATTCACGTTAGGGAGCATTAACGAAATAAAATAAGGCGTCCCTTTTTTTGCTAATTACAGACGTTCATGATGATCAAAATAAACGACTATGGAAAGGTTCCTGCAAAATAATAATCATTCCGACTGTGGTCACTGACAATTAAAAGGCCTGTAAAAGTCGTGGTAGGAATTTTAAATATGTAGCGTGAAAATAGAGAATATCGTTTTTTTCATCGTCGTGTGCTTTAGAGCATAAATAAAAGAGGAGAGTCAATGGGCACAGCCCAAATGTTGAACACGAAATGGTTACATTGTCAACAAAAGAGGAGATGAATTATTTCGACCAAGAATTTACAAAGAGAGGGAACTAATGAGGGGAGACTCAGAGCGACGACTCGAAGGAAGATTACGGAAAACTTTAAAATGGAACTAAGTGTGTTGCATAATTCCGAGGCTTAGACTCTCGGGAAAGATAGTGAGCGCAAATTGGAGGCTTTTGAGATGTGGAGACAGAGAATTATGGAGAAAATAAGCCTGGTAGAGATGAAAACAAAGGAAGGGTGCTAGGCATGATATCAGAGATGAGGAGATTGGTGGATGAAAAAAGAAGACTGGGTGAAGGGAACAGTTATTAAGCGGAAATGCGATATCGAAGGCCTCGGTTGAAGAGAGATTCCAGGGTAAGCGGAGAGGGAGGAGGAAAAAACGAAGATTTTGCAAGGAACGAAGGGAGGTAGACGATATGAAGCTAGAGATGAAGTGGTCGAGACTCCCACTACGATGTGCAAAAAGTTTTTATGCAATAGCTTAAAATGGTACGCCCTATGACGACGACAAACTCGTCTCTAACAAGATTGTGCGTCGGAATGGAACGGAGGCTAGAGTACTTTTTTATAATCCCGGAGAGCACTCTTCGGTCATAGGATAGGAGTTCCAATGGCAGACCGAGGTAATGTCTAACCCAAAGTTTCTTCCACCTTTCTACTGTTTCCGATAAATAACCAGCCTCCCAACACACCTATTCTTTCTTCCGTTTGATCATATCCCCTTAGTAATTTCCACCACTTAAAGTCCTTACATCTGCGGAAGGGAACAAATATTTAAAAGAGGAAATTAAAATTATAACGCTATAAGATGAATCTCGACTACTAGAACAAGCACGGCCACGAGGTTGCTTCAATAGGGAGAAAAACAGTCCCACGACTTTAACCGGATAATCCCTACACCGGGCTGAAAAAGGCCCACGTCGTGACACCGTTCCGGCCTCACAGCCTCCACAAATGACCAGAGCCCGGCACTGAAAAAACATCCACTTTAGGAACCGCCCCCGCAGGTACACACCAACTCCCCAAACGGCCACGTTAAAAACATTCGCAAGCATGGCACGCCGCTTAAAGCACCAGCGGTACCGTGCCACAACAAAAACAGTTGTAGGCGGGCGTGTATCAAAGAGGGGGGGGGGGGCTGGAAAAAAAACTCTCGCTTTTACTTATATCGATTCCGCGCGCCGCCGGCGAGCTTGTCTCTCTGCCCTTGCCTTCTGCGTCGCTACACTCCCGCGGGAGAAGGGGGAGTGCGACCCACATCCTCATTGCGGTGAGCGGGCAGGAAGATTCTGAGCGTGCCAGCAACAACGGTGGCCGAGAACGGACTTATTTTTTTTCCCACTTCCATCCTCCCTCCTACAACCTCGCACCCCCCGCCCCACACCGACCTGACTATTAATTTGCTCCCAGAAGAGATGCCGCGCGCACACTCGGTACATAGACACACACACACTACCACAAATACCGTCCAATCCGGTCCACGCGATAAAAATTGACCCCACGGACGGCCATAGGAGGTGGGCACTGCACTCCACCGTATCAACCTCCACTCACAAGAAACCCCTCGTCCTCATATACAACCGCGGCGTAGCCGCCAAAGTAGTGTCCCGACAATAACCGCGAAGCAAGGGAGAGATCGAAGGGAGAAAGGGAACAAAAAAAATAAACGAGTTGGATATGCATAAAAATGTCGGCACGTATCGTTTCGATCGATTCCATAAGAAAAACAGTGGCATCCCAGTATGTTTGTTGACATCGGCGTTCAACGCCGTGTTTTTTATCCTTTCGCCAGCGTTTCGGCAAACAAAGGAAAACAAATATTTGTTTAAATATTTTGCTCCGCCCGATTGTTTAAGGCTGCATCGGATGACATCACCTCGCGACGTAAACAAGACCCGATTTAGCCCGATCTATACAAGTACGGCGTACAAGAATCTTGTACATCTGCACCCGAGCGAGGAATCAAACCTTCACCGTTTGGGCTTTTGAATGCTTTGATAAGTCCTTGCCTCAATTGTGACAATTTTCCCCGGATGAAAATTCATCAATACGTGAAAACATTTTTCGACAATAGTTTTCATTAAGTTTGCCGGGGCGAACCTAACTAGCGATCTTGAGAAAATATTCAAGATTAAAAAAAAAGGACAGCATTAAAAAAACGAGAGAAATTCTACGCCCGATTTATTCAGAACTATAACATGACCTGATAAGCTGACTGACATTATAAAATGCATCAATAAGATTTTTGCGCATTAGTTATTTGTATGTTTGGCAAAGTTTCACCTTCTTCGACACATTCTCTAAGCGGTTTCCAGGCTAAATCGGAATCTACCAATTGAATGGAATAGAAGTGAGTAACCGAAAAACTAACATTGGTAGTTGATATGATAAAAAAATGAAGCAATACGCTCATGCAACCATTACACCGAGAAGCAGAGCACAATCCAAAAGAGGTAAAAATAGCTACGTGGAAATACAGTCTCATAAAACCATACTTCTTCCATTAATATGATAACTGGTGACAGAATACCGGACTTGCTGGACGGATACTATCCAGACAGATACCATTATATTAGACTAATGGACAGAAACGTCTTAAATATTAGATCTTGTGAAAATGTAACGTCGTGCGAATGTGGGAGAATGCCACCAAACCGGCCAACCCATAAAATTTATTCACGCAGTTTACAGTCAGTAGTCCACTCGAGCGATCAAATAACTCGAGAATAAGCTCAATTGTTGAAGTCTCAACTTCGTGGAAATTCATTTTCGATTAAGAAAAGGTACTATGTTTTTTCCACTAAAATATTTATTGGTACAAGCCAGCTTTCAACGCTACGGCGTCATCTTCGTACCTGAATATGACGCCGGAGCGTTGAAAGCTGGCTTGTACCAATAAATATTTTAGTGGAAAAAACATTTACCTTTTCTCAAGAATACGGTAATTTTGAAGCATAAAATACAATATTCTCCCAAACAGTAATAGTAGTCTTTGGTTTCAGGTACTCCAACTGCTAAGGTTTACACACCGTCTAACCTTAGATCTTAATGATAAGACAAATACCACACATCATGCCCGCCTGGGCGGGATTCGAACCCGCGATCTTTTGCCATTCCAGGGCGTTAGTCACCTGGCTAACACGGCTGGCTCTGCCTAAGATCACCTCACAAGGTTAGGCCAAGGTTCTGATCCCGTCAAGAATACGGATTTTGTATCCCGAGAAGAACGCCTCACGCAATCTCGAGCGTGAAACGGAATACGACCGCAAGAGCGACGAAACCAAAAACACACACAAGCAGCGCAAACCGATCCAACGCGCGCCGGACTTCCCCCAGTTGCGCCGGCAGATCAATGAGTGAGAGGGGAGACACTCCCATCTTCGCCCGCGCCTCGTGCAAACGCGCGAGATGGCTCGCTCCTCACTTCTCTCCCCCCGCCGCCGCCGGCGACTACATGGACCGAGACCGCGTTTTATCTCGCCCTGGTCATTTCTCACGCATGAGACGAGTCGGAGGAGAAGGGGGGAGGAGGAGAAGTGGGAGAAGGAGTGAAGAGTTGGGGGAGACTTGAGATGGTAGGAGTTTCGACTCTCGAGCCAAGGAACAGCCACTTCGCGGGAAAGGTATGCGAGCTCTCATCTCGGAGCGAAGATTTCCGTGGAACACGGCTGCGCGAATCATATCGCACCACCAACCGACGTTCCGCTCAATCTAAGGATCAAAGGACTCTGCACGAATCAAAAGCGAAATAAGGATATGGCGAACTGGGAATCCGCGCGAAATGCCACTCGCGAATGCAGCTACCTGGCATTTTATGACGAGGCAGCTCGTGACGAACGCGTGAATGCCGGAGTAGGAGGACCAAAATATTTTCAAACTGTGACACGAAAAATCACAATGGACAGCGTATTCGCTGGCTTAAGTATCGCCGTTGTAGCCATTAACTGACACTCACTCGGATAACTAACCCATCAATGGTATTAAAATACAGCGGGGTAGTGATACTAATAGTGACGTAAACTGTGCGAGTCTGGGGAGAAAAAGCTCAAATGAATCATATCTAGAGAAGACTTCAGCTAATAAAAGTATTCAAAAGTTCTAGCCTTCTGAGCACAACAAAGAGTTACTCCATAGTTAGCACAAAGGCGATGTCAGGAATGCCATCGCTCTCTCCATTGGCTTAAGAGCAACTGGAGAGAAAAGAGCCATGAGTTTGATTAAATCGAGGGAAAATGGATCCTCAGGGGAGGATCGATGCCAGGATGAATTTGATAACTGGAGGATATTAAACTGGAAACTCCGGAAGATTATCATAATCAAATGGCAGCAGGTTTTCGAGGCCAGTGATAAGGTCAGGAACACTTATGAGATTTTCCAGCAAGTCAGTGCAGTGAACACAAAAATACCCGGATCCACCACGCATGAACACATGCAATTACTTAACAGGGTCGGTAATTTTAGCCATTATTAGTGCAAATCTGGAAAGTCACCAAAAGGTTCTGTGAGGGTTGCTAGGAACCTGATACCGCGAATCAAGGCTAACCGATTGCATTAAATTCGCATCCGATCGAATTACGTTTGTGCACTACACCGACAATATACCCAATACGCCATATATAATTAGATAACTGTGTTCTGCCGGATGAAAATGAACTAATTAAAAGACTAACGGCTATGGCCCCATTCAGATTAACACGGAAGAAGATAAAGGCGTTTGTCGAAATAAAACTCTTAAGAGGAAACAAAGAGGTGTGGGCCGATTTATGGTACTAGATCCACGCACGCTATATTGTAATGTAAATTATATGGGAAAATTTTTTCCAACTGCCTCACGAGGGGTTAATCACCACAGGGAACCCTAAACCAATCATTTCAACCCTGTAACAATTATGGTAAATAAATTGGAGAAGTGAGGCCCTACTAACTCTCCTTTATTATTATTATCAACTCGCAGGGTGGTTTTATCGGTGGGAGTATGTTTCGCTCATCACGCACTAACTACAAATGGGTGTGACTAGCACTCAATCCGAGTTCGGAGATTCTTTTCCTCTACAACTTCCACTTTATTAACGCAATATCTAGACCTACCTAATCGCACCACGAGGTGTTTGAGTTTAAAGTGTTCTAAGAGACATCACTCAGATTTGAAACCGTTTCTTTAGCCCAGAGCCCAATGGCCTATTGTAGCAGCCAGGTTGGCAACACAAAGATTCGATAAAACGAACTGTTTCAGGGGTAACTTCGTGAAATTTTTCCATGGTGGAGAAAACAAACTTTGCAAATTTCACTAAATAGATTTATTCACGACCCGGGTTTCAACACATTGTGTCAAACCTGATGATGACACAATGTGTTGAAACCCAGGTCGTGAATAAATCTATTTAGTGAAATTTGCAGTTCGTTTTCTCCAACAAAGATTCGAATTCCGCCCGGGGATTGGCTAGTGTGTTTGCCTTTGTAAACTGTTTCAGTTTAGGTAGGACGGTGCAATACAACCTACGCAGTTGGAACACCTAAAAACCGAATTCTACAGCTACCGCAATGCTTTATCAACTGTGTGCATCATCACCCTAATCGAAACAACAGAGCGAAAATCCGCAAAATAAAGCAAAATGGTATGACATACCGTCTTTTGCCTATTATGATGTTATTCTCACAAACTTAATAGCACCAGGAATCAATTACAGATAAGTGATCAACGACGAAAATTTTATGAAATACTTTCATGGAGTTAGGTTTAGTGAGAAAGCGATGAAATTCCTTTCCCGCTCGGTATGTGCTATCATACTTCTACTCAGAAACTACAAATACACTCACAAAATAAGCTAAATGGCAACAGAGACGTGGCACCAAGACTGATAGGATGAATAATTAGATGAAACATTGGTCGAAAAAGTGTCACCTGATGAAGATGTAGTAGGTACTACTACAAACGAAAGTCGGTCTGATGGTGAGGGTTGAGCCCACAAAGCACTAAATTAAAAAATTCGGATAGGGGGACGACTGCCTCTCCCTTTTCATCTGTACTTTCCCAGAAAGACCCATAACTCAGAAATCTTGGGTTCATTGTAACGTGTCCTGAGGCATCTCCCGCCCTCCAACCCAGCACATCTGGTAAGTAGCAGATCGATCTACCCAATAGCATACCATTCCATCGATGAAGATTAACCAAATTTGATTCTTAAAATCAAAATTAATGGCATAGACAAATATAAATAGGAACCCGAAAGAGGGCTGAAATACTTCAAGGAGCTAAAAGACGAAGAGGAGCCAGTGCATTGACAGGATACTATCGTTAAATTTTGATTTGACAGGCCACACCAACAGGCATTCTGAATGCAGATTTTTCTGTTATACCACAATTGAATAGCAATTATATGACCACGGTGAGGGCTTGATAGTTTCCACAAGCATGCCAAAATTAATGTTCACGCTCAAATATTAAACACTGCGCATAATTAATAACAATACATTGCAGTAAAAGTGCTACTGATGCAGATGTTATAACGGAGCCAGTTATTTAAAACATAATAATGTATTTTAATAGCTCCATCAGAAGAATAAGCCATTTATGCGCAATTTATATCCTTATAACTGCTGAATTATTGTAAATAAGAACATAACTATATCGTAACAAAATAGGTGGAGGATAAATATGGAATCGCACGTATCCCGAACGTGGCAATCGAAATTGAATATCACTGACTGTTTCAATTTGAAATAAAAAATATTTTGTGGTATTGGAATCCATTACGAAGAGGGCATTGAATAAAACGTGCGAGGCGTGCAATATTTTTTTTAATAGAATAGCACGAATGTCGAAAGACCATGACTGATTCTATAAAAAGCATAAATGCTTAATGTTACAAATTCAATATAATGACGTCATGGGCATTATAATGCAGAGTAAGTGGATTTATAATTTACCGTGATTGTCAATCATTAATCATGACCGAAAAAAACTACCGGTCATTAATTATTAAACGCCACTCTTGGTTTTCCTAATTAATGAATAAATAAATTTTGTCCATCTAGAAAGATTAATAATGAATAATGTATGCTTCTGCACGAAAACAGACCAATACAAACGCCTGCAGCAGACCCAGGCAGGGACCAAATGAAATCTGCAGAGCGGATTATGCCATAGGAACGACTGAATATGCATAGATTAAGGACACAATACGCCAGCGGCAATCGAAAAAAATAGAATACCACGAAAATTTTAAATTATGGCGCGATGATCTGGAACGTATATTAGTCGAATAAATACAACTAATTCGGCAAAATTAGTTCTAATGTAAATTGGCCCTTGGAGCTTCGGTAAGCTTGGAGAAATTACGCACCTATAAGAGCTGCTACTTACAAATTCAGACACTCAAATATTATTTTGCTGTCCTTTACTGACAATCCGGATGGTCCCTCCCAACTTACCTGCAAAGAAAGAATGGAATCATCATTAGCGAGGAGGTTTACATAATGCAAAATATCAACTAATAAGATATTTACCAAGGAACCACTGCCATTAATGTCAACAAAAATTCCAAATGACCGGTGGTGGAGGTCATCTCACAGAGTTATAGGTAAGAAACCCGATATTGAAGAATGAGGGGTGAAGTTAGAGGTAGTATTGATAATCGCTGAACAATCTAAATAAATATTGAATGAAATGTAAAGTACAGGAGGAATACACCATCAAAACCTACCCATAACTGGTAGAAAACTATGAATTAATAAGTGCATACAATTTATTTCCAAAGGCAAATCATCACACACATTGAAAAGCTCAACAGAAAATTAAACGATTAAATGTTTGCTTAAGACAAATTTCAGCACTATCTGGGATGAATATAAGCAACAACTATTTGCTTCCGCCAACAGTTCATCCATGAGCCTTTCACTCTCATGGAATGACGTTAGAATTCATGATAATTTTCGAGTAGGTACCGGATTTGCCTACCGCGAAATAGCGGGCCATCACTTCCCGTGGACGATCATTACGGACGGTTATTCATTCATCATTCAATATACATTCATCGACGATTCCGACTTCAGTACATATTCGAAGCTAAAGATATAGAACTACTCCAATCCAATGCTTTTAACACACGATGAAATCTATATTACGCTGTGTCATTCTACATTTCAACGCACAGAGGCATCATAGTACCAGCAGAGAGTGAATCGAAATACAAGCTCTTTAGGACAAAATGTATTTTTTGCTCAAAATAGCTAAAAACATTGTCAGGTACCACAAAATATCCCAATTTAACGGAAGAAGGATAACATTCAAGATTCGGATCAAAGTTGGAGTAAAGCATCTTTCAACCACACGTAGCAACCTTAACCAGAACTGAAGTAATGAGATGCACAAAAAACTTTCTCATGAATATTTTCAACGCAAATGACACTCCCCCGCTCGAACACGAACATTTGTGATAAGAGAAAAAAATCTTCGCCACGTAGAAGTGCGAGCAGGTAAGTGGTAGCTACTTTCGCGGGAATGCAAAGAAAAACATACATACAATGAGTTAGGGGAATACGCCTCGCAATCGATGGCCTTAAAGGTCCTCACTGTCAGAGAAAATGAGGGAAGCCCTGATTACACGGAGGTATAACCACACCCAAACGACGTACACGCCATTCCCGATACCATCGACCGAAAACAGCTTGGAAAGCTATAGAAGGGTACCGACACTGAGGACTAAATATCTCCCGCCAAGCCACTAAAACCGACTACTCGCCAGAGAGATAAGCCAAAGATACCCTTAATGAAATAGATGGGACGAAGGAGGGCAACCAAAATGTACCCTTGAAGGACAAGAGGGAAAGTGATGGGGGCAAGTGAGTAGAAGAAAGGGGAGATAGCGGCAATCCTTAAGGGAGCGAGCGAGGGTAAAAGGGACGACAGAAACTTACCAGGATGAGGAGGAGAGAGAGACAAGAGGGGGAGACTACCAGTGGGGTATTATTGGGAACGGGGATGCCTTTCTTATGTGGGTCGGCTAGGGGTCGGGGAGCTGGTCTGCGGAGGCGGGGCCGGGTGAGCCATGCCGGGACAAAGATAGAAACGACAAGAAGGAATGGAGAGCGGCGGCAGTCGGGGGAAATGAAGAGGGAGGGGTTGACGTGATCGGAGAGCTTCTCCGGACACGAGAACTAGAGGCATCGAGGATTACTCACGTCCCCTCCTTTCTCCCGTCTCTCTTGGGGCGACCGCGACCCCAAATGTCTCACCACCACCAGAGGCCACGGTGGACGCGCAACGACACGGATTGGACAAGTGTAAGGAAATCAAGTTGCTCCGGAGCATGACTCACACACAATACACTACCAATGCGTACAAGTACCTATACTATACGTACAAATACCACAGAGACCCATTAGTAGTGATACGTATATCATCTGCATTTCAGTCCTAAGATAGATGTAAAGCAATCCTTCATTCTTCCCATTCAATGATGGTTCTCTCTCTCAAAGATCATTATTCTGACCAACATTACTGATCTTTATTTGGAGCATCGCATCCTTGTTACAAAAAAGTTCAAAAGGAGAGCAATACGACAGAAGGAAGGCCACGGTGGCCGCGCAACGACACGGATTGGACAAGTGTAAGGAAATCAAGTTGCTCCGGAGCATGACTCACACACAATACACTACCAATGCGTACAAGTACCTATACTATACGTACAAATACCACAGAGACCCATTAGTAGTGATACGTATATCATCTGCATTTCAGTCCAAAGATATATATAAAGCAACCCTTCATTCTTCCCATTCAATGATGGTTCTCTCTCTCAAAGATCATTATTCTGACCAACATTACTGATCTTTATTTGGCGCATCGCATCCTTGTTACCAAAAAGTTCAAAAGAGAGCAATACGACAGAAGGAACCAAGTAGGCTCGTCAGACAGCGAAATATAAAACTACCTAGGTACGAGAGAGCAATGAAAAGAAAAAAAACGGTGGATCTCTCTTGACCAATCATGTGATAGAAAACTGATTACGCTCATTGCTACATTGCTAGTTTATAATGACAGCGCGCGATATCATACGAGCACTTTCATAATAAACTAAGTTGAAGTTCAGAATTGTAAAAATATAGCATTAATATATAGCATAACCGATCACACATTTATAGCATATGGAATGAAAAAGTCGAATTGAAATGCCATCGTGTATTGAATAAATGAACATTTTCTAGCCCTATTTCTCTCTTCCACTTCTAAAACTCACTATGTACTTATCTGCATCTCATATGTAAACCAGAATTTTTACTAGCTTCTCCGCCCTTATCTCTCTTCCTTCTGAAGCCACCACCCATTTACCATTAATCTCTCAAATTTCTCTTTAGCTCTTTATGCATTACGCCAACTTTCAAGGTTGTCTTGCCTCTCAGAATATCTCAAGAATCAGTGTGTTCCTTACTTTCATCATACCTTATCGACGCTTCTTCACTTTCGAATATCACAATCCTTTCTAATAGCTACCTCTTTCTTCCAAACCCAAGATTCGAAACCATAGAATATATGCATCTAAGCTTTCACATCCCGTAAATGACTTAAACCAGACTCGCACAAAAATGAACGGAAGTTACTGATTCGCTTTAATCCTACATTCACTCCTGAGAATGCACGAAATTAAAACCACGTGGTGATATACTGATTGGAATTAGGTCAGTGCGGTGAGTATTGGCCTCCCATCATAAGAGCTCGGGTTCAAATCCCGACGGTGGAAGAGCGCTCAGTGGCATACTGGTCCCCATTTGAGTGCTTGGAAAGCACTACAGAGTTCAGTGCACTGTCCGTTGGATGGAAAGTTGAACCGTGGACTCGCCTTTCGCTAAGATTAGGGCTTCCCCGATTTATCTCCACCCTTTTTTAACAACCATGGAATTACTTCTTCAATCCAAATACCCACTTTTCCTCAATGGCGCATATTACCTGAGTTTTCAGTAGCGCACCCTAATAACGACATGACATTCTGATTAATATCGTGCAGATAATAATAATTTAAGGAGTAATTATTTAAGTAGTAGAGCCAATGTCTGATACAAATCTGATCTTAAAACCCTAGTATAGCTCTAGCAGAAAAATTTACTCAATGAAAAAGATAATTATATTAGACATTTTCCATTATAAAAATAATCAAGAAATTGAGCGTTTTCCTACTAAGAGTATATCCCTCCCAACTCGGTACTATACCATAATACGGACAAAGAACGAAGTGAACGTGAACGAGGAACAGCGAACAAATATGCGCCAGCACTGCAAAGGCCCAAAACGATGAAGAAAAGAAAAATGCATTTAGGAAAGAAACAACTCCAGCTCCTTTATAAGTTAAATAAAAATAGTTTATATTGGCGAAGGCTCACGATCTACAATTCGTACAGAAACAAAATTAAAGCCCTAACTACGAGCTCGCGGGGCCAAACCGAAGTAAATAAAAATTGTACATACCTTCAATATCTTCTCACGAAGAAACTGTATGAAATAGATTTACCTAATCACATTTCCACTACCCTTTTAAGTATTTAAAGATGAATCACACCGACATTTTTTGCAAATTTGGATCCGCCCTTCGTGGATTGGAAGAGGTCGCTATCAAAAAGGACTTGAATTGATGAATGATATTTTGACACATTCAAGGAGTTTCACATCGATTTCCACAGTTATCATTAAAGAGCTGTAAACATTGAGACATTTCCAATTCTGGCTGAAACTGGGATTATTTCTGGATCCGAAAATGACAGCCATGAGTCCCAGCAACACAGAACACGTTGCCCGGATCCATAAATCTCGAGGACATCAATTTAAACTACCTCTCGCTAGCGAGATCACTCAAATTGGTTTTCTGAGGGCTACGGAAAAGCATTTAATCATGAGCGAGAGAAAACCTTAAATTTCCGAAGCTAGATTGAATTCAGTTCAACAGGACGCCCATGTCACACGCCGGTGAAATAATGGACCAATTATGCCCACCTCATCTTTGACAACAGACGATAAAAACAACAAGATACGCTCGGCGGAAGTAAGTCGGAAATTGCTTGTGACAAGGCTTCCTGAATTACGAAGGGCTTCACCATGGATCAAGCGCTTCCACTATGCAGTACTATTCGGTACATTTTTTCGTTACTTTTTCACCCAGAATATGTCAAGTCACAAACATGCTGAGTACATGGAGACGGCGTACTCGCCACCCAACTCCCGAGTTCGGAAGGGCCACACGAAGATACTAAGTACTTCGTTTCCATAATCATTACCGTGTTACTGACTTGATAGTTTCATGCACTATTATTTCGTATTTACTAAAGGCACCGGATACTCTGAGGAAGATGAAGTAAAAACACTGAAATAGACCAAAAATAATTTTAAAAATGCTAAATGGAAAAATAAATGTGACATGTCAAACTTTTGGCGCATATTCTAACCATCGTGGTCGCTCCTGCTGCCCGTAACTAACGAGATACGATTTTCTTCAAGAATTATAAAAATTCAGGTATACAAAGCCCATGAAAACTCACAAAAGCAGCCAAAATCCGAGAATGTGGTGTGCATCAAACAACTTTCCCGAATTATGATGTCATGCGCACAGATTATTCCACTCCCATTTCCAAATATAAATCTCATAACGATACATAGTTCTGAGGAGCAGGAAAACTGAGGTGAAGAAGGATAACTGACGCTCATATAACATTAAGATAACCAAAATAATTGGAACCAACGCTCGTGCAAGTCACGTACGAAAAAACCGGCGGGTATCGAAACATCTCCCACACGTGGAGAAAGTTCGCCGTCAAAGGCAAGCGAGAGAGGAGCAGCAGTTAAGAGGAGGGACGGGTAAAGCGCGGACGACGCCAGGAGGGTCAAGAGTGCATGAACACGTTTTCACTTTCTGGTTCGTAGCGGAGGAACGGGAACATTCCATTGGAAAAAAAAGACGGCTGAATGAGAAAGATGGAAGGAAAGACTCGGCGGCGGGCACGAAGAAGAAAAGGGTCGCGGACCAGACAGGCCGAGTCATCCCTCGCCTTTAAGGTGAGTCGAAGAAAAATGGGAGGTGAAAAAAGTATAATCCTTCGAAAAATAGCATAACTGGGCCACCCCGTCTCGAGAGAGCTTCCACGTAGTCATTAAGACGCTGGAGAGGCCCTTCTAAAGAAATCCGTTCCTCGAAGAAGCTAGGTACCACTCGAGTGACTTGAATCAACCTCTCGAGCAGGCCGAGGGGTTAGAGCTAGAGAGAGGTTGAGTGGACAACGAGATTAGAAAGCCGAGGAAATAGGAAAGAATGGGATGCAGGAGCTACGGATCCTGCTAAAGCATGGACGTTAGGACCTTCTGGCCACAAAAATTTCCTATTTGGCGCGGACTACAGATAAATTTATAAAATAACACCGTTCATACTTCGCAAACCCTGGAACTGTAGCCAATATCTATTTCATCGCTTCACTGTAAATGTTTTCGTTCCGTTGTCGTAGCGACCATTGTGCATTCCAACATGTACTTCGCAGTGTTTTCGTGAACTCATTAGGTAAGCCACTGCATGACTCATTAGGGACGCCACTGCATCAAGAGCCATCGACAGGAAAACAATTGATCATGAATAAAATTACTCTTCGTAGACTATCTACCCTCAGAGACAAAAGAAACTTACACATTTCATGGCCTACAACAGAGGGCAGAACTTTGTTTCTTTGGGTAAACATGGCAAGATTAATGACGGAAAATATGTACATTAGAGCACATTACTAGGATTCATTCGTATATGATACAAGGTACGAATGCTGTTTGGAAAGGGCTCGAGTAATGGAATGACATCTGTTTCTGAATCAATTCGTTGGCGATGCCCGACATATTACCACTGCTCCTAAATAATATTTCGACGGAAATATGCAATGAGAGGTGTCGCATAACTGGAGGCGTTTTACGAAATACAAACGCGATTGTGCAGTTAACTATTGGCCTTTATGGCACAGAAGGAATTTTATTCACGATATTTAGTTTCAGAGATGCGTGACCACCCTACATCATCGCTGGCAGACCTGTTGCAGTTTTAACGAGGAAGTTCTTGCATCAAAACAATACCGAGGGCTTTGACGTTTTCATGCACAGAACATATTAGTGACAAACCTCGCCACTTGTCTCGATGTTAGCCACAACACAGTGGCTCGGGATTCACATTCCGCGGAAGATGGTAAAATACACTCCCGCACTCCGTAGTTAACGTGGGCTCAGAAACGAGTTATAGTCTATCGATTCAGATGGAGACGAGAGGTCGTATATTTTCTTATTTTCAGGTTTTTCCTCGAGTTCCACTCCCTTATTCACGAACCTTTCGCCCACCACACGACCGTAACAGGGCACGCCCTTCACAGGGCGAGATACGGAAATGATATCAAAGGAAAAAGCTCATTGCCCTAATACCGTATTAATACAAGGGATGCACTACTCAGTACGGGAGTCCAAATAACTACAAGGTTCTCAGTACAACCTTTCGCCCACCACACGACCGTAACAGGGCACGCCCTTCACAGGGCGAGATACGGAAATGATATCAAAGGAAAAAGCTCTAAGTGCAAGCATTGCCCTAAAACCGTATTAATACAAGGGATGCACTACTCAGTACGAGAGTCCAAATAACTACAAGGTTTAACGAAATCAAGTTCAAATGGAGGAACCATCTCACAACCGTCATAGTTGGGAGGAAGAACACAAACACGACTTCATTTGGAATACGCTGCTAGTATATGGGATCCCTACCAAACAGGCCTAAATAATGAACGTGAACGTGTGCAGCGACGTTCGTCAGGATTTGTTAACGACCAATATGATAAATATATTAGCGTAACCAGTCTATTAAATGAACTAAAATGGGAATCATTGTCAGATCGTAGGTTGAAATTAGAACTTAATCTCTTAAATAAATTACAAGATAATATTTTCACTGATAACGTTAAAATATTTTGCGAGCTCCAACTTACGATGGTAGACTGGACCATAATCATAAAATTAGAGAAATTGATTGCCGAAATGACAGATTCAAAATGTTCTTTTTTCCTCGCACAATTATGGGTATGAATAGCTATAAATATATCCAATATCATAAATACGAGGGCATCACTGGATAGCATAGGTGGTTGCATGTTTATGTAAGTACTTTAAGCTAACCACTCTAACAGCATGTTTTTGCATGCTTGCTTTGCTATTTCTATCTTTTCTAAATTGTGAAGTCTACATTAGAATATTATTACTAATCCTTAAGTATGTATTTAATGCATGTTTGGTGTGAATTCAGCACCACGCCACTCACTTTTATGGTGGCTTGCAGGGTATTATATACATGAAAGCACGTCCGTATTGCCATTATAATGAGAATTTTTCGAAAAGAAATTGCACAAGCACAGCATGTGATCAATGAATGATCCTTCTACCACCGCGTTAGAAAGCATCGCTATGAAATTTTATTCTCTTGGCCGTAGAATTGTCGTCCACGCCAACGCACATCTGTGTATTCTGGAAAGACTCAATCGTAACCTAAACCTTCCCCGTTCATGAAATAAGTTTAATATAGCAGAGATAAAACACCAGGAGCTGTATGCACCAATCAAATTTTGCTACTTCGTCCGGCTACTTATTTACTAGCACAGAGCCCAGCAATGACATGACTATTTACGTAAACGGCACATCCGATGAGCAAGCACGTTGAGAAGTATGCACATGACGCTCGTGGTGAGATAAAATAGCCACGAAAAAACTCGGCTACCATCGCCAACGTGCGTACACTCCGCGGAAGTACCTCGTATATTTACGTCCATAAATCACTCCGTCGAAAAGAAGAGCGTCAAGATGGATGACAAGAATTTGCACAGCAGAAAAAATTCTCTCTATTTCTGTATGAACTGGCTGGAACCCTACAAACGTTTAACGTGAGATAAAAATGTAAATGATATCAAAAGGCTTCCATGGGGGCACAAGGACGCAAGCCCATGCCATTTTGCTACCAAGCATGGTCACAGGTTCTCGTGATTTCTTTAGAGTGGTAGGCAAAGGGTTAGTTCCCTTAGAGAGATAATACACACTCACGGGAAAAGTAAATTCATCTCACAACAACAGATATCAAGTGGCAATCCAAAGCAACAATTCCATAGAATAAAAACATCATCAGCTTAGGGAATGAAGTCTACACCCGAAAAAAACTTCGCATCGTGATGACTACCATTGGTTTCAGCATGATTCATGAAAGGAAATGCCTAAAAAATTATTTCGGCCCAATGATCTCAGCAAAGACACGCAGAGGTAAGGTCGAAGGGCATTTAGGCTCCTTACCAGTGTAATGATAAAATATACTTAGTGATAAAATCACCCAAAATACTTAGGAAAAATGAGAAATTGCGAACTTCTATCGAAACGAAACGAAAAACGAAAAAATCTATTTCAACGAAATAGATTATTTCTAACGAAAAAATCTATTTCAACACACTCGACTAACACCGATAGGTTTCAGGACTATTTTCTACACTCACCACTAACTACCCTTAATTCTAGCCACCAGATATCAGTAATTAGGTTTTTAAATCTTTCGTGATAATTCCAGCGAGTTTCTTTAGTTCAAAATAATGAAGAAAACGAGGCGGTATGAAAACAAAAATAGCATTTATAAAAGATCTTAGTGAAACAACACACGAGAACAGCCACTAATTATAAAAGCATTTAATGCGGCATTAAACTATAACTAAGAAGAGTGAATCATACCAAGCGGAGAGCCTAGGAAAAGCAAGTTTTATAAAGTGGGAGTACAGAAAACAGCTCGGCGAGTATTAAGCAAGATAAATGGATTCAACATTCGCCCATACTGCGGTAAAAGCGCATGAAACAAATTTCTCTACGTTGGGACATCGGAAGTGTTCATTAAATATTGTGGCATCTACTGACTAACTCTTAGGTCAGGTCACTTTAATAGTTAATACCCACAGGTGCAAATCCAGTGGGCTCGAGGAGTGAATTCCTCTAATCCAGAGTGGTTTTTAGCTTCTTGTCACCTGAATTAAGCCAGACAGATCTGATACTAGCTACTAGGATACTAACATAGTACACCATTACTTTTGCTGCCGTATTTACGAGGGTCACCAGAATTTCTATCGTGTACATTCGGCGAGAACCGGATAGCTGTACCCCACACGCACTCACTTCACCTACACGCACGAAGGCAAAACAAAAATGCTAGAACTGCAATCGCCGTTCCCTACAAAATCTCAAAAAACACCTTGATCCAAACACATAGTAGAGCAATGTGATAGCAAGAACGGAGCGATTTCTATGTGTACACAGTTATCATCAGGTGGAATTGAGATGCGAAAAAATAGCATTAAAATTAAGGACTCAGAATCAATACTATTACACACCCAAGAAAAGATGAGTAACGGTTCCCCAAATAGCGAGCCGCCCGGAGCCATGTGATGTTCCTCGTGAATAAGATATCGAAACAGTGAGGAACATGGTAATCTGGAAACAAACATTAGTTGCTATGAATCAAAGCCAATGGCAGACGTTCAATACCTAGGTGGAAGAAGCAGCTCGACGGAAAGAAATAAAAATTTACGGGAAAGATATGAATGAGTGATTGCAATTCGTTCATATCGGAAATTCACACGGTAAATGATTCACTCACGCCATCGTCACTAACACTAATACTAATATGTTTCACATTATTTACTGCATGTAGGATATAGTATTTTCCCAAGATGATGACACATTGCACCTTGAAAAAAATACAACCGACATTGCGAGAAAAAGAGGATGAAGTACGTAGCAATTCCATATTCACAATTTATTCACGGGGCCCTCGTATCCTGTGGTGCAGCATCATCGGGTGCAAAAAAGTCGTTACCGTCACGATATATATAAAACTATACAGGCACTATATACATATATACTATATACGGCAAAACTGGCACTGTTTAGACCATGGGAAGTACCAAAAACGTAAATTACGAAAATGAGCACAAAATCGTCATCACAGAGGCTATAAAGCTAAGGATTCATGTCGAAAACACCCAGAAAACAAAACAACGGCCAGGAGATAAGCGTCATCTGGTATCCCGTCATCCATAAATTTGGATTCGACCCCGCGATCCCAAAGCCTCTCCACTCCCATCGCGACGAGTGTATAAATATCTCGCCCTTTTTTTTGGAAAGTTTTCTCGATACGAAGAGGAGACTCGAGGAAGACACAACTCGAGGGAGAAAATAACACTGCGCACGAGGGTCAAGAATTCTCCCCCCTCATGTGTGGACGACACTTCCTCGTCGCGACGCGGAGCATTACACACGACAAAGGGACGGAGAGCAATGAGTCGCGGTGCATATGCAAACGATCCGACATGGAAATAGATCGAGAGCCATCGCTGATGAGGCAAGAGGAAGCAAACCACGACGGCAAAAAAGAAATGTGAGACACGTCAACGAAGCAAAGGGACTGACAAGCACCGAGTGCTCTCCATATTAAATGATAACATTCCTATCGCAGGTAGCTCACCGTTAGAAGAAGGTATTGGACGATTCTTTTAAACGACATGCCCTTTGTGGACCATCGAATATTTCCAAGCAATGAAAACCAAGAGACCCAGACTACAAATTTCTCCAAAACGCGTTTTCCTAAGTGTCAATTCTTTCATTGCACAAGAAAGGTGTTCAACTTAATTTCGTGCCACTCACATACATACATAGTATTACAATCCTAGGATTAGTATACTGCAGCCCTCCAGTTTTTCCTATCCCATGCCAGTTCCTTCATTTCCCTATGGTTCTTCTTCCCCCTATCCTTCTTGACTTATCCCAAGACCTTGTCTCTTGGTCTTCCTCTGGGGACTTTCTTCAATTTTTCCCTCCATTATGCTTCCCACGTAATTGTTGTGTCTCATGACATGGCCAACCCACCGTGTTCTTCTTTGGCGTATGGTGCTCCACAGCGCTATTTCTTCTCCAATTCTTCTGTATACCTACTCGTTTCTCACCCTATCCGTCCATTTGATCTTTTGATCATTTTTGATCCACACTTCTCTAGCAGCAGGTCTCGAAGGCTTCTATTCTTTTCTGGTCAGTTTTTCCAATGGTCCATGCTTCTGGTCCGTAGAGTGCCACTGCCCACACGAATTTTTTCACGTACTGTTTCCTTGTCTCCAGTCTTATGCTCTTCGAGCAGAGTAGTGACCTTTTGGCCATGAATGCCGTCTTAGCTTGGGCTATTCGACGCTTGATGTCTTTCGTGCTTCTTCCATCCCAGGTGATGGTGCTCCCGAGGTAGGTGAATGATTCAACTTGCTACAATCTTTCTCCTCTGAGGCGGACGTCGGCCACTGTTTTCTCTATTCCGCACACAAGTATCTTGGTTTTCTTCTTATTGACTTTCATGTTGTAGTCCTGGAACACTTTTTTAATAATGTTCAGTGAGTTCTGTAGGTCTTCCTCGTTTTCTGCTACGATAGCGATTTCATCAACGAAGCGTAGCATGTTGATTTATTCTCCATTCACTTTGATTCCTTTGGTACCTTGTTCTTCTATTTCTTTTATCGCTTCCTCCGTGTACATATTGAAGAGTGCTGGTGACAGGTTACATCCTTGTCGGACTCCTTTGCTAATTTTTGCCTCTATATTTTTTTTCCATCTTGCGTACGTATTGTGGCCACTTGGTCCTTGTAGAGCTGGTAGATGATTCTTCTGTCATTGTAGTCCAAGCCAAGTTTTTCCAGAGTATGGAACATCTTATTCCATTCGACATAATCGAATGCCTTCTCCAATTCCACAAAGGCTATACACAATGGTTTGCTCACGTGGATCATTTTCTCCACCAGTAGTCTCAGTATTGCCTCCCTTGTCTTCCTATTCTTACTAAATCCAAATTGGTTTTAGGCACAGGTGACACTTATCTATGAATCTTATCGTGACACTTATCTATGAGGAATTAATGCAATTAGCTTTGTCAAATTTCAAAGTACATTTCATCAAAATTCGATCATCGCTTCAACACTGTAGGAGGAGTCACAGACTATATTTGATAATCAGTATCAAATCTATGGTCAGATTTTAATAAAACTGGAATTTCACTAAATGCATTTATTTCTCTTTCACCTCTGTTTTCTCTCTTTTCCCCCCACACTTCGAATTCCTATTGTCACCCATTTCCCAGCATATTCTCTACTTCACTGATTTCACAAAGAGTAGAAGCAAAGGTTTTCTGCATTAAAAATATCGCATATTGCCAGTAATCATTAAGCGTAGAGAAATGAAAAACCAAATAAATCCACATCAGGAGAAGGGTAATGCCGTAAGGAAAGGGCGGTTGTGTCAGCAGTAGCGAAAAGAGAACAGTAACAGCAGAATTGCAAAGAAATAAATGATGAGAAGATGAGGAAAAATGATCAAGCAGGTAAAAAATAAACAAAATCCAAAAGAAATCACTCACAAGGTGCAAAAGTGCAAGGCGAGAGCTTCAGAGGATAAGCTCAGATGAGATGCATGATTAATGAAATCAAAAATAAAATAGCAATGGCAGATGATTAAATTAGACAACAAGAACGTTGAATAATATCTGCATCGAAAGAGTCTGAGGACTGGTATAAGTACATATAATGTTCATTTATATATTATATCGTACATATATCCCAGTCGCTGCTCTGCTTTCTGTATACTTTTCTTCACTGGTTAATTACTAGAGAAATAGGAAGCACAAATGTCTTACAAATTAATTACTAATAACGTACGTAGCCAATATTTTTAAATGTTACATCAAGCCTGCAATTTCCTATTCAGAGCACGGAAAAAAACATTTTTCATTTCTTTAGTGATTTTTTCGAAGGGAATTGACGACTCATTACACTGTGCAGGGGACAGTTTTATTCACAAAAAAAATAATCTTACCTTCGCTTAGAAAAACACCGCAGCACACACAAGACACACCTTCGACAACTTCTAGCTTGCTATTCTAGGGAAACAACCGACAGCTTATGTCACTTGCACCATTCACTGGGAACCTAGGTAGATGTGGCAATTTTCGGGAAGGGAATGGAGGAAGGGTGGAGAAAAACCCGATCATCACCAGACTTTTAGCGAACTGCGCCACGGGTTCCACGTCTAACGCGGTTTAACGTCTAATCCGACGGAAACTGAACTTGAATTGAAAATGACACTCAGTAGGGGAATGGTATACGAATGAATCATATCGGGTACCGTCGGGACTCGAACCCGGGTCCTAGGTATGGTTGATGAGAACTCTAGCCCCTATGCCAACCCTTCCAACTTGCTCCCACGTCGTATCGTAAACAAAAAAATGAATAAAAACTGACAGATGAACTACGTGACTAACGCGTACAACTAGTGAGGCCCCTCCAAGAAACACGACCACGAAACGAACACGAGAATCGCCATTTCATAAGGGAAGCCACCGATTCGGAAAGATTTAACGAAAATACACACATTCCCTACGCAATTTCGGACTGTGGAGCCGGGAAAAACCTACGATTTATAAAAAGGGGCATAGGCCAAGCCTAGGCGATGAGCGGATAGGAGCGGCCGGGGCTGCCCACGTGGGGATGAAGAGAAATCTTTTCCATAAACGAGACCGCAGGAAATAAGGCCTCGACGATTTCGACGGTGGGAACCTTCAATTTCCGCAAAGGATAAAACTCTGTCATGATGGGAAAAGAGAAAAAAAGCTCGAAAATTCGTTCCGAAAGTGAGTGAAAATAATAAAAGTGGGCGAGGGCGCGGAGCGACGTGCAGAACAAAAAAATAATAATAATAAAACTATCGAGCCAAGATGATGGCTGAAATTGGTCACTCCGAAGCGAGAATGGCATCGAAAGAGGAAGCAGGGGGGAGGGAAGCGGCATAAAGATGGGAGACAGAATAAAAACCAATCGAGGACGAGGAAACGAGAAAAGCAAAGACCTAAAGCGCAATTTTTCTTCCCGGTTTGCACGTGTGATCGATCTCAGGCGTCAGCAACACTCATTTTCTCGCCTGTCTTCGTTCGGATAACCACGCCTCAGCTCACGTAAAAGAGTGAGAAACCCCCAATAAATACACAAGGGAAGCAAGAATGACAGAAAATCTATTCTAAACGGCGGTTCGACGCCACAACGAAACGAGATCTTTCTGGAGTGCCAATAGATTTGTCTTTATTTATTATCCTGCGAATTTAGGACTCAGTCCTCTATTCCAATTAATAGGGTAGACGCCACAAACATCCATGCCCTGGAGAGTGAAAATCCTCTCCGGGCGGGATTCGAACCCGCAACCCTGGGATTGAACGGCAAGGGAAATGCCCCGCCGCCACCGGGGCCGGCAAGATAAGGATGCACTATATACGGTTCGTCGACAGATCATATCGGAGGTCTGCGAAATAAATTATAATTTAGCCATGCAAGCTATTGACTCTTGATTGTATTGACTCTTCAAGAAGGGGCCATATCTGGCGTGTGGGGGGAGAGGACCACGTAGAGGGGCTTTTGCAATACAACCTTGCCATCTTTCACGTCAGGGAGTAGTGCGTCTCTCCCACCACGCAGCACAGTATCACTACCGCAGAGCCCACACAACAAAAGTAACTGAAAAATAATAGTATATACATCTACGTAATACCCAGCGAGCCACCGCGAGGGTGTGTGGCAGGAGGAGAATCTCACCAAATATGCGCTACTTACATTCACCAAAGAGCTACGATGCTACTACGTCATGGAAATATGTTAGATAGAAGAGTCACGTGCAGTAAGATGGGTAGTATCTACGTAGTAATGAAGTGATTACTGGTTAGAAAGGCATTTCTTTAGATAAATGTATCTGCATTCCCCTATCATGCATTGGTTAGTAATGTTAAATGTGCTTCATGCACAATGCTGAAGCTTATCGTCTATTAGGAACAGAGTTCAAACCTAGTTTAAGCTGGATCCGAATATATTTAGATCTCAAGAATCAAGAAAACCACGTCATACACCGCAGAAATGTAAAATCATGATGACAGAAAAGTCATGCGGTGCGTCAGACAATGGAATATAAGTTCAACATACAGCGGTTATGCACAGACGTTTAGATACTGCTTCCCTAGTCCATCGAATTATTATACAATATATTCTCTCCGAACCCTTATGTCAGTGCAAAGGGAATATGAAGCAGAGAAGTAACAGCACGACTAATGAATTCGAAAAGGGTATCACGAGAGAAACATTCGTGCTCACTCGCTGACGACAAAATGTTATGATTTAGTTGAGCCGCTAAATTTATAATCACAAAATTATGAAAATTACCAAGATGGCAATCGAACGGTACATCAACGGGTCTGACCGGCAAAGACGGACACGCTGCAAATCATAGGAGAATCCTATAAGACAAACCGTTATATTCACATCAAATATGTACAAAAACAGCAGAATCCGATCGGGTTATCAATACCCAATACTAAACAGCCACGCTACAGTCAAGGCTTTTGATCGTCAGGTTACTGGAAAATAGTGAGTGCATTCAGCATTCTTTTGGGAACAACTTTCCCGGAATCCCCTCTCACAATCGATTTGGGACAACAATGACGATAAGCAATGGGAGGTCAACAGACTCGAGGCACACTTTTTAACATGGTCACTATCGTGATCTCCTCCTCCGGCACTTGGAAACAAGAAACGATACGCAACTTCCTCTCTCTACCGGAGGCGTAGAAAAACATTTAAACACAACTCTGTTCGGAGTGATCGTCCAGCGAGACGAACTGGTCGTCGGGAGAAATCGGTTGTTGCATGAATCTGACACAATTCCCAGGGGAGTCACGATACATATGATAACCCATTTTCTGGTCCCAACTAGTTTCCCCTTCATATAGGCTTGTTTTTTTTTCGTAGGTTATGCGGCGAACGTGAAGATGTGGGACAACACAAAAATGTTTGAAATACAATTAAGCTCAACTAAATGTTTCCCTAATTAAATGACACACCACTTGCACTTTTCCACAGAAGGCTTTTTTGTCTACACGTTTCAACTCACCGAGTCATCTTTAGATACAAGGAAAATTTATAAGAGGATGACAACTTATTTATGCAATGAGAGTAAGGGCCAAGAAGGAGGGGTGAGTTAAAGAAGCAGAATATTTAACTAATTTTTCCCCTTTCCGTCCCTTGCACGCAAAACGCGATTCGAGGGAATAGAGAATATAGTCAAAATAAGAAGAGAATATCATTATACCATTACCAAACAAATCAGTTTAAAAAAACATTGGACGGAATTTACAGCAATTGATTACAGACGTCTGAAATTATAGTATTCTTAATTTTATATTACGAAGAAGGGCTATTTTAGTCTCATGACCGAGAGGAGTACGAGTCTCGAGTAGTTTTCATCCACCTCCAAGCTGACTCACGCACTCTTAACAACCTGGTCTGGCAAATCGGCCTTGGGAATGGGGAGAGTGAAAAAAAGGTGCTTCTGGCTCGCCTCTACGGGCGTAAGTCACCGAGTGTTTACCGGCATCGGAGAAGGAAAACTGTTAGCGCTAGGAGGTATGCGGGAATAAACACGCGAGACCAGCGGAGTCCGTTTCAGAAAGCATTACGGTGTGGTACTGAGCATGGGAGATGGACGTCAAGAGAGAGACAAGCAGTTTAACCTGGCTTTCACGTAGTGCGATTAGCGAGGCACATCAAGGTGGTTTTGCAAACATCTCCAAACCAATCTCAGCAAACGAGCGCGCTAAAATGGAATACCCGAGGCATCACCAATGGCCGCGTCTTGTGCTATCGGAAATCGGCAATTAGCTCACATCGCCAATTTCGATCACCATAACCACCGCCAGATTTTTTTAATAGACTAAACAATTACCAGGTCCATAAAACTCATCAGTATTTGATGGAGACAAATTGGAAGAAAAAATCTAAATTTTAAGCTGTCAAATATTCTGAGACCACAAGTCGCAAGTGTCATTATCTTTTTCGTTGGAAAGAGAAGAGTAAAATCATTATTAACAGCACTGAAAAGCTCACCATCACAGGAAGAACTAAGTCTGGTTAAGAGACTTGTACTATTAATATATGGTAAATTATCATGTGGGAAAAAAACTTCTACGAATTTTTACGGTGATGGCGACACCAATCTCACCAGGCGCTCTAATTATGTTTTTTTCAGCAGGTTGTAACGCGCTTATAATAACAGAGGTTTAAAATACGAACATGTAACATGACTGCATCATGAACTAATGCGGCTTAAGCAGATGAAAAAAAGCTCAACTTATTCCAGATCTCAAGCTAATGTAGAAACCATCACCAGGAAAGATCCGCCTCGGCAAAACAATCATTTTTCCCCACTTCTGGCATCCCCACTCAAAATACAAGCGAAAATTAATCACAATAATAATATTCTATAAACTGAAAAGCCATTTGATCTCAGATTTTGAGCTTACAACATTTTCCGTTTCTCATAATGGGTACATTACATTACGCTAACAAGAACAATAAGCTAACTTACTTTTTTTAATCTTAAATTGACACTGTTTTCCGGTAAGCGAACAAATCTCAGATACTATTCCATAAAGTTTCTGCAATGATTTCGAGAGGATTTAGTTGAGAACCAGTTTTTGAAATAGACATTGTAAAAGTTGAACACAACAAAATTAAAGATCTTAAGAAATCGAAAGATAAGATGCATTGAAAACTTGGGAATAAATAATTAAGACGACCATTTCACAGTTCAGGAAGATACATTTTTGGCAAGGATTTTTTCCAGTAATTCACATTTTCGACGAACTTTTCGGGATAGAAAGAACGCTGAATATAAAAATAAGCACGCCCGGACTTGAGGTGGACGGGATGGCTTGAAAAAGCGAGTGGGCAGGACAAGGGGATACCAAAGGGCATTACCTAGCCCGGTAAGCATGAAATCTGAGGCAAGGATCGCAAGTCCACACCTTTCAAGGGAATGCGCTTGCATTGGCACGCGACCAGCGCTCAGAGAGAGCACGGCTGACCGCAATCTTCGGGCATGCGAGGGGGGTGAGGGGCTCTCGCGGAAAGAATTACTCTGGTGTCTTCCACCAGGCTAGTGTCTCCACTGCTGCCGACGTTTCGAAGACCGACTCGGCCATCAGTGTTTTCAGTGCTTCTGAAACCCTAAAGTCATTTATAAACACTTCCCTTGTTAGGCCTCATTTGGAATACGCTACCCGTAGGTATACGAGATCCTTACGAAATAGGCCCCCAGCCACACACCTTTATGGTGGTTTGCAGGGTATTAGGGTAAATGTAGATGAAGACGATAGCGAAGATGAGGAGTGTGAAAAGAAATGTACTGAAAATTATAAAATATTCGACAGGTCACCCTGTCGGGCACATGTTGGTATTACGATGTTGTCATGAAGACAATTGTTGAGGAAAAATTGAAAGGGAAAATGCAAAGCAGACATAGAATGAAGTACATACGAGCAAGCAGTGAAAGGTATGAAAGACAAGAATATAGTACATAAATAATAGGCAAGCAGATAAAAAAATTTAGTGGAGAGCTGCGTCAAATCAATACAAGGTTTAGTGATGGTTTTCGTCTTGATCTGATACGCTTAAATCTGGTTTCCTTGAGTCCATATCATTTATGTGCCTACAATAGGACTGCGATTCTTTGTGCTCTTCCGTCAGAGTTTTTGACAAAATGAGCCGGTTTCCCACATATTTTCTCCACTTCGCGTGTTAAATCTTTTGGATTCGGATCCGAAAAATTCTCAGCGCTTCACAAGAAAAAATCGTGGGGGATGAATCATGGTAAAAGGGAGGTGAGGGGGAGGGAGGCGAAAAACACAGAGGAGTGTCGGAAAAGATATTACGGAGGAAGATTCTGGAGAAAGAAAGACGGAGGGCGGATCATGAGAGAGCGGATATGCGCGCTCGATACCCACACTCCCCTCCTTTCACTTCATATTACAGTTTCCCTCGGACCCGTTCCATTTGGAGGATAAATAACCCGGGCCGATGATTTTTTTCCTCCCACTGTTTTCTCAGAGGTGGGGGTGGAAAAGAGAGACCTCCGTACGTACATTGATACGAATTGGCTCCGCCGCTCGGGCCCGATCGATCACCCGCGCGACCTGACGACGATTTCCGCTCCGCTTGCGTTCCGTTTTCCGAGAACGGGAGATTGAAAGCGGGATGCTAAAACCACGCAGGCGGCGGGGGCGACGGCGGTGTTCCCCTCCTTCTCCTTCGGCAGGAATCAAAAGGAACGGCCCATAAATAAGTGTTGACTCGGAGTAAGAAGATGGATGGCTTCCGATACACGCGGGGCCCGTAGTTAACAGCACATCCGAAGCCTTATTGGTGCGAAGGTAAGATTCAAGGATTCGAGCTAATCTCGTGGAATGCACGTTTTTCAGTGAGTCCTCCGTCGCTGGAGAAGCCATGCGAAACCCCCGAACGTAGCAGTAGACCGCTTGGCCAATTTTTCTTTCACCTCGTGTGACGACAAGTATGTTTTGCGAGAGCAGAAAGCCAACTAAATTACCACCACTGATGTAGAAGGTTGTCGAACTGAATAAAAATTACCACGCATGAAAGGGATGGAAAGAGCTCATTCATGGTCATCAATCCACAATCAGACGTATTCTATGACGCTGGGTAGGCATTTTGTGAACACCGTCCTATTACACGTTACGATAAAACCTTATCCTTCATTCCTCGTTACAACTTTTTTTATCAAAAATCAAGGCACTAAAGAAAACAATATGCCAAACTGGCTATGAAGAATCGTTTACGGAGAGATAGTTAACTTTGCTGGGTCTGTCCATTTGTTTCCCTAACACGCACATCTTGGTCATAAAAAACATGCTTGACGACGGGACGGGACGTCAAAAGAAATGGCGTATATTAGACGATTGCGCGTAGGAGCTCTTAATCTGAAGAGCAAACGATAGCTTTCCCCTTTGCGTTCTGATTAGGAGCTGTGGATGATCATATATCTCAAGGGTGCAATGAAATGAAACTTAGGTGAACTGATCCACTTATTGCAAGCCGGCAAAGAGAAGCAAGAAGTAGTTACTTGAGTTCACTACGCGAGTAGGGCAATAAGAGTTTTCGAGTGACGACTTCTTTAATTCGCCATAAATTTTCCTATTAAGAAGTAGGTATCATAAGGTTATCTAATCTAATATAGTCGAATGGTCATCATTTAATTAGATTAATTTAAAGTTTCCTTACGCTGGGAATCATCACATACATCCACGTAATTATTTTGCGAGCTAACACGAGAGCGTATGATAAGGGGTAAGGTTCACCAAACATGTACTGCTTGCATGCAACTAAGAGCTAAAATGCAACTACTACATGGAAACATCGATGAATTGGCCTCCTCTATGACCTTATATGAAAGTATTCTAGTTATTTCCACTAACCAAGGAATAAAAGCAATGTTTGTTAAACGCAAATGCGAACGCAATGATAATAACGAGAGAAAATAGGAGTTTTCCATATTAGTGTGACTTGGTTAAAATAATTAGTGTAGAATTACCTTCCAGAACTTTGCCTTGGACGTTACATAATTTCCAGGAAAATGGAATGACTTTCCAATATTAGTTTTCCAATTACTCTTTGTCCCGTTGCTGCAAACACATTCATGGTAATTATGGAGAAATTAAACGCGGGCCCTTTTAACTTCTGAAAAGGTATCTAATGAATTTTCAAGGCCATCCTAAAATTTTACCTCTGGAAGAGAGAGAGTTAATACGGCCACGAGTCACACAAGCTCCCTACAGGAACTCTAATTTAAGAGTTAGGCTATGTTGCCCCCCTCCGGCTCGACTGGCACGTGGAACAAGGGGTTATCAAATCGACCACGAAGCCGTCTCGTTCGCTAGCAAGCGTACCCTCCAATTTCTATTTACACCCTGCGTCACGGTACGGAAGCTTATTTAATAATCGGGTTCACAGAAGCTTCTCCCACCAGGCTTCAGCATTTATCACAGCAGGTATTTATTCGTCCACGAATATTTGGCATCCACGAAACGTCACGGATAAATTGAGGAGGAAAATTTAGTCCTTCCATATTTATGGGAGGGAGTCCTGGGGCACAGTAAAGAGCTTCCAACTAACGAAAAAGGATTCTGGGTTCTAATAGACACCAAAAAGCTATATGCGTAGCTCAATTATAATCCCGAAAATGACACACACATGCTCTGCTACCATACTATTTCCATGATAGCTCGGAGGCTCTTGAGCGTAGAGCTACTCACACCGGTTCGAAAATTCACCGTAGGAATGTTGATGCGAACACCGATATTCAATTCAGCGAGCGTTAAGGTCTGAGATTAAAGCCATATATTACAACATAGCTCATATATTACAACAACGCCCAGGTATCACGAATGGGAGCCAAGTTTTATACCGCAAAATAACAACGTCAAAATCTTAATTGGACACCTGAAAAGAGGTTCCACTGCCAATGAAGCCCACGTAAAACAAAAATATTTGGCATACCTCAGAAATCAGAGAGAAACAGAAGACTAGACATAATTCATGTATTAATAAATTGCATACCCTTCGTATCTCCTAAAAAGCATGGGTATTAGCGACTTCGACAAGCATATTATTTTCATAAAGGTAGCAGGAGGGAGGGATTTTTTTGATAGAGAGTAGGTAGGACTATTCCCCTATCTACTGACCTAAATCATCCATATATTTGCTAAGTGTGGAGAATTTGATGGCGAAACGTATGAACTACGTACTAATCTGTGAAACGAAGTTATGAAAATATAATGACTCAAAATAATACAAAACAAGTATTTTTACCATAAAAGAATTTCCCTGTTTAAGCAAAAAGTATTTAATAAAAGAGGCATATGCAAAGTGCAAACTGTGACATGCACCGGCGATGAAAACATTTTTTCCTCATCTTTGCCTTTTATTTTTTTCCCTTATCTTTGAAAGATTCGCAAAAAATTACTGAAAAAGAGATTGGTGCTCCAATGAAAATTTTAGCCTAGCGTTTTATCGCTAAGTTTGAAACGCCAGTTGCCTTGGCGCCAAGCAATGGAATGGCAACGGAGGGTATCCCATGTGCGCGAGTTGGAGAATGAAATATTTGCACAAGCAATGGCGTTCTAGATGCAGTAAAGGAAAAGAAAAGGAGGCGGAGGAGAATGGTGTAATGATGGAGGAGATACAAGATATCCACGAAGAGAAATTGAACAAATGTGAGATAAAGCGAAGCATGGGAGATCGCCCAATTACATACCTAGTACTCAAGGGTAACTTTTCAAAGCATTTACTCGATTACTGTACAGGATGAGAAACCTTAAGTAAGTTTTGAACTGCAAAACCCACCACAACATCAAAAGTATACAACATTTGCGTTTTAATAGCTTATTAACTTAATTTATGTGACGAAAGATTCGCAGAAAACACAAAATACCATTGAGTCACATGCCTAGCGTTGGCTGGCAAGGTAGCTGTCGGAATGCGAACGTAGCCGGGACGTAGTGGTGGCATAGCAGCACGCGAAAACGTTGATATCGTTCTTTCCTCCGCAGTTCCCAACCTGTGGTACGCGAAGAAAGATTAATAACTGAAATAAGGATTATTTCGGATTGCGCCCGCGTACGACGTTTTTTCTGTTCAACTATTTAACGCCGCGGAAACCTGAGATTGAACAAAGATTAATAATGGCGTTAGTAAGAGTGAGTACATTCGTCCGCCTGAAAATGTACATCCAACAATGAATGGGTGGACAGCTGGCAGTGCATTATTGAGATTTAATCAGGTCATCAGTTTAAAATTACTCTGCGTGTCTATACGCGTTGAGCATTACATATTCAGGGGAAAATTACGAGTGCTGTTTGATTGAATGTATATTCCTTTCACTGCAACAAGCCGGAATTTGTTCAACACTTTCCTAGGGACTACACTACTGATTCAACTATGAATGAACAGCAACAACATAATGTGCTAGCATGGCTCATGGATAAAGGGTACAGCTTAGAGAAGCATACTACCGAGGGGTGCGCAAGTGAAAAAAAAATTGGGAACCGCTGTCGCATTGCATAAATGTTTACCGACACCCCATTAGCACAAGCTCATACCCATCTAACCCCTACGTGTCATGCAACGTGAGGCATGACGATTGAAGAACCACAACCCCTTGCCACTGGTTCATGAGGAGGCTCGCACGGTACTACACAGATGCGAACGTGGGCGGGGGAGGCACACGGGAGTGCAGAGGGAGACAAAAGAGCGGAGAGACTGGAAGGGGGCTCGGGACCCGTCGGAGCGTGAGATGAAGGGGCAACGAAACGGAGAAGGCCGCGGAAGACGGGAGAATCCGCGGGAGTGAGCAGGCCAGCGACGGGGAAAAGGACGAAGGGAAAAGGGAGGGTGCGGTGGCACAATGGGGCCGACGCCGAGAGCGGCTGAAGATTGGGAAGGCGGCGAGCGGTGGACGGAGATGTTGGGGAGGGAGAGAGATCGATGCCTTGGATTATCTCTTAAAACCTCATCCGCCGAGAGGGAGGCTGGGGTGGGGAGAGGGTGGTTTCTTGAATGCCGGGCCGTAATGAGGGAATGACGGAATGGGAATGAAGGGGTGGACGGGAGGGCGGGGCTAAAACGCGCCCCTCAAACTAATTCCAAACTTGCTTACGCCACGCTCAATTGCCCTCCTTAAATCCCAACTTTTTGCTCCGAAATCTACAGCAATGGTAATCAAATTCCGCAGTAAGACCCACCCTCACCTCAAGATCACCGATTTAAGCTCCCAACCAATGCCGTATTCTGCAACAAATATGATTCCCCATTCGACTGGATAACAATAACGGCCCATGGAGTAAAATGTTAGAGCTAACAAGTTCACCAAAATCACGTCTTAGCATCGAAAGTAAATTGGTGCAAATCAATCAGGTGCTCCGCCTAATTAGGTTATATTGCATCGTTTCACCTGATATTAAATCTATGACTAACACAACATTTCAGCACGAGGAGGGACTCGAACCCGAACATGCCAGACACGTTACCAACCTGGCCACCGCAGCCGGCCTAAACAACGATGTCGTCTTATTTTTCGTACTTAATGAAAAAACGCAAATGTATTGAACGGAATAACTCAAGATTACCACACTTAAATTTTATAAAAAATGTAAAGCGGAAGTGGACATTATATTATTCTTAAGACGCTGAAGCAGATAAAACAATGAATTTCCATTTATCTGTTGTAATTGGAATAAAAGTAATTAATACCTCCAATACTGATATCAGGTGGTGATCTAGACAGCTTTAATATTCTATTATTGGCCCAAGTTTAAGCTGAAAGAGACGCTTAGTTATGAAACAGATTTATAAAATTACTTGCGATTAACTATTCCTCCAAGCCCACAGGATCACGGTGAATAGAAAATTGGATATAAATCAGTCACTAGTTTTGTGTAGGAGGGCACATAACATTCCAATTAAGTCTGTCCTGGGTACTTCATGCCAAGTGGAAATCAGAAATGAGAATCATACTTCTGACAGGGAGAAAGAAGACTAAAATCAGCGATTAAGACTTATCGAAGAGGAACTTCGAGTGAAAGAACTAAACCACTTCCGGATGACGCCAAATCGTGAAGCTCACCTAAAACCCAGCAAGGCATAAAGAAATGCCGATTGAATATGTTGGAGCACAAGAAAATATAGGAACGTACACTAAAACATACTTCATAAATCTCATTCGCAAAATTACAGAGGCTATAAGAGAAGATTCGACCAGGAGAATCAAACATTGATTTAAAAACCTGGGGGACATCCAAAAAATGCGTAGATAACGTAATGACGCGTTATCATCATTTTGCGTTCGCCAATTTTCTTATTCCTTAGAATCGAATCTCTAAGATCGTTTCGTATACGCCGTACCCGTTAACCATTATCATCCACAGACGAACTCTGAAATTGAAGGCTAGCTTGGATGCGTTTTCGCTGAATTGCAAAGCCACTGCAAAAACACAGTTGAGATCATCGCCATTATACCGTTGAGTCAAGGTTAGAGAGCGATCCAAATCAATTATTGGCACAGAGAAATGGGCGAAAACAAATTGGCAGCCTATCCTTCACGTCATTGCTAGTTCCGCGAAGGAAATGAGTTTTTGGCTCCACAAGACGGGGCGGGAACATTTTAATAAAGGCATGCGCGTGCACGGATGACAAAGGCGAATAAATTTCACCTGCAGAGAGATGAGCCTTAAATGGCGGGCCGAGGAGACCTTTTTGCACAGCTAAAGACAAATCCACGAGAGTACGAGAGCGGCTTGGCTTGAGTTTGACGTTTCATTAGGCTTTCAACCCGAGGACTGGTCGCCGGCAGCCCTCCTTTCTTCCCCATACAATACTGAGTCCTAGCAGCTCTTCCTTCTCATGCCCTAACAGCACTTCCTTCTCATATCATCTTATTTGATCTGCGTATAAGCCTCCCGTCTTGTTCGCGGAATATCACCTTTCACTATACACCAAATTCATTTTCACGATTAACAATATTGACTGATAATACAATACTATATTAAAATTTCCCTACGTCACACATGTGAATAAAAATCGCTCAATTTTAAATCCATGATCTAAAAACGCTGGTTTCTATAACTCTATGAGCAATAGCACATGTAGTACCTACCGCACACGACGAAAATTGCTTTGGTGTGAACCTTATTCCTAGCTATACTGCCAAACTTGTGGGAGTCGTCTCTTCATCAAAAATGCTCAATCTTCCAGTTCACAAAGCTAGGGATCCAACAAAATTCCATTCCATGTCAAGTGGCTTCCATGGTAGACGAAATATTCCACATGCAAAACCGCCCAACCCGCCAACCAACATCTCCCCTAACCTTCTCTCGCCTATATACAGAGATAATGTTCCTCCTCAGATTGATTTTCATACGGCACACATCCTGGAACCAAAAGGTTCACTCCATTCAAGAATTTCTCCAAACCAACTCGAATTCCTGCTACAAAAGCGACGACACATGGAAAACAGGGTAATACTAATTTACAGCCCATCCACCCGAGGCATCCTCGCGTTTTATCAACAGCCTCTCTTTTTTAGTAAAATCAAACTTCGGCTAAGAGGTAGGCTGTTATATCCTTGTCACACTACAGGTTTCCTTCTTTCCTCTCAATATTCTTTCTCATTAATCTTCTCACTAGTCTCAGTTCCAATTATTAAAAAATACAAAATACTATTTTGCTTTGCGCCACAAGCTCGTGAAACAACGCTTAACTCTTTTCTAGGGGTTTCAACATTTAGTCATTCTTGATATAGCAAAAGACCTTACCGAGGTTCAAACAGTACTACGCCAAAATTAACAACAAAGATATGTCAAAACTATTTTTCTACAACTATAAAAACATTTTAAGTTCCCGGTTTCAAGCGAGATACAGTCAGGGATAAATGCTAAATATACATCAAGATCTTCTGTTTGGTAGAAGCAGAATTGGGCTTTCGTGCGCTTCAAATAGAGAGGGTATATCGTACCGTTGAACTCGAAGACAAACAATACTCATTCCCGAAGCAGGATTCGAACCTGCGACTTTTGGGTTGTCAGGCCAGCACGTAACCGACCTGGATACCCCGGTCGGCCTGGTATCAACATTTTTAGCGGAAAAGAGATTTTTATCTTCTCCTAGAGCTTACTTCAAAAGCAATCAGCGCAGCACATGAGAGAGTTGCAGGCACTGGAGGTACTATAGGGATGAATCACGAAAGAGACATGATTGCGAGTGAGACCATCTCCACAAGTTATTGCCATCACGTCGGGAGTTTTCGCGGGGAAAGAAGTCCCGCAACCATCGACTCCGGCGTCTATTATTCAGGTTCCGTGCCCGCCGACGGATCGGCGGAAACAATTTCCGCCGCGGACAAGCAATCGAACGCGAACCCACCCAGGTGCGTTGTTCGCGGCGCGTGGGAGGGCAGCGAGAAATAAGGGAGTAGAGAGATGGAGATGGAAGGAAAACGGCTGGGTGGAGGGAAGGATTGGATCGAGGCCGGCCGGGTAGGAGAAGGAATGGGAGGAAGGAGGTCTGACGCGTGGGAAGATCGGCCCCTCGCATCCGTTACTCTCCGCGCGGATCCCGACGGTGACTTGAGGATGGAGAGAGGTAAGCGACGGAGGCAAGACGGGACGGAGGGGAAGAAAGTGTGCGCCGCGATGGCTTAATACGCGACCGACCGCTCCCAAGACGCTCCGATCAGCGACTTGCAGGCGGAGTGACGCGCAACAACCCTAAGGAGATTACTGCAGCGATCTTCCGCATGGACCGTTTAAAATGATTGGCTCGGAATCTATGGGCCCCAATGAGTGAAATATACACGCACCAGAGCCAGCCCGAACTTCCCAATAGATTAAAACATTTTCAAAGTTATTTTTAAACATCAGGTTGCTCCCAATTCTAAAATGAAATGATCCAGCTATCCACTAGATTCTCCTATCGGTTAACCTCTTCGAGTTCAATAGTAATCCTACTCTTTTACATCGAGCACCTCTATCAATATCAACTCAAGCATCGTTTTCCTTCGCCATTCTTGCTTTCACTCTCCCCCCAACGAATGAAATTTCCATACTTTGAAAAGTTAATTTTTTGGCTCACTCTGCAGAGTATTGACGCCTTTTAATACTCAAAAGTTTCTTTTTCTGATTTAATTTTACACTCTCTAATCACTACCTCACTATCAGCGTCGATGCAAATTATTAATGCTCCATTCAGGCGATATCATAAACAAGCATAACAGGATGCACCAGCAAATTCTGATGATATGTCCAATACTTCATCAAGACTTCGAAGGATTGTCAGGCCCCTTCCATGAAATCACATCATTGAGGTTGGATTTTGAAGGGTTTCACTGAAATTTCCTCAAATTTTACGGAGTGTCAAAATTCCCTGTTTCCAGAGTCTGTCGAAACCCTGCTCGGGGCGCAACGGGAATGAGGGAAGCAGAATTGGTTTGGTGGAAGCAAACGCGATTCTCCTCCCCTTTTCCCTCCATATAAAATAAAAGAGGAACGGATCCCGAAAGGAAGAGCGAAGGGCTGGTGGAGGATAACGTGAGGGCAAGAGGGGGTGGGTGTCTAGGGGATGCTCCGAGGTTTGTTCTCCCGAAAGGTATTCTCAAGCGTTTTCTTCCCCGCCCAACTCCTTAACATCCCGAGGGCCTACGGGCAGACGTGTAAATTGATCGACGCTTGTTTTCGGGGAAAAGGGAGAGTGGAAAGGGTGGAAGACGAGTGGAGTGGGGTTCTCCACGTACGTCTTAAAGACAGCTTCCATGGTGGGTGGGCGTGAGAGGGTGTAACCCCTTGGTTAAACCTCACGAGCTCAAACTCTGGGCCTTTCTCCCTCGCCTTTCCTCTCGTCTCTCTGCATTAAACGACACGTGGATATAAATATGCATGCTGATGCCGACGGATCGAGGGAATCGCGCCATTGCTAAATGATGGTATCGCCAAAATCGACGTTCCAAATGTTTATTCCGGCTCTGGATCAAAGGAAGCACGGGTGAGGGTTTATAAACACAGGAAAGTGTTAGGTATACTCTCACGAAATGGGACTACACACGCTGGGGGAAGCCACCCGGTCAAAACGGAAGAAGGGTCGAGTTTACTCGATCTGTGTGGAACAATCTGAAACAACCATTTACACAATTATATGGTTCGTTAATATATGAGAAACCTGAAGACGTCGCGAAGACAAAAAAAAATATATCTCAATCCAGCGAAAGAAAGGGGAATAACTGCAAGCGTACACATTCTTGTAGCAATAATTTATCCTCGAGCTATCGTTGATCTTGGTCGAAGTAAGTCTAAATATTTGCTATCAATTATGCATAAATTACTTCATTATCATCATAGGCCACCATTCCTAGGACTGATTTGAAGCAGCTCTCCACCCACGTCTCCTATCAGCTAACGACTTCGCATTTCATTTAATAATTCTGCTCTTTTTTACATCCTTCAGAACATGCTCCAAATATCTCATACGCTTCCTTTGCCTTTCATCCCGTTCTCCTCCTTCCAACGACTACCTGCATCAGACCATGTCTTAAGGTATGATTAGGTTATTCACTCTTCTTTTTTTTAATTTCAGCAGATTCCTCTCCCACTCCAAAAGACCCACCATAAATGCCCGAGATTACTGGGACTTAAATACTACCGCTGTACATGATATAGTAAAAGGTCGTCAGAGCACTATACGCCGAATTAACGGTAAATTATTCATAGTGCCTAAAATATGCTTTCACTTAAAGTATGTGGACTTTTACAGCGCATTCGCCTCACAGTTCATTTCCTACACACCATAATCACTCCCCTGGCGACTACGCTGATCCACCTAGAAGCCATTACGAGGTAAATCTGCCTTTACTCTGGAAATAATGAACACAATGCCGACACGACGGTATGAAAGCAACCCTGAGAGGTGTTCACTTTTTATTGACGGGCACGCAACCCCTGGCCGGCGCATGCTTTCAAAGCCATTCAAGATGATAAAATGAACTGAAAGGCCTGGCGTCGTCGTTAGCATCCCCCCGAATGAAAATAAAGCCATCAGGCCTCACTTAGCGCAGGCGGGGTGAAAAGCAGGCGTCTCGAGCGCGAAACCGTGACTATTGGCACCGATTCTCGATTAATGATTGAGCGCTTTTAAAAACCAGCCTCGGCTAAGCCTCGGGAGCCGGAGTGAGGTTTATTCTCAGAAGTAGAACGGTGAGACAGTACCAACCTCCGCCGCCTCCGAGGCATGGAAAATATGGCCGAGGCGGACAGTGTGCTGTTGATGGGAAGAACGGAAGTCAGGCAGGCGTTAAAGATTGCAAGTGTTCAATCGATTAATAACTGTGGCGGGCAAAGGGTGGCACGCATTGGGCAAGCACGAAATGACGCGTTTCCTCACACTAGCCACTGAGAGCTGGGTCTTATTATGACAGGCGAAAGGGGGAGGTAGATGATGACGACATCAGATATATTTACTCTAAGCCAAGAACTAATCTCAACAATAAAATGTACGCGCTGGTTTTCACAGCTTTCACAGCTTCTTCCACATGTAGCGGGAAGGAAATAAATTTGCAGAGAATCCTCAAATGAGGCATCTGAGATTTGTAGTGCAATAAAGAAATGGGCGTCTCCCTGCTACGAAGGGAAAAGAGAGAAAAATATGAATCGACAGTGGTCTAATGAAGCTGATCTAAATTTGCCAGCTTGGTCGAACACATACTAAAACCGCAACCCATCTATTCGTATATAAAATTCATTAAAATGTGCGAAACGCGAAATTAAATGGGGGCGTTTACTCGGAACCGAAATCGCAATTTTGTACACGAAATTGTTAGAAGGAAACGAAAAAAGAAATTTAATGAAAAAATTAATCTTCAGAGGTTGCACCACGCCCACTTTTCCGAAAGGGTTAAAAACATTAGTTTTTCGACGCTTATAACTCGAGAAATAATTGACGGATCAAAAAACGGAAAAAATAAGGGTCTTTTTATTTTACAAACTCTAATAGATTCGGCAATAAAAAAATATGGTAAACGACCCCATTTGATATTTTTACCGGGATGTGCCTAAAGCAGCAGCGGCAACAGCAGCGGCGGCGAAGAATAAACCAGAGAAGAGAGCAGCAATGCTAAGGATCGGGACATGGAACGTTAGGACTATGTTAAGGGCAGGAAAACTAGAGAGCATTAAGCGTGAAATGGAGAGGGGAAAGATCGATTTGTTGGGACTAAGCGAAGTAAGATGGAGAGACCAGGGGGACTTCTGGAGTGAAAAGTACAGGGTTATATACAGTGGAGGGGAAGAGAGCCAGCGGGGAGTAGCAGTCGTATTGAATGCAACATTAGGAAAAAGGGTGTTGAATGTGGAACAGGTAAGCGATAGAATACTAGCCATCGAAATCAAAGCTAAGCCGGAAAATGTAGTCGTAGTACAGGTTTACATGCCGACAGGGGGGCATAGAGAAGAGGAAGTTGACGAAGTATATGACCAGTTGGAAGAAGTAATGGGGAAAGTAAAGGGCAGGAAGAACCTAATAGTTATGGGAGATTGGAACGCTGTAGTAGGGGAAGGGAGGGACGGAAGTGAAGTAGGGGAGTATGGTCTGGGTGTAAGGAATGACCGGGGCGAGAAAGCAGTGGAGTTCTGTAGGAGGAATAATTTAGTGATTACAAATACGTGGTATAAACACCACCCTAGGCGTAGGTACACGTGGAAAATGCCGGGGGATACTGGAAGGTACCAATTAGACTACATCATGATTAGGCAAAGATTCAGAAATAGTGTAAAGAACTCGCATAGTTTCCCAGGTGCAGATGCTGACTCCGACCATAACTTGGTGGTGATGAAATGTGAGATGAGACTAAAGAGGTTGAAAGTAGGAAGGAAAATAAAAAGGTGGGATGTAGGAGCACTGATTGGAGGGAAGAGGAGGGAATACCAGGAGATTGTGGATAGATGCATGAGGGAAGAGGAGGGAAGAGGAACAATAGATGAAAGATGGGAAATGATAAAGACGGGCATAAAAGAAGCAGCGGAGAAAACAATAGGAACAGTAGACACTAGGAGGATCAAGAAACCATGGGTAACAGCGGAAATGATGGAAAGGATAGACGAAAGAAGGAAATGGAAAAATGTAAATACAGAGCTAGGCAAAAGGCGTTATAAGGAGATTAACAACAGGCTTAGGAGAGATACAAAGAGAGCAAGAGAAAAGTGGTGGAGTCGGCAATGCGAGGAGCTGGAGAGACTCCAGAGAGAAGGAGAAATAGGCAGTCTGTACTCAAAGGTTAGAATGTTATCGGGAAATAAGAAATGGAAAAAGGGTCCCGTGCATCAAAGACAGAAAGGGAAATTTAGCAATGCAGCCAGAGGAGATCCAACGTCGTTGGAGGGAATATGTTGAGGAACTGTATGATAGCGAAAATAGGCCTAGCAACTTGGACATAGAAGAGGAAAAGGACGTAGATCAGGATGACGTGGGCCCCGGAATACTGGATAGTGAGATAGAGAAGGCACTGCGAGAAATGAAGGCAGGAAAAGCGGTGGGGGTTGATAGCATCCCAGCTGAGCTTCTGAAGAACCTAGGAAAAGGAGGAAGGGACAGATTTTATGAACTTGTTCGTAAAATATACGAGAAGGGGGCTTGGCCGGAGGATTTTGTAAAAACCGTGCTGATACCTATACCGAAAAAGAGGGTGACAAAGGAATGTGAAGACTATAGAACGATAAGTTTGATTTCTCATGCGGCAAAGGTAGTGCTTAGAATCATCAATAGGAGAATGGAAAAGAGAGCAAATGAATTCCTAGGCGAGGATCAGTTTGGATTTCGGAAGGGGAGGGCCACTCGGGATGCGATTGCAGTGATGAGAATACTAGTGGAAAGGAACCTAGAATACAATCAGGACGTATTCGCGTGCTTTGTTGATTTCGAAAAGGCGTTCGACAGAGTGAGGTGGGACAAGTTAATGGAAATATTGCGGAAGATAGGAGTAGACTGGAGAGACAGGAGACTGATTCGGAATTTATATATGGCGCAGAAGGCGCAAGTGAGAGTAGCAGATGGAGAATCGGATTGGGCAACAATAGGGCAGGGAGTTAGGCAGGGCTGTCCTTTATCACCGGTACTTTTCAACATATACTCGGAGGAAATGGTGAGAAGGGCTTGGGATGAACTGGAGGCTGGAGTGAAGGTCGGGGGGAAATTGATAAAATCAGTGAGGTTTGCGGATGACCAAGCGCTAGTATGCCAGTCTGCCCGTGGCTTGCAAAAAATGCTGGATGCGTTGCAGGGACAGTGCGAAAGATACGGGATGAAGATAAACCAGAAGAAAACGAAAGTAATGCGGTTTTCAAGAACAAAAAGAGCCAGCATAACGATAAAAGTGGGAGGTCAGAAGCTAGAGCAGGTAGAGCAATTTACCTATCTAGGTAGTGTGTTGGAAGAAAAAGGGTATAGCAGCATTGAAGTGAGAAGGAGAATTGCATTGGCAAAAGAAGCCTTTACTCGTAGGCGTGAGCTAATGACAGGGGCCTTGAGTAGGGAAGTGAAGAAAAGACTAGTGAAAAGTTTAATATGGAGCGTTGCACTATATGGGGCGGAAACGTGGGCTTTGCGAAAAGAAGATGAAAATAGACTTAGGGCTTTTGAAATGTGGGTGTGGAGAAGAATGGAGAAAATAAAGTGGGTCGAAAGGAAGACGAACGATGAAGTGCTAGAATTGGTAGGAGAGGAAAGAAATTTGATAGATGAAATTAGGAGAAGGCAGAAGGTGTGGGTGGAAAAGGTAATAAAAGGGGATGGTGTTTTGAAGGAAGTGATTGAGGGAAGAGTGTTGGGTAAGCGGGGAAGAGGGAGAAGAAGAACGGGTAGCTTGGATGGAATGATAGGTGGCAGAAGGTATGAGGGGCTGAAGAGGGACATCGTGTGAAATTTAGGGGGTGGGAAGAATTAAATGTCCATTTAAACCTACCTTCACCGGTAGAATACTTATAATAATAATGTGCCTAAGAAAATTTCGATATTTTTAGAAGACATATCAACATGCAAATAACGTTCTTAAATTGTAGCTTATCAGCTTATTCTCAGCATTTCTACTCTATTTCCCCCGAGGTGGGGGGATTCAGGAATTATAAAAAGTTTCAGCGCGACTCAAAAAGCTGTCCTAGGGAATCAGGCATATATGAAAGGTGATGACGTAAAATATCCGAAACGACAAAGATATTATATTCAAGGAAAAACCATCGATAATTTTGGCTTTCACATAAGCACATAAATACTCCATCCACGAAATAATACAAATTGAATAAGGACGTAGCAAGATTTAAGAATTTATAACACATGGAAGTCTTCATGAGTTTTTAACCCACCACTCACAGAGTAACGGGATTATACGCTTGTTACCCCGAGATCATTTCCATTAAGCTTTCAGAAACTCAAGAGAGCAGGGCTTGGCAAAGTCAAGTCCCCAGGTGACTGCAGCCGTTTGCGAGGAGTGCGGAGCAAATTTTCTTCGGTCGAGGCTCAGGGTGAAATTTTCAAATATTCACAATTTATTCATACACAGAGGGTAGGGCGAAAAGAAGACTTCAAATGAATACGAAAATACACTGTTTACGAGCTAAGGCATCAGCAAGGATATGATTTATTCATTGAATGACTGAATCATACATGGAGAACTTCATTTTACATTTTAATGACCGATGAAGAACACCTTAATTCAAATGAAAATCACACGGGAGGATGATACGACAAGCCCCAACAGCTTTTGAAGAATATCAATGACCTATACGTTTTTCCGAACTCAAAGAAACAACAAGGCTAATCGCAGAATGCAGAGAATGGTGGTTCATCTTTCACTGCCGTACCAAAGCATCTAAAACAAAACGCACGGAGTGGACTTAGTATTATTACGAATTGAGTAGCGTTAATTTAAAAAATAACTGGTGAGCCAAAAAATACTTCCTGCATCGGACGTGTACCTTCTAAATTGAGGAGTAAGGTAGGTTTAATTTTTTAGGGATTTTCGACAACTAGGGTCTATTCATACAACGTACAATCTATTTTACATTTAATAAAAACATTAAAATTGATTTTACGGTGTAAAAATGAATACATGAGGCATAATTTATATTGATTGATTTTTTGTTATTGATTTGATTGTTATTAAAAATACCTGTTTCTTTCGGCAAATATGACGCGGCTACCCTCTACATCAAGCTAACATGTAGATCTCGGAGGCAGGAAGGTTAACGTAGACAGAAGCGAAAGCAAAACTACAAATAATATCACAACGAAAAGCGACGATAAAACCTTCCGTTGTCATACTCGCACATTCGCCATTTTTTACTCATTAAATATATCTGTACAATTAAAATAAATTCTTGGAAAACTGAAAATATTACACTAAATAAAAACAAATTATAACCTTCTACGATAGATTTATGCAAGCCTTAAAAAGTTGATTTTTAGTAAAAAAAACAACGCGTAAAAAATATTGAGGAGGAAACCCTTAAATTCCATGCGGGGCAATTTCCCCTTGTTGACAACCATTGCAATAAGATATTCAAAGATTGAAATCATTAATGGCTTTTGGCAGAAGATTTCCGCAGAAGCATTCAGGTCTCATCCTCCACCCAAGGATCCTCTTGTACGGACCCCATCCATCATGGGGGAGGAGGCAGACCGGGACATAAAAACTAAACAACACCCCCACACCAAGTCACATCCGTTAAGCGACATCATCCGGCGATATCACGGGTGGGTGGGTGGAGTCGGGACAGGTACTCAAAAGCGACCCCGAGACATTCCTAGTACAATCGTTGATTCAACACTGGTATCGACCGAGGCAGCAGGAGGCATCCAGGTTGACGCACGCGAGAGAGGTCACCACAGATTTATCCGAAGGAACGGCTACCGGCGAGCTATAAGAAGACGACAATGTGGCGCATGCTACACATGCGCCACACTACCAACATGCTACATTGCAAGGAGGATGCAGCGGGTCGGTATCTTCAAAAACAGAAGCTTGGATGAATACACTCGTACAAGGCACGAGGCAAGCCATACTTTGGTATACATTAACGTCAACGTAATAACCCTTCGAGCCACCTTGAAGGTAAGTAGCAGGGGCTGAAAAATCACCATGCATGCATTGGGTACATGCAACTAAGAGGCACAATGCCACTACTTAATGAGAACATGATTACATACGCATTCATGAGTCACGTTCAACTAGAAGATTAGTATTTATATTGTAACAAAGACATCATTGATTAGTTAAGAATTTCTTTAAATATACTAGTTCATATTTCCCTACCATGCATGCGTTAGTAATGGTAAAATATGCCTCATACATTAGACACTACTCAAACAATATTTTGCATCTCACAAGGATAAAAAATACTAAGTAAAATTCCACATAACATTTAATTAAGTATTGTACCTGATGATGCCATAAGGGGTGAAATCTAAGTTGCCCCTCATTAAATGTTATGTGGAATCTTTCTAAGTATTTTTCATCCTTGTAACATGGATCAGTTCCACAGAGTATCACCTTCCACAATGAACTTAATAATGTTTTGCAGAGCTATCCCTTGCCTATTATGTTCTCTTAGGGTACGTAGTTACAAGTAATGCCATCTAAATTCGAGGATTCCCTAAATTTCGTGTTTGGTCGTTGCTGGTACCGAAATTTTTGTCTCAAAAGGATCAACAACGTGGGCTATACCTCAAAATAATACGATAAAGCAAACGAGAAAACTGCTTGGAAATAATTACGTTATTAGGGAGACGTGACACGCATCCCATTACCTCGTCTACCAAGAGACAAGCATTTCAAGCGCCGAAGGCGCATAGCACTTCCCCTACTAAAGCAATATGAGACGTCTATTATGACACTTGTTTCACGTACCGCAGCTCATTCCCTTAGGCTGAATAACTTAAGACGACAGTGACGCCTCCTCTTCTGTTTTTGAGAGGGATGATGAGCAACGGATCGTTCGAAGTGACGTGGAAAAGAAAAAAACGCGTCAGTATGCCCTCGTCTCGTAAATAAAGCATTCGTCTTTCGAACAACTCAAAAGGCTCCCAAACGCCTTACCCTTAAAACGTGAAAACCATTAATCCGTGCAACTTTCTTCATCAACATCAGCAAGAATAAAAGAACGTTAACCAAAAACGGAAAAATAAACTAGCATAAAATAACTTGATTGATTCAACTGCAACTAGATGAAATTCTCGTTGAAGAAAAACACGTAATCACACTAAAATTGTGGAAAATTACCCCTTATTTAAATTTTTGGCTTAGAACTAGAGCATTTCAAGACAAGACTACGATGACAAGGAATTTACTTTATACCAAAGAAGTGAATCTAATTAAGCCGTAATAAAGTTTTGTGCAATATTATGGAGGACTTAAAGCGTTAGAATTGCAGAATGCAAAAACCATGACTAATATAGTATGTATAGCGTCTCATGGGAATATCGCAAGGTAGTATAATTCGCTAGGATAATCAATATAAAAGGTTCAACAGATTTTTAAAGAACCGTGGAGTAATTTAGATCTTTAAGCAAGTGTTCAATACCAATGAATCACATAGGGACATATAAACCTACTATAAAACTTTATTTAACAGAGAAATATTACTATGTCTATCAAGGAAAATCCCATCCCCTAACCCCTGACATCAAACAATGTTCTATACTAAAGAGGGACAGAGCAATAATATCAGATTTTTATTTATGTTACCCAACTTCCTACCACACTTGTGAATATAGGTGCAAAATCGACAGGTAGAATCTTTATGATTAAACCAGCGTTCATCGACTCCACAAAAACGACCGATCTCATGATGATAGGGGAGTAAACCGGGGGTACGGGAAGATCAGTTTTCAATTGTATCTTTACCAGCATATGAGTATAAAAATAACCACAAGCACGTGCGGACTGATTGTGGCAGCGGAAGGTAAAAAAAGAATGGGAAAGAGATGATTTATAAAAAATAAATAGAACAGGTCAGTTTGATAGATCAGTTACATTACTATAAAAAGACACGATATGTGGTATACATATCACAGAACGACAGGATATGCCTGAAAACTCACGATTTCACTGAGAAACTGAGCAACAGCAAAACTCTCAATAAAGCATATGGGATTGTCGACGAAAATTCAAAGTAACTGAATGCAGTCGTAGATTGGTGTTTTCTTGGTGAAGGTAAACGGCTAATGCTGACGTTTTCCTGACCCGGTGGAGAACCCGTGAAGACTTCACCAGCATTATACGCCGGGAAAACACCAGATCTGGTGTTTTCTTCTCAGAAAAAAACGCTTAGTCCATACGATAGCCAGGGTGAGGTCCCTCGAAGGTTACACTGACTATTTCATCGTTTTGGAGATTCTCGTGGACTAAGAATCTGCAGGGATTTTCCGAAATAACAGATAATTCAAAGAAAATATTATCCACATTTTTTTTTTTGGGAGAGCGGAGGGAGTTGGACCGAATTGAACCCGGGCGCAAGCGGGAGAGAAAGGCAGGAAATGAGGTCATGCGAATAAATAGAGGAATGTGTTAGTTCCCACGGGAGAAAATAGCTTGAGCCACTAGCGACAAAAAATAACGAGGCGAGGTGCGTACGAATATTCATAAAGGGAAAAGGACGATGCTAGACGAAGCTAAGGAGAGATATTAAGTAATATCAGCTATTTCAGACACCCGAGAAGAAAATACTGCATTGGAAAGGTTTACTTGGCGCACCTCTGACATCACGGGTGAGGTTCAACGTTTTGTAGCATCGTCCATTTGTGTGAAAGAATACCATGACGTCAGAGATATGACTCGTCCCCCATACCACAGTAAAGTCGATGTCAGGACGCCTATAAAGAAACAGCGGGAGTCGGCGGCAATGACTGATGGTGAAATCGCAAAAGCAAGAGTTTAAATATAAAAGTTTAAGAGTTTAAATATAAAAAAAACATTTAAGGAGTCAAACGCTTCACAGGTTTGAAGGAGTAGAGGCGAAATATACTCTCAATATTCCACTTCGACTGCGTCGATGCCGGATTTAAGAGAAGAGGAAACTTAAGAAGAGTGAAACGGATATCAATTTCCAGTCAAAGGCATTTCAATCGTTAGGATAAATTCGAAACACCTAAATCTACATCTACGTAATACCCTGCGAGCTACCACGAGGGTGTGTGGCAGGGTAAATGCATTGCCACACGTACCTAGAAAATAATACTCTAATCACTTGAGTTTTCAATCACGCCAACAGCCACGCCGATCAGCATAATTTTCAATTCACAGCGGTCATGAAGCAATTACACAGATAAGATCTCCAAGAGTAAGATAGTGAAATCATGGATGGAAATTAAAATAAACATATCAAAATCTATCTACATAATACCGTACAAGCCACCATAAAGGTGTATGGCATGGGGTGAACTCACACCAAATATGCATTGCATATCATGTATTAAAAAGGATTAGTAATAATAAACTTCATATTTTTAGCATAAAAATAGCAAAGCAAGCATGCAATATAATGCTGTTAGTTGGGTTAGCTAAAGTCCTTATACCAACATTGCCTCACGTACCTAGAAAATAATACTCTTATCACTTGAGTTTCCAATCACGCCAACAGCCACGCCGATCAGCATAATTTTCAATTCACAGTGGTCATTAAGCAATTACACAGATAAGATCTACTACTAAGAACTACCTATGCTATCCATTGATACACTCTTATAGAATATATTTACCGCTATTCATATTGTACGAGGAAAAAAGGACCTTTTGAATCTGTCAGTTCAGCTATCAATTTCTCAAATTTTGTGCTTATGATCCAGTCTACCATAGTAAGTTGAGTTCGCAAAATATTATTAACATCATCAGGGAAAATGTTATCTACAAAGAATTAGGTAGAGAATCATCGGATCGTAGGTTACAGAGAATTTTAAACCTCCTGCAGAAGTTTAAAACGGATAGGTTTACTGAAGATGTTAGATATCTATTAGGAAACCCTGCGTATTATGCTAGATTTGACCAGGTAATATAATCCCTCGTAAAAGCGATTTAAGCTGAAGAGGAAAAGCAAGACATTTATTTCTATTCGCTCAGGAAGGAGCCTGATTTGTTTATCCTCAGGCTTGGCCCGATATGTTCAATCCAGATCGAGAAGGCCATTGTCAAGTTTCAATTTTTTTACACTCTCTCTTCTCCAGAGGAAGCGAGCAGCAAGTTGGGGTGAGGGAGGGAAGAGGGAGCGGGAGGTTAAACCGGTTCCACCAAAAACGGGTCCTTGTTGTAATAGCCATACGCGGATGCCAACATTCCAAAAAGGCAAAAAATAGACACGAGTGGACGAAATGGCTAATTGGAAAAATTCTGCGCCAGAACCTAATGATGAGAAGACTGCCATGTAAAATTCAATCGTTCCCCAGGTTCACCATCATAGATAGCTCTTTCCTATGGTCAAAAACATGAAGCTCAGCGAGACAGAGACGTTCCTTACTTGGGGAGGACGACCTACGTCTTCTGAGAGGGTCGCGAAGCACCACAGCACTTCCCTCACTTTCACCCGCTCGCTTCTCCCGTTTCACCACTCGATTTATTGTGGCGCGGATGCCGACCTTGTCTCTTGATTCTCATTCCCTTCGACACCGGTGGGCTTCGTTCCTAGGAAACAGTCCGAGTTTTTGCGCGTCGGCTACAGTCACTCTCTACTCTGATCCGTGGCGAACTTGACAGGCAACAAATGCCAACCACAATATGCATCAACTATCCCCGATTACTCTGCGCGATCGCTGGAAGCAGGTCGCCGAGTGACCTGGAGCAGTGCACTCAAGATAAAAAATGTCAACGATGCCTGATTTTCTCCGACATTGGAAGGTTCATAATAAAATACTGATCCCCGGTTTTATAATGCCTGGTCACCCTAAATCGTCATTTTAATATATTACCATTCTCCAACACTACAATGGTTAACCGGACAACGGCACTTAAAGGTTTTAATGTCCTAATTTCTGATTTAATTTCGTGGATTACCGACTGAAGGTTGAAGAGGTAAGGATTGTTAAATCTGATGTTCGACTGCTTGATCCAAACGCACCTAAATGGCAGCACTCATACGTGCAAATTGGAAGAAGTAGACGAGTTTTTAGGTGCTCCCAACGGCTAAGGTCACATCACACTGTCTAACCTAAGTTCTTAATCATAAAATAAACACATAACCCATGTCCGAGGAGGGATTCGATCCTGCGGTCCTCGTATTGGCCGATCGGAGCGTTATCGCGAGAGCCACCGCGGCCGGCAACGTGCAAATTTTCATAACCGAGTGGAGAAACTTAATTTTTCCTGCAGCTTCGTTAACGAGGGGATGGATAAGATGGCGAACAAGAAGATTAAGAGCAGTACAGATATTTTCCATTTAATTAACGTTCGCGACGTTCCGCAAAGTTATGACTTGGGCACTCTCATTACGCCCTCTAGAGGACTTCGGCTCCGGGATTGCTCTGCAACGGCATCATCTCAAAATACATTACCTTTCTCCCCACTTTACCCCAACGTTTGCCCAGCATTCATCCTAGAATACACACAAGATGCATGCTATTGCAGGATAGAGGTCGGATTTAAAGGTATACGCGAGTTCCCTCGAGAGATGGGTAGAATCCAAAGACTTAATGAAATAGGGCTCCTGATCTGGCGGAATCCCAATTTCATTACAAAGAGACCTCTCTAAACATTATCACGCTCCTTTACACGCTTCGTGCTTCCTAGAATGCCCAGATCCACGGTGCAAGGGAAGTAATTAGGTATCTGTCAACAGTTGTAATAGGCTGCGCGGTAATCAGGTATGAGTCAACAGCTGCTAGAGGCAGCTCCCACCATATAAATCGGGGTAAATAAGCCAGAATAGACAGCGGTATAATAGCAAGAAAGTTGCCAAAACACGTTTCGCAAAATTTATAATCGCCTTGCGAGTCACCATATCTACATTATTAAACGATAAAAAACTAAGGAATATTTTTTCCGATACACATTTTTTTCCAGTTCATTGCGCTAAGAAGTTCATAAAAAAATATCTACACCAGCTTCCTTCGCAATCGACAACAACGAGATTTATTAAAATATTTAATTCCAGAACAATATGCTTACCTTCCGATTATAATGAAGAAAAAATATGGCAAGCGAACAAGGTCGTAAATAGCACATTGGTGTCGTTATTGCTAACGACACATATTCCATAGGTGTTGGTACTAATAGTCGTAAAAGGTTGACAGAGCTGTAGCATTCTAGGTCAGGTAAGTCCTTGTTATGGTTAATACACAGAAGGCGTACCTCTACACCTTACCGGCAAAAGACTCCAGATAGAAGCAAAGGATTTAAAGCAAACCCAGCATAGCAAATTACGTAATAGTTCTTTACGCCATAACGTAGAATTATTCGGATAAGCCGGAATATGATATCTAGTCGAAATGTTCCCCGCATCTTCATCTACAGGGACCCATTAAGTCACCTTGATGTTGTGTGGCAGAGGATAAATAATTCCAAAACATGAACTAGGTGCATGAAAAAAATAATACATGACTACGAAGAGAGAAAGACTTGCGTAATTTAGTTATGCCATTGATGAAATAATAAAATTGTCATACTTGACTTTCCTTGATGTAAACATTACTTATCATATCTAGTAAATATGATTTAGACTGACTATAACTGCATTATTAAACTGCGACAATATATAGTTTTACATCGAAACAAAGGGGAGAAGTCAACTTACGCGAGAACTCCATTCATTCCCTGAACGATTTCGCGATACGATGCTAAAAAATATTAAGACTGTAAAGCCATCCATTCTTGGTAAGCCTGTGCGATTTAACTATGACAGGAATCCAATCACGCAAAATAAACAACATAGAAAAAAATTCCCTAAGCGAGAGGTATTTACCCTCCACAAGCACTTATGATCATTCTCTCCAACACCTCCTACGCTCGGCAACGGTATCCGCGAGGAAAAGAAAAAAAATTCTAAGGCACACAACCTTCTGCTCTCTCTTTAACGGTCTCGACCTTGACCGTGGGCCGTAGGTATTGACAAACGAGGCTTATAAAGAGGTTGGCTGCACAGAAGTGGAGGGAACCAGCATTATATTGCTTACTTGCTTTGGACCAACAAACTAATTTGAATGTCGCTCCGCTAAGGGTGCTTATTTATGAGATGAGTATCAACTTCCATGAATAGTAAGTTAGGACGAAGCTAAATTTTCTGATAGAAAAACTGGGAAGTCATGTCCATTTAGAGCAATAGGCTTGATTACTCGTAATTTATAATTATAATTAATAAATAAATTAATAATTATAATGCTTCCTCCATCATGGGGAGCCACGAAAAATGATTTCCATATTCTATTCCTACTACGCCAATTCCCAAAATAATTACCACATGCTTGAAGCAGTATATATATCGAACAAATAGGATCTATTAAATACCATGGCGCAACCATCACAGAGGGTATGCTGGTTGAGCAACATTGCAATTCTAACCTAGAAAGCCATCGGTAGAGCTTTGTAACGCATGTGCATTCTAAGGTGTATACAGGGTAGCTACCATCTAATCAACTCACAAAGATAACCCCTTCGAGTTGCTCAAGTGGACGTTACAGATGGATTCGGTAAAAGGATTTACTCATAGGCTCAATTCGATCGAAATCTGAACACAATGAAATAAAAAGAAAAAACACATAAAACTGGTGACTTATGGAAGTGATTAAGCAGAATGCTGAATAAAACGCGATGGACTGAGACTTATGAAAAGTGAGGAACAGGTGGAAAAACTTTTTTAAAATCGAGGTAGTAATGGTGGAATCATTTCTACTGGGTGCATCGAAGGCTTAGATCAATTCTTACCGCGAATTAAAATTATTTATTGTATAGTATACCTATCAAAGTTTTCCTTATATGTACTCATATTCCCAAGTTAAATTAAAAAACTTAATGGTGAGATTTGATCCTGAATCGTTATTTCCTATCAGGGTCGCTAGATTCCTTGCAATCCATGTATGATTCTTCATTTCTGAGAGCAGGTACATCTTTGGAAAAACTCCTCTACAGAATTTTGATAAGGAAAAGTAAAGTTGTGTTCAACCCGAAGGTTGATCTTTGATAGGTGAGGATAGAGCTCACCCCGTACTAAGCCATTGGCGTGTGAAATTCACACATTCAGGGTAGGGGGGCCAGTTCCTTTCCCTGGGCCACCTGCGATTTCCTACGAAGTTATGACACACAGAACATTGAATTGCGAGGATTATTTGATATTTGATTTTGTTTGAAAATTTTGAATTTTTACTTTTGATATTGTACAAAAATGCTTACATAGTCAATTGAAACAGTAATTACATCGGTAGGATACCTACTATATATATTGATTGTTATTAAAAAAATTACAGATATTATTAAATGATATGCAGAAATGTTTCTCAGGCTTGACACCGGTTAATAGGCTCCATTGCTGCTCCATTACTAGATCTTATATTATTAAATGATATCAAAGAATTACAGGGATCGTTCTCACGCGTCGTGTTTTTTGAGACTTGAAGCTAAAAAAAATAATGGGATATTTAAAACCGTTGGGATGGGTTATGGGTGCACTGGTTTCCTAGGCTGATGACAACACATTATTTCCTCCAGATATCAGAGCTTTCCATTGTATTTTCGGTCCCCCACAAGGCTGTGAGGTAGGAAACACTGATTAGAGGCTAGACCCTTCGTTCTTCACATAAGATGTCGCTATCTCTTTGTCGAATTTCGTTTGAGGCATCCAACGCCGATGAACTCGAGACTCACTCTCTGTCCTTACTCCTCCCACTAATTCCCCCCTTACCCTAATTACCTTAACTTTCCTCGATGGTGCAAATGACCCGAGAATTGGAGCACCCCTTACAATGCGCTATATATGCACCGACGACGCAGAAACGCGAGACCGTGATCGGCGGACGTTCTCCCGATCTCCATCCGAAAAGAATAACAAAGCCGCATCCACGAGATGAAACGCCCACAAGTCCCAAAAATAAACTTGGCCATATCTGCCGGTCACCGCCCTAAGTAGGTCGTCCATTCGTCTTTTATTCCGGCACGCCCGTATCAAACTCTATGGGGCCTCTCGTCACAAACCTTCTCTCACTGAAAGAAAAAAATGGTTTACTACTTCGCGTGCACCATAGCATATCATTCTACGTAATTACCATCTCTTCTGTGTCCGAGACAATTTCCGTCAACGACACCATCGATATAAACTCTAAAAGATGTGCCTCGAGTGTTGCACCGGTTGTAGCCAGGTTTGATTATAGAGAGAACTATATCTTAATTTATAAATTCAGATTCAAACGACTATTCCTTCGACTATTTCCTACTCCATTCCCTCACATTCCCTTCATCTCCCCACCCCATCTAAAGTATTTGTAATTTTCGTCCCTATTGCTCGCTTACCTATTATCCGTAAAAACAACTGAAATTTGACGGTACTTCATAGATGGCTCCACCAACCTGCTAAGCCTATTTATTTCCATGACGTACTTTCCTTGCCATTCTTTTGTCTCCCCTTCTTTCTAGTTCACCAAACTCATCTGAAAACGACCCCATCCTGTTCTTTTCTAATTCATGTCCAGTTTTCATGCACATGAAACCCCATTGGTTCCGAGAACTCTCCACTATGAAACTTAAGGCAATACAGAGGCCAACGGAAGTCCAATGGAATATAAAGAAAATTATGCACTGCTGTTTTCAAAGAAAGTAGCCACCACTGTAACAGTGACAGTTACTGCGTATCCCAAAATTCGATAAGCTCACGCAATCCACGTATCGGCCAGCGATCGTAGTTCTAAGGAGGTGCAGCAGCCTCCGCAGCGACCGCCTAGACCAATTTTCTACACTTCACGTGGGGGCGGGCGGAACGAATTGATGCCAATTGTCCACGGATCGAAGAGATCGAAGATTTTTCCCCCCTAGTATCGGCATCGGCGCAACACAATATAACTGTCTCCGATGGATGCAGAGCAGGGTGGGGGAAAGGGTGCCGGGACGTAGGCTGGCGAACGAAGGGGATATTGTGTCATTCGGGTTAAAGTAAAGGGGGCAAGAGGGAGGGCTCGGGGCGGTCCGGGAGTCGGCAGGAAGCAGGAAGTGAGCATGACCGAGCAGGAGGCGGCTAGACGGGTCCGCGAAGACGCCAAGACAACGGCAGAGGAATGCACGGCGGTCTTCGTTTCTTTCCCCAACCTTACCGTTTCGTTCCACACCCATGCTGGGCTGTTATACCAGGAAGAGAGAAGGAGAGAGAGAAAGAGGTAAGATTCCGGTCGACCCGTGAATCTCGAGCACGCTTCCAGGTTTGGGACCACGCCTCCTCCCACGCAGTCAGGTCACCACCCCCGCCTTTTGTTTTACCAGTCCTCCCTGGGTCTTCCTCCCGAGTTTATGAAGTCAATGAGGCCCGCTCGCTCGAAAGTTGAGCAGCAGCGAGAAAGAAAGCGCGTGTTCGGTGGAATGGTGATGACTCGGAGCAGGAAAATAACAAAGCGTAAGAGTGATTTCAGTTTTTTTATGGATATTCCAATGGCTGAGGAAAATATGCACAGCCATATTAAAACGACTTCACATTTCCTCGGATGTGACGAAGAGAATCGAACCGGATCCTTTCGGTAAGCTTATAGCCGCCATATCTACTAGCCAGTACGATACTCGGAAACTCATCTCATTCTCTCAATCTTAATCAAGGACTAAATCAATAAAAGGGATCATAAATCGATCGTAGTGACATTGAATCGACCAGATAACGAATTAACAGCGTGCGAGTAATGATGAGAAAAATTAAAAGATTTTAGTACTTAAAAAACACATATCTACTTCATTTTAATAGATATTAATAATGGGAGCATTCGGAATTAAAAGGATGCAATGCCGAAAGGAAAAAGTGATTTAAACCCACAAGTCTAATACACAATTCGATGAAGACCGAAATAAATATTTTTATCTTGAAACCAAGACTCGTTACTGGCAACGGCCAAAACGCGACCTTTGTCAAACGGTCAATAAAATACTCAAACTTTTCATTTTTCCGACGGAAAAGTTTTATAGTAGGGTTAAAAGCTAATGTATCAAATAAAAAATCCACTAACCCCAATGATAAAATTAATTGAGGCACTGAGTAAGAACATGAAAAGCGCAAATAAAGCTATAAAATATGTTCAGGCAAATGAAGCCAAAGATGAAGAGCCATGATACTTACCAATAGAGTCACTGAAAAATTAACACACAATACATGTCGAACATACCTATACTATGACGCATCCTAACGTTGAGCCATATACGGCGGCGAATTAAAGAATGGACCTTGAATTTCCTTCTAACAAGGCAGGGGGAGAGGACACCGACGCACTCAACGCCTGCTTTCATTCCTCCGATTCTGAGTTTGGATAATGAAATAAATTATTGAAAGAATTATGAAAGCAATAAAATTAACTATCCCAAAGAGATCAATCGATAGCCGTTAAAATCACAGTCAGTGAGCGTCCAATTTCATCTTTCACTTTCACTCCCAAAAGATGTTAAGAGAATAACTTACAACCCAGTCTTACACCTAGTATTTGTTTAACAAATATTGCATATACCGCAAATCTCTAAAAGTTCTGCCCCAACGCAGGTGAAATAACGAATTGTTAAAGATCAACTGTGTTTATGTTGTTCATCAATCAATTAACAACCTGGAACCCCTCGGGAACCTACACCCTATAACAAAATGCCGATTAATTCATTGATCATTTATACAATCCAATATGTGACACGGATAAATATTTCTACGGCATAATTGCAAACACAGTACGATAAAAAGATTCAACTAATGATTGACCTCGAAAACGAACACAATTACACTGTTTCAAGCATCTGGCGGTTACATACACCCACTCTAAATAAATAGGTGAAATGCTAAAGGCGTTGAATATCATATTCATAAAAATAAAATTTGTTCCGACCTAGAAAAAAAGCATGGGAGTTTTCAAATACTTCTTACCAATGTATGTACAAGTCCCAAAAATACCATTCAAATGTTGATAATCCACATTTTATAATCAAGAATAACTGAGATCGAAGTTAAAGGAAAGATAGGATAGAGAGTATAGATGTTACTTGTTTTCCTAGGCACGCAAGGACTGAACAACACTTTATTCAAGTAAATAACTGGTATGTAGGTAATTGCAAAATTTTTATTAGATTTATGCAGTGTCTATCCTATGGATAATTCGTTATTAGATACTGTACTGCACTTAATGCAGCTTTATTTGCCACGTGATATGATTTACTTGATCCAATAGTACAATCAGTAATGCAATTACGAACAAATGTTGCTTATTTGACAGCGATGTATGGGGTTACTCCCTGCCACACACCCCTGCGGTTGGCTAGTAAATGTAAGTATATAATGTAAGTAATATAAATAAGAATCTACGATGTAAGCATCTACATCTACTAGCGGAAATGAAATTCCACTATTCCAACGAAGTGATTCTCTCGAAAATCCGACGATTTTCGCGCAGGAAAAGTATAATAGTGTGGTTCGTTACATTATTTTTATTGTGCGAGCAAAACGAGCAAGAAGTCGGTCTGGGGTTGATAAGCGGTACGTCGTGAAGCAAGGACAGAGGATAGCCAGCACCCAAGTCAGGGCTTTCCGAACGGAGCTGACCCGGACGGAAATAGGGGGCGGGGCGACCTTTGGGGCCCTCAGAGGCAGCAGGGGCGGCGGGAGGACGTTTTAACTGTAATCAAACCGAGCGAAAGAAGCCTCAAACAAGAAGGAAGGGAGGAGGCAGGGGAGGTTTCCGTCGCTCGGCATGCAAATGCGACGCGGGACGGGCAGGAAAATGAGGAAGGGGATCACGGTTAGCGGATGGGACCATGACTACGATTAAAGAGAAAGGTTAAAGAGGGCCAGGAAGACGTAGACAGTGAAAAGGATGGGGGGGTCGAGGAGCATGGTTGGACCCTGCGAAGCATAAGGGCATGCAGACGAGACGACATTTGCCGCGCATAAATTTTTCATCGATCGGACGGGGGCGGATAGGACGTGAGGGAATGCGGAGCGGGCTCTTGAGCGGTCGAAGGCCTTCTCCCCGCCCACCCCGCGCAAACGATTGCATTCTAAAGGATTTCGGAACGCGTGGAGAAATATAGGAGGCTCTCCAGACGAGAGGAGCGGACGAGGCGCTTTCCCCCGTCGGGCATCGCACTGACCTACCAGGCCTACCAGGAGTTCACGTCCCAAGAGGGGGAGGATGTTACGGATCGTCTGAGTCTCCGGCTGAGTTCCAGAATTTTTCCCGAACCCTATTGGCGGATTCCAGGCCTTCGAGGCTTTCTCGAGCCTACTCATGAGTGGTTAACCACAGTACCAAATTCGCTCAAGTACCATGAGCAATTGTTTCCCAAAACCGCGAGGGATAACTAGAGGTAGAGCGTCATACATACTTTATGAATAAACAGCCATTTCCCCAAATTTTCAGGGTCAATACTTTTGGTTCTTAAAGCCGTTTAACACGGTTATTGAAACTGGGAAAGTTGGTGTCACTTCCGTTAAAGCAGTCGTCCGCGAAAGTCCGTGATGCAGTAAATTTCGTGGACGCTTACTTGTCAGCTTTACAATTGATTTCTTTTCTCGGTGCAATCGTCGGCTCTGTATTTCAGAGACAAAATACAATCTAGCGGCAGTACCGTCGATATATCGTATAACGTCAAGATATGTTCAGTAGCAATTCATTTTACGTGAAATATGCACTAGATTACCACCACTTTAAAATAAGTTTTAAACCATATTCTAAACAAAATAGTGTACACCCTATTCCCAGGTACTTAATCCACATTTTGCACAGCGAACACATGAAATTAATCGCCCAGCTCATGATTATTGCACTTAATGCACCACCGAAAGATTTAAATGCGAACCAAAACTGAAGTAATAAACGTAAAATTTTCCACTAAATAAAAGTTTTTACTTCGACCCGGGTTTCAATGCTGATGCATCATCGTCAAGTGATGACCTGACCTGACGATGATGTATCAACATTGAAACCCAGGTCGAAGTAAAAACTTTTATCCTGTGGAAAACTGCACGTGTATTACTTCAGTACCAACAAATTCCACTCGATTTCGCGAGAATCCTCGGATTTTACTTATATCATTACAAACGTCGCCACCTATTCAATCGCTATAATTCCTGTGGAAGCTCGTTGCCGCTTCATCTGCACTATCTACTCAGAAAAAAGTGAAAATTGCGTGAATACAAGTATCAGAAAATAACATGTTTTTCGCAGTCGTCCACGCGGAGGCGTTGTCTCTCCTCGTAAGTTGTCGCTTTGCACAGCGCAACATTTCTTGCCCAAGTGTTCTCGTAGCAGCCTGCGAAGTTTCAAAGACCGCGTAAAAAGGCCTTTACATATGCAAGCCAGAGAAAAATGTCACTGCAAATAAGAAATAATATAGAATAATAAGAATTCGGAGATGTGATTTAAACGTCTCTTGAGCGGTGGATTCATTTGAACGTGGATTACCTGGTGTGAAAGCTGGTTTTCTCGTCGCCCTTAACGCTCCATCACTGTCCGCCAATTCAAATTAACATTCGATTCATAATTGCACCATTTGTCTCACCAGTGGAAATTAAGGCTTAGTTTTCAGCGCACAAAGTCTCGTAGGTAAGATAGGTCACGACAGAAATTGGCGACTTAACTGTCGTACTTAACCCTTAAACATGAAACTCAAAACTTTGAAAAATCTCAATCTTCATTAGCACGCACGGTAAGAGGCCGTTAGCATCACACGCTATTGTGGATGAGAGGGACGACAAAAGATAATTTTCCTAAGCCTCTTCTAACATTCATCTCGTTCGCTTCACCAAAGGGCTATTAACAGCAGAATAAGATCACCATACGTACAGTCATTTGCAAAAGTCTGAGGGCAACCTCCTCCGCGCCACTAGCGGCCAAGCTTTGAATCCACAAGTTTTTCCCGTTTTTAATACTAGCAATATATTCTCTATTGCACACCAAGCATCCTTTTTTCCTTCTGTTTTCTCTTGTATATCCAAGTTTGCCACTGTTTAGTACAGTGACATTGTTTAGTAGGTAGTAGTTTAGTAACTACCGTATAGTTTTTCCACGTATTTCATCCACCTTTGTTAATTCTCTTCGAGTTCAATCCGGAATTTACCAACTTAAATTAAAAACTCGGTACTGTCTTCCTTTCCTTGATATCGGGAATAATACATACTTAAAATGGTACTTTTTCTCTGGCATATCATCCCATTGATCTTCTCAAATTGAGCTCCCACATCCTTTGTTTCACTCATTAGGCTTCTCTCATAAGTTCATATCCTCATATCGTCGAATGATGTTAACAATAGTGCTCAGCAATTTATACTTTCCTTATTTCTATCAATCATTTCTACCGAGAAGTCTGATGTAGAGCACAGGAGTCATAAAAAGGAAAAAAGCAGCTCCAATAAAACCAACTCCAGCTGTGTCAAGAGAATTCATTCAGTCTCTTTACGTTCCATTCTGTTAATATTCTCCCTCATTTGCATGACGAATACCATGTCTAAGAACCTACCTGCTATTCCCATCAGACTTCGTTTCCCGTCAGCTCTATTGTTTCAATTACGCCCCCTATAGTTTTAAAATTATCACATGTCAATTTCTACTCAATCTTATTTTATCTTACTGTAACATATTTGCCAAAATTAACACGAAATCTTATTAAATTATTCCTTTTTCGTGTAATTATCTATTTTCGATTTCATCTCACGTTACTGCAATAACCTTAGTTGGAATATTATCAATTCTCAAACTATATCCTGATATTTTTCCGTCAAATACCTCACTAAGAACTTGCTCTACGCTCGACGTAATTAGCTTTTTCTATGCCATGCTTGTAAGAATTTTATCGTGATGGTGCAGTTATTCCGTTCCTAAATTCACCTAGACCCAATTTCTATATAAAGTTTAAATAACACTTTATCCTGGCCTATTTTGAAGCACCACGGAATTTATTCCTTTATTTTCACAGGAGATAAATTTTCTCCTAATTGCATTGTTCCTCTGAAGACAACAAAGAATTTTAAAATACGCGAAAATGACCATTTTAATTACATTTTCGTTAGATGATTGAAATTAATATTAGCAACGTCAAAGATTTAATGGAACCGTTTTATGCGTGAGGACAAAGAGACATAATATTCCAGGAGAACTGGATTAAGAGCGAGTAAATATGCTTTTCATGACTAAAATGTAAACATTTAAAAAAATTTCCTTGAGGAAATTGTTCAAATGGCTATTTTACTTATTGACTACAAATTATAACAATCAGCAGGGTGTTTTTCCATCACAAGCTCGATTTTCCTCGGCATTAGTACGCTCGAATTCAACAATGATCGGTGAGTCGATGACGTGGTTAAACTAAAGCCATCCGAAAAACAATAGCAAAAAATTGAAGCACAAAATAACTTAAAACATGCTATGGGAGTCCAAACGACACATTATTAACATAAAAACCATCTCACAAGCGTCATTGGCTCCTACAGAGATGGTTTCACTACGAATGTTTAAGCACGAACGCGTTAAATGAAAATAAAACGCATAAAATGCATTGCATCAACAAGTAGTTCTACAATTTCATAACTATTGTGTATTTATTTCATCGTCAGGAACAACAATACTTAAATAAACTTTACCTTGATATCTGTGAATAATGGAATGGCGGTCCAGTCCCAAGGAATATATAGGTATGGCATATATCCTATTTAGTTAAATTTGTGGAGGAGTACTCCCTAAATGATTAGTGAAAACGTTTTAGTGTAGTGATAATGAGGATTGATAGAAGAATACGCTGCGCGCTGCTGGTGAAATAGCCGAATACGATAATACCTGGCATCTAGTGTTGGTGGTGGCTCCTGATTAAAGCAAGACTCATCGGAAGATAAATGACTGAAAAATGTCCATAAATACTTCGGACCTCAGATTTATTTGTAATCGTATTTTATATGAGAGTGGTTTCTTTAATAAATACTATGAACCTCATGTATTCAAATGATCATTTAACCTACCACGAATACGTGTTATTTTATATTGGTGAACTGATAGGACTGAAACAAATTAATAGCGCGAGCTGTTTTGGATAGTGAAATGGAATCCACGTAGCGGGTAAGATCTCTTTTTTGTGTAGCAGTGACATTACTTAATTATTCATGCAATTGAGCATAAATTACGCAATGAATGCGTCTGCCTTGCAATGAATGCCTTGACCAGGCCAAGTAACTTTCAACGACGGCTTATGTTCTTACTGCGTACGCTCGGAATTTCATTGTGTAAGCTTTCCGTAGAAACTTTATCACATGAAAAAGAGAAATGGACTGAAAATAAACTATTATGTGAGAGAAATGAATCTTATAAGGTGATATGGCATGACACTTTGCGCCAATATCACAGGCATAATCAGAGTATTAAGCAATTACACGCATTTGTCGAGATTTATTTTTCATAATAAAAGTGGTTGGACCCTTTTTACAGCGCAACCTTGAGCTTATGCGCCATCATTCGTAACCCATCATATTTTTTAGGGCCCTGGCATTAAAATCCGCCATTTTTACATATCGTGTATTACCGTTACCTTAGCACAAATTTTCTCTACCACACAGTCAGTGCCAACATAGTTTGTGGATTGAAATCTTGGTCGCTATTGACGGGGCGGAGGTTGCCCACAGACTTGAGCAAATGACTGTACGTCAGTGGAGTGCTTAATAATCAGGTGAATATGCCGGGTATCATACACGAATAAAAAAAATGGCAACAAAAACTTCCAAACCTAAATATATGCTTCCACTGCTTTCGTTGGCATTAGTCAAATATAATCAATTTTTTCCAGCTGAATTTCCCATAGAATAAATACTTCAGCCAACATCCAATATATAATACAAAAGAGATAGTGTGATGGGAAGTATTTAATCATAAAATCAGTTTTCTCTTTCCTTTATTACAGAAGAAGTCGCAGCAAAAAGCAAATATTCTTTACGAATTCAACGGCGAAAAAATATGCTCCTCGCAAAGGTAAATAAGAACAGATGATGCTCGTGTTCCCAAATAAACTCTGAATATAAATAACGAATAATGAAACGTAGTGAGATAATTACTCACGACTGCGCAACAATGTGAAACAAATAACTAACTACTAATCAGCTAATGTGGTGAGGAGCGCAGTAGGCAGATGGGGAACACACATTTTTAGCCCCGGGTAGGGATACTGTGTTTGTCCTAGGGCTGACAGCTTACGATAGGAGGTGGCGATTAAAATCAAGACGAAGTGGTTTCACTGTGTTACAAGGTTTCGCTGTGTCTGTCTCTTGTGACTCTACTAAGCCTTCCTGACCTTAGATTATTTCATGCACAATCTTGAAATGCATGAGGCATGTAATCATAATATGCTATTCTAATCTGCTCGAGTTCAATAGTCACTTGATTGTTCCACTATAAGCTATTGAAGAAATGGCTTGGTAGACCAGTAGGTAGAGAACTGCGCACTAAAAGGAGGTCCCAGTTTTGAATACGTAAGATACCTTTAGACACGTTCAGCTAAATTCAAGCTGAGTGATATTTAAAGCACCAAATCTTTCCCGGAAACAACAAGCGGCACAGGGCGAGTAACTGGTTCCCTTATTCTGATCTGAATTTCAAATTCCGTTAGGCTCGAACTATTTAGCGAGTTTTACCCACACCAACCAGACGGAACTTCACGGTATTATCTATGAAGCGCTCTACGTAAACGTGCACACGTAACAAATTACGTGCATGGATTCGGTCATTATTACAATAAATACCTCTCAGGCTTCCATTTTAAAGAGTTTTTTAATTCCTATTACGTTATCTCATTGGATAAATCCACCTGCAAATGAAGAGAGATAATTTTGTACCCACGAGTATGTTTAAGTCGGTACATATGAGACTAAGAACTGTTTTATTACTACGATTTTAAAGCAATAAATTGATAGCCCTACTTTCGTTTTCAAAAATTAATAATTTAAGTTACCCTAATAATACAGTTCTGTAACACCTGCACAAGATTTTCTTCTAGGTTTAGTCCGCCAAATAATAACAGAATGAAGTTCTTTCGGACCAGAAGATTTAGTAAGAGGAGAAAAACATCAGCAGCATCACGCAGAACTGAAACACTGTACTGGACGAATGAGTGAGATAAATCCCACTTCATCCCGGATCGAAATGTTTTGCAGGAGAGCACTGAAAAAGTAACTAACACTTGCATTCCGCTTGTACGTAATCGCATCACAAAATAAAACCGAAATCTCCGATTTAAATGTGAGCATAAGTCCAGGCCGGTCTGCCAATAATCGGATCAGGCCGGACACCAGCTTCACAAAAAACCTTGATGATGGAAGCATTTAAAAAAAAAGATAAAATGGTAAAAACTCGACCATTGTAGCGCCCGAATGGTAAAGAGAGATAAGGGCCTTTTCATTTCCTCTTTTCAAAGGCAAATAGTGGGAGGGGTGACAGGAGGGTACCATAAGGGAGGAAGATGATGGGAGAACAAGAGAACCGACCAAGTAGGAGCACCATGAATGTCTGTCTCACACAAGAGACAAGCTCGATAATGTCAGTAACGGGATCGCTGGCCGGATCACGGGATTAGGGGTCAGGTTAATGGGCGGAATATACTTTTACCCTGACATTCATTCTATATTCAGAGTTCCGCTCTCGATCGTGTAATCCATTAAATTCGAATGTGATAAGGGGTGTTAAGAAATATTAAATAAAATTAATTTATATCAGATTATCTTAGAGAAACGTATCACGACGGGGGCCTGCCATTGACACCCGTGGGCTAACTTATAGTTCACCACTGCTGATGAAGGACGCAGAATGACGATCTTATAAAGTGTTCAGCGTTATTAATCCAAAACGTTACCAATAATTGGGTATAGTTGCTATATTCACGAAATAATATTCACTAAAGAAGTCTATAACTGGGGTCATAAAAGATTACTATTCAAATTAAAGCCACAGACAAATTTGAGCTCTGGTTTTGAATAATGAAGTAAAATTATTTGGCCTGATTTTGGCCTATGTAAACATTTTTAATGTAATGAAAAATACGCAGTTAAGCGGAGATATTTAAATATAATTGTCCCTTTCTTCAAAATAAACACACGATAGAAATTAAAAATGCCGGGTAATGGAAGGATTCTGGGGTCAACAAAAGAGAATAATTAACCTTGGATTCACTATGGTGCTCATTCCAAATGCAGCATTTGAATTTCTCCCTTTCCTCTTTCGTCTCGCACCCACCGCTGGTACTTCCCATGATGCCTTGCAGATGGCTTACTTGATAAACACGCAGATTAAATTCCACTCTCCCTTGAGTTTGAGTCGAAGCGATGACATTTAGGATGGGTATCACACCCCCTTCTCTTCCACTACATCTTCCCACAAAGAATAATAATTTCCACGGATCCTTTCCGAGTGGAGCTATTCATTTCAGACTTACAATAACACATCCTGGGGTCACAAATTCCATTGACCTTTCCATATCCTCCCGGTCGAATTTCCTTTTTTCAATTGAGAATTTTGGTGAGGGGGAACACTATGCAGAGGAAATTTGATATTCCAATGACCTTTGACTAGCTCAGGTGTCATTATGATGCAATACCGTTGCTGCCTCACAATAATTTATTAAAAACCACATGACAACAATTTCACTTAACTAAACCACCACATGTCCTCAAAATAGCTATTCGGAAGCGTTGCTGTATGTCATCCGCATAATTTTAGGACATAACGAAAACAATGTAAAATTTCTGCAATATTTTCAAGAAAACTTGCCGGATTTCCAGGGTCTAAATATTTATTAAACAAGTCAAAAACGACTAACTACATCATAATTTAAATCCCAGATTTTCTTCTTTTCAAAACATCATGAATTTGTTTAAACATCTTACATGAATTATATTAAAATCAATATCTTTGTGCATCTGAGAAAATTAATAACATAGTAAAACTTACGCAAGAAACTCAAACAGGATCAATCAGCAATAACAACCATTAAGAGCAAATGGAATTACGTATTTCTTGATGTCCTAATACATCCCTAGAGATTATAAAGTCTCAATGTAATCTTCTGCAAAAAGTGCGATGAATTTACTCGTATCCGCAAATCAAGGCCATGGGGAAAAATGTAAACGTAAGCATGCTTATGAACGAGTTGTAGGCCGTTAGGGGAGCATTACGCCCTTAGCTAAATTACCCTAAATTGCAGGGGAATTCCGAGAGCTACAGAAATCATGTGAAATTCACGACCAGACGTTGGATTCAAATCGTTGAAAGAGGATTGAATCGGCACAATTCCAATACCGACTGCCAAATTCCCTACAATAGCTTTCAAATAACAGTTCAAGATAGACATTCGCAGTAAGTTGGATCGGGACTGTTGCCTTATTGGAAGTGGATAGCAAATCTTATTCTAATCTGAATGGATACGTTACGGTTCCAACAATCGCGTCAATTTCCAACAGACTCAGTAATCAAATGACTATGAGCGCAGACAAATATGAAGCAACTCCATACTGCCATCGATTCAACACGACAATCCACATCCATTAAGTAAGGCATTTTCTGAAAAGAGATTCACTGTAACCGGGTTTTATTCCATCGTATCTTATCGCAATTGATTTAGATGTAGCGTAACATTTATGAGAGAGAGAATGAGGGATAGCGATAGGCATAAAATTAACGGTTCAATTCATTCAAAACGTTCACGAGGCACAAAGAGCAAAGTTTGGAAAAAATAGAACCATCATTCCACTACTTTGACACCAGGATGGAGGTTATTTACCAGAGTCCGAAAAAAAAGTAGCTCGGATAAATGTGAAGTCATTGCATTCGGTCTCTTCTTCAGTTCCCACTCATGACATATTCCAGAGAGATTATCATCTTCGTGGATAGTGTACTCTCTTCCGGCGTTACGAATGAGAGGTTCTTATGAAGAACAGACGCACCAGCAATACGCCCGATGATGAACGAAGAGAAGGGATGAGATGCCGCAGCTAAAATTATACTTCACTGCCACCCTTTCCGTCGTAAGGTCGCTTGGCCACCGACAAAAACAATCCTTATTACACCAGTGTATATAAGGATGACGAGCCGTAATAAAAGTCAACGCACACTTTGTACGAAATGACCCGTAGGAAAAATAATAATAAATTAAACAAACTGGATTTGCACGAGTCAGCACCTATATAATCAAAATCAGAGGTTATTCACTGCACCATACGGCATATCGCACATTTATCAGAGAGCTCAGGCGTTCCCCAAGGATTACATTTCAACGGCGCAGGTACAGCGAGAGAAACCGTTCAGATACCGTTTCGGATTGAAGAGGACTCGCGGGATGAGGGAATGGGTGTGGGGGTGGGATCAAAAAAGAAGGAAGGACAGTCAGGTGGGAGAGAATGGGCCTCCCGGGGGTCACTGACTCGCGCGAAGCAACGGAAGCCGCGGAAGTAGAGGGATCGGGAGGAGGGGGAGAGAGAGAGAGACAGTATGTGTGTGTGTGTTTGTGTGAAAGAGAGAGGCAAAGGAAGGGATTGCGGGAAGGCTAGAGAGACGGGGGCGTTGGTGATTAATATTATGTCCACCCATACGATCCCTCGCGCTCTGCTTGACTTGCAAGGGGGAAGGCATGTAAAGCGGCGCGGCGGACGGGCAGCTACGTGGACTGGAGAGAGAGAGAGAGTCGGGGAGCCCTTCCCCCCCACGGCGTAAGCCATTTAAGTGTAAGTGGGTCGATTGTTGCATAGGTTTAATGGTGGGATGACCACGTGATCCCTTCAAAATCGACCCCATAGTGCGGAGAGATGGTGTGTCCGCCAGGGACAAAAGGCTGGGCATCACAAGGGCGAAAGCTGAGTGACAATGGATGACAGGAGAAGATTAAAAACACTCCAAGGCATTAACAGAGTTGCGAGAATTTATTTCTATGACATGACTGGCCTAAAGCGATAAAAAAATATACTTATTTAGAGGTTACGATAAACCGTACTGAAGGTATGGAGGCTAACGACCACGTCCGCGGCGTACACAGCTTCTGATGAGTCAAGTTCTTGATTCAGAGATCATGGGAGAGATTATACACTATAAATGAACATCGATTTACCGATTCGGTCAGCTATCACTTTTCTGGGCCTATTTTTCATTCGAGAAAAAAAATCTCAAAATATTGTCATGATTTGCTGCCTTAGAACAGCGATTTCCACAATTTTACATATTTTTCTCCTTGCCGAATCTCAAAAGAGCAATCCACGAGACGGAACTTTGGTATTCAACGCATTATAGCAGGTCCAAAATAAAATCGATTCAAAACACTTCGAGAAGTCTTCTTATTGGTGATAGGTACATCAAATGGGTCAAGTACAACGACTGAGTTGTATAGCGAAGAGTAAAGTGAAAATAGATAAAAATAAAAATATAAAACATTTTAGCATGCATTTATTTTGAATTTCAAACGGATTCTGGTGAGGTCAATGGCATTAGGGTATCTAAAGAAATGGAAGATGAGATTTTTCTGCACAAAAATCTTACATGCGTCCAACTCTCAAATTTATTATTGTCAGGGAAAAGCACAAATAGAATAATATGGATAAAAATAATCCAGGTCAATTGGACTGAATTCCACAGAAAAAGTGTGAATATCGAAGAAAAAATAAAGGAAAGCTCTGAACTGGAATCCAGTGTACGTTCAAATCAATCCTTATCAATAAATACTCAAAAATCAATGAATGAGGGCAGGCTTTCACTTGAAGATAAAACGAAATTAGCTTGGCGAGAGCGCTGAAAACATTTAGAAAAATTAGTAAAATAAAAACAATTTTGCAACCGCAAAATGAAAGCAATAGCTCCGATATCTTCAGCCCCCCTGCATTGCAATAGCCCACTACATATGCGACAACATGCCTAATATGCATAATAAAGGGTATTATAATAGAAGTGGCAAATGCATCAGCAACAAGTGACTGTTTTTTTTGCGATAAAACGCGATAGCAACTAGCAACTGTTTTTTTGCGATAGAACGCGATAGAGGAACAGAGATAAAAATTTCTAGAATTGGACTTCTAAGACCGAACAAAACCATACTTATCGTAACGTTCTTCACTTCGAAAAAAACACAACCTTAATTCTGCAACAAGAATACTCCTTCACAAAGAATATCATCCAATCAAGTGGTCACAAAACCTTTCCACGGACAAAAAGCGTGAGGGTATGATGACCCCAAGGATTTGTTGTCTCGCAATTCATAGAGAAGAGAACATTGAAATATGAATCAATTTCAAGCGCTCTGCGGAACAATGTGATATATCTAAGCCAGTTACATGCATTTTTCAATAACATTATCCAATTTCTATTTTATTTCAAAATTACATTTTTATAAAATGTTTGCACAAATTCACGCCCAGAAACGAAAAATATATCATCTACATCTACATCTACATAATACCCTGCAAGCCACCACAAGGGTGTGTGGCAGGGGGTGATTGCTCACCAAACATGCACTACATATCATGCATAAAAAAGGAATAGTATTAATATAGTAGTCAGTACTACACTATTTAAAAAAGATAGAAATTGCAAAGCAAACATGCAAAAACATTCTGTTAGTAGGGTTAGCTTTAAGTACTCATACCAACATGCAGCTACCAATGCTATTCATTGCTACTCTCCGATAGGACATATTTACCGTTATTCGTATCTCTAATTGTGCGAGGGAAAAAGGACATTTTGAATCGGTCAGTTCGGCAATCAATTTCTCTAATTTTATGATTATGGTCCAGTCTGCCATAGTAAGTTGGTGTTCGTAAAATATTTTTAACATCATCACTGAAAATATTGCCTTGGAATTTGTGGAAGAGATTAAGTCTAAATTTCAACCTGCGATCTGACAATGATTCCCATTTCAATTCATTTAATAGACTGGTTACGCTAATATAATTATCGTATCGTCCCTTTACAAATCTTGCCGATCTTCGCTGCACACGTTCAAGTTCATTACTTAGACCGATTTCGTAGGGATCCCATACACTGGCAGCATATTCCAAATGAGGTCTAACAAGGGAAAAGTAGCTGATTTCTCGTACATGATCGTCACATTTACCCAATACTCTTTTAATGAAACCCAGTTTACGATTAGCTTGACCAATTATTTCACGTATATGTTTACCCCAGGAAAGATCATGTGTCACAATATGTCTCATATCATTCAGCTGCTGACAACTGAATTTCCTTTTCACCGTAAAACCACACCGTTTCACCAAGTCAGCAATAGTAATAGACAAAGATATGAAGGCAATAGAAAGGGAGCGAAATCAGATGGGGATAAAATGAAAGGAGAGATAACATAAGGGGCGTGAGAAGGGTAGGGCTACGAGCAACGGTTTAACGCGAGAAAGAAATGAAAAGCTACCCTGAAGATTCATCCCGACTTCGAATGCTTTTTGAAGGGCTCTCCGGTCCGATACATCTCCAAACGTCAAGGAAGAGCAATGAGTTCTCCGCTCAAAAGAAATAAATATACTGGGGTGGATACAATTGCTCAGATAATTTGATACTCTAATGATAACAACGTAATACCACTGTGATTGCAAATACAATTCTTGAAATAACGTTTGGTGGACAGCAATAACCACTGAAATAGCCCTGATTCCCGAAATAGATTCATAAAGTGGATAACACGGAGGGAAAGAAATGGGTACAGACCAACACTAACTTTGGGATATTTCCCAAGATGAGACAATGTGTTTCAAACCTGATATCATTTTAAAATCCCTCAAAAAGGCATTAACTTAGCGCGGGAAAAAATCTTCCACATTTACAGTCGCTGATCGTAGTCGAGCTGTATACCTTTTCTTTCAGAGGTTATACTTGTCGTTTCATATGTTGTTGTATTTTTAATGACATTTATGCTATCTAAGCTAATTTTTATCGACTGAAAATGTTAGTGAACATGATTTTTTGTGGAAACTGGGTTTAAATCCCAAGATTAATTCATTTTGCGATTCAAAGTCCGTTTTCAATCATTCCATCAACAGCTCGTTACAGTGCCTTCGGTTTATCACAATCTGATCAGTAACTTTGAGAAACGGACATTGAAGTAGTTCAAGACATACTTGAAAATGTCCGAAACCAGAATATCCAAATGCCAAATTAAATTATGGAAACAATATCTCGGATATATCATATAATGTAACGGAGATATTGTTTTCCAGAATTTAATTTGGCATGTGGATATTCTGGTCTTCGGACATTCCAATTAAGCCAAATTAGAAGCTCACCTTATTTCATCCAAGGCATCCATCTACATCTACATAATCCTAATACACTAATACACATCCTTGGCTATCGGCAGCCGACCACTGGCTCGTTTTAGAAGACCGAAAGGCTATTTGCCCCACCCGTTAAATTATCGTTCCAGTCAACGGAAAAATGCCTTATTGAACTACTGCGAAGGTGGATGGTAAGCACCTTCACCAATGAAAAGTTAAATGCGAGTCAGGTCCGAGAGCCCTGCTTAATCACGAGCCTGCCTTGAGACATCTTCCTGCTGACAAAAAATCCTGGGAAGTTGAACAGACATTGCTTGCACGAAAACAACACTATTTGTGACATTCGAAGTAGTATACGTGACAAGAAAACTTGAGGGAAAAACTTATAGGGGGATATGTACGCCTCCACCAAGCGCAGATCCTGATTGACGGAACGCCGATGTCTCGCGGGCACTGAAATGATTGGAAACGGACTTTGAATCGCAAAATGAATTAATCTTGGGATTTAAACCCAGTTTCCACAAAAAATTAGGTTCATTAACATTTTAAATCGATAAAAATTAGCTTTTTTAGCATAAATGTCATTAAAAAACCAACAACATATGAAACGACCAGTATTACTCCTGAATGAAAAGGTATACAGCTCGCCTACGACCAGCGACACGAGTCCCGATGGTCGGCCCCGGCAGGAGGCAGGAAATCCGCGATCGCTAACCGTCGAGAAAGGAGTTCAATATCCGGTCGGCCCGAGAGAGAGAGAGAGAAGACTGAACTGCAGCAAATGAGCGCCAGCAGAGGCGCCACCGGCGATGGGCGATGCCGGCAAGCCCTACCCGCGGCAAATATCATAATCCTACGGAAGGTACAATGTACTGCAGTACATTTTGCCATGTTATTCGGAAACTATAGAAAGTCTAGGAGATTGATCATATTAAAATTACTTAATGAATTTCTTTCACACTAATAGATCAACTTAGCAGTTATATTTTCTCCCACAAACTATACCAATTGGGCACAGAGAAGCGGCATATGTAGATAGATCAACAACCAAACAAAAATTTTTCCAAAGCAATTTCCACGGCTGAAACGCATAATAAGATTAATAATCCCACAAACTTGGTCTTTTTCATGGAACCTCATTTCCACCATTAAGGATCTAGCACCCTCGACAGCACACCCTTGCGTAGGTAAGATTGGTAACTTTTAATTGGCAAAGTTTACGCTACCACTTAATAATATACAGACCCATTGAATGCAACACTTGGCATAGTAGAAAACGTGGATTTAGTTCTCGATAATGTAGTTTTAATTAGCGTGAATTGAGCTTAGCTCACCACAATAGACCATCCTCAGCACTTAAATACAATCTTTATGGTCTCGCATTTACTAAACGGATACTTATATTGGATACGTTAAATTAATTTATCTCCAAATTTACATATCCCCAAGTATAACGAAACCATTTTCCCCGTAAGCTGTCATTGGAGTGCCTGCCTCACACGAGTAGAATGCCAGAAGGCTTGAAACTAGGGGCTGTTATGCACGTTGAGCTGCAAAGATACCAAGGTGAACTATTTAAGTAGAATCAGGCTCGACGTACTACAAATAACCAGAACCAGATAAGACCTAGGGCATAAACTCAAAAAACTAAGTGCTCCCTGACATTGAGCTGCTCTGCGACAGCGTCACATGAATGCGTGCTACAACTGCTGAAGTTACATAGCACTGTCTAACCTAACTTAATCCTAAGACAAACACCCACGCCCAAGGCGGGATTTGAACCCACGAACTTTACGTTTACAGGTTATCGAGTTACCGACCCTACTACCACGCCGAAATGAACCATTTAATATGACAAAAAATGAGAGTTACTGCCAAATTGAGTATATGGGTTAAACTCGAATATGTGGGGCCGAGATCAGGTAGTCGAAGGGTGGGTGGGTCTGAACCTCGCGAGGGTCCTAATCCGCGACCCTTTTCCCAGCTCAGAGACCCAAAGCCGGCCGCTCTTCTCGACCCACACAGCGGGAGGCTCCCTCGCCAAAACCAACCGTGCTCACTACAATTTTAACTTTAACAACTACGTCATATAACAACAAATTAATATTTTCATCGTACTCCCGATAATTGTACGAGTAAGTGCATCTTTTAATCGTGGTCCTACGATGAAAATTAACAATTTTGCGAACATTGCTAAAAACGTGGTCATCAACCTCGGGAAACTTGGCAACAACGCAGCGATCCCCCCTCCAATTTTCCGTTTCTTTTAAGCGGAGTAAGCTTGCAGAGGTATTTAACGGGTGTAGCTTTCACAATGAACATTGTTGACATCAGTGAGTGATGGGATTCGTAGTATTAATCTAGTTTTAAGACACTGTGCTGTGAATGTGCTCAGAAAAGAAATAAACTGTCTATTTGCGTCAGCCTGTGTCGCTTTCTAATTCAGATAGAACGAGAGCCACAAAGATGTGTAAAAGACTGCACTATAAATCGATTGAATTCACATCAGAAGTGGAGGCTCAACTATTTAAACACCAAGCAATAAACTATTGCAGATTCATGGAGAGGTTGAGGTGAGAATCGCGCACAAATCCTTACAAAACCTTAAGTAATTTTCTACATCTACACCTACATATATACGATACCCTGCAAGCCACCGCGAGAGTGTGTGGAAGGGGGTGAAGATCACCAGGCATGCACTACTAACATGCAAACTAGCAACTATATTGTCTCATCCAACTTGATTGTTAGTGTCTACAGAATTTAAGGGGTAAGACATGCATCATGCACTACAGAATACTCTAGAATATTTCCCCTACCTATCCCTTTCCTATGCTGCCTATTCTGTTCTCTTATAGTACGGGGGGAAAATGCCATTTTGAATCTATCTGTACGACAATCTATCTCTCTAATCTTATTTATCTGGTCGAATCTAGCATAATACGCTGGTGTTCTTAATATGTGCCTAACATCTTCAGTAAAGCTATCCGATTGAAATTTCTGCAATAGATTTAATCTGAACTGAACATTCACAGCACAGTGTCTTAAAACTAGATTAATACTACGAATCCCATTACTCACTGATGTCAACAACGTTCATTGTGAAAGCTACACCCGTTAAAAACCTTTGCAAGCTTAGTCCGCTTAAAAGAAACGGAAAATTGGAGGGGGGATTGCTGCGCTGTTGCCAAGTTTCCCGCTGTTGATGACCACGTTTTTAGCAATGTTCGCAAAATTGTTAATTTTCATCGTAGGACCACGATTAAAAGATGCACTTACTCGTACAATTATCGGGAGTACGATGAAAATATTAATTTGTTGTTATATGACGTAGTTGTTAAAGTTAAAATTGTAGTGAGCACGGTTGGTTTTGGCGAGGGAGCCTCCCGCTGTGTGGGTCGAGAAGAGCGGCCGGCTTTGGGTCTCTGAGCTGGGAAAAGGGTCGCGCATTCGGACCCTCGCGAGGTTCAGACCCACCCATCCTTCGACTACCTGATCTCGGCCCCACATATTCGAGTTTAACCAGTATATGTTTTAATCAGATACCTGGTATTGAGTCACCCCTTAAAAACACTTGCATTGACAAACAAGAAACGATTCAGTGACGATCCATAAAATAATTTAATTAAAATCCAATTCCATGATATTATAACATCAATATCACTCAATTTCAATTGATCAAACCCATTCCATGAAGACCCTAGAGTGATGAGAGCTGGTCTCTCAGATTAATTTTCCCCGCTGATATTACTTCCTCTCGTAAATAAAAATATTTTAACTGCGAGGATTCAACATCGCCGAATACAAACAAATTTCTAAGGGGACGATCCAATATATTTTTTTGTTATTTCCGCTTCCAAACGTTCTTCGGACCTCCGTGGGTATTTGAACACTAAGTGCTAATTCGCGCTTTACGAACACATCGACCCTTCAATGTATGAACTATATAGTCGTCAAATTTGGATACTCAGTTACGATCATAAATTCCGATCAAGTTAATTTTGGAATCTCGGGCTCGAAAATTGCGTCCCCGTAAATACATCCCAAAGTAGAACACTTCGTTCGTAACTGATTCACGCACTCACGAGCACTCTTAATGGTCGGGCGAACCTTCTATACCAAAATAAATTCCTGACCTTAAGGCATTAAACAACACGCCTCCGCCGGCTGAGCACCTGAAACGCCGAACATACTGAGCGAGGATTTCAGTATTCCCCTCTTCATATATGCAAACGTCAACTTGGATTTTGATCTTGAGCCTAACTGTGCGAATGAGAGAATGGAACGAAAATTGGACGTAGCTGAAGATCCGAGGAAAAAGAAATAGTACGCTTCTAAATTCCAATAATAAGTACAAAAACCTACACAATGTGACCTCGTGACCTAAATTTAGACATTATGCCTATGAGCCATCCGTTGTAGCCCGAGACCATAGGATCTATACGTAATTAGAAGAGGAGGTAGGGTAGGAAGTAGACGAGAAAAAGAGGAGGAACACGATACATCATTTTCAACACCATTAAACGTAATCAATTCTCAACACAAGCAGGAAACAATCTGGGTTCATCAAGTTGGGAGTTATTATCGTAGCCATGATCAGTCATAGCCATAGAGATAGTCAACAAAAAGGAGTTTTAGCGATAAAATATTAAGTCCCGAACTGTTAATTTACCTTTGGTTACGGTTAATATACAAGAAACTGGCTTATTCACCAGCAAGATAACTATTTATTCCAAATCCTCACAAAATGCGTCGAGCAAATGAGAGTCATTAAGTAAATACATTAGCTGGTAGGAATTTTTACTGTTTACAGCTGATGACATTAAAGACGAGCACAGAAGATTGATTACTACCAGTGGCTATCAATGTATTACAAGAATTTCCAAGCATAAACAAGATGAGTTCACGCTAAGTTCACGATAGTTTTAGTGACTTCTATGAACTCAGATAAACCCTATTCGCGTGAGAATTATGATAGCGTGTTCAAATGAGGGTTATACGAGGCGTGAGCAACAAAGCTGATAACGTAGATCAGAGGTCTGAGTTCTTATAGAGACGGACGACTATATGAGAGAGGATTGGGGCAGGCGAGAATGGACGAGTGCCGCACAGATGTCCACGCAACTACTCGCCAAGAGAAATGGAATTAATCTAGTCCAGCAGCTTGAATTACATATTCTGGGAATTCCTTTGAACTCCTCTGTCCCGTAGCCAGATCTGTAATTCAATGCAGCGAAATGCAAATACGTAATTTTCAAGCCACAAGGAAACTAACTACCACTCAACGTTATTTTAAAAATAAAATTATCCATAAAAGTTTAATTTTTCAGTACCTCCAAAGAAATATAGCACAGTTATACAATTAATTCTTAATATTTCTTCAAACATGGATTAATAAAAAGTGGAGTACATGACGAAATGTTGCGGTTAGTATAGATATAAAAAGGAAGAGTAAGTACTGAAACATCACCATAAATATTTCAGCTTCTAAGGTACACGAGTATTCTACTCAATCTTTAAATAATTTAGAAACATTCCAAGCGATGGACAAGATGGCTTTCTAAGGCTTCTTCCGCCATACTGTTAAAATAACAATCATCAGCGAATTAAATGTCGCAAAAGCATAAAGAGTGGGAAAAGATATTAATCTTGGGCAAGGTCCAAACTGTAATTTAGCGGATGTCTATTTCCACCGACATGTTTCTTTTTATCCGCGTTCAACCTATGAAAGTAACTTTTGATGGCCAAGGTATCCCTATGAAGAAATACTCCCTATGAGATAAACCACAGCTATCTTTCAATTTAAGTTCTTCTTTAGCACCACATACTTCCTACCTCTCACCGTTCCACCCTAACAGCCCATTCTCCTCCTTCCTCTTCCCCTCCCGCCTATCACACTCTCATCTATTACGTGTATCAAAATAGTATCGCCCCATTATTTCTCGGCTCATCCATTCACACCTGTCACTTAATTCCTTCAATCAACTCTCTGTCCTCTCCCCTATTATACCTAGCACTTTTTTCGTTAGTTTTCTTTATCATCCATCTTTTCTCCGAGTCCTCCACAACCAATCTGAAAATCCGCCAATCTTTTTTCCATCCTCTTACCTCAACGTTCACGTTTTGAGGCGGTACAATTCCAAGCTTCATACCGGACTCATTCGTAACTTTCCTACTAATCGCCCATCTGATAGTTCTATCCAACGGACAAACGCCGTTATCGATCCCCACTCATTATACTCATTTCATTAGGACCAAAAGTAACCGAATTTTTACCAACTCCAGCTTGTGTCCTCCTTTAGCACTACTCAATGACTTGACATCAGTTATCTCCTATAACTAAACTCAGCTATGGCCATAGCTTCTTGGTAAATTACAGTTGCTACAGGTATTTCCCTCCAACTACGCCCCACCCTAATAGCTAAATTGTTTCACTTACTTCAGCATGTTACATCCTACTTTCATATTTAATCAAGCCTTCTTAGTTCAGTAAAATAATCATAACTTAAGTTTTCTTATGGTTTATCTTCATTTTATTTACCTTTCAACCCGGTTTTGAAAAATGCAACCAATGCATTTGCAAGTCCTAGGCTGTAAGACTAACTAGCACTTAAATACCTTCGACCACGAACATAGACCCTCTCAAAAAACACCCTTTGGTATGTGCTTGCATAAAGGGTGTCAATGAATATCCAAAACGATTATATAAATAATTGTAACACTTAATGAAGAGATCCCCGAAGGAATCTCGGATGGAGTTGAGATAGTGTTGACAAAAAGAGTCAGATCTTAAACGAAAAGGTGGATACAGTTCATATTTACTATTTGTATGGTGCAACGTGATGAACACCCATTTAATATCAAATGACCTTAAGGGATTGGTTTTACGATACTAAAGGAATGACTTCACCCCATAAACAGTTTTTGCAGACGCGAAAAAAAATGTTTGCACCATGAACTAGTTTCCATTTTACGAGTTTTAGTAGACTACTTCTCATTTTACGATAAGGTGGGCACTAAAATGAAACGCATGAGCACAAGGAAGTACGAAGACTGAGGGACTAAAACATCATTACGCCTGACGTGCTTCCAAAGCCATACGACGGAACCAAAATTGGAAAAGAGAAAAAAATCCCTTCAATCATGAAAACCAAAATTATTATCTGCGCCTGAGTCTCCTATATCGGGCTAACGACGCAATTCCCGCTCATGGGATCAGCGGCTGCTGTTTGTGAGTGCATCACTGGAGGCACTTAAAAACCCGTTGGTATGCACGCATCAGGATATTCACGACGTATACGCGTAAGGCGGAGAAACGCGACGGTGAAAGCCTGATTATTGGTACACACCTTCACGACACTTCCGAAGCGCATTAAGGCCAGACGCTACGAGTGGAAACCGCAATGGACGACCTTGGCGGCCAGTTGAAAACGGCTGCATCTTTCACGGCGAGCATCCCACAGAATCGTAATAGCCGCACTGCTATTTAGGAGACAAAAAGCCACTTTACCTAGCAAACCCTTTAGCTAGGAGTACAACGTGAAATACTGCGCACAATAATTCACGAATGTAAACGAACAATAAGGGCAACAAGCGAACGCTTTAAAACTGCTAGAAATGAAAGAAAGTAAACTTTTATTTCAGCTCACTAAAACGAAATGAAGGGCTTCTTGGACGAAATGTCAGTTTTTCAATGGGAAATCGTCCATAAATTAGTCAGGGAATGTTTATAAGCGCTATTACAACGTAAGGTCTCATAAATTCTTGTTATAATCTAAGAGAAAATTCTTAAACCAAAGTAAATTTTCAAATAGCGACATTTAAACAAACAACGTAAATAATTTGGGTAACGTTATCATTTTATTATTATATTAAACAGAGGAATTCAGATCTCATATCTCAAGTTAGAAAAATATGTATGTACATACATACTCAAGTACAATTTTTTTTGCTCACATGCGCGTCATTGAGTGGAGTGAAATTAATAAGACTAATTTTGAATATACTATCTGGGGGAACTATAGTTTATTTTTAATTAAAACAGTTATCCAGATAAGCCATAGTGTTACACTCTCACAGGCAATAATGGCTAAGTAAATTACTTATGTCATTGGCAAAAATTAACAGATCAACACAGAGTATTTTAGGTCTCAACAGTGACAGAGTATTTCCACAGTAGTCGACGATTCTTTCAGAAAAAATGAACTGGGGAACTATAAAGCAACTGTTATGTTATTGCATAGCTGTGAAAAATAAAACTGACAACCACCATAGAGGGCAAAAATACGCATACAATTGACATTAGAGAACATTTAAAAAAATGAATCAGCATACGAAAAACGGGAATTGGAGCCACAAGGAGAAGAACACAAAAACAAATTTCTTCCTAAACAACAAAACCTTTCACATCCGAAGAAAAATTCACGAATGAAAAACAGTTACAAAACTAGGGCAGAAAATTCACGATGGAGTCTTGCAGCATCTATGAAACAAATCCTGTCATAATTCTCACTCGCTACCGAGCGGAATACTTATTTGAGGAAGACTGAAAGAGGGACGCACCGTCAGGCGCAAACAGGATAACAAATATTCGCGGAAAACGGGAATTACCCATCGCGTGACCACGTCCGCGTGCGAGACAGCGCTCGACGCACGTCGTGACCTTTGATATATCATTAAGGCCACACTTCCGAGCCGACCCAGAGGACCAGCAAGCAGCTGACGATGATATTAAATTCGAAGGGATACCCCCAAGAAGCACTCAATCAACTAACTCCCTGGGCCATCGCGCGGACTCGGAAAACGTGCACGTCCCGGGCGCTAAAAGCAGGGAAACATCCCGGGAGGCGACGTCGAGTCCAAGTTTCGCAATTCGAGGAACGGGTCGAAGCAATAATGGGCACTCGCGCGCGTAGACGGCAAATTCAAATGCCGCGATGAGCGTCCAAAGGGGGAGGAGGGATGGAAATAAAAAAATTCGCAAGACGCGCTCGCAGAGAATTTTACGACACAAAAGACAGCAATGCATGGATTCGTCTTGATAGTTTCGTTTCGGGGAGCCCTGTGACAGAAAGGATTCTGTCCTAAGGGAAAGCGCCATTCGTAAGTGGCATATATTCTGAGACATTTTCAACCCATTCCTCACCACTCGCACACAGCAGTATCGCCTTAGCTCTTCATATGATTAGGGGCCATATACAGATTATCAACTATAGTCATGCTTCTAGTGCTTTCGTCCTAAAATCTCTACCACGAATCAAATTGGTGTATAGATTTTACCCATAAAGGTGGTATTACTTTCCAGCGTACGCTGAGAAGTAAATAAGTAATAAATTAGTTTAAATAAGTAATAATCAAACGTGGAATCCATTAAATATCTTGGAATAAGACTGACACATGATCTTTCCTGGGGTAAACACATACGTGAAATATTGGGTCAAGCGAATCGTAAACTGGGATTCGTCAAAAGAGTACTGGGTAAATGTGACGATCATGTACGAGAAATCAGCTACCCTTGTAAGACCTCATTTGGAATATACTGCCAGTGTATGGGATCCCTATGAAATCGGTCTAAATAACGAACTTGAACGTGTGCAGCGAAGATCGGCAAGATTTGTAAAGGGACGGTATGATAACCTTACTAGCGTAACCAGTCTATTAAATGAATTAAATTGGGAATCATTGTCAGATCGCAGGTTGAAATTAAGACTTAATCTCTTAAATAAATTCCAAGACCATATTTTCAGTGATGATGTTAAAAATATTTTGCGGACTCCAACGTACTATGGTAGACTGGACCATAATCACAAAATTAGAGAAATTGATTGCCGAACTGACAGATTCAAAATGTCCTTTTTTCCTCGTACTATTAGGGATATGAATAACGGTAAATATGTCCAGTACGAGTGTAGCAATGGATAACGTTGGTAGCTGCATGTTGGTATAAGGACTTATAGCTAACCCAACTAACGGCATGTTTTTGCATGTGTGTTTTGCTATTTTTATCTTTTTGTAAATAGCGTAGTTTTGAACAGTACCTATACAAGTACTAATCCTTTTTTTATGCATGATATGTAGTGCATGTTTAGTGAGAGTTCACCCCCTGCCACACACCTTTATGGTGGCTTGCAGGGTATTATGCAGATGTAGATGAGAAGAGTTGAAAATCTGAAGCTGGCCGGATTATCAACTACAGTCTTACTTCTACTGATTATCTACATAAAATCTCTATAACAAGTTCGAAAGGGCATGCAGATTCTCCTCGATATGGTTCGAAGCGGTATACAACGTGGTAATATGTACCAACTTTGCAAGGTGAATCTGTACACCAATTTTATTCGTTTAGGGATTTTAGGACGTAAGCAATGGAAGCGAAACTGTAGTTGAGATTCTGAATATGGCCGTAGTTCGTTCCAACTAAGGGCTCCAAAAGTTAAGTCATCGTATGGGAAACTCATGCCTCACAGCGCAGTGACTAGCTTCTCTTGAATGTGCATGCGTAAACGTCACGATATCCGCAAACATTTGGCAAAGGCTACGGATTACGTTAGAATACACGGTGCGATATAACGTTATGTGTGGGAGCGCCTTAAATCCTAATACCACTACAGATTTATCAATGGAAGTGTAGCTACAACTATTCCAAAATCAATTTCACCTTTTAATGTGTACCATAGTAAAATGTATTAGACACGAAACAATGCATTTATCAACCTAGTGAGCAGATACGATTGAAACTGAAATTTCATAAACATAAAAACATGAGAATGCGTGCAAATTGAACTAAATTAATCGAAGAATCGGCAACGAAAAAACGGATCCGTCACCATTCGAGAATTTTCTGAGATACTTTCCAGCACAAAAATGGAGTAAAATACATATTTTCACCTACAAAAAATATAACGCCAGGATATAGCGCCAAATAGAATAGATTGCCACTAACCGTGAGTTGTGACCGCCAGGGGAGGAGCCAAGAATGGTAAACGGATATTGGTGATGTCAAAAAAAAATTTTTTTCTATCGGAAATCCCAATTTTCACAGCATATTTATGTAGACTTTCAAGTAACACGAGCTCCTCTTAACAATGGCAATATTACGGGTAAATTTTGGCGAATCCTGTAGTCGTGTAATATTGATAGGTTTGTGAATAATCCCTGATTTGTCCCCAGTCAATTTAGACGTCCTTAACCTTCCTATCCACTCCATGTCTGGCATGTACCCTATGAAACCACTCAACATTTTCTTATATCCTGCCTCCCATCGGGCCACACAGAATAACTATTTTCCCAATGATTCATCGCCATTTATATATTCCAACTTCTTTACATAAAACGACACTCAGAATACTGTTTCACGTTATGAGAGGCGTCAATAATAATTAAAGTTGACCTTTGACCTACGTCACGCCCCTCGCTCTGTCTGTGGATAACAGAAGAACCTACAGAATAAAATAGAAAATGTTCCTCTGCAAGCTATGAATACTGCGTCGGATAACCCGTCGGATCAGCGAACATAACCACTATTGACATTCTCCCGTGAATTGTGAATCGTAAAACAGTAAAGAGAGCACACCTTTCATGACCCCAAGGTAATCATTCCCGAGTACCAACAATCAACAAGGCAATTGGCGGAACTCGACAGATAGGGAGAGAGAGATGTGGACAGATGCTGCAGCAGCATAGCAGAGCGAACGAATGGCCTGGGACGAATTAATTAATTCAAAATGGCCATTTGGAGTCCTTGCTCAGTCGTTTAGAACAAACGTCATTGTCACTCAGCTCCCAGTTAATTTTCTCAGGCACATTGAGAGAGGGCAAGCAATGTAATGGATGCGATAAAGTGATGGGCGAGGAGTGTGAAGCCCTAGAGCAGGGTCGGAGACAGTGGAGAGGCCCGAGGGTATTCTAAATCATGTCAACCATTGGGAGACTGGATAGATGGACACCCCGAACACCTACAGGAACTGCAAAACCGACAGCAGTTACTCGCCCTTCTCCCCCACTCAACTATCAGACGTTGGCCTAAGGTGCCAACGAAATCAAAGCAAACATTCAACGAAGTTCAGGAGGGGCTCGTTCAAAATTTACGCGGGTAAACATTTCCGCTTATTTACGGACATTTTGTTTGTGCAAAAAATACCGATTTTCCGGGGCTAAAAATAAAAAATAGACCAGGCCACCGTTAGAGGAGTATACAGAAACAGAAGGGAAAAACATTTACCTTTTCTCAACATATTTCTGAGGCTTATACAATTTCCGAACACCGGTGTTGATCTGGATCATTTATACGCAACAGGGATAACTGTTTGAGGAATTATAACTAGTATTCTTTATCAAATTAAGTGACAGAATGGGTAAAAAGTTATGAGCGAGGGGAGGAATGTTCGAAAAAAGCTACTTTATCGAGGATGACGAGCGCTGAATAATATCAGTCGAATGTCAAGAGTTGTATTCAAAACATCTGTCAAATTACGAAGAGCAGCACGGCATCAGAATAGCTTAACAATGGATAAGCCAGTACTTCCGCTTCATATTCAATTTTAGACCCTAAACTAGGACACTACCACCCGAAGAGAAAATTAAAACGTGAACTTTACGCCATAAGACCAGCGCTGCCAGAAAACTGGCATCAACGGATTCCATGCTGATTGAGGTAATTAATTTTCTCACCTGATTATACGCACATCCTATATTCAGTCATTCATCACAAAGATCGTTGGGGAAGACACATTTCATCATCACAAACTACACCAAAGCAAATTATCTCCCGTTCCTCCATTGTTATTCATACACAACAAAGCTGCAGAGCGTGTCTCGACTACGAGTTTCAAATTAATATGAAATTTGCAATTGATTTTTTTCTCACAACAGTAATGTATGCGGCCCACGTACAAATACTAAGCGGATAAATACTGCTGCATAATATTTACTGCTGCTAAAAGAAGGGAGTCTGCGGATAGAGCGACCGTCTCGTTCAGTTTCGATGCAACGCGCACTAGTAGGAAAGAGCCCTTCGTAACCGTAGATGCGACTAGAAATAACAACAGCCAGTGCATCTCACCGTTGACGAAAACACCGAGTGAGACAGTCAACCGTAAAAGCTGAATCGGCAAACAATGGCGGACACCCAAGCGGCACGCGACGATGAAACGGAAACCCTGAGCACCCTAATGGACAAAACCGACAGTTGTAGATGTATAAAATAATTTTGCAAAAGAACACGAGGGTAATAAAAAATCGGAACAAATGTCCCTTCAACAGTGGACGAGCCGGCGTTCGGGTCCTGAAGCATCAATCATTCGTTCACGGGATCGCCGAGAGGCTCCTAAACGTGAAAAGGGGCGAGGGAGGGCGCGGAACAGCCCTGCCTGTCACCGACAAAGACCCCGAAAATCGTAGCAAAAACGATAAATGAATCGAACACCGCGAATCCCCGGTGTCCATGCACTGCTCTTTTTTCCAAAGCCGAGGGAGGGGAGAGATAAATGTCGGTTTGAGAGGCGCGGGGGGCAAGATAGAGGCGACAAAGTTTACCCCGTTCATCGCTTACTTCCCACCCTTCAATATTTCCCTCTCCACAAAACGTCACGATTACTAATTATTAAATTCCAATGACAATAATTTGGATGGCGGTGGAAGTTTGAAAGCAAAACTCCCCGATATCCTGTGCACGTATTATTTTCTGCTCGAAATTCCCGACAGACAAGACAGCGTTATAAATATTGTTTAAGGCTTTACTTCGTGGAAAACTTTTATATCGATATAGGCGCATTAATTGGTAAGATCATACGGTACGTCTGGCCCAACAACTTGGAAAAGTAGTTACAGAATTAGGTTTTCAAGGGGATCCTACTGCTTCGGCTACGTCGAAAAGTAAGACATAACTTGATCCGACGTGAAAACCTAAAACTAAAACGTCCACGCCTTGGACGAGATTCGATCCACGAAATTGTGATAGGCCGGCGCGTTACCGGCCCGATTACCGAGGCCAGCTCCTAAGACAAACATAACATCACGGCGAGATTAGAATCTGGGGCCTTTGGACGGAGCATAACCACGACGACTGGAAGCCGGGCCCCAATCCATCTATCCTTCAAGAAAACATACTGACCACTGTGATCTCGAGCCAATCGGAGTTGAATTTAATTTTCGCATAAACCGTTTGCGCACAACTTATAGATGCAGGAATGGAACACAGGGCGACGAGCAGCTCTGCAGCGCGCTCCAAGGAGTCAGCTTGGGTCTAGACTGTATTATTCTCTGATTTTCAGCCAATATGGGCGATTTTTTTAGTTTTCTAAAGTTTTCTATTTCCTTGAGATTGATTTTTAAGATCTAACTTGTAAACAATTCTCAATAGCAAGTGATACCTTTTACACGAAAATTCCACTTTACCACAAAAATCTGAAGATCAGATGCCTCAATTTTCACACTAAACTAGGAAAATTTAATATACAAAAATAATAGCCATGAAACATCTTAATAATGGTGAGCTTGAGACAAAACTGCCCCTTCTGCCGCCTTATCCATCGTCATAATATTTACACGCAAATTATAACTGGTAATACAAGAAATAAACTTATAAAGATAAAAGAAAAATACACGATTACAATTTGATGCAGAAACAAGCACCAAAGGATTTAGGGGGATTTATGAAAAATAGGATAGGTTAGGAGATATGAAAGATAAGATTTATGAAAGGAAAACAATAGATAACAACAGCAAAATATATATTTCCGAAAATAGTACTCTGCCCCAAAAACACTATTAGTGCGGATACCACGATATTGATAACCACACAAAAAATTCAAATTCATGAGCACCGATATATGAGCAGACAGTAGTAATCAGTAATACGATGACAGGCCAACCGGAGGGTCGCGAGTTTGATTCCTTCATCCTTGTACGTCATGTTTTTTCTTAATAAAGCACCAAGTTTTGCTTTAGGCGACGAGATGTACCCTAAGCGGAACGGCATCTTAAAACCGCAACCTACCGATATTTCATCGATATCGAAAACCTCCCACCTCCACACCATCCCCACTCCCGAAAAGGGGTATCGGGTGAGGGGTGGCGGCAATCAATTTCCACGGGGAAAGGGAGAGAGCGGGGGGAGAGCACGACCAAGGGTGCAGAGCGGCGGCGCGGGCATGCGTGGGGCCACGAGGCGGGAGCGGGGCTTTACGCGATGGCGAAAAAATATGTACTCGCGTGGACGCCGGAGGCCAGGGAGGATAATATGCGAGACGGCTGGGGCGGCGTAAACGAGGATGTAGACGAACGAAAAAGGAAAAGATAGCGCGGAATGGGCCTGAGGGCAGAGATGATATAAAAAAGGGATGCTCGAGAGGGGGGCGGGAGGGGAGGGTGGCACTGGGGACGTCACGGCGGGAACGGAAACTCGGTCGATTCCCCATTGTGCGCCACTGGCGATGGCCGCGGGCAATGCGCGTCCGGCTGAAAAGGGTCTTGTTCTTCACCGCTACACGGTCAAGAACCCCATGCCGGTCGAAATTCGTGACCCGACTGGGATTTCAATGGGCGCCTTTCCTTTCTAGTCCCCACTAGATAAGAGCAAGTACGAGCATCCGAACTCTTGCAAAGAAATCAATCCCCGTACCCTTTAAGGGCAGGCTGAGTAAAAAAAAAAGATTTAAGTTGAAGAAGCATAAATCTACTCTTATTTCGGCCAGTTAGCCCCACCCTTTAGATTCCCAAATCTTCATTCGTCGCTTCGCACACAAACACTTAATTATTAAGGCAATACTCTTTTATCACCTTGATCACCAATTATTCTCCCTCGTGATTCGACTCACAACCAGATGAACTAATCGGTCTAAGAGTAAAATGTGCGCGTTGGCCGTTCTACGACAAACGCAAAACTCAAACGTCCTTTATTCTGCAGAAGAATCACTTAAATAAATCATTTTGTGGTGTGCTTAACGCCTTTTATGATCGCGGTTGATAGGAAAAATACTATCGAGATCGCGCTTTAAAAAGAAGCCAGTAAATTACAATTCCTAAACCCAACGTCGAATCTTTGAAACATACATAGGTCATTCCTTAAAATAAAAATTGGAGAACTTCAAAATCTGAGAAACTTGGCTTGACTTTCACACTAAACACAAAGTAAACAATCATTTTAGCGATTGCACCATAAGTACATTCCATATTACATTATCCTAACAATAACTACATATTAATGCAGAATTAAGTGTTACTAGTAGCAGTAAAAAAGCTACCGATTTTTAAGAGCCCGATCAAAGAGCAATCTTAGTAGCAAATAAGCCATTTTTATTACTACGTAAATAACCAATCTGCACTATGTAACTACATTCTTCGCCTCCAACGTGGGTTTCTCCACAGCCAGACATTTTGCGCACAAGCCTAGCATTCTAGCATTACGAGCTTAGAACACTACAGGTGGCAGGCAGCTGGAAAGCAGTCGCTTTCAGGAATTCAGAAAAAAGAGCAATTTAATCACTCCAAACGAGAATAAATAGGAGACTTTTGAGATGTGACAGTGAAGAGGAGTGAAAGTGTGATTTGCGGAGAGGGGGACTAATGATGAAGTGTGGAACATTATAAAATAGGAAAGAAAGTTGTCAATGGAAATTAAGCAGAGATAGAATATGTAGAATGAATGTGATTAGGGGCGATGGGACACTGACGGCCACTTTTGAAGGTGTGCTAGGTAAGCGAGGAAAACCAGAGCGAGGGGGAGTAGAAAGGCATAACGGATGGTATAAAGTAGGAACTAAGATGATCGAAGGAAAATAATGCAGGTAAAGATCTGTTGGGAAAATACGAAGCAGAGTGGTGATATTCCAAAAATATTTCCTAATGGACATTGAATTAATAATGGTGATACACTAAAACAATCGTCTACCCCAACTTCACCACTCCGAGCCTTACATCAATTTCAGGCCTATGGTTAGAAAAAATGCAGATTCGCATTTACGCAAGCAAACAAAATTAGATATTAAGTACACTTCGTTTAAAATGTATCAAATGAATAAAAAGAGGAGGTCCTATTCTAATTAGAATTAGCTAGGAAAAAATGCAGAAAAGTAAATTGTTTACCATTGTATTGCGCACTGAATGTATGCACATATTAACCTACATAAATTTCTACAACTGCTACAACACTTACTTTAGGACCAGCAAAGCAGACTCAAAAGCGAGCGAAGGATAACTTACCTGGAAAAAAAGAAACGTGGAGATTTAAAAAAGAGGACATATTTGCGATATAATATTTCGTAATGTTTGAAAATTGTTAATACCATACAGTTTAGCGCTTTAGAGTAAATATATCGCACTACTAGCGAAAGATGTAAATGTCAGTAAAGTTACCTTTTTTTGAGATAGTTACAGGCAAAAAATTCCCAAAAATGCACACAATTATAATGTACAGCAAAACAGGATGTCTAATATATGTGCACATTTGAAAACTGTACTCAATGCATGCAAATGTCCTTAAAAGTGAAAAATTCAGTGTTGCACAACGAAGAAGTATTTTTAACCACATAGACGTTATCAATAGAGCAAACTTTTTCATTCACGGATGAAAAATACTAAGCTTATGTTTCAATTTTATCATCAGATCTATCCATAGCGCATATGTAATACCTGTATGGTGCGGGGGAAGTACATTAGAAGAACTAACACCATCAAAATGGGGGGTACATCAGAAGCATCATTCATTCATATTCAAGAAGTATTATTTCTCATCAACATGAGCACAGCGAGGGTGAATCATTGGCACAGAAAAAATGATGACGATCATTAATGTAGAGAGAGTGGGCAGAGATAAAACGCCGAAGGGTAGATAACGCAAATGGAAGGCAGCCGCATCACATTCTTATCGCCGCTTTATCTCCAAGGAATTTACGATGTGCACTTCTTCGGCGGCTAACACTCGCACTATATTCGATAAAATTAGTGATTCGCAATCCTTCGCTCACCAAATCATATGCTAAAGAAGTCTCCCCCAGGCATGATAAACTTGAGTCACACATTCCAACCGAACTAAAACTCAGACATACGAGATTCCTTAGCTATTACTAACCGACGCGACGGTTTTAGCTCAAGTGAAACCATCTTTCCGTAAATTAAATGTTTTTATCTCCAATATTTCCCACCAACTACCGAAAATGCCAGATAGCATATGAGGTTTGACCTAAATTTAGCACTTACGAGAAACACAAGGTGACAAATTACAACCAGAATATAATTAAACATACCTTCTGAGGGTTTAAATCATAAAATTTATGATAGGATCCAGGAGCAAACGTGTTGGAAAATGACAATAAAATGTAATTTTCAGCAACGGACCTTCTAATTATGGCTCTATAAAGATGCGTGAAAATTGACGCCTAAGGCACTGGTCGGAACCGATCCTCTACTTCCAGTTATCCATAAAGATCACTTCATCAAACAAAAGAGAAAAAAGGAATAAGCGTCTGTATATGTATATACACCTACGTAATTCCCTGCGAGCCACCGATAGGGTGTGTGGCAGAAGGTGAAAAAATCACCACATACGAGTTCCTCATATGCAACTAAAACGAATAACACCGCTCATTTATGTGCACTCCCGAGACACGTGCATTAAGTATGCGCACAGTAATGCACTAATTAGTTATGAACTTCTTAGAATGTATTAATTTAGATTTCCCAAAGCATAAATGAGTAATTAATGCGAATAACGTGTTTAAGATGCACTTCAGACTAATAATATTTCACCAACTAAATCTATTTACCATGCTGCCTATTATTGACTCTTATGGTTCGCGGGAAAGATGACATTTTAAATCTATCGGAGCGACAGTCTATCTACATAATCTTGTTTTCTGAACAAATGTAGCATGATACGCAGAAGCTCTTAGTTTATTTATAACGTCGTCAGGAAACAGATCCGTTTCAAATTTACTGAATAGGTTGTCTAAATTTTAACATTCGATCCTTCCTATGGGTTATTATTCTCAATATTCACCCTTAGGAAATCAAGAAAAAAAAGCTGATATAAGGCAAGAGGTTGACTATGCAATCATTGATTCGATTCAGCATATGATTCTTTGATAAGCTCACAGGCGAGGGCGTTAGATCAGCAGATACGCTATTTATCTGCTCGAAGCTTTAACATTAAGGCTAAAAGGGTTCGTATTAAAGAAAACATTGCCGAAGAGTAAATTTTTTAACTGTAAAATTCGCCGATTCTTCAGGATCCCTGGTTTCACTTGAAGGGGCGGCGCATATTTCTCTCGAGACCAGTACAAGTAAAACAATATTTCTGATTGACGAGCGTCCAAGACAAGCAGGCGATGAAGGTTGGAGCAAGACAACATGGGACACCTATTATGAGAAGAAGACGTTAGGGAGAACCAGTCCATGTAAGCTAACAGGGAAAAGGAGAGAAACGCGCGGTGTAATCCAGCTGGAAGTTGGCCGAATTACGTCAGCGCTTTGTGGTAATTAATATTTAACATCACAAACACACAAAGTACGCTACGCCCCTTGCTTACGGCCCCGGAGGACACACCACAGAATCCCAGACAGCTTAATTCCTCCTCCCCCGCCTCCCAACATCCTCTCGACCGGTCGGACCGACGACAACGCCTCCCTTGAGCGGAAGAAAGCCGCCGATGCACTAATGCCCGACCCAGCGGACATGACCCCCACCCCCCCTACCGGCACTCTACCCGGCAATAGCCCATTAAAAAAAGGGGTGAGAATAGGATGGGGTGGAGACAGGACGGGCGGGGAGAGGCGCGCTACACCCACCCTGACCTTTCCCCATTCCCCTCCCTGCCACCGTCCTTTTTCCCCATTAACCCAAACGGTTAAACATTGCCACAATTAACCCCTGAGTCTGCTTTTTACTGCGCCCCGAGTCATTTTCTCCCACGTTCCCCGCACACCAACGCCCTTCCCCCCTCCCACACCCGCGTGCGGACCCCGAATCGGAAAATAAAGAACACCCGCCGCGCACTCCGGCAAGGGGAATGGGGAGGAGGGACGAGCTCTCCTCTGACGCGTGGAAACGAGAAAATATTTATAATACGCGCGTAAATATTTAGTTGGGAAGGTCGGCGGGAATACCGCGACTACGACGCCGACCCGAATCGGTGGTTTGTAGCGAACGAGCAACTGACTACCGCAGTGGCCACAGTTCAGTTCACCAGGGAGTTACTACCATACCACGAGCAAGGATACAGAACATCCAGGTAATACGAGTAATTTCCCCACAATCCTTCCGACAGAAAACAAAATTTACTCATTCATTTGCCTTACCCCATGATCTTGCGAGGACGCGAGTTTCTCTACGATTTGGAAATTAAATTACAGCTGAGGTTTTTGTTATTTATCACGAGCCTGGACTTTCAGGAAATAAACTTTATCGCAAGACAATCAACTCTTTCTCGGTAATGGGACCGTTCACTTCAAATTTAACTGGGCAATGAATGAATTCTTCACATAAATCCGGGAAGGTTCTGCCTAGTATTACGGCATTACCTATGTAAATGACAATCCTCGACAGGGACCTCTAAATTAAAAGTATGATAATCAAGTGTATATGTACTTACCGCAACAATAATGCAGGCGAATAGAAAATATAGTCCAGTTTGAAAATAAGAAGATGGGAGGTGGAAAAAGAAGAAAAAGTACAGCAAATGAAGATATCGTTTATTTTTTGTAGAGATTCACAGTAACTTTAAACGTTATCAACGGCCAAGCTCAGAAAAGGTCTATTGAAAGAGCAAATTCATGATACGGAGGAAAGATTCAACACATTTCAGTGAAATACAATCATCTCCTCATAAATTATATATTAATAACTGACTGCAAGAATGTGAAGTCATGTGGATAGTATCAACCCTCCAAGAGAAGCAGGAGCTGTCCCTTCTCTGCCCCTACTCTTCTCACCCGCTCCTGGTGAGCAACCCTTCCATTCTCCCCATTGAAAAAACCCCAGCCCTCGGCCTCAAGAAAGACTCCCTGGACCAAAGAGGAAGTCCGGAGAAAAGAATGGGAGGAGCCAAGGGCAAGGGACGAGACCGGAGAACTTTTCTTCCATCTCGTCAAGGGGAGTCCATATATTCCGGGGGAAAGGGAGGAAGGGAAAAGTCGCCCTTAAAAGGCACGACGAGGGAATAGCTGGGGAGAGACTTCAGGAATGAGCCTCTGTTATGTGAATGGCTGTAAAATAGAATGAGGATCACAGAGAACTGTTTTGGAGGCGTTGGGAGTTTTATTTTTAGTTCCACAAGGAGGAGGGAGAAAAGGAGGTGGGGAGAGAGATAGAGGGACCCCGAGGATTAAATGGACTTTCTGTGTGACGGAGGAGGAAGTGAAGATCTTTTAACGTTCCATCTTCACAAAAGGCCGCTTCCTTTCCGCCTAATACCGCTCGGTCGAGAGAAGGGAATTTATGGCATGGCATGCCGGCGGGAAGACGCATAATTACCTCAATCGAATTCATGAACTATAATTTGTCGCAGTATTGTCCACCATACGTCCTTCCTGAGAGTTTAAGCGGTACGTCCAACAATGATATGACGTGTTTTCAACCCAACACGTTGAATTTCGGTTGGATACACATCATTATCATCTTTATAAGTCATTAATGATATTTTAATGACGCAGTTGTCCACTTCATTCTCCTATCAGCTCATCCTATCATATTTACATATTTCTTCCCTTTCATAGCCATGCTCCATAATTATCATGCCAGACGTTCCCATTCACTTTTCCCTCAACGATTGTCTTCATCAGGTCTAAAGATATGGCCGATTAAGTTGTCTTGTCTTCTTTTTAACCCTTTTACTGCCAGTGGGCCGATATATCGGCCCTCTATGGTTGTGCGAAAACTGCCAAGGGGCCGATATATCGGCCCACCTACATTACATCATCATGTATTTGTAATGGTTACAATTCATTCAAATCAGAGACAGCATGAATAATTTTTTCATCCTCTTAAAAAGTGAAAATATATGATCAAAATTTAAAAAAAAAACAAATTAATATATTAATATTAAGTGCTTATAATATATCTTAATGAGCTTGCCCAATGGCTGGGCATAATGGGCTTGGCATTTTCCGCACAGTCTACTTTAAAGGGGCTGGCAGTAAAAGGGTTAAAGTTTTCAGCAGACTTCTCTTTTCTTCGACTTACTCGCATGGCACTCAGTCCATCAATTTTATCTCCATCATTCTCCTGACACAATATTTGGAATGCTTCCAGTCTCCACTGTTCTGCTGTTGTTATCGCCCATGATCCACAGTCATAAAGAAGCACGCCCCATATGTAAGTTGTTATTTCCAACACAAAATACACCAGAGGTGAACACAACGTGTTCACCTCCGGTATATCTAAACCGCCAACACTTAATTCCAACTATCTTATAAATATAGAAAACCTTGAGCAGCACTTCCTGCAGGGATTAGGCCGGTGACATTTGGGTGTATTCTCATTGAGAGAAACATTCGAATTCAAGCAACTTTGATGTCAGATCAAGCACATAAACTAGTTTGGAAAAAATACTGAATCCATGATAAAATAAACGGAAGCACAAATTAAAATTGAAAATGTACTAAGGTGAAATTCGACCAAGCACAATTCATTGGATAAACATGTTCGCGGTTGAGACGGTGGCGTAGGGGGAAATATGCCCACATCGCTCTATGAAAATGAACTACAGCTGGTATAGTGAATGAAAATAAGCTCTAACTTTACGAGACTGTTTCACCAGCAGTGACTACGATATCTCTTTCACCTTCATCCAAGTCTTCATCTCACCCAAAACAAGGGCACCTCTCCTGAAGCATAAAACCGGTACGCTACTTAAAAACGGCTTCTGCCAGAGATGCCTGAATTATCTTTACGCCCCACGTTAAATTTTTACACTTGCAAGTTAACGTTTTCCAGTTCAGGAACAAGAGCGTAGCGGAACGGAGTCTTTCCCTAGCCTTCCTGGCACTGGTACCATTAAATTAATTGTGAATAAAACGACAAATATGACGATTACGCGTAGCGTCGGTTATTACGGGCTGTAAACTGTCGACCAGCCTCATACTTCCACTAGGAATGGGTCTTAACGACACTAAAAAAACACCCCAGAGAGAAAACTCCCTCATCATCGTTAAAACACTAATTGCCGAGCACTCTAGCAGAAACTAGTAGCGCGACTTCGAAGTTTTAGGCTAAAATATCCATAAAACCAATTTAAGTTTTTACAATCATAATAATGAAAGGCACACAAAAGAAAATTTAGTTATCTTCACGACTCTATAGCAAATAAATTTCTCTTACGATACATAAAATAAGTACCTACAATTTTGTGTCCGGGCTACGTACGGAGCACTCGTTTTCATACACTACATAAATGCATATATGTATAAAAACGCAATCGTTTTCCATGAGCATACGTACTATACCACACATTGATAAAATTCTGCACGTATGGGTAAATTTAAAAACTCATTTGTTTTACTGAATTAGAAGCTATACCATACTCATTAATTGTATAGTCTACCTACTGGTTACTTTTACCAATGTGCAATTTTTTTTAGCCAATACCTACATTAAAAATATGACATTCACTGAGTTTCCACCTAAATAACAACATTCAATTTCGTCTGAGTCAGTTTCCTTGACAACATTTTTAACTCGTAAAATCAATGAACGATTGCAGCAGCAGAAATACGATCTTGATTGAAGTCCACACTACACGGTGGTTAGGACCCAATTCATTCGTAATAATACCAATAACTAACGACATCGAAAGTAATCGTATAAGTGCTTTTAAACTAATCCTCAAGTATATTGTTATCAACTGAGACTAACTGCATATGAGCACAAGCATTGGCTCTTCGTTTAAAATTTTTGATGATGTTGAATCAAGATAGAGAATATCAGGTAATATATTAAGGGCTACGGGTTCAACTATTCCATCTGTGACCCCATTCCCATCACTCCTCCTTTCAACAGGTCTGAAGAGCCAGTAGGTGTCTTGCAGACTTAGAACTAACGAAAACTCGTGTCAAAATGAAGGACATTACGCGGGAATAGTATATATTTAGGAGTGAGAATTTATTGTTACGAGTGGAAGTATTTTCAAATAATTTCCAGCAAAAGAAAAACTGGTGACCCAAATGTTCAGGATGATGACCACTCTAGCTTGTCATCAAGAGTTCACACATTCCAAGCGCAACATCGGAGCTCAAGATTGAGGAAGGAAACTTCGCTAAGCATGCTGTATTTCCCAATTTCTTTACAGGCACCATAAGCCTGCGTTAAAATGAAGGATGCATCCGTTTTGAGCGTACGGGAAACTTCACCTTACCAAGTTAACGAGTTTCTTCAGTTCTCATCATTCTATCAGATCTGGCGCTCGTCTCAATATAGAATTTCCAATCAAATTCCTACCACAGAAGACTGATTCAAAATTCAATTACGAACTTCCTAGGACCCGCATATGGCAAGTTTTCCTTACGAACGAAATCCACGAAGGAATTACATTCATCACTCTGGAAGAACTACTTTAGTTACCTACGGCCACCACCATTGCAAACATTCATAAATCCTTTCATTGTACAAGCTCACCAAAGGTGTATTTCTTAAATATTCATTAGAATGAAAGGGACTACATGGACGATGTCGGTAAGGGCCCATTATATTATAAATTCACACTCACTGGACAAAAACAAACGTTGCGAACTAATTTATTCCATAAACCAATGCACACATTGAACACACAGAAGGAGATTCACTCAAGGTCAGGTACATTTCAACAAGTGATATAACTCACTATCAATTGTTAGACCTGTTATAATGGACCACGACCACACATTTTACGAAACTAATCCACTAACTAACTTAACCTTACGCTTATTTAATCCTACAAAGATCCATTTACGACTATGGGATGAAAAATATTACATGAGATGAAAAATTTTAAAAATAGTTTTGCGAGACACTTGGACGTCCAACATACGAGAATATTGTTTCCTATCAGTTACTACAGTTGAAACGCAATAATTTACGGTTTTCTTCAGGTTTGAAAAACAAATGTGCAAGAGAGTTTCTTCCACTAAATTTAAAAAATATGTTACAAGCAAGGGTATAAAAGATTTCTTTCGGTTAGTATCTTTCTCTTTACTTCATTAAAGTAAGCCAGAAAATACCAGCGAGAGGCTTTCGTAGAGACGCGTACCTTGAAAAAATGCTAAGGGCGTAAAGAAGAAAATGTCGGAGTGGCTAGAGGGAATGGAAATTCCGTTGGGAAGACCCTGGAGGGAAAAATGTACGCCCTACCGAAGAGAAAAGATTACTTTTTCGCGGTAAGTAAACGCTTTAGAATAGCACAAAGTGAATTGCAAGTCCAAATTAAATTGTCTGGAAATCTATTAAATCGCAAACGAATCGTCGACAAATTCCGTCGAGGATAACGAAGTTACATATATTCCAGACACATGGATGATCCTTTTATGAAAAAAATGTAATTTAACGCCCTGTCGACCTCAGCAACTACAGATGATTTAGCTGCCTAAAAAAATATACGACCTTGACCCGATTCCAAAAACTACAACCAGGGCATCGTTTTTTTTTTTAACATCACATCTATATGCATACACACACACACACACAAAGCACTATTCATACACAACACCATAGGCGCAAATACACAAGTATAAATTCAAACAGAAGGTGAAAGAAAGACATAGTGAGCATACATAAAACAGTGAACACAACGGTGGTGTGGAGATGGATTGATGGCCGAAAACATGTGGAAAAAATTTCGCCTTGACCGGGTCGAACCACGGACCTTTCGCTTGCCGGGCGTATACAAGTATACATAATACTATACATTAAATACTTCATTGCAGGGACGAGTTGTAGAGAGCTTTAAGGCCTCCATTCGTGAAAGAGGAGGCTAGATAAGGGGTGAAGGGTAGTGGATGTTTTTGTCTAGGTGAATATCTACTTTTAATTCCTGTTCGCGAGCAATGCACATTAACCAAACTGTGCGCTCATGCCTAAGTGAAGGTGCACGCGAATACTCATACTCCCCGAGCAACAAATAGAACTCTTAGCGAAGAAATAATTGAAGAGCGTCGACCAATACCTTCAGAAATTCTATGAAACTCAACTTTAAACAATTAATTAAGAACTGCCAGTAAATGGGTATAGGTACGTGAAAATTGAGAGGGCCAAATTGTAACTGGCAGGTCAAAGAGTATGGGTACTATTTAGCCTATTTTAGAGAAAAATTTCCAAACATATATCATCCTATAAGCAAAGCTTCACCTTCCTGCTTGCCAATAACATTTCTTAAAATACCCTCACGATTTCAAACAAAAATAACCAAAGACATCTGATGTTCTTATATCTTCCGAAGACCTTATATCTTCCGAAAAACACGTATAGGTAGTAGCGAAAATATTTTCAAACTCAAGCTCATGATGATGTTAAATAGGAATACCTCCGTATAGATTGTGCATTGTCTGTTTTTCATTATGTTCGTTTGAGATAGGATACTGCGCTGCACAAGACACCATTTGTGAAATACGAGGTGAATATAATTAACAGTGAAACCCATAGTGTAGTGACTAAAAATTGAATCTTTTTACTCGCCGATAATGGACACCTGGTGTGGAGTCACTTCCTCTCACGAAACCTTGAGGTGGTTTGCAGGGTAATATTTATATGGGAGCAGGAGCATACAAAGGGAGTAATCCACTTGCGAGGCACGGACTACAAAACACAACCCTCTCGGATGGGCCGGAGAATTTTCAGCCCCAGGTAAGTACAGTTTAACGCAATGGAGGCAGGAGAAAGGGAGTGAGACAATGATCACCCAGGTGACACAGGGGCAGTCCACGTCTGGATGACACCTGATAAGCGCGCCTTGTGGAGGAAGAGGCCTTCTAGGACGACCGCTCGACTATTAAATCACCGGAAAGCGAAATGACGCAACAGAATTCTATTCCTGGAATGCATACGAACGTTCCACTACATCCGGCATCGGCAGGGACGTCAGTTTGGAGGCAAGTAATTGTTCAGTCTTGCGAACGATCTTCTTCTCAGGTCAGTACTCTTAATGCCACGCATATCAGCATACGAAACCCTAATTTAGACCCCAATGAATTCCATTTCTTATTCGCTGATCATAACGTCGAGTGCTAGATTTCAAGGCCGTCATTATACCAGTTGCTCGAGTAAAGGAACTTCAACCACTACCACGAAGACCTAAGAACATTGAATGCAAACAAAATTAATACGAGATGTGGTTTACCTACCCCTTTAAAAGGATATCATAGTTGATTAATGAGTATTAGATAGAAGGTCGGTGAGTCGAGCCATAACAATGGTAAAAAAAACTCAGTGAACAAGACAGTGCAACCTGCACACCTGATTCATGTACAGCGTGACCACGCGGACATACCAAAATCTAGACCCTGGACTGAAGCCTGTATCCCTCTCTGGTCCAGGCGGTGGAGGAGGCTTAAGGGTGAGCATTGAAACGGTAGGACCCAGTCGAGATGCAATGAAAAAAGTGTAGAGGAAAGGAATGGCCGCGACGAAAGGACAGGATGGAGTCGGCTCGGCCGGCACGATGACGATAGGAACAGCGAAAGGAAGGGAGTGGGAGGGGAACGAAGTGTAGGGAGGGGGTGAAGAAGGCTGGGGAGGCAGTGCGCCGGGCTGGAATCAAGGAGGACGCGCGTGCGTGAGTCTCGGAAAAGGAATTCGACTTCCATCTCTTACTCGCAGTCGCATGGCGAGGCCGAGGGTGGGACGGAAAGAGGAGGGGGGGGGGAGCTGCAAAGGGGTGTGTCGCCGCAAGAAAGGATGAGTGCCGCTCACGCCGACACAGGGCATCGGAAGACAATCACCGATTCTCGACCGATGCTCAGATGGGCCGGAAAATCAATTAGCAACGGCAAATCGACCTCTGTGCCGCGAATGAGGCCGCACGTCACGTGTCGACCAGTAAAATTCGGGATTTGAACCTTAAGACCGATTTCCTGATTACTGGTCAACGTTAACCATTATTTGATGCGGAATCAAATATTTCTATACACTTCAACGTTTACGACAAAAGGGAATGCTGGACTTTATAACGTGCCACATCCAGGGATTAACACGTCAACATTAAACCTGTCCTCAGACATCCGTGCATTCTCGAAGGAAGAACGTGGTGAATGCAAATGGGCAGTTAAGTATTTCCTAAGATTTCAAGGGTTTGTATCAAAATCCCACAGATAAAGAATGGCATGAACTTACGAAGCAATCTTGGCTATCCTCGGTGCACCAACACAACAGTATTTTTCCCCAATTGGCCTAAATAGTATATTTTTGTGTGCCTTTTCGCACCAGAGGTGATCCTGCCGTTTTCCACAAAATTATCATCACATCGGAGAAAATTAATTGAGTTACTTCCCCTCACATTTTTCCGAGCTTCCCTGTTCACAAATTTCTCCAAGAATCCCCAGATTTATTCGTTCAGCAGCCACCTTGAACGATATTATGAACATTAAAAAGCATGAGTGCGAGGGGGTTGGAAGGTAGCAGCCTTGAAAAACTAAAAATATAAGGATTTAGATAAAAAAATTATATTCAAATATTTTAGAACATCCGAAGTTATACCCAGACAAAATACAGTAGAAATAAATTGCAAGCAAGGATCCACCTGAGATGCGTCAGTCTGAGACTCGATTCCTGAAACTTCTGATAAGTCTTGGACCATTGAACTAAATCATTTGAATCCATCCACAGAAAAACGATTCGAGCCGAATACTGAAACAATATCATCGATCTATGCAGACAAAAATATTTAGGTGGACAAACATTCTGGACTAGAATTTTTAAATCCAAGTCATTGGATGCCGTTACTCCACGTTGATAAACTCTTTCCTGCAACCACTGAGCCTACAATATTGAGCAGTATTATTGACTATGCCCGGACAGTAACGAATAATGGCAGAGAAAATCAAATACCCTTATCCAAAAACGGAATGGCCCAGAAGCCAAGATTTTGTTTAGTTTAGGGAATCTGGGCGCAAGGGCCGGAGAAAGGACGGAAGAGAGAAGTCAGCGAAAACATTAAGACTGAGAGTCCACAAGGATAAATTTCAGGCTTTGGGGTGAGGGTGGCACTATTTGTACACCCACATGAGTCGCACCCTGGCGGTATGCCAGCAGAAATCTACCCCAATCAATGCTATTTGAACGAAAAACTTCCAAAACCTTCTACGAAAACTGCAATAATTTCAGGCATAATATGACTGAATTTATTTGGTAACTAAGCGATGAAAAACTGTTTACCATTACAACCAAAAAATATTTTCAATAACGTAAAACTTGTTTGGATATAGTACTGTCCACAAATTTATATGTAACATGACTACACGTGTTTAAAAAAAGTTTTACTTCATTTATTTACGATCACGCTGTTCCACCAAATCTCGTCTGACACGGTTGTAAGCAAAACGTATTCAATGAGAAAGAGTTGGTAACCGAGGCTTATATCCTGATGATGAATTCTCTTAGCTTAATTTTAATTCTAATGATTATGTTTAGGTTCAATCAAAAAAACAACTAATTTGCATCATTATTATGAAAGGTAAATTAATGAAAATGGTAACTTTTCATTCCTCGACAGATAGGATTTGCGGTAATATAACTACATTTCAGCATAATTAAAGCACAAAAAAGAGAATACTGAATACTATTTCTACGCCCATTGCCTCCACCTCATTCTATTATCCTAAACAATTATGGAAAATTAGCAGCTGGATTATTAACCAATCGGTTTTTAAATATCAGGATATAGATAATTGAAAATGGGAAATGTAATATCGTGTTTATAACCTACAATATTCTGGTTAAATCAACCACCAATAAATAACTTGATGATATCTATTCATCATGAATTAAAGAAACATAAAACACTAATTAGGGGAATAAAGATATTCCAACACATTGAGTAACTCGGATAGGGTGCGAATAAATCGTATACAAATAAGAATTTACGAAAAACCTACTACCTGAATCAATTTTGCGATAAGGGTTTGGTGGTTGAAAACATATTCTATAAGCATTTTAAAGCCATCTTATGACTAGGGCATCCAAAAGCAATATTTCGACAGCCAAGCATGCTCAAGTTTAAAAAAAGCCGGAATGAGCATCAATTTTTACCGTGGGCTAGTACACGATATTCCAGAGTTTTTGAATGGTGCAGGGAGATGAGACGGCTGCTGGTGAGGACTGGCTTAAGTGGAGGAATGGGAGGGCGAGGGAGGGGACTTCGAAAGAGGGTGGTCGTGAGGTCTGATAAGATTGATTGATGGCTATGAACTCACGAGTCCCCTTTCATTCGACCACCACGAAGGCTATTACGGAGTGACGGATGAAATGACCGCAACCAGCTACTAAGACGTCCTATCTAGGATCAAGGAGGATTAAATACACCCATCTTTTACGACAATCATCTCACGATTAATCCTAAAAAGCACTACGATGAGGATTTTTCGCTCATATCCATGAGCACAGAAATGAAACGATGAAATTAAAGAATGAAATATTTTTTCATTCCAACATGACCAGCCTATGAGGAATATTCACGGATAATCCAAACGTTCATTAGGTACGGATAATTAATTTTTTCAATACTCTGCTTCGGAAAGGGTACGCAGATTTTGTCAATAAAAGTCAAATTCACAAAATTCTTAAATCAAACAATTTTCAACTTCAAGGGTTAAAATCAGACGAGAAATCAATAAGGAAAATACCGTTTGGGAAGTAATAAATACATAAACGCGACCCTTTTATACAATATGTTCCCATGTAGTAGTAGCATTGTAGCTCTTGGTTACATGTCAGTAATGCATGCTTGGTGACCTTCACCCCATGCTACACACCTTCGCGGTGGCTGGCAGGGTATTACGTAGATGTAGATAAAATGTTGAACAAATTACAGAGGTATTCACCAAAACACGGGGGCAAGTCGCATTCTAGAATATAAATATATCTACATCTACATAATACCCTGCAAGCCACCACAAGGGTGTGTGGCAGGGGGTGATTTCTCACCAAACATGCACTACATATCATGCATAAAAAAGGAATAGTATTAATATAGTAGTCAGAACTACACTATTTAAAAAAGATAGAAATTGCAAAGAAAACATGCAAAAACATTCCGTTAGTAGGGTTAGCTTTAAGTACTCATACAAACATGCAACTACCAATGCTATTCATTGCTACTCTCCGATAGGACATATTTACCGTTATTCGTATCTCTTATTGTGCGAGGGAAAAAGGACATTTTGAATCGGTCAGTTCGGCAATCAATTTCTCTAACTTTATGATTATGGTCCAGTCTGCCATAGTAAGTTGGGGTTCGTAAAATATTTTTAACATCATCACTGAAAATATTGCCTTGGAATTTGTGGAAGAGATTAAGTCTAAATTTCAACCTGCGATCTGACAATGATTCCCATTTCAATTCATTTAATAGACTGGTTAAAAGTATAGTTCATTGTATCATTTTGCCTAGTATACAACAAATATGGTGAATTTCATTTAGTCGGATTTAAAAAATCCTTCAAGGACCGATTCCACAAGACCACACATGTGCCCGATACTATTTCTTCCCACGATTTCGGGGTTCTATACGAGGAGTTTTCACAAATAATTCCAGGATTCTCCAGGTGGATTTTCGGCATAAAAGTTTCACGACGGTCTGAGGAACGTTACTGAGCTAGACGTTAGCCATAAAAGTAGAACAGTTGGGAAGGGGCGTAGGGCAACCTCAGCAGAGATAGGCCGAGAATCCCAGGTTTTTATAGGGTATTATGCGCCGTGAAATGATAATAAAGAAAGCAATACAATAGAGTATACGTTATGCAATGATACCAGAGAAAAATCACCCGATTTAAGGATAAGGAATACGGAACAAAGCCAGAAACTGATTCTAGATGAGTGGGTGTAGGTCAGAAACGTGGGCGCCAAAGCACTAAAATGACCGGTGGAAGTGATGCGCAGTCTCATCTTTTGGAGCACAGGGCCCAGGTCATTTATTATTCTACGATCAGGAAACTATACCTACCTAACCTCTAACGGATATTTCAGTTCCCACATTGGGGCGTGACTTTGAGAAAGAAACGGTAAAAAATGGCGAAGTCCATGATTCCACTAAAAATATAGATGCTAATTCGAACGATTTTATGGACCGGATAATAGAAAACCGCGCCCTTGACCGCGCCCATGAATGATCATAGGTTGAAGGGGACAAGAAAGACAAACGAAGAAAGGATGGCATAACAGATACGAAATTTAACACCGATAATAAAAGAATGACGAGAGCCCATTACAAAGCCAACAGAGCAGAAATTCATAAGTCTTCAATAAATTACAATCCCAAAATCATTCTTTCTCGCACCGGAACGTGTGGATTTCTGGTATGGGATATTGAAGTTAAAACCATCGTCTATAAAAGTATATGTAAAATGCTGCCTGAGATATCCTGCTGAGACATGAAAATAATAGAAATACCTCGAAAAAAATAGAGGACAAATATTAAAGAATATTTCCATGCGCCGAAGGTTGCATGAGATCTACATCGAGAATCGAAGCACGGAGTTTTTTCCCAGAAGTAGCAAGATATCTACGTTCTTCGCTTTATGGATAACGTAACGTTTTTCCCCAGTAAATGTACAATACTTTCGGTTACACTTCATAGCGACAGTGTTGAGAATAAAAAACATGGTGACAGACCAATCGTTTCATTACAAGTTTCTTTCTCAAATGATATTTTCCGACTTACAGGACTTAATTATGCACGGGGAGCTTCGTATTCAATGAACTTGAAAGGTACTAAGCAACCCGCTTCAACTACAAAAATTTTAAAAAATCACGAAGTCCAGTTCGTTGGACTTATAGGTTACAATAGTGACAACACGAAAAGGGATTCCACGGTAATTAAGGTCAACATTCACACGCGAAGCTGCTGTCGGGGCAAAATCGTCACGGTGGGTTGAAATAGCCGTCGGCGAGCGAGACGGATGACGAACAGCAAACAACGCTCGGCGCACGAGCAAAGCGTATGATGTGATACGACAGCAAAAAATATTTGGGCAGATAACCTGAGCGTCGTATTAGAGAGGATATCAAGCAGCCACATTCGCAGCTATCGCTACCTCCATAAAACCGAGCAGTGGCCCTTTCTCATTCCTAGCATCCTCTCGCTGTGCTTGCAGCTGGAGTTCATCCAAAATAGAATTTACAACAGAAATTTGCTCGGCTGGGTAAAAATACGGTTTCGACGATGCTTAGACCTCGGGAACGGCTAACTTTTAGATAGCAAATTCATCAAGAGAGTTGTGCCTAAAAGATATGCGTACAAAGATGAATACGAATGACAGGAAATAATCCCCCGACACTGATAGAGGAAGCATCACTGATCATAAAAAATTAGATCCCCAACAAACGCCTCGGACGTAAAGCACTCACATTAGCAATTGATGCCACGCAACTAATACATAAATAAAGAAGGGTTAGTTGAGAGAGAGAGGAATGACTACATGATGGCATCACGCACGAAAACATATCACTTGCTACGATAAAAAGAGGTTATTCATTTTTTCTCCCTTTATTTTAAAAAAGTAAAAGTATATTTCAGTTTATAAAATTATATTTACTGGCGACCTACCACCTACTCCAACACGTCCTTGTGGCAGCTTGAAGTATAACACGTAGAAGTAGATTCACAAAAAGGAGAGGAAGCATTGAAGTCATAAATATATAATCGAAGGACTTATATGCAACGGCAAAAACACCGTCCTTGCATGATAAAAGGATTTCAGAGAGGACTTGGTAAGTTAACCACCCCCATTGAACCAGAGCATTTTATAATCCAATCACTTCTGAATACCACTTTATTTGATTCTTGCCTAGAGACGCTGGAGACTTCTACCTTGAAGGAAAACAGTCAAAGGAAGTAATGGAGAAAAGTGTGGATGATGAGGTAATACACTGCGTCTGAGGAACGGACGAGGGTGGCGATATGGGCGGAATGATGAGAATTCTCGTGACGACGTACTTGCAGAGGACTGCTATAAGTTAGCACTAATGCCCTTAAATGAAATTCGCCTTTTAACACGCGGGTGCGCATCGAACAAGACAACATTTCCACCCCGCCAGTCTTGAGATAATATTGCCCTAGCCTCAGCCTTTCCAATTCCTCCCAGTCACATAAATACCTACGCACTGTTACGAGCTGAGAAGCGAGACACACTCGCAGGAGACGCTTCGAGGGTGTGTTCTTGTGAGGTGAGACCACTTCAGGAGGGGATGAGTGGGCGAGAGAACAAAAAGGAGGGAGAAAAGTGGGAGAAAACGAAGGGCGATAGCTGAAAGATGCTGGGGCGTTAATTGTCTCCCGTCATGGAAAACAAGAGAATCGAACGCAATTTAGAGAAGATAACGTTGCCTCTCGATATTTCTCCCCGAGCAGAGGGAGCGAGTTGATAAGGTTCAATCGCGTTAAAGAGGACAGAAATATGGCTGCTGGGTCTACCAAGGGAAGTTATCGTGTTTTTGCGATACCTACGCTTACACTCACTCAAGCCGTCGATGGGATGTGAGAAGCCCTAACTCATCCATCACAGGATTCTTCATTGTAATTAAACGTCGCACATATCCCGAGATCAAACGTAGTGTTCCATTACCTCAAGCATTATGAATTCACTGCTACAAAAAACCTTCCACGCCAGCACGAATAGACATAGAAAATATGTCTATTATCTATGTCTATGGCGGCGTATTCGGACATAGAATATGAAGTAGATATTACAAAACGAAATATTCTGTTATTTTCCACACTCTTGGAAATTGTTTAGAATTCGAGTATAAATTCCATCCCAGAAAAATGTTCATTATTTCATATTACTATTGTTCAGCTCAAAGGACTTTATTCAAATGATATTTATAATTGTTAATGAAAGGTAAACACATGCGTCCTCTCGAAAACAAACTATCAACTACTAAAATTTCTATCAGAGCGAACAAGTGCCAAACCTGATCACTACCATTATTTTTCCTTTAAACTTTTTCTCACACAAAAATTTCTGTTCTTGAGCAGAATGCAGCTGATGGCCGACAAATCGCTTCTTCCTGTTGCGAAACATACGTACGGAAAATGAAATAATTCCGATCCAAGGTGAAACAGAAGATTAAATTTATTTCCATTTCGGTTCACATTCCAGCAAAGCTTTAGCGCGTACATTGAAGGAAGCCAGACCAAGAGGGAAGAGATGGAAGTGACACTGCTGCTCTCTCTCCCGCTGTATGCCTCCGCGGAGTAGGTACCTACTGTTATTAGTTCCCTTAGACGCCAAGGATACAAATCACACTTCCGTTTCGGACGGGGTTCCCACCCTCCCAATTAAGCACACGTTTTGAATAGCGAGCTCTCACCTTTTAGGCAATTTTAGTTCGATATTCCGGCTTTACCAAGATTGCTTCGGAGAAACCCAAATCGAAGGGAAACTAAATAAATACGCATTTCTGTTTCCAGGCGAGTAAATGAAATGGGAAATCTCGCCTCCTAACACGGAAGCTTTCCGCCACCAAGTTACGCCGACCAGTATCCAATTAAGTATTCTATTATTCACCTCACTACTTCAAGTTTTACGGTGTGCGAAAGAGACCATCCGTACGAGAAACTCGAGCAGCAAGTCCGTACTCCTGTCGTTCCAAATATGGTCGCTACCTTCTCAAATAGGCTGTGATGCCTCCCCCTGTTCATCCTAACCTCCTTGGGTAGACCAAATGCACAACAATGCGGAGTTCCACTCAAAATCTCAGTGGCCTTGGAATAAGGGATCATAAGGAATTGACTAATAAAACTAGAAAAATGAGTTCAAAAGAGGTTCTTTATAACTCGCGCGACTGCGTTAATTTTTATTGCGCTCACGAGAGAAAACGTAATCCTGATTCAAATTTCTCAGATATTTCGCTTCAATAATTTCCAATGATAGAGCGATCATTGGAACAGTCATTGTGAACAGTGTGTTCCTAAAGGAGTTTGCGTTATTGATAGCGATAGCGACAACGCAAAAAGAGGATCCATTATTCCACCTCAAATCCATGCACCCTAGGACTAAATCAGCCCAATTATTCGTATGTAATAGAATACAGTCCCAGCATCAATCACTATCAATAGTGAATACCGAATTTTTTCGTCAAGGAGAGCAGTACATCACTAACTATAACCTGGATTATTATCACAGGATGGAATTTGGAAAGTTATGAAAGTGTTCCTGGGATATGTTGCAATAAAAGGAATGCTCAACATAAAGAATTCCTTAACCAAAAACGATATATTTAAAAGATGAACTGGACATCTCGGAAAGATCAAAGAGATGTAGGGAGAGCATGGATGTCCGCTTCCTAACACCAGTCGTCGTCAAATAAACGGACTATGTGTTTGCTGACTGCCGCGCCTTTACGGAATTCATCATAAAATGGCTGCGTAAACCACACAGGAGCTTACGCTTTATTTCGACACCTTCGAATTATTACGATGAAAGCCCGTCTGGTTAGCGTCGACAGCTGAAAGCACAGTCATAAAAACTGGAAAAACGCCTTCGACTCAAACACACCAAATAACCAAACAGCCAAAACTACCAAGCCTTTGAAAGGATAGCGACAACACCCAATTAATGTCAATGACAACTCAAAATTTACACCAATGAGCGGTGGATCGGAAGTGTGCGGGATCAGCGGTTTTCAGAACGTCCTTGATTTAACGGCTAAAAAACAACACGTCGCAGATATTGGAAATAATGAAACCGGCTCAGGATCGATATGAAGAGCAATGATGGGCAGAAAAAAGGAAATGTATCATCTCATGGGCGGGTTTGTAAAAGGGCCATATATCCATCAGAAAAACTAGTTTTTTTTACTAATGGTGGTTTTAAACACAACAGTTCGTCTACCCACAATGACAGGGAATACCTACATTGAAATGAATTTCTACAGATAAATTACGTTAAATTGCCAAATTACCTTCCTTTCGTCAGGAGTTTTAGGCAAAAGTAAACAATCCTTAAAAATAAGCGAAAATCATGGACAATTATCACACAATTACGATTTTAATCATATTTCCTTCCTCCTGCAAGAAGTGTTTACATCACCTCAGAGTAAAGGATGGAAGTCTCCACAGTCTACCACAGCTATCATGTCATTTACAATGACGGAATGAACCTTAACACGAGAAACTCTCTTATCCGTGGATTTTCTGGCATCTAGTAAAACACGACCATTGCGAAAGCCAACGCTCTAGCTTAAGGCGGCACGTTTCACTTTCATTATTTTCTAACCCACTGCACGGCCTGTGCGAGTAATCTACCAATTAACAACAATGATAAAGGAACGAGATTACGGATTCGAACACAATTAGAACACTCCAACAATCTGTATTGGGTCGTCAGAACGGAAAAGCAGCAGTAGGTGCGCCTGAACTTAAAACTATTATTTCGTACTCTACTAACTCGGGTGGGTTTGGAAGGAATACTCCTAACTCTGCTTAAGTTGTTCTACGCATCTCCTCTAGATATTAGTTCGCCCTTATATATTTTTTTCTTTCAGATAGGAATATATTCCACCTATTTTCATTCCATTTGAAATATATTCCTCATCTTTCCTTTCCCATGCTCCTCAACGAAACACAATGCTCGTTTTACAGCCAAGCGATTCTATATCTCAAGGATTCTAATGAGATGTTTAGATCAAGTACGAACGGATGTAAAAGAGTTGAACTATATCAATATGAAGACATAATCTGATAGGAGAATTGACTGAAAAGCTGCGTCAAACCAATCATAGCGTCAATGACCGGTGATGACGATGGGTTATGATAAGGCAAATCTACAGCGGGAATCCAAAAATATCCTTATGTCGGTTTATCCTCTTCGGCCCTGAAAAATACCTGGCCTACGAAAACAAAATTTCTGACCTCTTTTGAGCACATATGGGGGCAACTGAAATTGTGTGTTGAATAAAATTATTATTACTGTTATATTTGTCGAAATAATTCTAGTCCACATATGCGTAGAGTTGTCATTCGAGAGATAGAAAAAATTTGATGACCGCATGAATAATGATGAAGTACCACCTTAAGCATTAATATTCTGTAGATGAACAGAAAAAATACAACATGGGCAAGAGATAAATAGATGAAATATAGTTCACTATATTTTGGGGTGCCATATTGATTTCTGAAAAACGAAAGTTAAAAGATATTGTAGTGTTTGAAATTGGCGCTGTCAAGGCGAAAAATTCAAAATCAGGTATGTTCACAGATGGGTATGTACATCACCACAATTTTCTACTGGAAAAAGCTACCATCGTCGTCCACATATGTGTACAAGGGGACCGAAGAGGTTATAGGCGCAGGACTTTCGGATAGTCTCTCTCTAGGATACCCGTCTCGGGAAGGAGGCGAGGGCAACGCAAGGAACGCAGCAGTCACCGCTCCCGTGCAAGATGAAAAAGACCCTAGCACCGTTCCGCGGAGGAAGGTAGAGGAAGAAAACGGCGGGACGAAAATAGAAAATGCGCCTTGTCTTGCGCTTTCCTCACGGGGGCAAGGGGCAGGAGACGGGAGAGTTTGCCGGGGTGGGCAAAAAGAAGGCGTGGCACATGACTTCCTCAAAGACACGCGCGATCCCTAGGGGGAAGAGAGAGACACTGAATGTGGGGGAGAGGGCATTCCTTGTGATGTCGGGTGGACGGCGACGGAGTTCCTGCAGGGACCTGGGGAGTAAGTCAGAACGGCCTAAAGAGTTCACAAATCCCTTTTCTCCCGGTGGGAGGAGGCTAAGTCGTTACGTCGACAAAAAAAATCGAGACGAAAACCCCAAGAACAAAAGAGTTTGCTCCGTGATGAAGTTCCCGTCACGAAGCCCCACAATTTCGTGGATACCGCTGGGCAGTGACGGAGTCGGAGGAATGCGCCACGCAATGCACAATGAAAATGCCCAGCGATCGCTATTCTAGGTTGGTTCCCAAATTCCTCCTTTGCTCATCACAGTAACGTCGCTGAAATTTAACATCACTGCCGAAAACGAGAGACAACGAATGGAGTGGCTCACGTTTGCCAATTTCTGTTTCATAAGACCAAGAGTTCCCCTGCCACACACCCTCGTGGTGGCTTGCAGGGTATTATGTAGATGAGTAACGAACGGTTTTGTAATCCCAAGATTTCAGAGGTATGCGAGCGAAACCATATTGATAAAGAAAATTAACAATGACTAGGTTGTCAGAGGAGGCCATGATGGGTACAGTTCTGGGGTTCAGACCGGAGGGACCCGGATTCAAATCCCGGACATAAGCTTTATGGACACCCCCACCTAAAATTCCACGCGATTCTATTTTCTGTGTCATAACTTTGAAATAGCAAGTGGCCCAGGGAAAAGAAATGACCCCCCCCCCCCCAATCCTGAATGTGTGAATTTCACAAGCCAATGGCTTAGTACGGGGTGAGCTCTACCCTCACCTATCAAAAACCAACCTTCGGGTTGAACCTTGATTTTTAAGATGCCAGAAATAACTGTGATATCTAACAATTAGGAAGAATGGAGAGCTGCAGTTAATCAAACTTAGAATTGAAAAACAAGGACGAAATATAAAAAATAATATTTTACGACATTAAATATTCACTCTGTGTCGACCCCTAGACTCTCTACGCACTACGCATACCCGGTAGACACTGAGATTATAATAATAGCATAAAAAGTTTTAGCAGTCAAAGTTTTCTAAAACTCCACAAATAGAGCGAAAAATTATAAAATGTAAGGACAAGGAAATTATAAAATGTAATGTTTACGGAAAAGTGCAGAATTTTTATAGAATATGTTCACTTACGATGCATAATACAAGCCAATGATTTTCCAAAGAAGAGCATAGGGGCATTTTATGTTATCATGGGTCCATGGCCGAAATACATATCGGGACTCGTACCTATTAAGATGTAAAATATGTTCACACTTGTAAGATATTTAAAACACCTGTGCGGCATCTTAAAAAAATAATTACTCACGGCAATACACACCTTCGGAGTTTGGAACCAAATGATCAAGAAACTTGTATATACCAGCAATAGAATAAGACACTGCTGAGTGGTAGTCGAAGGCAAGTCAGGAAGGCCTGTTTTATATTTACCCGAGGTGAAGGTAAAAGAAAACAGGACCAAAACGACTTGCTTAAAGAACGAATATATAACGAACGCTACACGAATCACGAACGCTATACAATAAATAAAGTGAAACAAACACGAAATGAAAATGAGGATTTGGAATGGCTTGACTAGCTAAAACTACACGTTTCTCAAATAATCAGCAAATAATTCTAAAATCAAAGGAAAATGGAACGTTCCACCAAGTATGGACCACAGTCCAGTTTAAGAGGGAAGAGTTTTGTCGAGAATAGAAGTATACCGCTGACAAAAGACGAAAGGTATAAAGTGGCTCAACTCCTAATACATTATGACCGAACAACAGATCGTGAAGAACTGAACTACGGATATTAGCAGAAAAATATTTAGGCTGACTTTAATTGGATAAGTACGCATTTTTTACGAAGGGAAAAACGCTGACACGAACCACTATGGTAATAATTATTACTCTACTACGAGATAACAGGTATGGTATCCCTTTTACTATTTTTTAGATACAACAGCAAAGGCTCATACCGGACCATGTACCAGACATCGAGTATCAATAAATTTACGCCCAAAGCTCTAAAGGAAAAGTTACAACAATCCTCTACAACAAAAACTTCAACACTGCTTCAAGCTTAACTTTCCAAAGAAGATATGGACATTCCATGGGCATTCCTTCTAATGAGACGAAAAATTATAAATACAGTATCAGAATTAAACCAGGGGTTCCCAAATCTTATTCACTTGTGTACCCCTCGGCAGGAAATTTCCTTAATCTAAGAACCCTTATCTAAGGGTAATCCGCATCTATATTCCCTTATCTAAGAACCCCTTACCATAAAATAAAAATGCCTAAAACTTACGAGGCTACTATTAATTTACAGTTGAATCCGTGGTGTATTCAGACAATATGATTTTTCCTAGATAATATAATGCCAGCTGTTTACCCATTTGTGGATGCAAAATTTCAGACGAACGAATGTGCTCACTGCTACTTAAACAACTATCTTTTTTTAGCGAATCTCTAAATCATCTTTCGCGTACCCATAGGAGTAAGCGTACCACAGGTTGGGAAACGCTTAGTATAACCCCCAAGATAGTATAGACTGGAAGATACAATAAATGAGGTGAAAAAAAACACGAAATGAAAGTTAGGATTTTGAATGGCTTATCTTGCTAAAACTACACGTTTCTCAAATAATCAGCAAAGAATTCTAAAATCAAAAGAAAATGGAGTCTTCACACAAGTCGCGAGTTGTAATGGTCCAACTACTACCATCCTAATGAGTAAACTAATACCATCAGTAGAATGGACCATTAGTACTACCATACTAATGGTCCATTCTACTGCCATCGTGCGAAGAGGTATCGTCCCAGCGCATACATAATTCATATAAAAAAGAGTACGAGACTACAACTATTCAGCATACTTACTGTTAAGTGTAATTTTATTGTAGGACCAAGAAAGGGAATGGTCATTGAGACCATTCCAACATTAATAATTATAGACGCCATGCCTGTCAAGTTAAAGATGGGACTGTGGCAAGGAGCGTCGTTTTTCATGCTTGTCGTAATTAACAACAGGATGATATTCTGCAGTCGTTAAGGATGAACAACTTCAAACGCTTCTAATTAACAATTAGCACGAATTGGATGATAATTTAATACAAACATACGACTAAATGATTCGCCCTTGAGCGTCTTCGCGTTTATTCCCGGGGCTATTTCCTCCACACAGATTATGTAACGGTGCAGAAAAATAGAATTAACAGATGTTTTCACGGTCTAAATGATTCCTCAGTCGACAAAATTTCCAAAATTCCAAACATCGCAGAACGCGCAATTATATTTTCAATAAATACGTGCAAGAGCATGCGGGGAGAGAGAACATAACTGAAGAACTTTAACTGACGAACTACAAAATATTAAATTTCAAATTCAAAATTCAAGCCTCACCACGAGATGTGAAACAGAAATACACAAGTAGCTATGCAGTCCAGTTTTGCAGACTTGGGGAAATGGCGTAGTGTAGTTTACTCTTCTTTGAAATTCGACCGTTAGCCTTAATAGAGAAGCAATTTTAGTAATTCCTTGCGTACCTTAAAGAACACTATGGCCACATGTCAACGCGGCTTTTAACGCAGTATTAAAAATAATTTCAAAACAAATAACACCGCCCTCCTACGGGGGCAACTTCTTTCGCCGAATGGACTTCGTAAATAATATCCATTCATGAAGAGGAAATGGATGGAATAACCTTGACTAGCGCAGCAACTCAAGGCTAAAACAAGTCATTAAGAAGACCATATGCATTATTTACGGTCAACTCATTCTCTAACACAAGGGTTCTTTGACGATCGTGTTATGAATTGAGCGGCATGATGAATTAAAAACAGAAAATTCCTTAGGTATATAAAATCAGATCACCTACAAACGTGAAATTCTGATATTTTAAGGGTATAAATAAATAAAGGTAGAACTACAAACGATTCAGCCTGAAACGGGAGGACAGTAGTTATCATTTACCCAAAAGGTGCTGTATATTTATCCCTCATAAACTGAAACATAGATCGACATGATGAAGGCATTTCTCCAATCGATAAATTCATAGAGGAGTATCAAGACAGTAAGACTGCAAAGGAAGGGTAGTGAATTATTTCACCAAAGCATGAAATAATAAAAAATACGATCGGACATGCTGAGATCTCTTTGTGCATCCCGAGCAGAGGTGGACTTGGATTTTAGTTTCTCCGACGGCTATGGTTACACCGCACCGTCTGAACCTAAGACCCTAATGCCAAGAAAAACATAGCAACCGTACCAGAGGCAGAATCCAAACCTGCGACATCAAGGTTGACCTAAGGGAGCGATATCGACCAGGCTACCGTCGTTTACCTTGCATTTCATGAATGTCAGCCTCGAACATCAAACAGCAGTACATATCACAAACATTATCATCTCAGGTTCCATCATAAAATTCAACGTCTAACTAGCCATTTTCATAACTATTTTGCAAAGGATGCTATTATAATGTTGCCCATTAAAGGCCTGCAGAGACGGCGAACGCTATAAGGTCTGACACGCGGAAAAAATAACCTCCCCGGCATAATAAAAAAGGCATTCATTGACAATTTACAGTAAAACAAATTAATGGAGAGTGCCTATAGTCATAAAGTATGCATGCATGTACTTTCTCTTGACTAAAACTTAAATGAAACAAAAAACGCCCCCTTCTAAAGAACACAGCAAAAAAACAAACCCTTCCAGGCACTTACAAAACTGGGTATGAAAATAATGGCCAGTAGCTGTAAGAAATCATGCATAGGAATGGCTTAAAGAGATAATAATGAAGCAATTTTTCTTCGCCGCACATGCGTGTCTTGTAGGTGAAAAAAAGGAGTTCCTTTCAATCTAATTATTGTGCGCTAAATTTCAATTATAAGTACTCCTCCAGCAGAAGAATACGAAGCGATTTATAATTAATTACCCGTCGTTAGAACGGAATAACTCGATGTGATTTCAGATTCGAGTACCCTCGATAACTATAAAAGCTAATTTAACAACCGACTCCCCGCGAATAAATCATGGTAAGTAAACAACTTAGCTCATGTATATAATGATTTAATCATAATGCCAATATCACTTAGTTATCAATCCCAAACTCTCTCGACCCATGGCGGAAAGCAATTAGGGAACACTTATTATTTTATCACAGCAATCACGAACGATTCTAGCCGCCCTTCGACTCAGAAAAGGAAAGAGGGGCGATACAAACTCGACGAGAGATATAGAACGGATCACCAGGCCCCACACCGGATTTGACCGATTCCAGATCAAAGGAAAGAACGTTACCCGTTTCCCCTTACCGACCACGACCAGCTGCCCCTCCCGCTCCCACCCCAGACGCCAACACAGACCGCAAAACCCTCGCCCCGAACACCGCCCCGAACACCGCCCCGAAATTCTGCTCTCTATTCTTGGAACGAACACACGAGGGTTCGAACCACCGGCACCAACCCCTTTGTGTTGAGCGCGCCACCACGCGGGAGTGAGGCTCCTCTCGACGGCGACCGACGCGCAAACATCTGCCAGTTAGGAAAATCTACACTCTCAACTCGAGTGGTGCTGGGAGAGGAACGACTTCTGGGGTTTCCAACTCCTGAAGAGATGATTCTATGATTCTGAGAGTAATCCGCTCCACGAGTCAGATATTCAGGGAGATTAAATGGCAAATCATGATTAGAAATACCCTAGATGGACATTCTTCATTTACGAACACCGTATTGTTTAATCGGAAACGTTCTAGGTCTTCTTGGCGACATAATTTTGAATTTAAAGCAATTTCCTCAATGGGGCCACTGGATTTAGACGGGTTGAGAGTGCCTGTTGATTGTTCACCTACATCTACACGATACCCTGCAAGCCACCGCGAGGGTGTGTGGCAGGGTTGAAGATCACCAAGGATGCACTACTAACATGCAAACAAGCAATTATAGGGTCTCATGCAACTATATTCTTAGTATCTACAGTATTTAAGGGATTAAGACATGCATCATGCACTACAGACTACTCTAAAATATTTCCCCTAATTATCCCTTTGCTATGCTGCCTATTCTGTTCTGTTATAGTACGGGGGAAAAATGCCATTTTGAATCTATCAATACGAAAATCTATCTCTCTAATCTTATTTATCTGGTCGAATCTAGCATAATACGCTGGTGTTTTTAATATGTTCCTAATACCTTCAGTAAAGCTATCCGATTGAAATTTCTCTGATAGATTTAATCTGTACTTTAACCTACGCTGTGATAATGATTCCCATCCTAATTCTTGTATTAATTCTGAAGCACGCTCATCCTATCGTAACACTTTTTAACGAACCTAGCTGCTCTACGCTGCACACTGTCTAGTTCTCTAATCAAACCTAATTCATTCGGATCCCCCATACACTGGCTGCATGCTCAAGGTGGGGCCTAACTAGAGAAAAGTAACATCTCTCTTTTGCTGGGATTGTTGGGAGTATCGCTCCCGTAGTATTGTGTTCTTTTCAAGAACAACCCTTTCACAGTCGAAAAATGCAACAGGAATAAGATTTCCTGAACAGGGAATCGATTCACGGACCTTTGGCTTATCGTTTTCGATAGTGCATTGGATCTACCCTCGTAGTCGTTTGAAGCCCTTTTCCACCTTACGAGTGCCTTGATGGACCGTGATGGTGAATGGCCATTGATTCCAACAGATCCTCCTAAAATTGCCTAAGGGATCAAAAACCCTGGATAGCACAATTATCGAGCATTATTTCGGCAAGCAAAAGGCCCGAGGTTCCATTCCCGGTACAGGAAACCTTTTTCCTCCTGTGATTTTCAACGCATGTGATGGTCGTTCAGAGCGCAGAGATGGTCATTCACAGGTTAACGATTTAACCCACTAGATGATCGTGTTACTTGGTGAAAGCGGAAGGAACATGCCTCAGTCCGCGAGGGGAGATATTTGATAAATTATAGCCCGATTCCGGGGGGCTTCCGACGAAACCCATTGAGCTGGCAAACCTAATGACGACGCAAAACAATTTCTGCATGCGCTAAAGGGCCCGAGCAAACAAATCCCCTTTCTCATCTCGCCTTGTTTCGTCTGCTCCCCTCCCCTCTCCTTCCGCGGCGCCCCGATTGTTTATTTGCAGGGCTGAGAGGAGGCGGCAGCTTCGGTGGTGGTGACGGGGAGAGAAGGGCAAGGGTAGGCGCTAAACAAAGGATGGATCATTACCAAAGGGTTACCCATTCCGACGAGGTGGCTCATGAGTGCCTCTCCCCGCCTCCGACTCCACTCCACGGCTCCCCACTTCCGTCCCCCTTTCTTCCGCTCACCTAAGGGTTGTCGGATCAAACCGACCACTCCCTCTCCCTCACCCCGATTACCACCGCGTCGACGCCTCCGCGGGGACCACACTAGCCATTCTCCCCTCGAAAAAAAAAAACAATTTGGGACAGAAAACCCTTTTCGCGACCTTCCAAGGGTACTCTGGATGCCATTAGTCTGACGACCCATGTGGAGCGGATGAAGAGGCTCTGGGGGGAGCACCACACAAGGTCCCCAGTAGGCGTGTACGTGCGCATTGGGAAGCTCGATTTTTTTTCAATCCTGCGTCCGCTCTCGAAAGAGGCGAAGACGGCGGAAGAGGAAAAAAAAAACGATTAGAATTTGGTTCGCAGGGAATGGGCCGCCAAATTGGAAATTGGGCAAGCGCAAGCGAGGTAGGCCTACGACAATTTACCCATATCCACGAGAACGGCTCCTTTTCCAACGGTGGGCATTTTCAATTTCCTAAATTAGCACGCGCGAAAAACCGACGGCGTCGTTCCCGACCCCCTGAAGCCCGCCACCGCATAATTTAACGGGGGCGCTCCCGTCATTCCCACACAGCAACTTAGGTGACGCCGCGTCATTATCGGACGTTCTTGCCGCGCTAAAAAAAATTGGATTATATCACCGTGCTGGGAGGACGTCCCTCGGATAAATGGGAGAGAAGAACGCAGGGGGTGGCACTAAAAGGCAACATACATTATAAAAATCAGAAAACTGAATAAGCCTTTCGTAAGTCCATGGGAATGAAAATCAACTTCTTCACTATCCTACGCTTGATGAACTTAAGTTTAGTTAAACAAAATGCAGTGATAATGAGCTTGTGAGGAGTTAGCGTTGATGTAATTCCCGAAGTTTGATTCTGAGTTTAAAATGTAGATTTTAAGCATGGATAAGATAGCGCAAGTTCACTGAAATCCAAAGCTCTCATATTTCAGGGTAAATATTATTCCAAGAACAGTTCTATTCCAAAACCCGACCAACCTCAAACGAAGCGACAACACTCAACAGTATTTTCAATTATTAAGTCATACCAATTCTTCAGACAAAATAGTTAACGCGTAAAATAATGTGTAATTATCGCAAAGGCACTCACGATAGAGGGAAAATGTGATCAACGAGGAGTGATAATGCCATCACTGCAAAATTTATTACTGCAAACAAGACTATAGAAATGGGTATGTATATGTATTATTGCTATAGTTAGTCACAGGTATAGTGCATACATCTGGAATTTTGGGGAAAACAAATAGAAATCACCTCAGCTTAGTAATTAGAAGGATTATTTTTTGAACTTCAGGAAAAATCCAAACAACAAGCAATCCTAATATCTAAGCTATGGTGAAGAAGTACAAAAGCTTGTAATGAGGCATTTTAATGAGTTTCTTCCGTCCGAAAATCACTTTTGCGAATTTAAAATCCAAACGAGCACCTGTGAGAATGGCATAAGAACGCTTTAATAAGAAAAGGTTGAATATTTATACATTAATCTGATTCTAAAATTGAAAATTCTAAAAATTCTAAACCGTAACAGCATCATCAAGATCCAATTTTAAATAATGGGGTCGTTTACCATATTTTTTTAATTGCCGAATCTGATAGAGTTTGTAAAATAAAAAGACCCGTATTTTTCCGTTTTTTGATCCGACAATTATTTCCAGAGTTATAAGCGGCGAAAAACTGATGTTTTTAACCCTTTCGGAAAAGTGGGCGTGGTGCAACCTCTGACGTATATCAACTTCGTCGAATCAGAACTGAGCCCGCGAAGCTACTTTGCCTTATCGCAATGGGGGGGACACAGCTGACTCGGCCAATGGGAATGATTGCGACAGCATTTGTGCGAGCAGACCTTCCGAGAATCCCCCTCCACTCCCTTCCTCTCCCCTGAAGGCAGTCAAGGACGGGAGGAAAATGACGTCAGTGTTACCACAGCTGCATTTTCGGTGGGCGTCACCTTTTGCTTATTTTAATTTTTGGTTTATGAGTGAATGGTTGTAGTTAGAAGATTAATTTTTTCACTAAAATTCTTTTTTCGTTTCCATCTAACGATTTCGTGTACCAAATTGCGATTTCGGTTCCGAGTAAACGCCCCCATTGGCCCTCGGAATAAATCTCATTTGCTGCTGTGGTCTTAAAGAATTTGAAATTGAAGAAAGAGGAAAACGATTGTAAACACTTAAAATTGCGATACTTAAATCAAGAGGGCTCTTGTTCACTTCATCACCGGAAATTCATGTCAGCGGCTACATAGCATCGATTCTCGAGTGTCTGGCTTTCTTAGACGACTATGACTCGGGACAAAACGCAGAAATAAAATACCTGTTTTCTTACAGTGAAATTCCGAATCGTGTAAATACACTACTTTTGAAGTCATCAAACCTGAATGTACACAAGAGGCTAGAGCGGAAAAAATATTTAACGTTAAGAGGAAAGGTGCGGTTTTCTTTAAACCGTTTCAAATTGGGCTAGCGTTGGCAATAGTGCAAAATTCCACAATCACAAAACTGCGTCACCATCAGGAGACTTTTGAATGGATCGACTATCATCAAGTTACTTGGCTTTTTTGTGAATATAAGTACTAGTCCACAATAACGATAGAGTCACAATAGAGAAGAATGCAACGAAAACTAGGACTTATTCGGTGTAGGCATGTTTTTTTTCGGACCGAGAGCCAGAGGGAGTGAATGGTTTCGTTTCCAAAAGCATTCACTTGGTCTTAAGGGTTTAAAGTGAGCCTTTGACCACAGGTAAATACGGTAAAAGCACCGATAAACTCACGCAATACAGAGGCAACTTCCAAAGCCAGTTTTCCAGGGAGAGATAAAGGGTGATTCAAATTCAAAGCACGATTACATGAGGCTTATTGACAATGACATCAAAAGAAAAAAATAATCACATGCGATTACGTCGCAATTACGATCTCTAAAAGTCGCTTTCAGAATCGCGGTTTCCATACAAACAACGATTACGCACTTTCGATTACTCAGAGATCAAGTTGTTCAACCGGGAGGGTAACTTAGGGATAGTTTATAAGCTCTGAGCACCGCAGGGAGGACCTACAGAAAAGGTAATAGTAAGCTCAGGACAAGAAAAGTGACGTTTCAATTAAGCATATCCAGAGAAAAATAGAGAGCATCATCTTGGAGACTATTCATTAAAATGTCTACTTAAAATACAGCTATGAAGGCTTCCACTTTTTTCTTCTAAATAAATAAATAATAAATATTAACAGGCAATAAATATATGATATTACATTAAATAAATGATACCAGGAATGATCAACTAGAATTACATCTTAGGACCGTCGAATGGAAAGGGCTGCTTGATCGAGAGTACAAGCAAATTGCCTTTCTGCGACCTGTATATTAAAAAAAACCATGGGTTCGGTCAATATTCGCTTAATATGAAATAACTTGAAATATTCACGCAAACCTTAGCAACGTCTCCATTTGCTCATTAGATTGCATGTAATAATTTCACTCATGAGACGCAAGCATTACTCAGGCAAATCACATACAAGTAACAAACCAGCACTGATTATTGGTACGTAATTTTACATGCGACAAAAATAATAGACATGTACATAACTGAATGCACAGGATAATCTGATTTTGTGTTTTCGCAAAAATGTCAAAATCAGCGAAAACTTACCAGAAATCCCGAAAAATGAAATAATATTCCTGGGTGTGAAAACAAAGAGTTATGCGCAAGGAGATACCTACATTTTTAATATTTAAGAAGTAAGTACATCTATACCTAAGAATATTACGGGGGCAGGAAGAGTGGTTAACCAAAGCATGGGTTTGTTGGGGCTATCACTTGGAACCGCCGCCTTCGTCGGGTGAAGGATGAATACGCTAACTACGCATAGCGTACCTGCGGGGTATTATTACGACCGCAAACACGATGAAGTTATCGGAGTAAGGGCGCCCTTCGAGTTCAATTGACTCAACATGCACCGTAATAAATACTCAAGGCCGTGCATATGGATGCCATTGGTCACACAGAAAAGAAAACTCCGTAATCACGCCGTTTGAGGTAGCAGAATAAAGCTATAGACTACGGCGATTCTGGAATACATTCAATTCATAATCATCGATTTGCATGAGGAAATACCTATGAGCTGAAATTGGAGCATGCCATTTTTCTCTTGCTAAAACCGCCTCTTCGTTCGGAAAAGGCATAAAGTACTGGTTTAGTATCGTCAGTCAAATCTCATCACAAAAATTTTCAAACCATCTTACGAGACATTTAGCTTACATTGAATCCCCCCTGGTGCCATACGAGTCACGTAATCGAAATGATCCCTCGGAAACACTGAGAATGTGGTGATAAAATATCAAGTACATACTAAACATAAGACCTCTGAGGGTAGGCATTGCCAGCAAATTACTGACTCAATTCATGCCATCTAAAGAAATTGATTCGTCATAATTTCCTAGAAGATCGTTAAAAAGATTAAATTAATCGCGGCCATAACATGCTAGGGAACGAATCCCGGCAGTCCTCTTCTCCTTCTCCGAAAAAATGCCTACGGAAAGTTTATGTAGCAAATCCCAGCGTAACAGCACAAAGAAGCCGACTTTTGCCAAACGGACCCATTTACAGGAGGCAAGCACTTGCGAGAGAAGGCGTTTGAACGGATGCACATTCAATACACTTTTGATCGGAAACCAGGAGAAGAGGTTCCACATTAGGAAACCATAGACTTTTAAACGCAGGCGCAAATTTCCGTACTCACCAGATAAAGCTCTTTCGGAGCATCCGTATACACTTCAGCTACCACAGTTAAAAGTAAAAAAAAACAGACAACGGACTATTACATAAGATGCCGAGCCAAACGCCAGGAGGGGGTTAACACAAGAAACCACCCCCGCACGGCAAGACAAAATCCAAATCAAAACGATCAACTAATTCCATCCGACCGGAGAGCCGTTAAACGACGAAAATCGAGGGAGGAGAGGCAGCGGGTTGTAGGTTTGAGGGGGACCGTGGGCGGGATGGAGAAATGAGATTACCGACGACCCTCGACCCCTTCAGGCACGTCGAGGCAATCTTTCGGCCGCAAAGGCGTGCTTTGACGGAAAAGGGAAGGGGGATGGGCGCGGATCTTCAATCCGCTCACGCTTTCGGAGAGCTTTGGCAAGGGAACTGTGCGCCAAACCTTTAGCTCTGACTGGCGCGGGGATGGGGGGGGGGAGTTGGAGGGGCAAGAGGGGCAAATCTACCAGGTGAATCCACCGTGGATAACTCCCTCGGGGCAACCACCTGAACACAGAGGGAGGAAGAGGTGGGGGACGCGAAAGGAAGTCAACTGAACGTGGGACGGGGACAACGGTGAGGGGGAGAGGAAATGCTCTTTATGGTGGAGAGGGGTGGCTGGAGAAGATATCCACAGGTTGCCCCCAGGAATCACCCCCACCGATCAACCACTACCTCGACAATTTCATACAAAACCATTCGACCCCCCAGCTTAGCCCATTCCGGGGTGAGAAGTGGGCCACAGCACCACTTTGGGCATCAACTAGCTCGGGTTTCTCCAGAACCGCACAGAGTCGAAGGCGCTTGCGCAGGGAGAAGGTGGCGTACGCAGTAAACCACCTCAAACGTGTAATCAACGAATAAACGGTTGAAACGGCGAAAACAAGCAAAAATACGCCATACATTCCGTTCAAATACGTTAAATTCGTACCAGTTTTAAGGTATATAATTAACTCCCAGGAGAATCAAATACATTAATACCTCCCTAACATTGTCTTAAGAAGATTGACAGATGCTGCTGCAATGAAAGTTGGGTACGATATCATTGTTATTAACGTTTTCATGCAAATGCAGTCTCCATAAGAGGCAGTATAAAACGCAATGTTTTGCGCCGAAGAGGCAGGGCATAATCCTTACCAAGCATACCCACACACTGGCCTCATTGTCCCCCATAGGCTAACATACCCATATTTCCTCCACTACATACTAACCTCCTCATTGCACACCTTTTAGATATTCATTTCCATGGCTCTGGCAAACCTTGCCAACAGTCTGAAGAGTGGAGTAAGGCATCTCTACTAACGTACGAAGATATGATATTCCAATATCAAATACATGTACTGAGGTGAATTATAGGAATAAGGAATAGGGGAGTAATTATGCTACGTTAAAGGGCAGTATAGAGCAACAACTAAAAAGAAAATTTATAGAGCTGTTTTGATCTTTATCTGCCGGTAGTTGGTTAAAATTAATTTTCCCAAATCTTTGCATACTTTGAGCTATTATTAACAACATTATTTTACAGTGAAATCTCTAGACAGAGTCAGCAATAGATATTGCCTTAACTCTTCAAGAGGATGAATGGGTTCGATATTCGCCATAGGCAGGATTCACTAGCGTACTCTGGACGGTACTACAGTCCTTATACTTAAGATACAATAGTGTAATCGAGTGAGCCCTTTATCAACTATCCTCACATTATCTCTAGCTGACTGCTCCCAATATCCCCTCCATTTCTACTTCGCTCCAACCACCCACGAACCCATAAAGATGCAAATTACCGCTACACTTGAGCGCCCTTATAAACTACGGCTTCGACAGTCTCGATGTTGAGGCAGAGTTGCTGCTGTCTTCGGATAAAAGGCTACTGCTTAGCTACGTTTATTACGACAACGCGAGTGGCAACCGGAAGATATACTGTTGAATTATAACGAAACAAAGCACAAGCAAGCAAGTCCCCACCCACTCATTAAAATCTTGAGCTAGGTTGACCACCATTTGCAATTAATGGACCAAACATTTTGTCAAAAATAGCCATTTCTATGAATAAGGTATGACATGAGGTGATTTCGAATTTACCACCCTTGAAAGCAGATTTTCCCCAAGCAGGAAAATGACCAAGTGGATTTCACATTTGCTAAATTACATGACTACAAAGGAAAATCACTGGATAAGAATAAGAAACGTGCTCACGCATACGGTCGTGATCGCGTAGGCTGGAATATTTTAGCTGAACGTCAGTAATGGGTCACGATATTTTACGTCCCACGTTAATCCGAAAATTATGGTTTGCGTAAATTCTCTGCGAACCTAATGTGGGCTAGCGAAGCAAATGTCCCTCAAAAATCACACCAGGCCATTTCTTTGTGAAATATGGGAGACTGTCAACTGTAAGCATCCTCGCCATGATTTGCCTCTATACGACTTTCCATTTTAGATATTGATACCACCTTTTTACCTTCCAAAGGTCTAAAATCTCTACTATTTTCCTTCCACATTTGTGCATACCATTCTCCCCTTCTACCGCTCACTTCAACAATTCTCAACATGATTGTGCCAAAACTATTCAATTTTGCTACCTCACTTCTCCAACAGATTTTATTTTCAACCAAAGGCATTTAGATCTTCGTCGAAGGTTAAATACTGAAGGCAAAAGGTAGATCTGGGGTAAGGAGTATATAACAGGATGACGCGGAAGGAAAGAGCCGTGACGGGGGTTTAAAAACGGCCACAAATGGCGCTACGTCATACATGCACTTCTAACCAGTATCCCGATTCATCGATGATTATCACCACCCGACTAGAACGCCGAAATTATCGAGGAAAGGGGAGGCCGAGGTAGGATTCGACCCGTGGACGCCACGGCAAACTGCCTGCGATAGTGAGTTACGCCGGAGAGTCAATATTTGGCCGCCAAGACATGCCGAGGGAAAGGAAAAGGGGGGGAATTTCGGGAGCGTTGCTGAAGTAGGAGGGAGGCAAGGGGTTGGGCGAGAGAATCCCAGTCGAGGTGGGGATTATCGGTAAACAGAAAATCGAGCGGGCAAGATCCTCAAACTCCATGGAGGCACTCCCACCTCTCTAACCTCGCTCGCCGGCGAAATTTGATTGCCCTCGGAGCGACGGAAATCGTACTCGGCACAGGAACCGCTCCTCTCAACCGAGCTCTGCCGGAAAACATGACGGCGCAGGCGAGGGTAACGTCGACGCATCGGGGGAGAACGTTTGCGTTCGAGGAGGGGAGAAGGACAAACCTGAGGGAGTTTTGTTTGAGAGTTAGTCCAATCTATCGTCCAGGGAGGGGTACAAAAGGAATTCTAATCCCTTTTAACATTGACTCGAAGGGGGACCGACCCAAATCTAGTAATTGAGTTACGAAAATATTACCAACGCTTGACGTTGGCCAAGGGATTAGAAAATGGGCACGGAGAAAGAAATTTGACCATCCAATCCTGAAAGCAACCAGCAAACAGGAAGGGAAACATACAACAGTAGAGGTGGCCGCCAGAAATATCCGGGGCGAGCTAAAGGTCAATGGTCAGAAGGAATTTTGAAGGCTGGATCAAAGTGGGGACTCCAGGAATAGTTTGAAATGACTGGCTTAGTAATGGTACTACATCGGCATTAAGACAAACTTCGTGGAGCTAAAAACATCAGGATCCTTAAAATTCTTAATTCGACCTACGAACTAATTACCTGAGAAAACTACATTATACTGCGCAATTAAAATCATTTGCAAATGGCGCTACTGAATTGAATATGATTCACAAGTATTTGGTTTAAGGTTTGCCCGTCACTTGCCAATTCCGAACGAAAAGGAAGACTTCACCGGACGTCACTATATTAAAAAGCTATATGATTACGCCACAGGGACCAAATGATCCAGCTAACTAGCAGCCTCAAATATCAAAGGGAAAGTATCAAGTAAAAAGTCACATCCGCACTTACCATCGAAATACTCGATCTTAACTCTCTATGGCTTGGATGTTACACTTACCTGTAAAGAAAAAAATGCGAATTACCATTGGAATATGTTTCAATTTCTCTTATTCAAGCATAAAAAGGGTAAAGCAATTTAAATACATGAGTACCTTCGATACAACGGACTTGCTAACAAAGTAGCGATTATTTATGACACGGACATGCATCTTAGATTCACACTTATTAATGAAAATAACGGAATTAATTTTTACTCGAAAATAAAGTAAAGTCTCGCACACGCAATGAAACTCCGTCTCTGAAATATGAATAGCATCGGACGAGATTAAAGAGATTTAGACACCGAAATAGAGCCAGAGTCAAATAACATCCGCCCACACCAATTCTATTGCTTACACATATTAAATATTTTCCCCGTAATAACTGTAACTAATAACAGAATGTTCGAAACTGTAACAGACCACTCGGGAATCCATGACACCGCGTTGAGGAAAATAGAAGGTTTACGAATACAGAGGATTTATTTTCCGATCAAGTGATGCCTCCAGACATCCAGATCTCTACTAGAGCTGATTCCGAGAGATTTTCTGGGAATGAACGTAGCAGAGCTTTTCCTACCTCGACAACGATAATTTCACAAACTGTTGTACTCAATTCGAGGAGCACGGTGCTTCGGTACCTTCCAAGCGATGTTGCATTCACCTTCATCGTGGTGCCGAATTATTACGTAATAAGTTATTTCCACACGCTTAGTACTTCTGCATCATCTAAATACAGGAAGAATGAAAATGAACGAAAGGGGAATCTACTAGCGTTTACTTGTTTGGTCGTAGCCGGGAAAAATCCAGATATATATTTAGGAAGGATAATATCGTCTTTTAGACACAGACGCCCATATACTATCCCTTAGAAAACCATTAAGTTGGAGACTGAATCAAAATATGAGCATCTATGCACCAAGAAAAGATGTTACACAGGTCATTATCGAGGGTATTTTTAGCTCATGACTCCTTATATTTAATGTAGCGCGATACCTGAGGTATTCCTCAGCATCAAATTCGTTAGGATATACTATTTCACTAAGGGTTATTATGGCAAGACTCCTCGAGCACCACCGCCATTAGAAATGAAAAACGGGTATCATCAATTTTACGCCCGAAGACCAAATCATCGGGACATGACAAGAAAGGGATTGAGGCAACGTCGGGCACACGAAGGGAGAAAGGTTTTCATTTTATTTTTCACGTGCCACGAAAAACGAATCAGGAGCGTTACTGGCGAAAATTGGAAAGTGTACACAGTGGAACTGGTTCCCGACGCCAAAACTACATAGATGGGTGGATGGGAGTATGGATTAAGGAAGAAAGGACGAAAATAAAAAAAGCTTCAGAGGAGCGTGCGTCACATGATAAATATTTTTTCCTCCCTTCACGAAATTCAGATTCAATAAACCATGCAATACCTACTGCTATAAAGAACCACCAAGTCGCATTCATTGGAGATATCCATACACCCGGCAATTATCGATAGCTTTCCAGACAAATTGCGCCAGTGGAGACAAATTGAATATTGAAACTACCATAATCAGCTTGGCTAGAAATGCACATCACATCCGAGGGATATTTATTTGTTTAAAAAATGTCCACATACAGCAATGTTGCCAATTTAATGATGGTGCATATAACGTACATACTTCCATAGTATTAAAATCCTAGGATTGGTATACTACAGCCCTCCATTTCTCCCTATCCCATGCCAGTTCCTTCATTTCCCTATGGTTCTTCTTCCCCGTATCCGCTTATTTTTTTAAACATCGGATTGTAATTGTTTTAAGTATTGACCACTATTTCTTTTATATATTTATTTTGACGAGGGGTTAGATGGCAGAAGGGACAGTTTTGTCTCAATCTCGCCCCAATAAAGACCTTTTATTATTATTATTATTATTATCCTTCTTAACTTGCCCCAAGTACTTGTCTCTTGGTATTCCTCCGGGGACTTTCCCTTCAGTTTTCCCCTCCATTATGCTTCCCACGTAATTGTTGTGTCTCATGACATGGCCAACCCACCATGTTCTTCTTTGGCGTATGGTGCTCCACAGTACTCTTTCTTCTCCAATTCTTCTGTATACCCTCTCGTTCCTCACCCTATCCGTCCATTTGATCTTCTCCAGGAAACTTTACAAAGTGCTTTCAAGTAATTTTCGATAAAATACAGGGTCCTTACTGGATATCTATGTGAATGTTAGTGCTGTGGATATGGGAAGTGATAAAGTGAGTTTGAATAGACTCAGTGCAAATGAGTCCAATAGGCATTATTTTTTCAATCCTGGAGAAGGATGCACCATTGTTGGTGATACTCTTAGCTGCTACTGCAGATAAGATAAGAGAGCAGTGTAGAGATTTGGCTGCTGAAATGAGATTATTAAGAGATAGGCACATCTAATCCATTTTTACTTCCTCAAAGGCAAGACCCTTCAGGATGTCAAAGGAAAATGTTGCTAACTTATGTGATTCCCTTCAAGGACATTTACAGTGGCAACTTTTACATGGGCTTTCTGTAGAATCCCAGATTTTAAATTTTCTTTAAATTTGTCATTTAATCTGGTTATATTGAATTCATCTAATGAACCATCAGTGAATTACGTTGATGCAATTTTCTATTCACTCCACCTGTTCTTTGATGGAACCATGGGGAAATTTGTATCTTGGTACCTTTCTTTCATGTTCAACAATTTTTTCTAGTTGTAGTGGTAAATTTCTTGGCATTGCACTATTCTTTAGTCATCAGCACATTATTTGTTTTAAGTAATTCAATTAAAATTTACCTATGGCTAAAGATTTTATACTAGATGAGCCACATGAGATTAATTTATTTACAGGATTATCATAAACATTATTGTAAAGTATGAATGAGCCATACGAGAAATATAATTACAGCAATACCATTAATGTGAAATATGAAAATATCTTCAATCATCATAATTTTGAATGACAACACATTCTCATATAATTCATCTTACGACAATTGTGTCTAGTTAAATTGTGAATTCTGTATTGCATTGTAATGCGCTATAAAATATAGTAAGTAATCTACCTGTAAAAAATATTCTAAATGTGATTCTCCATTCAATGCATTGTAGCATCATAATGCTAAAATTGTGAATACTTATGAAAATTTGTTAACAGACATAATTGTATGCGCAATGGTATTTAAAACCTTCAAGATTTAATTTTACGAATGGGATATGCAGAAGGTGCTGTGGTTGGCTTCACTACTTAAGAGAACCTTAATACTGGCATGAAACCAATTAGGCTACCAATTCATAATGTAACATGTTACATCACGGTACGAAAACGTATTCATGTACATTTGATAGCGTGGAGGGTCAATAGTTTTCAGATTATGGGCATCTCTGCAAAGATATTCGATTCCTTTCATACTGCGTGAAAATGTTTTCAGAGTTATCAACCCACTCGCACAACTGCTTTTAAATTAGCGACGAACATTCTTACCTTGTACTTCCATCCGTCATATATTTTGACCCTGATATTTTATTTACGTATCTAACTCTTGTTCGAGTATGAAATGAAAGACATTGCTTCATTTTTCAGTGTTAACCTATCCCGTGAGCACTATATTTACTAATTTCCTATTGTCTACAAGAATAAGTGAACCGAATCTATATGAATAAGTAAGTAATCGAATACGATAGTGTTTCAATTATACTAATGATAAAAGTATTACCAGCAAACTTATAACATTTAAGCGTTTGAGAATGTTTATTTGCTTACTCTTGCTTTTTCGTCTGCAAACAGTTGCCACTTGAAGGTCTACTCCTCAAGTATTGGCTGAAATTGATGACGTAGCGGTGCTGACGTCAGTTTCATGGTTTCAGGGCCGAAGTTACCCGAGCCTTATCACGAACGTGAACGCAAAGAAAGAGAATGAGAGACAAACGCAATTTGCGTTACGGTGAACGCGCGATTCGTTGTCCCGCGACAAGAATCCCAGGAATTAGGCCCCAGGGGCCTAATTCTCGTTCTCTCGTATCGCGGGACACTGAACGCGAACGCAAGTTTTAACGCAAATTGCGTTACGCGGGAATCTCTTTGCGTTCGCGTTCGTGATAGCGTTCGCGTTCGTGATAGCGTTCGCGTTCACAAGATAGGTTGTCCAATCACAGTGGCGCTCGGTATTCTCTTTCTATTTATCACCAAAGTTAACGCAAGTTGCGATGAAGAAGTTATCACGGCTTTCGAGGCAGTGATAAGTCGATGGAATGTTATTATTGAGAAAATAAGAGCCTTAAAACAACTTATTTAGTTAATATTTTTACTATATATAAATGTGGCAACAGTGTATCATGTAGTTTCCTCAAGTTTCAACGAGAAATGCATGTTTGTTTTGTGATGCGAGGTGTATTTTCAGTGAAAGTTTTGTAGTTATATCTATGTTATTCTTGAGATACCAACGAACATTATTATGGAAGAATAATGCAATGATATTGACGCAAGTAAACATCATGTTAGGCTTTCATTAACTTCAGTTCGTTTATTCATGAAATTCCATCGTACGTGAGCAAGGCCTTTGGTGGTTGTTGGCGTGGAATTATGGTTGAAGAGTTTATCGAAGTAATTTCGACGACAAGGTTACTCATATTCATATAGTCTCATATACGCCACTCATTGGATATGCTTGACATGTTATGAAATAGTATTGCAAATGCTTTGATGAAGTGAACTTCTCGTGATGTGTTGTTTAGCATCTGAAATTATTATGTGGATAAATGTGTTGGAAAACGAGCTACATACACTCTTTAATATGCTGCTAAGTGTGTTTTTGTAATGATTCGGCTGTATAGTGAAATACCGAGTGATCTCCGAGTAAACAGCTGTTCAGTGAAACCTTACATGGTGCTTTCAAGTAAGTTTCGATAAAATACAGGGTCCTTAATGCATATCTTTGTGAATGTTAGTGTTGTGGATGTAGGAAGTGATAATGTGAGTTTGAATAGACACAGTGCGACTAAGTCCAATAGGCATAATTTTTCAATCCTGAATTCAGGAATTCAAGAAGGAAATTTAATTGTTTTGTTTTAATGGCACTTTTATATTTTTAATAAAGGTCATTCTGAACTAAATATGCTCTAGCCATCTTCCTTATTTCATCTCGTATTTGAAATATACCCATATCTAACTTATTTAATTAGCGTCAACGTATGTCTCTTTTTGCCAAGGATTCAAACAATTTTAATTGATGGAATAGAAATCCGATTCTTTGATATGACAATATCATACTAAGCCATTGTCTAAAATTTGATATTAAACCTGCTGGTACTATTTTTTCCTCAATTCGCACATGAAGTACATATTGTAATTGGCTCTATTTGTTTTGGATAGTGCCCTTCGCATAGATACTCGGATTGCCAACATAGGTTGCTTTTGTGAAAGGATTTTATATATTCTAGCATGCCTATTCACTTGAGCTAACTTATCTGGTAAGTTGTTATGCATAGGGGAAGCTGGGGTAAATAGAACATGGGATTTTGGAGCAGAATACAATAAATTATTTATTTCTAAACAATATGACCCAAATATCATTATGAAACTTTTGACAATTGTACCTTTATAAACTATATTTTGCAAGTATTTTTCCCTCAATAGTGCAGAGACCTTAACCTTCGATTTTAAAGCTAATATTAGAAAGAAGTGTGCAAAAATAATTTGTCAGCTATCAGGCAAAACAATTATTGTGGTGTGAGGTATTGCATTCCAAGTCATAGAGTTGGCAGTTATTTTACATTTATATTTGACCAAACCTAATCCTTAGGCCATGTTCTAATTTCCTCAAAAATGAATCACTGGGATATAAATGAGAATAATCTAGATCCAAAAGATGTCAAGATAGTTGCTGAGAAAGGGATAAGGTGAGTTCCCAATGTTGCAGGGTCTGGAAAGGATTAATTAACTGCATTAGCATTTCGATGTGCAAGTGGGCATATTCTTCCACCATTCATTGCTTTTACAGGGAAAACTTTGATGCAGAGAGTGTTCACTCCACATGAAGTCTTGTATCCTGACACATATTACATTGTTAGTGAAAATGGTTGGATTTACTCTGCTATTTTTGAATATTAGTTTTATACTGTATTCTTAAGACATGTTCCCTTAAAAGAAGTTCACTGTGGACAAAAAAACATTGTTTTGTATTTTGCTGACTACAAGTCCCATGTTATAGCATACCTATGTCATTATAATGATGAACTTTTTAAATTATGTGGTCCACCTGCTTTAAACCACAATATCTGACATCTGGGTATTTAGCATGTTGGCTATATCATGTGGAAAAGGTAAATTTCCTGAAGAAGATCTTGATCCTCAAGTACTTCTATATAATAGGTGGAAAAATGCTGAAAATGATACTTTCATAAAAGATTCTGGGAATTTGTAACCTAGTAAAACTGAAGCACCTGATTTCAAACTTCATTAATTACTGAAACTGCACTAGAGATACTGAATACAGACTCTCCTATAAAATCTAATAATCTTATTCCCTCATTTTCATCCTTATTATCAGTAACATCCTTACCAATTCATGCAAGCACTTCCAAGTGCTTGTATGAACAGATCTGTACAATCCAGTGAGCAAATTATAAGTTTACAAATATATATTAAGTTAAAGTTGTTCATTACCCTGGCTAAATAAAACTCTTTTATCTTGCTCCAATTACCATGTCCTCCCCTATTTTAAAAAGTGAAAAATTTATTGGTGTCATGATTCAACATAAGCTAAGAAATTTATAATATTCGTTGTGTCGACTGCTTATTGAATGCTTACTTTCACTAGAAAGGGAATATGCCTTGATGGTACTCCTAGCTGCTACTGCAGATGAGGGTATAAGAGAGCAGAGTAGAGATTTGGCTGATGGAATGAAATTATTAAGAGATGGGTACATCTGATCCATTTTTAATCCCTTAATGGCAAGACCCTTCAGGGTGTCAAAGGAAAATGTTGCTGACTTATGTGATTCCCACAAGGACATTTACAGTGACAACTTTCACTAGGCTCTCTGTTGAATCCCAGGTTTTAAATTTGTCATTTCATCTGGTCATATTGAATTCATGTAATGAACCATCAGTGAATTACGTTGATGCAATTTTCTTTTTACTCCATCTGTTCTCTGATGGAACTATGGGGAAATTTGTATCTTGGTACCTTTCTTTCATGTTCAACAAATTTTTCTTGTTGTAATGGTAAACTTCTTGGCTTTGCAGTGTTCTTTAGTCATCAGCACATTATTTGTTAAAATTAATTCAATTATAATTTACCTATGGCTAAAGATTTTATATACCATGAGCCATATAAGATTAATTATCTACAGGATTATCATAAACATTATTGTTAAGTATGAATGAGCCATATGTGAAATATATTTACAGCAATACTATTAATGGGAAATATGAAAACATCTTTAATCATCATAATTTTGAATGAAATCACATTCTCATATAATTGATCTTACAAAAATGTTGTCCAGTTAAATGCTGTGAACTCTGTATTGCATTATATTACGCTATAAAATATAGTAAGCAATCTACATGTACAAAATATACTAAACATGATTCCGGGAATAATTCTCCATTCTATTCATCAGAGCATCATGATGCTAAAAAAAATTATGTCAGCTATATTGTGAATACTTATGAAAATTTGTTAACAGACATAATTGTATGCGCAATGGTATTTAAAATCATTTAAAAAATTTAATTAAGTATACGAATGGGAAATGAAGAAGGTGCTGTGGTTAGTTTTAATACTTAAGAGAACCTTAATATAGGCATTAAACCTATTAGGCTAGGACATGAATTAAAATTACTTTGCAACTATTCCACATAAATTTATTTCGAACGAGTCAACATGTTTCACTGCACTGCAGCATCATCAGGACTATTAGGCTACCTATTCATAAAGTAACAAATTATATCACAGTACGAAAACGTATGCATATTTATTTGATATTCGATTCCTTGCATACTGCGTGAAAATCTTTACAGTTATCAACTCACTCGCACAACTGCTTTTAAATTAGAGACGAACCGGCTTATCTTGTACTTCCATCCGTCATATATTTTGACCCTGATATTTTAGTTACCTATCTGACCCTTGTTCGAGTATGAAATAAAAGACATTACATCAGTTTTCAGCATTAACTTACCGAGTGTTACCTATCCCGTGAGCACTATATTTACTAATATCGTATTGTATACACGAATGAGTGAACCGTGATCTATATGAACGCGATCTATATGAATCAGTAAATAATCGAATACGATAGTGTTTCAATTATATTAATGATAAAAGCATTACAAGAAAACTTTTAACCATTTGAGAATGTTTGTTTACTCTTGCCTTCGTATGCAAACAGCTGCCACTCGAAAGTCTACTCCTCTCGTATTGGCTGAAATCGATGACGTAGCGCTGCTGACGTCACTTCAATGGTTACTGGGCCGACAATCCCCGAGCCTTATCACGAACGCGAACGCAAAGAACGAGCATATGAGGCGAACGCAATTTGCGTTACGGGGAACGCGTGATTCGTTGTCCCGCGACAACAACGAGAATTAGGCCCCAGGCTTCGCGCCGCCACTCGAGGCTTGCGAACATTTAATTGCGACTGGGGCAGCTCTACTGGATTCTTTTTTGTCGTAAAATGCTATAATGTGCAGCGAGGATCTTTTCATTGGCAGATTGTGTTATTTTCTTGGAGAATTTATTTATTTTGGCGGCGCACCGTAGACAAATGAATCCGGAAAGAACCAAACAGCGAACTAACCCCGTTTCCCGATTATCCATTCACCCTTTACCAGTCATTAGCACGCGAAAATCGGGAGTTTACTGTAAACTAAAATTCCATCCATACCACAGTGTTTAACCCTAAGATTGGTCATGCTGGTAAGGACAGAGCTTACCAAGTACTAATCTCAACGGAGTGTGAAAATTACACGCCAGGGTAGGAGAGGGCACCTGTAATCTTCCCTTCCCAGCGCCGCCAATGGTTTCCCAGGAAGATCATGTGCATAGAAAACCGCAAAGCTTAACCAAAACCATTAGATACATTAAAAAATCTGACACAAGGCGCCTTGTTCTAATTTGACGTGGTTTGAGCAGAGAAATAATCGCAATCATGTCCCACAGCAAAGGTTTCTACCGTGGAAGGTAAAGATCCGATGAAAGCACAGGGGGGGCAACGTTTCAAAAAGAAAAAGCTCAGCTCTCATTGCACAGAGTTAAATAATTCGATATCTCGCAATCCACCCCAGGAGACATTTCCGGTATACAAAAAGAAACTCCAGAAGAATTTACACAAAACCTCACCCGATGATAAGACAAATACAAAAGGTTTAGGACAGCATGGCGAAGGAGCGAGGGCGCACACCGTATCGTAATGAAGACGACACGAGTATTGAAAGCAAATATTAGAATGGTAATCGTCAGGGCGTGGATAGGAGGAGGAAGATGACGAATGCTACGGAAATCCGAATGAAATAAAACGCACTTCGCTCACCAACTGCCGAAACATTGGCATTACATCCCCCACTCAATTCCGAACCAAGGAGGAAAGTCGACGGAGAACAACCCAAGGATATAAAATGGGGATGAATTTATCTCTAGAAACGAGAAAAAGCGACGCCGGAGGATGTTGCGGCCGATGAACACACATAGAAACAATCGCCTCATTACGACCAGGATTAATATTTTCATCATTATCAAAACTGCATAATACATATCTTATAATATTAACGATTAATTAATGATAACAATGATTAGAAATGAACCGTCCCATAACACAATGCCAACCGATTGGACCCTGTGTCTTGGATATAATTTCGCTTCATTTTGCATCAACATAAGCTGAAGGGGAAGAATGACGACATAACGAGATTAGCTTTACAGATAGATTCACCGCTAGCACAGGTATGCATTAACACGAATATTTTTATGGTCCAAAACCTCCCAAATAAAATCCGGAATGTGGCTGACGAAATGGAATTATTAACCGCACCGAAAAACATCATCCCTGTGGCTGCGTACGTGAAATGATGAGAATTTTAGAAAAATAACACCGATACTACAAACAATCGGTTTTGGCAGACAACGATATTCACCAGCCTACGACTACACTGCTTACGTGGGCAGTTTTATCAAACCATGATTTGAATGAATGAATAATTCACCAGGAATGACCAAAAATAAGAGGCAGGACAGACTGGACGTTAGCTGGAAGCACTCACGCATGACGGCGAGGGGTTATAAAATAAACAATCCCTTCACAAAATCAAACGCGGATTCACGCCAGCAAACAGCATTCTTGGAGACGCAAAATTGCATAAGTTTTACAAATAGAAGAAAGCAGAAACTGAGAAATGGTAGATAGGTAATTTTCATCATCAATAGGAAATAATCACAAAGTAATTATTAATATTTACGATACTAGTGGCAAAGTAATATAGTGAGTATTGCAATAAACCCATAATTTTTACGACGCTAGAAAGACATTACGGATGATCGTTCACACATCTGACAATCATGTATAAGAGGTGATTAAATGGGATAAAAGTAGATGCTGATTTTAGTGTACCTAATGGCACTTGGTTAAAACCTCGGGAATTAAACCGCGCTTTCCTCGAGAAACCCCTTTCCAAATGAATTTAAAAAATTTCTTACATTTTTTTTTAATTAACTTCATTCAGCACGGCATGGGGCGCGAAATAAAAGACAAAATGATCCAAGATGCCTCTCGAACACATTTTCTTTAGCAAAACAAAAAAAATTGCATGGATTCGACGTTTAAGCCTCCTGGGGTAGCGAAATATGTGAAAACTAGCTTTAATCCGCGAAGGATAGAGTGATAAATAATATAAAAGAATAAATGATATTCAAGGGACGAAAAAGGAAAGAAATCCCTTCCACGAATTCGAAGCCGTATAAGTCTAAATCGATAGTAGGCACTTCAAATTCTCGGGAATAAGAATTACCTCAGTGAAAGAAAATGGTAAAAAAAACTGAAAAACAAGGAGGAAAATCCTTAAGTATCATAAGAACGCCAAGCAGAAAATGAGGCAGAATTGTGAATATTATTGGGTATGAACTCGAAAACTCTGGATTCATAAAAAAAAACCTTCTTCCTTTCCCATCAAGCAGGAGGTGCAGGGCATCAAGAGGAAGATGAATGGACTAGTCCAATTCAAGCCAAATAAAAAAATTGAGCGCATCGCTGGTTCAAGGGGAAAGTTCAGCTCGCCTTACTCCAAAACCAAAAATGCTTTGCGATCACAGATCGCTTATGGGGTAAATCAATTTCTGACAACACTGGCCCTGAAGATGTAAGATATTCCAAGAGACGCGAAAGGAACTCAGCGTTCGAAATGTCAATGTTCTTAGTTTTTCTTACTGCTTCGTCAACGCAAAACGACTTTATTCCGAGCATACTATTATAGGATTTTTAGGAAATATAACAGCGGATTTCCGGGAAAAGGGATGGCATTCCCACAACGCAATTTCATAAGCATCTAACAAGATTGTTGTTATTAAAAGACAGGTAGGTAAACATCTGCTTCTGCAAATCACACTTAAACCTCCCTCGAGAGGACGCTGGTTGAAATTTCAATAGCAATTTCTGAAGTTCCTCAGATATTATTCCCAGTCCATTGAAAGCTGAACGAGCTCACGATTAAGCTACGCGAATTGCACTGGCAAATGCCTGAGTAAACGCCCTAACCAGATCATAAAGCAGAACACAAAACACTAGGGCATGCACTCAAGGCTTTGGCGTCGAAATACCCAATAAATTCAAGTAAAAAAATAGGTACAAAAATCGCTGTATTTCTTCATAGGATAAAATATGCGACCAATTTTGCCATTCACAGCAAAGATCATAATGCTCGTAATGTACGTGTAATGAAGTGCTAGCCGAAATAAAAATTTATTTTGCTTTATCAAGAAGAAAATAATTTTAATCGGAGAAAATGACTCGTTAGTAAATTATACAATGAATTTCCATCACTTTAACATAATTTACACGATTAGCAAAAGTTAAACAGGCGTTTCAAATTTAACGGTGAAATTCTCAAATCTGATTATAGGTTAAAATTTAATTAAAAAATATGTTAGCAGAATAGACGCCCATCTATTTCAAGAACATGAAAATCTGTAATCTAGCAAGATCGTAATAAATAGCCGAAAGTTCTTTATTATGTTCGAGCAAGCTACACTAACCAAGTCTGACGAAGCAGACTCACACAGTTATGTTCACAAAACTAAAATACAGTGATTCAAATAAAAGTTACTAGGCGGGTGAACAAACAAATGTATTAACAAACCAACCAAATCACATAAATGAATGTTCTGCAAAGAATTATAAATCGCCAGTCAAATCGTTAACGGTAACTTCTGGCCGACAAATACGATTCCCACCACTTTTTAAGTGGTAGCATCTATTTCACACTCGCCAATTAGGACGAAACGCAAGGCGCTTCGTTTGTATGTCGGGCTCTGAGCCAAACACAGCATTTAAGAGTGAGAAAACGACGTTCAGGATTTACTGCGAGGCAAACGCATGAGAGGTCCTATCCATTACACGCACCATGAATTAATTCGTCCATTTGACAACGATAAACACCAGTTAAGTGGAACACTTGCTGCGCATAAAGCGGTAAGGGTCATGATGATAATTTCATCCAATAGAGAAAGGGTAAATGCTTTTGGAAACTCTTGACTTAGGTCCTCTCTGAGGACCCTTTGAGGGAGAGCAATGAAGCAAGAATATCCAAGTTTCCATCGGCGAATCGCAATTAGACTAAAAGTGATTTCACCACACAACTCGCAGGGAATTTTCCGGAAGCTAAAGAGAACTTCTACTCAGTTACCCCCAGGTGAAAGATTGTCTTTCTATGAACCCCAAACGTGAAGTGTTGCTCACCAAATGAAGCAAGTTAAATCGTTGCTTCAGTTTAGTTTTTGTCGCCAGTATTGCGACTTCAGGCTTGGTTGGTGGTGCAAACCACAAACAGCTCAAACCTATAGTAGCGGGTTCGAACCCCACCAGGATGGGTTTTTTATTTACTGGAGCATGGAGTTGACTGTTCTGTCACTATTAAAGTGCTATATTTCCGAGGGTGAAAGGCCAATGTGCAGTTTCTGGGAGTTTAATAACAATATACATAGGTTCAGTACCTAAAAGTAAAAAGCATTGCAGAATTAACGGTGCCAATAGGCTAGACATTGTCAATGCAAATAATAACTAGATGTTTCTTTTCCTACCGTCACTTGAAGTTATTAATCGCCATTTCCAGCCAGACCGGAAATTATCAATCCACCAACGAGCGGATGAAGCTTCCTGTAATGCCAGCGATAACTCATTGCCGTCTCATCAATGAATCAGCATTTTACAGGTGAAACGAAGTGGGAGGAGGCACCGAGAGTATTCATGATCATATCATAGTTACAGATGAGCATGCGTACATGAAATAGACTTCATTTCGAAAGTGACGAGTGAAATAAAAGTCCATCTAGAATTCTATTTTACAGGTCGGAAATCCAACTAGCAAGCAATATTCCACATTATTTGCTGCGAGAATCGACGTTAATTATTATTTAATTTATTATTTATTAATTATTATTTAACGAAAGTAAATCTGGAGAATTACTTATCAAGATTTTTCATCCACATACATACACAAGAATTTCGTTATCATTGCTCGGCTAAAAGGAAAAACAACTTTAAACGGTACGGTGTGCGGAATCAAGAGAGCGCACACACTACTGCATGGCATGGGAGAATGATTTAAACTGCCTTTTAAAAATCCAAATCATAAACAGAGCAAATACATACATGGCCTGTAAAGAGGACACACACCAATTAACAACACAAATTTTCGAAAGAAGAATTGGAACAAACTTACACCAACTCTGGTGCTTAGTTTACTAGTAAGGTGTGTACCATCAAAATCACATAAAGGGAGAATATTCTCAAATGTTATTCCGGTCTGGATTCACAAAAACTAAATTCAAAGGCTACTTTCCTGGATACCCACCCATTAAAACTCACTTGGCTGCTCAGTTTCCTTGGTTCCTAAACTAATGGCGAAGGTAATGTATCAACTGCATATAATAGGGAACTTCTAATTGTATGCTCGTTCATAAATGCTCCCAAATATTTATAAATGGTCACTGATACAATGATTTTAGGCCAAATAAAATATCGGATTTAGGCGAAATTAGACGACTCCAGTCCAGTGTCATTAAAATACTGAAATGACAGCCAATGGGGGCGTTTACTCGGAACCGAAATCGCAATTTCGAACACGAAATCGTTAGATGGAAACAAAAAAAGAATTTTAGTAAAAAAAATAATCTTCTAACCACTACCATTCACTCATAAATCAAAAATTAAAATAGGCAAAAGGTGACGCCCACCGAAAAAGATGCTGTGATAACATTGACGTCTTTTTCCTCCCGTCCTTGAGTGCTTTTCGTGGAAGGGAATGGAGTAGAGGGGGGTTCTCGGAAGGTCTGCCCGCACAGATGCTGTCGCAACTGTCCTATTGGCAGTCTGCTATGTCCCCCCATTTCGATAAGGCTAAGTAGCTTCGCGGGCTCAGTTGTGATGGGACGAAGTCGATATACGTCAGAGGTTGCACCACGCCCACTTTTCCGAAAGGGTTAAAAACATCAGTTTTTCGCCGCTTGTAACTCGATAAATAATTGACGGATCAGAAAACGGAAAAATACGGGTCTTTTTATTTTACAAACTCTATCAGATTCGGCAATAAAAAAATATGGTAAACGTTCCCATTCATCAAGCACTGAATTGTTCGAAACTCGCATAAGATATGAGCTGTTCGATATGTCACATTATAATAGGGTCATGACTTGGTATTCATCCCCGATGAAAACGAAAATCAAGACCCCGGAGCCCACAAACGTTATAATTTGTCCCTGAAGCCTGATGCTAGTGTTAGTTTTTCAACGCGGTCGCCAACTTCGCCAATGCACTTAATGGGAAAAGAATCCGAATACGCAGTCCCTACAACTGACAGTGGATACGAAAAATCATCTCGGGAGGACAGCCCCTTCGAAACTGCCGTAGAAGTCACGTTCTGGAGCGAGCGGTTGTTACGGCGCCACGCAGAATTAACCCTCCTTCCGGTGTTCAACCTGCGGGCCACCCCACCGCGAACCACTGCTAAGGCTTCACGAAAATATTTCAAAGACATGTTTTCCCGGAGACTGAGAGTATACGACATTTCTGCGTCATAGACAGTTTCCATTAGAATAGGAGAGCGCATGCTGTCCTAAGGTGGCGAAGTGGTCTAACAGGCTCAAAACCTTTGGGGTGGGGAGGAAATTCGGATTAGGACTTAATGAAACCCAAGTCTAGACGACAAAAAAAAACGATCCCCGACTCAGAATCCGCAGAGAAATAACACAACAATAATGACCGCATATAATATGCTAACCTAGAATCAGCCGGGATTATGTTGCTGTTTTCAGACGTAACTTTATGGAATTTCCTTGTATTCATCATCATCAAGACCTGATGATGACGTTAACCGTCGAAACCATGGCAGTAGTAGCGTGAAATAAATAATTGTAGAACTGCGAAGTTTATCCTATCATTCATAATGAATACAAGCATCTGGCTGATAAATACAAGCAACCAAGAATGGAGGCAGAAAGGAAATATTTAAAGTGATTTTCAGTCCAACACCAGAACTCACACAACCGCGCAGGGAAGCCATTTCAATGAAGGAGAAAATGCCATGTAATTTATAGGAATCAATTCATCGGCGAACAAGGAAGGAAATACTCCCCAGTGGCGGTTTTCGGCTCCATTAGAATTATTACATGCCATTATGACAATGAATTCCACATCCGCACAGCTCGCGGAAATGGCCATTTATTGCTAACGACATTCTAAAATCAACTTTTCCCAGCGACAATTTCCAAAAAAAGTGCAAACATATGCATTTAATTACGGCAAGAGCAACGATAAAAAACGTATGCAGCAATCAATCTGGGATAAAAACAGAATAATTCCTAACTTAATTATGACTGCCTGAAAATGAAAAACGGGCAGTAAAAAGAATGACGATAGAAAAAAAAGAGATGGAAAAAGATATCTCTGAACTTCCATTGGCTGAAAATATTTGAATACAGTAAAAAATCTCCTTTTTTTTGTTAATTTTCCTTCGAAATTTGATTGCGTTAATTTACAAATCTCTGAGGATACCTATTCAAATTTTAACAAGGATCACCGAAAAAAATAGGATTCATCACTGAATTCCAACACCTACATTTACAATGGCACCACGAAAGAGAATATATTTTTGCATTCTACACCTATGTCTGGATCGAAAGGTACTGCGAGGAAAATGAACATATGTGATTTTCCTTTACGGATTCGTGGATGTACAAAAAGGGTCGTATGATTCACCGCTATTTGGGTAACAAAAGATAATATAAAGGAAAGCTTTTATCGACGAAAGCAGTTTTTTAGCGTGGACAATATTCCCGATCGGACATAAGATGAGTTTAAGTTCGACCCCCTCAAAACATATGTAGGATCAGAGAACTATACCAAGGCACATCAGACGCGCGCCTTGGCTAAAAATATAACAACATTAAATACAGTAGAGCCCCACTAATTCGGGCCCTGCTAATTCGGGTTTCTGGATAAATCGGGGCGGGCCAAAAAAAATAAAAAATATTTACCCACTAAAATTTTACAAGTTAAACACTTCTAATAGTCAATTTTGTTTGTTTTACATATTTTGTGTTTTGTCACGTTTTAAAGTACATATGTAATCTTATATTTTCTTACGTTTTTAGTGCATCTAGTATATCCTTATATGCTTGAGAACCATGATTGACCTTCAAAAATGTTTTAGGGTCGTTCCTACGGCAATAAAACCACTTTAAATGTTTAATTCGGGTTTTTAGTTAATTCGGGCATTAGCCGGACACAATTAGCCCAAATTAGAGGGGTTCTGCTGTAGTGAGCACTATCGTGTAGAGATGTCGAGAATATTGAGGGAAAATTAAAAGTGAACCAAGGGTGGGAAGTTTAAAGCAGGAACCTGAATGAGGTTGGGAAGGAGTTGAACAGGTACTGAGAGGTAAAGGGCATTGGCAACATCCGAGCTCTGTGTCTGCCTGAAAGTACTGTAACAAGGCGAAATGCGCTGTACCAAAAAATCTTCTGTGAAAAATACAGTGCTTCTTTCAATGAATTTTTCTCGGGTTTTACACCGGGTGATAGCGATAACGGGCACTAACGATTCGATGATTGAGTCGACCATGGTTTCAGAGTGAATGATTCAGAGAATATTAAGACAGTAAAATATATAAATTTCTTTGGATTGTTGCGCTAGGTCGTCTCCGAGCCTCTTAGAAATTTCTCAACGGCCCTGATTGTTTATAGCTTCGCCGTGACCCTTGAACTTCTTTATTTATTTTAAAGCAAAGAACAATTCATTATAACAAATGGCCGGCTATTGCTAAAATCTTTCGTAGCTCATGTATTCTTTGCTGAATAATATGCACTTCCATGACGTAGCCTGAAGGAGCGAGGAATAAACAAAATACCGATTTATTCAAATTATCACGTGCACAAGTACCGGAGATGAAAGGACGAAAAAAAACTCGGGTCCAAGCAATGAAACTCGCGAGATATCCTCCATTCACATTCAACCTCTAGAAAGTTTAAGACTAGTTCAATAAATCACTCCTTCCATCAGAATAACATAGGTCAGGGTATGACACTCTTGCGGAAACACATACAGCCGGCTACACGACTCCACTTAACTGCTTTCCGAACATTAACGGTCAGCGGGAGCGAACGGTCAGCTCGAAAATAAAAAGAAAAAAAGGAGGGCTGTAATAAATAGCTGTGATATCGGCGTGGTCGAGGATCGCCAGATGGTAAGGATGGGATTCATGTATCTCACCCAACGTAGAGGCTCCCCGTCTGGCGCGCGGGATAGAGGATCGGAGAGATAGAGAAAGATCCGTGATTGATGTCTGGAGGTCGCATGGGAGGACGGGCGGTTGGGAGGAGGAGGCAGGGATGCACCCAGTCCTGGCGGCAGTGGGGCAAAGCGTGGGTGATAAAGCGCGGAAAGAGGAGAAGAGGCGAGTGCGGAGGAGGGCCGGGTGGAATGCTAAATCGCCGCTTAGAACGCCATCGGCACCCGATGTGGAAAAGTTATCTATCCCTGCCTCGTGGTGACTCACGGTCTTTAGGCGAGGTCGCCGTTCCCGCTCCGACGAAAGCTTGCACTGCGAGTACCATTCTGAACATGGCACGACCGTCTCGTTCCGTGCACAGGATTGAAGACCTTGCATTAAAACTAGATTGTTTTCCTCCGATCATGTCATCTGAACGTACTGGAATACTAGAAACATTAGAAACAATTAATACGCATATTATACACAAGAGTAATGTGGAAGAAGATCGTGTATCGTTAATTTTTGTGAAAAGGAAATAAAAATATGGTTAAATGAAACAAAAGACAGCGACGATAATTACCGATAGTTTGGAAGTTCTGCAACGTCAACTTTGGGATTACACATCGACATCAATTGAATCGGACTGCTCGATGATTTCGTAACACCCAATATCATACCGATGTTTTAGTCAGCAGAGAGAATTGTCCTGAGAGTAAGAAGGCATGAACACAGTCGATAGATCAGAATATTGATGTTGAATGTCGAGTGAGTGATAAGTTCTTTTACTAGCATCGAAACATCGACTGCTCGATCTTTACGATCCGATGTAGCGTCCCTACGTCAACCAACAGATAATATTCGGGAATACTACTACCTCCTCGGAGCAAGCACATTCATCTATTTGCTACCTACATCGAAGAGCAGAAGTAAATCTGTATTTATATGAACTGCAACACCATTTCTGAAAAAATATTGGATAATACTTACTTTTTTGGTAGTTACTGAGGAACTGGAAAGCATTTACTTTCAATCTGAATCCTCTAAATTTTAATCTCGTTCTCCTACTCGCCGCGTAATCATGACAATTCGCATTGTTTTATGTGCCACACACTATACGTTCGCACACTAACATCAAATTTTTGTTCCGTCCATAGGGTGAGGCAAGTGAGAGCACAATAGGCAGCATAGCGAAGGGATAGGCAGGTGAAATATTGTTAGAGTTGCCTGTAGTGCATGATGCATGCATAAACAACCAATCCGTTTATTACTATGTAGATACTATCCACCTATCTGCATGTGATCCTATTACCTAGCATGCATCCATTTAGTAACCTAGTTGCATGTCAATAGTGCATAATTGGTGATCTTCACCCCCTGCCACACACCCTCTTGGTAGCTCGCAGGATATTACTTAGATTTAGATGCACATTTATTCCGGAATTATCTTCGCCGCATATTCAAGCCTTCAAAGAAAAGCATAAGTATGCCGGCCATATTGTCTAATACACTAGCCTTTAGTTACTGCCAGAATGGGTGATGTGTATGAGTGGTGAAGGACATAAACTGGTCACACTATTGCGGCAGATTCGTGACATGTGGTTAGAGTCAACCACTACAACTGATAACCCACTGGTCAATGCGGTTGCCGAGGACAATAAACAGCCACGCTCCCCGGAACCTAGCGTCGTGCCTGAACAGAAAAACGTCGTCCAATAGCACTGTGAACAAACCCGAGCAAATAAGCCAGTTCAATTTGGGTTTGCTCACCGTTGATCTTAAAAGTGAGAAACGCTTGTGGCCCAAAATCAAGACACCCTCACGACCACACAACACAGTCGCGCAATCATGACACCACGCTGCTTGATGAATGTGTGGATCCTATTTCCCTTGAATTTGCAGAACAAGCCGACTTACAATTCACACAGAAGAGGCAACTGAAAAGGCATAAAAAACTAAAAGCATCTCCGTTAGTTCCAAATTTCAATATTTCCATTCCAAGTAAAGGTCCAATGTTCGAAACACGACGTCAAAAAGCATTATAATTCATTTACAATGAAAAATTAAGACTATTTTAATAGAGAATCTTGTAACGCTAGGTATTTATATTGGACACGAAGCCAAATTGAGCATGAGGACTGCATTCAAAGTTAATAATAGCAAGAAAACTCAAGGGAGAACCGTGACAGGGACAAATATTTGCGGTAAAGGGGTAAGGCGAGACTATCAGCCATGTCTACTTCAGATGACTTGTGTAAACGTAGCCCTCGTGGTCCAGAGAGACCTAAGTCAGCCATAAAAAGGAAATGAAAATAAGTGTTGAATGGAAGGCGATATGAACATCAAGTTGATGGGAGAAAACAGTTTAAACACGACATAACATTGAGCCAACCCTTACTTATTTTTGAACCTTAAAATTATGTTCACAGATAAACAATCCGCACAAGAGAATTCTGGAAGTAACTACGTCCCACACTACTGATTTCACTCGGTTGCTGAGGCCCAGTCAGAGCTAGGGATCGTTATACCCTGAAACAAAGACGAGGGACTATTGAAGTACACGGAGCTTACGAATAATAAGGGAAGTAATGTAGTAAATGCAGTACTTTTCGTATTTTCAACAGCGCTACTTTTGAAATATATCTGTGTCATACTGTAGCACAAACCTTCACGAAAATCCTCCTAATTAGTTTCGCCTTAGGGCACTTTCCTCTTCAATTATTCATTATAAATTCATCCGGTTCCATACAGAATAGCCAACTACTATTCAGAAATAAGATATAGCGGTCATCGTTTGAAACTTTGCCCTAACCATAGAGACCATATAAATTGGATTCCACGAGATTATCCAGATATAGATTCACACGATACACTTTCCGCTGGCAGCGTATCAGGAATGGGGGCATCGACATAGAAGAGGCAGCTCAAATACGGCGGAGGAGTACACAAAAATGAGCTTATAAAATGTATCGAGTTACTGATAAATACTGACGTGAAATAAGGAAGATGTATGAAAGAGATGAGAAGAATGGACACATCTAATTGATGCTTTTGAATGGAGACGCCGCACGTGAGAAGGCAAGAGAAAGGCAGGATGAGACTAAAAGAATAGCAGACGATGACGCACCATGAAGTGGATGAAGCGACCGCACGATTGAAAGAGACGAAATGTGAGTGGATTGGGGGAAGAGGTAAACCGATAAAGGAATTGATCGCAGAGTAGTGTGAAACGCCTTCAGAGTAAGCACCGCCAATGATGACAACTAATTGTCGGTATCCTTTTCCAGGACCAACTTCCAACAGCTCCATCTCAATAATTACTGAGTGCTCTGGAAAATATTAATAATTGGAAATAATTCAACAAGCAACCAAACAAGCATGGAGATGATTTTCTTACAGATTCCGAACAGATATCCGCACAATCAACTACTTCCTGCTTATAAATGTACACCACATACTTAAACACAAGGCTACGTGAGAGTGAAGCTATCCATGAGCTATTAAACCTGACAACGATGACGAAGGTCAAGGACAGGATTCGTTGGAGGGAGGGATAGTAGTAGTATTTTATTTTACTTTTACTTAAACATGCAGTTCCACCAAGTTACGCCTAAAACTGTGCAGTTTAATTTTCCCTTGTTAGACCTCATTTAGAATATGCTGCCAGTGTATGGGATCCCTACTAAATCGATCTATATAATGAACTTGAACGTGTGCAGCGAAGATCGGCAAGATTTGCAAAGGGACGGTACGATAACCTTATTAGCGTAACCAGTCTATTAAATGAATTAAAATGGGAATCATTGTCAGGTGGCAGGTTGAAATTAAGACTTAATCTCTTAAACAAATTCCAAGACCATGTTTTCAGTGATGATTTTAAAAATATTTTGCGAACCCCCAACTTACTATGGTAGAGTGGACCATAATCACAAAATTAGATAAATTGATTGCTGAACTGACAGATTCAAAATGTCCTTTTTTCCTCGTACAATCAGGGATATGAATAACGATAATATATCCAATACGAGTGTAGCAATGGATAACATTGGTAGCTGCATGTTGGTATGAGGACTTAAAGCTAACCCAACTAACAGCATGTTATTGCATGTTTGCTTTGCTATTTTTATCTGTTTTAAATAGTCAAGTTTAGAACAGTATATAAATACTAATCCTTTTTTATGCATGCTATGTAGTGCATGTTTGGTTAGATTTCGCCCCCTGCCACACACCTTTATGGTGGCTTGCAGGGTATTATGTAGATGTAGATGAACATGTAATTACATTATTTTGCCCTTTATTTTGGTTCGTAACCTGCCTATTCATTAATACCATTCCTAATGAAGAAACATAGACAAATCAGCAGCGGTAAAAGAGCACAATAAAATAAACAAAATACAATATTAAACCTTAAGTATACCGAATGAAATAATCCTTTATCTTCGGCCGCTGTATATAACAAATTGGGGACACAGGACTCTTATCATGACTTGAGATCGTCATCAACGCAACCGATCAAACGCTAACGTTGTCAGTCAACCCTCAGAGACCATTATCAACCACCATGTAAAGACCTCCCCCAATAGGTATGTGGGAAGCAACCATTCCATATCGCGAGAGTAACAGGCGATCCAGGAAACGGAAAGAGAACTTGGAAGTTGATGAAAGAAGAATTACTGTATTTTGGAACCATTAATCATTTTGAATGGTTGACGGTCTTGTTTCCGTTCCAGGAATAAAAGCCCCTCTCCCATGCAAAGCCTACTAGTATTCGGAAGAAAAGGCGGTCATTTACTAGAACGCATTCATGAGGGGAAAAACACGAGGCATCACAACCGAAAATGAATCTACACATGATATAAAAGGATTTCCGATTATGTCTACGACAACCCGAAGTTCACAAGCACGACGAGATTAGTCGACTCACTTTCCTTGCCACCTGAACACGTAGAAGAAAAAGATGGAATGATCATATAGAAATTAGCAGGCACTCAGAGGAGAGTTCGAATGAACGAGAACCGTAAAACAGAACTGTTGCGAGTCTCCTTCGAAGACCACTAGAATCATTTAAATCGCAAATAGAAAGTTTAACTTCCTTTCACAGGGAAGCATCCCCTTCCATTATCACATAAATGTACACATAGCTGTATAAGCTTGGAAGCTGTAAACTGAGTACCACAGACGATCATCCTTCAGTCATAAGGATAAGTCCACAAAAATGACGATATGTCTGGAAACGGTGAGCAGACAGATGGTTAAGAACTAGTTTTGCGGAAAATACTATAAAATATAAATAATGAAAGCATAAAACGTATTTCACGATAAAACTACAACAAAAGGCATAAAAATCAGGATAAATCCATTATATGTACGTAATTTCGCTCCGCAACACTTTATGGCTTTAGTTGCATATCGACACTCAACGGTTAAGTCAATTACTCATCAAAATTATAGAGTTTCCCATACTTTAATTCTAGAAACTTATTCTCATCACATAATTATTTTACTACTCCTATGCTCCGCTCGGTAATGTTCTCATCATCGTCTCTCTATACGCTCGAATTGAGTTAACCCTCCAGCTCGCCACCCACCACCCTTCCGCAGGTAATTGTGCATTAAATGAAGGGCAATGAATACAAACTTGATCAATAGCTGGAAACGAAAGAGGTTCATAATTCCAGGCATAATTTTTCAGCTGCTGTGAATACTACTTTTACTATAGTTTACAAGCATAATCACCTAATCGAACACCAAAAGGGCCGATTGCCCTTGATCCACGCTGCTGAATATAAAATATGTATTTAATCGGAAATATAGCAATTAAACCCACTCAAACGTTCGACGATGGTGTCTGAACTCAAATTTTCTCTAGAACGGTGATTCGCTTCTGTCTACCCATACCGCTCAGTCAAATAACAGGATAATACGGTCAATTCAAGAGAGACGTACACAGCAGGGCGAGAGAAAATATGACCGGTATTGATCTTGAATCAAATTAAAAAGCAAACTTGAAGAGGAGACAGAAGAGGTAAAGGATTCAGGAGCCACGAACGGTATGTCCATCGACAGTTTAAGCTTCTCAGGTGTACTCCAGAAATTAAATGATACAAATCAATCCTCCAAAAACTCATATTACACATTGGCCGGACAACATATATGCATTATAAATAGATAGCTAACGCAAAGGCTTAGTTCGTGTTATTACCATTTATAGTTTAAAAGAAACGACACTGAAACAACTCACTCAACCTTACGGAGAGTATGAAGACAGCTGCAGAAAAAAACAGCAATTCTTCAGGAAATACTCATAACAAAATAGTAGCCACGGTGAGATGGCTTCCTTATCCTTTCAGTGTTCCTCTTTCACAACAGTGAAGCCGAATTCGGAATGCAACTTTTACCTTCTCCCGTTGTCTTCCACAGATGCTTCATACTCATTAAGGTAGAAAAGGGTCAGCGTCATTGCAAGGCTTACCTAAATATTCAAGAGTTCTATCATCCGGGGCCGGCTGCCCATAATTTACGAACAAACCAATAACGCACACCTAGCCGACACATTTTATTCACTCCCCGATGGGACGTACAGTGTGTACCAGCCTAATATACCGGTACAAACCCCAGTACGTTTTTACAGAAGCCACTGAAAAGCAGAAAATACAACAAATGAACAACGTGGCTAATTCTTGAACTATTTATTTGCCGGTATTTCGCGACATATCATGTTAACTAACGGGAGGTGGAACAAACCACTTTAGTGAGATTGTAGGTACATAGTCTTTCTATTTTGTAGAAACGCCCCATAATCCGACAGCTGGAAAACGCAATAAAACTACTACACACTTAGTATTTTCCGACCTTGACATCAACAACTGAATCATTAAGTTAACAGTTTGAGCTTATTCTCAGAGCACATACAGAGGTACAAGGACGTTATGCCGCGCCCCGAGACTTGAGAGGTCTGACAGAAATATGATTCTGAGGGAGAGGAGTAGAGGGAAGGGGAGTTCATCTCCGACACGGGTCTCCGCATCCTCTCCCGGAGCCACTCCTCGTTTCCCTCCTTCCCGACCTTCTCTTGACACTTCGTTACCGCTCCCCTTCGGGCACCCGACCCCGGCGGAGGAAGAGACGGGGGCGCAAAAGAAGAGCTTTCGATCGTCTATCAATTAGCGCTCATTTGCTCCATTTCCCCTTCGATCGGATACTCTGCGTGCCTACAAAGTGGGCCGGGAGAGGAGGTAGGGAGGTGTCAAATGAGACGGGAAATGGGTCGATCTGAAAGTTGCGCGACACCCTTCACCTGAGGGGAACTAATGCCGGCGGCAAGGAACATGACTTTTTTCATCCAGCAGCTGGAGCTAAGGTGCTTGTCGCCTTATTTTTACAGTGGGCAGGTCAGTATCCAAGGATATTGACGCCGCGAAAATGAGCCAAGGATCCACGAATAAATTAGGTAACGCTTACGTTGGGGGTGACGGGGTCGGTCCAACACTCACTGTGGACTGCCAATGGGAGTGGTCGACCAGTCAGTAATCACACAGTAAGTGAGAGATCACACATAAATTCAGTCCTGGTTCACATATCAGTTTCACATTATAAGTGGCACCACACGCTGAGGTAGTAAAATAATTTGATACTTGTAGCAAGCACCTTTCCAAATTCAAATGACTCCTCCACGCTAACTAAAAAAAATCAAGCCTTTCACACGTGTCATCATAGTGGAGACAAAGTACATGAAAGCCGTCTAGTGCAAAGGCACAAAAGGCAAACTCAGAAGGTTTTTGCCGGCTCTGTAATCCACAAAGAACGATTGTGTTTGCGCCACGAGCGTAAACTTAAAAAACAATAACTCACAATAATAACTTCTACGACTGCTTAATGAGCAGTTGCAGATTGCACGAGTTTAAAATCACGTTTGCCGGGTAAATAAATATTTAAATGATTTTATTTCAACCTGTAATAATTTTACGTCTTTTCTAAAACAGTGGCTTTTAGGGGACCAACTTTAACAAGGTATTATGTAACTATCCGGGATAGTAGCATTCTATAAAATACATATATTTGGAACAGAAAATGGTTCTCGAAGGGCAGACTCCTGTTCTACAGCAACTAACCTGGAACGTTTACACTAACGCATTCACACTTCAGAGGGGAGGCGGTAGAAATCTGGACACGCTTGGCGAGCTGGAACGTTTCGTTCTACAGTGGTTTTGGCTGACAACTTCGACCGTGTCGCTGGGCACGATGAAATACTAGAGCATAATGAGACTGGTTTAAATAGTTTTCGTTGTTTGTGTGTGTAGCTAGCAAATAGCATGTAGGCTAAAACCAAACCCATTAAGTGTTACCGAATATTTTAGAAGTCAATGCCACAAAATTACCGACAGCAATATTATGAGGGAGCAGGGGTGTACCTTCGCGATCACGTGATTTATTTACTAATGTTTAATTAATTTATACACGAACGCTAGTAGTTTTAGCAGCTTTTCTTATTCCACAGATATATTCAATTGACTTTTTCCTCGAAATAAATGCTTCCCTTCCTAAATAAAACGCGATTTGAGTGTCAATATTTCATCAAGAACACATATAGAACATATTTCATCAGGAAGGCAGAAACGGACATGTAATATTCCCTATAAAGATTTCGCTGAATTCCAGACTTTTATACTTCTGAAGCACGACACACAAAATATCAGCAACAAACTTTTATCTTCCACGTCCTCGCTCTACTTTTCGCGTCACTATCACACCTTTTACCTTTATCATGAATAGCATCGGGAACTAGTACCGTTATCGGTGAGGCAGGCAGAGCGCCATAAATTTCAAGGCCGGTTTGGTCCCTTCCATGAAATTCACCGGTTCAGGAAAATCATCAAAATTTCTCCGAAAACTCCTCTAGTTTTTCAGGGATGAAATTCGCCCACATTTACTTTTTCTTTCCACTTCCTCCACAGCTCTTCTGCCACGATTTATTTCACGCTTTCGCGCGTGACTCAATCAACTACAAACTGACTTTCTCAACGAGAATTGCAGTCTTTCTATCCCGTCCCGAAACTCGCCACCCACGCTTCCACTCACTTCTCCGCTCTCCCTCGTTCCCCCGACTTGCCCCATTACGCCCCCACCATCTCGTCCGTGCTCCCCAACTGCCCCATCCACTTCCGCCCCCACGCGCGCGTATGTCCAGTATTTAGGAGGGATGAAGCCTTCCTCCTATCCCTTCTGTTACCAGCACATCCCCGCCGTCAAACGCGTTCAAGCCTCCGTCTCACTCTCCCGAACCTTTCGCATATCCGACTGCCGCTCCTTCCCCCATCCTCGTAAACCATTGTCACTCCCGATGTTTATTTTTTTCACTCAGAAAAAAGAAAAAAAAACTCCCAACCTTTCCATCAACGTTCCCGCTCTCGGATGCTCCACTCCTCCTTTTCGCTCTTCCCTCCGACGGAAAATAAAAAGAGAACGATAACATGAAAGGTCACTTCAATACCCATTTGCTGGGCGTAATCTGCACCTCGCCTGAAAAACTACCGCTGCGAGGAAAATCTCTGGCCAAGAGCAAGCTTCGCCCATCCCATCCCCCCATCTCCCCAATGGGTCTTTATATCTTTGAACCGACAAATTCGATTCTACAAGACGTTACCCAACATTTAATACAAAATGAGACCTATGCTAACAAGGAGACATCGCGAGATTGATGTTCGGGATCCGAATGCCGATGTTATTTTCTGAAACTGTAAAGGAAATGTAGAAAAAGTGTCACGGCTTTCTTCCCCATAGGCCCGGGTTCGAGAGATATTAGCAAGTAAAGATTTGGCGCATAATCAGTATCTTTAAGTAAGGGTGTGTTTCCAACAACCGGCGTAGCCGCGTGCGTTAAGGCCCACGGCCGATGGCTTTTGCCCCGGGCGACCTGGGTTCGAGTCCAGGTGAAGTCAATTTTTTTTTCTTTCTTATAATTTAAGGAATCAATGCTACAACCCATCCCCATTCATTTAAGTCAGTTTCGTTAGTATTTATTCTATTTTCAACTCATTTTCTGGATTTTCAATGGACCGAGGACTTACGACGCGAATTAGGGGATTTTATTTTCCCATTACAGGCTCACATGCTGCCCGACGCATTAGGTTTGGATTTCAAAGATCCGTGAATACTTCTATGAATACCAAGGGCTTCAATTGTTCGCTGGACTACCTGAAGATAGTAAAGAATGAACTGAATGCTTATTACACTGCGACGGTTGCCCTCGTAAATTCCTCGGAACCGCCCTGGAATTTTCACTTTTATCACTTAATTTTTCCTTAAATAGTGAGCATGATATCGGCGGTAAATAGAAGGGCATGTGAAACATATTTAAAATGATTTTCTCAAAGTACAACGTATTTTATTGCAGTGAACCCTTATCGTGGACGAAGGGAAGATTTTGAATTCCTACACATAAAACATGATGTAGGGATAACACTATTTTTCTTCCCACCTCCTGTTTTCTTTCGGTTCAATGAATGAATTTAAATTTTCATTCGTGGCAGGTATTTGCCCATTATTTGATTATAGGCATTGATAAAACTTTTGAAGTAAGGTATATTCCTTCATCGTTTTTACATACCCAATCCCATACAAATTAAATAGTATTTAATGTCAGTTACAATAGTATTTTTCTATCTTCAGCGTATTTTATTGATTTTTAAACGGACCTCCGAATGGTGACTTACCACGCGAATTTGGGGACGTATATAACGACACGTGAAATTCCAGGTAATGCGTTCTTCTACGCCCCAGCCATTGCTCCCTCAACCCCTTCATATATTTTTGATCTCAACTCTTTCTTGTCACCAAATAAACTCTACTGGCTATCCTCACATTCAGTTACTAACCCTAGCCAGCTTCCCCCTTTTACCCATTAGGTCAAGTGCAATGACCCTGCGTTCCAGTAGTCTGCTCAAAGCGGTCTCAAAGTCTTCTTTGTCTATCTTTCGCACCCGTCTTCACACGGTTGGGCCTCGGTGCCTCATTGAGAGATTAGCGAGGGTCAGCTGTGGAGGAAGGGTTGCTGGGGGCGGAACTCTTTGAAGGGCGCAAGAAGGCATGTCATAAAGGAGACAGGGTGGACGGAAGGGCATTCTGTAGTAAGGAGGGAGAATTTGTTCGAAAGACAGTGGGTGGGCTGTGGAGAAAATCTAACGGAGGGAAAACCCAGTGGAAATGATATTATGAATAAAAGAATGTAGGAGTCGGAAAATCCCGGTTTGAGACAACGTTTTAGTAATGGGAAGGGGTGTTCTCTACATACAGCAACGCGTGGCAGCTGTATTGGGCCGTCTATTTCGCCAGTTTCAATCCAGCTCTTGATCAGTGAAGGTAAAGTGAAGCGTAGCTCAAGTTTCCTGCAGCAAGTCTTGTGCATTATTTAGTTTTCACCTATCTGCGGCGTTGTGTCGGGAGTTCTCGGAAGCTAAATGAAGAGTGTTCGAGAAATCTGTCCTTCGTCCAGTGACGGCTCCTCATTGTCAGACAATGTAAATGACACTTCTCCATCGGTGTTGTCATCATACCAAGATGACATCACTGGTGCTGTGCATAGCTTTGAAGGTGTGTAAAGTAGTGATTTTGATAGTAAGCAGTGTAATAAGCATTTAGTTCATTCTTTACTATCTTCAGGAGGTCCAGCGAACAATTGAAGCCCTTGGTATTCATAGAAGTATTCACGGATCTTTGAAATCCAAACCTAATGCGTCGGGCAGCATGTGAGCCTGTAATGGGAAAATAAAATCCCCTAATTCGCGTCGTAAGTCCTCGGTCCATTGAAAATCCAGAAAATGAGTTGAAAATAGAATAAATACTAACGAAACTGACTTAAATGAATGGGGATGGGTTGTAGCATTGATTCCTTAAATTATAAGAAAGAAAAAAAAATTGACTTCACCTGGACTCGAACCCAGGTCGCCCGGGGCAAAAGCCATCGGCCGTGGGCCTTAACGCACGCGGCTACGCCGGTTGTTGGAGTCACACCCTTACTTAAAGATACTGATTATGCGCCAAATCTTTACTTGCTAATATCTCTCGAACCCGGGCCTATGGGGAAGAAAGCCGTGACACTTTTTCTACATTTCCTTTACAGTTTCAGAAAATAACATCGGCATTCGGATCCCGAACATCAATCTCGCGATGTCTCCTTGTAAGTGGATCTAAGGAAAAAACAATAAATAAAATTATATGACAATAATAGAAATGGCACCTCATGGAAATGAGGAAACTTCAAACAATGCCATAAAATGACTATGCATTAAACATACAAACATGTCACGTGACATAAGGTACGTGCGAGACTGGAGTGATGGGGAGGTTATCTAAGCCAACAGTTGAGGCTCATATTCACATTAGTTGTAGCATCTAGAAATTCGAACCTATTTAAAAGCCGATGAGCAGAAATACTGCAGATGCAATTCTCCATGATGATAGAATGAGAAACCGGCAAATTAAACACCATTTATCGTATGCCACCGGTATCCCATGTACAAAATCTATTCTTTCCAATTAGGTACAAATACTTGTATTCATCGATTACCAGAAATAGCCATTTTCGAATAAAACACGAAAGGGAAATCATTAGAGAATTTTTAAAAAGAAATAGGACGTCATTATATAAAATGCTACCACAAAAAAATCATTTCATCAGAATCGACGAGTTAAACAGCCCAAGTCGCAGAAGTGATATTTTGGTTTACGAAATCTGTGGGCGAAAATAGTTTTTCCGTGAATACGAGAAGAATCGTAGGCCCCCACGATAAAGGAGAGTATATCCGATCACCAGAGGTATTTTTTTTATAATTTCCTCATTTAGAACAATACCGGTTAAGGTAGGTTTCCATGGGCACAAAAACTCTTCCCCACGAGCCCTATCTACCATATCCTCCAAAAAAATGCTATCTTAAGCTCCACACACGCTCCACATCCGACTCTTAACTAGTCTCTCCTCTACGCCTCTACTAAATGACCCTGTCTGCTCTACGAGTTAACAACTCAGCCAACTTGATTCGCCTACGAAATTCGGAGCTGGTAAACTTAAAAAAAAATAAATACTGCCATTCCTTCATGAGGCACAACCGTCGAACGTTCTACGACAATGCATCTACATAATATCCTGCAAGCCAACAAAATGGTTGGTGGTAGGGGATAAGCCATCACCAGACATAAATTTTAAATCAGGGAGAACCAAATTTACACCCACCATCATGCAGGCATGCAAAAACTACCACGCACTACCTACATGCAACACAGAAGAACAATGGCACCACTTTGCAGAAAATATAAGACATGAATTCACCAGGTAGTAGAAATTTTAGATTTTTTGACACTTAATTGATAATATATAATACATTCTATTATCACCGATCAGTCATGTATTTCCGTAAATATATAATTTAAATTACATTTCCACAACCAAGTATGAGCCAGTTAAGTTAAAACTTGAACATTTTAAAAATCATTACATACTACATAATAATCTACAATACTTATTCAAATTTCCCCATATATCTCCGCTGTAATCTTTTACTGTCTCCAATCTTTCCCGCAAAAAAATAAGTTATTGAACCTCTCTGTCTTACTACCTACCGCTCCAATTTCATATTCTTGATCTAACCTGCCACAATACTCTGGTGTTTTCATATATTTTTAAAATGCTCGGAGAAATTTTTCGCCCTAAACTTCTACACGATATGTATTAACTGCGTATGTTTTAAAGACAATACAGTCTCAGTAATCTATAAGCCGACGAGCAGGCCTATAACAGGATGAATTTTTTAAAAACTGAAAATGCAATGAGCCATTGGCTGTCACCTACCTCCTCTTTGTAAAAAAATTATAGCTATCTTCCGATGAACTACCTTTTCCAAACCATGAGTGGTGACTCAAAGCATATTGGAAGAGAGAAAAGGACTTTCTGCTCTAAGAAACGCATGACTTAAATTTCCATTTACTCCCAGGTAATATTCCCACCATGCAATTAAACGTACATATCAATCACCAAAGTAAATAACCTGGGGCAGTACGGAACCCCAAGAGTGCTGGCCTACCATCCCGAGGGCCCGGGTTTGATTCCCGGCAGTGGCGGATTTTTCAGTGGAAAACCGGTCCCCACTTCAGTGCCTAGTGGACGGCATTTCAAGTGCAGTACTCCGTCCATCGGATGGGACGTTAAGCCGTGTTCCCCTTAGCGCCTTTCGTTAAAAGTAGGCTAATGCCGACGCCGGGTTTCTCTCCATCCTTCCTCCGTTCCCTGAAAACTTCTACCATTACCCAATCACCCACCTATCCTAAATGGCGGAAATGACCTCAGCTGTCGGTCGCCTCCCCTGAATACCCAACCAACCAACGGAACCCCAAAATCTAACTCACACGGAAAATTTAACTACACAAGATAGGACGACATCATTATGAAAAATAAACGGCCACAAGGGAGAAAAATCCAAAAAGCCGTATTATTATATCATGCAACTAAATTCTCCTCGAAAGAGCCGATTTTAAACGAGTCCTCAACTCTCTAATACGGATACCTGCAGACAGCAATGGTACCCTGGGAAGGATCTGACATCTTTGAGATGAACAGGAAGTGATAATAAAGATGACTAAAAGGACCCCAGGAAAGCAGGGGTTCTAAGAGATATAAGGCCAAGACAGAATCAAATGGACTAACTCCCCTCCAGCACAAACAAGATTTGATGGGGGACACTTGGTCCCATTCATTGCCACCAACGCGGGTCCCACACGATCCAGCGACAAGAGTCCCATTTCTGGAGAAGCTTTGAACACTTCATCGACATGTACAGTGATTAAGGTTAAAGGGCAAGAAACGACGGTTTCATTTAATCTGAAAATCTCTACCCGACTGAGAACGTAACATCAATGGAATCCTCATGGTTTAGTCCAGCAGCCAAAATTATCCATTTACTTCCCAAATAGTGAAATGAATCTAAAATAATATTAAAACTATAGGACATCCAACAGTGAATTAAATATTTAACACGTAAAAGGGGTTATTTATTACTTAAGAGCAGAACTTTTCTCAATATATCACATAATACCTTCTCTCCTATACATATTTTATTAGTACTCGTTCGCACGTACTTATGTACTATTAAGATTGCATTTATATTGTAATTCATTACCCTAAAGTCATAATTGGATGGATAACTAGCTATTTCGAGGTGAACGAAATATACGATTAAAAGAAACAATTTCCCCCTATTTTACTGGTAAGACATGTTCACAGTGTGCAAATAACCCCCCCCCCCCCCCCCCCGCGTGAAAAGTATGTTTCTTGTTCGTCAGGATAACATCCTGAAAACAGAATGTGGCATCACCAAATGAAATCTTCAGAATGGATAAAAATGAATGACTGATAATCCATTCTTTCTCATATCAATTAACGCTATAAATCAGCCAATCAATATTGAAATAATAACCGAAATAAGTCAAGACAAATATGAATCACGAATTACGATTTGATGCTCTCCCGGCGAATCGCTGCTATGAAGTCTATTCGGGTCTTCCACCGGGTCAGGTCCTGCATTCCTGCCAACGTTTCGGAGAGCGACTCGGTCTCCGAAACGTTGGCAGGAATGCAGGACCTGACCCGGTGGAAGACCCGAATAGACTTCATAGCACGAGCCCCGAATTCTTGCAATGGAAAATTGCAAACAAGCACACGCAGTTAGCATTCATAACCCACCCCCTCTTGGCATTACGTACCATAATGTACGAACGATATCACGGCACATCGACAAGAAGATGGAGAACTTAATAAACTCGGGCTAAAAAACACTTAAAATGCCATGGCCCAGGAATAGAGTGTTTATATTGTCACTTTTCATAAAAACAAACAAAATTCCGCAACCCGTTTTGAAACCACCACTCCGAACCGACCTTCCCACGAGTGTTCATCCTCTGGCTAAGTTCCCGGGCCCCGCTATGTCAACACTGGCAATTTAGCTGAGCGCAGGTTTGAAAATGAGAGAAAGGCCCACGTAACTCCGCAACAGTTCCAAAAATAAATAAAAAGAGGCAAAGACCTCCCTTCCTGAACTTCTATTCTCAGCTAACGAGGCGAAGGAACTACATTCGTAATCTGTGGGGTCGGGTGAGTGAATCCTAAGCGGTTCCTACGACATTTGCATATCTATACTTTTAAATGGTGAAAGAGATTAGAAGCGCAGGGAACGTGACATATGGAGAGCTCCGAAGTTCAGAGCCAAAATATCTTCCCTCTGCGTGACAGGGATTCCCGCCACTAAGCACGACCGAAGTAAGAAACAACCAGTGAAAACTAAACAGTAAAAAGTAATAGTATGGAAATAATTATAATGGGATCAAATTTTATAAACACTGAACAACCGCTTCGAAACATGTACAATTACCTTTGGAATGCAGCTTGATGGTGAACATGCCTACGAAATGAATTGCGACAGGAGAAAAAACCAACTGACTGCGAAAAAACTGTTCCAAAAAGTGCAATAGGAAATGAGTAAGGACGTAAAATGAGAAGATAAAAAATTTAGAATAATAAAATGTAACGAAACGGGAGAGAAAACCTTAACTAACCGATAAAACACATTGGCGTACGGCTTAATGTCCTGTAGTAGAATGAATAAAGAAAGGTGAAAAAGCAATAAAGGAAAACCATGAAAACGTGAATTGAGCAAATAAAAAGTGGATATGTAAGAAATAAAACCATGCGAATCTATTGTAGAAGAACTAAGCTTTCATAAGGGCTTCAGAGTCACCGTTTCTAACCTGGGACTGACCACTACCGAAGTCTCCACGTCCACAGGTACTTCAGCACAAGAAGGAAGTCAATCGATAATCAGAACTTGGTACTGACAGCCGCATGACAAGCCAATGATGGATAAAAGTAAGTAAAATACATAGTTCAGCGAATTGCCTTAAACCCAGGAGTTGTCACAAAAGAAACCAATTCACTCACGAAAAAACCCAATTGAAGAAGCCGAAAATGAATATAAAATATCCTTCCACTAATTATCATTCTAGTACAACTAGTTTCGGCGCAAGAGCACTATCGCCAGATACCAATTAGTGTGTCGCCAATGCACCAATTTTCCTCCGAGGAACCGGGAGGTTTCACCGAGTTCCATTCCCCTCAAGAACGAGAACTGTGGAAATGGGAGGAAAAGTACGAATTCCCGAACAACAAAACCTGGCAATTTACGCAACAATGGGGGGGCACAGGATGGAAGGATTATTAAGCATTTTTATTTACATGAGCGGAAACGAGGACCTGAAGAGAAGAGAATTTCACCCGGCCGCAATCATCCGAAAGCCTTCCAGTCCAGACACAATACCACGTGTGAGCTGTTGATCAGACGAGATAAACCACTTCCAACACGACGACGAGGGCGCAGCTCTGGAAGGAAGAGGACGGAAACGAGAGGATGGTTGGAAAGCAGGGACACGACGAGAGAGGGCACAGGGCAAATGGGGCTGATTTAGCCGAGGGAGCCTGAGGGGAAGGAGGGCGACGTCTTCGAATGGATTTTGGAACACTCCTACGATTCCCGCATCTCACCCATGCCTTTGGATAGGAAATGAATGAAAATCAAGGAGAATATCATAAAATACGCCCAAATTTTAGAGCAGTGGGCCCCAGTCACGATATCGGCAACGTCAACTGCTTTTTGCCCTCTGGATGAACAGGCATATAACTAAACATTCTTTTAACAGAACCGAACAGTAACCTCGAATTCAATACTGCAGTCGACACAACGGAAACAATTTAATATCAAAACATTGCTTAACTTGATACGCACAGCAACTGCATACGCATATAGGCATCAGTTGGGGTATACACTACATTTTGTAATTCTAACTTTAAGTCATTTTCAGAAAGCAAGAATACCGATTCCGAACTGAGAAAAAATTTACTAAAATCAATTTTCCGCCACCACATACTGTAAATAAATGACTATGTAAGCAAATTATAAGAAAAATATGCTGACATTAGTTAAGGTTTTGCGCCAGTGGCGAATCCTCCATTGATTACCAGCACTGAATGAGACACTTTCGCCCGATGTTACTTTGGAAGTCGACCCCTCCCCAACAAAAATATTAAAATGAAATATCGCACTCCAGGCACAAAATCACGTCTTTTATGGCACATAAATTACGAAAGCTCAAAGGCATCAAAGCATATTCTCACTTCGAAAGTAAATATTTTTTGACGAAATGGAAGAAGCAACGTACAAACCTTGTTGATCTTTAACAAACTCTTGGGACGCGCACAGCCGAGATTCCACACACAGCACCCACATTCCTTGCGCAGATCACCCTGTTGCTTTTCCAGAAAACTCCTCGTTTGCTCGCAGGAAAAGTAGAACTACGAACCTTCGAAACGGTGAATGGAAATACAGAGGATGACACCTCAGGTCGAGGGACAAAAGAGAAGGGTGAGAAGGAATATCATGTCCTTTTGAGTTTTCTCTTTCTCCCTCTAGTTACAGATCCATTTCGCAGGGACGAGAAGGGAAGACTGGGAAAAAGAAGCGATTAGGGAAGGAGCAGGTATCTTCTTCACGTGAGTGGCAGGAAGAGAAGGTAGACATTTCCTCGTGGGCAATGAATTGAGGTGTTACAAACGGAAAAGAGATAACGGGAGAGATGGATGGATGGAGAGATGAAACGATAGGAAATCGACGAATTATCAAAACTGAAAATCGATGCCAATACATGAAAGGCCACTCATATCTATTAGCCGTAACATCAATTGCATATGCAAAGGAAATGGAGCATCACGAAAACATAAACGGTCAAACTACAATTAGTCTTTTGCTTCCTTCAATTCCTCAATCACTCTTTATTTCTAATTAATGCGACAAAAATAAAAGGTTCATCAAGCCCAAGTTTTCCTCACTTGAAATACATACGTGTGCAGAACAAATGCAGGTAAATAAGAGCCAAAACGTTTCCTCATCATGACATCATGACCGAAAGATATTCATGACTAAAATGTAACAAATTATGTTAAAAAGAATTCCCCATCCTCTCAGACTAACAAATGACCATAACCTCTTCATTAACATGAATGCTAACCCAAACTAGAAGGACAGAACTTTAGAGAGCTTAACTCGACAACAACGCCATTAAAATGACAGACCACAGGAGGAAGTCCCTTTTATTCTCGATGAGACGTCATTTAGCTCGGAGAGCTTTCACTCTGGGATGCCTCATCATAAGGGCAAAGGGAGAATAGGCATTCTCAGGCACGTATAAATTGAGAGGACCCAGACAAGCGTACTGCGCAGTGAAAGGCGATTGAACAACTCACGACCAACGTTTGAACAAATCCGATCTAGAATGACAGTACCACTTGTGATAACAGTTCTCATCATGAGACAAAAATATGAAACTATAAAGCAGAAAAAAATAAATAATTAAATTACAAACGCCGGCCGTGATAGCTAAGTCTGTAACGAGCCGGCCTGACAACCCAAAATTGGCGGGTAAGAATCCTGCCCATAGTATGGATGTTATGTCTCGGATTAGGATCATAAGTTAGAGAGTGCGGATTGATCTTAGCCGCCGGAGCATCTAAACAGCACCCAAAACTACATTTACTTAAATTTTCATATTTTCGCTATAGTTCATCAACCCAGATTTTGATAGTACACGTAAGAATTCTGCATAATCGAAGGCAACACCCCTAACGTAAAAAAATGACCTCATAAACAAAACAAAATAACGTCCTCGACGTGAAACAGGCTGGAATTCTTTAGGCCAGAGTGTAACAGCGCAACACACCAACCTACTTTTAGTAGACACTAGCAAATAGGCAACGTCAGATCACATTCCTAACAACGTAAGACCATTCATTTACCACTGTTATCAATTATTTGGAAATTAATTATTCAAGGTTCGCTCTATGGGTCTTTAATTCGTGAAAGTAACAAATAGATAAGAACTCTTGGAATGGCATATCGATCAGCGGAGGAGTAGGTAATGATGCCTGCACACAAGACCACATAAATACTCAGCACGCGCCAAACACCACGCACACATGCGCACCACGGCCGCTAAACATTTCTCGCAAGCATCCTATTAAGAAGCCGCGTACGACGCCTCAGCACGGTACCCAAACAGACGCTAACAGAAATCCTTCCAAGAAAAGTCAACAACGAAGCTATTTCAAATCCAATTCCGACCGCTAAAAAATTGGGCACGGGAACAACCATTGAGCTCCGAGAAGGAAGCGTAACAAGCGGAATTGAACGCGATCCCATCGCGCTAGGAGCGGATGGGAGCTGAAAATGATGGGAAATCGCACTTCTCTCACCACCCACACCTGTCGCCGAAACGTAACGGCGGGGAGGCGGCGGGAGGAGGGGAGAGGAATGAACGAGGAAGCGGCTGGGAGACCCCAGTCAGGTGGACGAACCCGTGCGCTCGACGCCCCCGCCTCACCTCCCCCGAGAGAATACCGCCCTCCGTGGCACGCCGAGGGTTTCCGAGTGAGGCTCGGGGGGAGGAGAGGGTACCGCAAGGGGCCGGGGAGGGGCGGTGGGAAACTGCGAGGTGGGCGGGAGTTGTCGAGGGATCTTCCAAGTCCGCGCGATTACAAAGCCGACGCCGGGGTCGCCAAAACGGAAACGCTTTGCAGGAAACCGGAGGAAGAGCTCAACTTCGGCTGTATAGAGGGAGGAGCATTGAATAAATCACAAAGCACTCATAGGATTTGCATCCCTCAATAAGAGCGAGAATACCAAAGGGCTTACTTATATTGAAATGTATTCGACTTAATTAGAAGCACAGAGTTCCTTCCGCGACTCAGGACAGTTGAAACTTTGATCTTTTCAAACATGTTCTCAAACCACTTCGTAATCGAATAACGCTGCTCTGTTCGTGGGTTAATATATTTTACTTAAAAGTGCAACCAGTCACAATATGACTGAGGACATAATGGTAGTGGTGTAACCCCTCACCCACAAACCCTTGCGGAGGCCAACAGTGCTAAAATGATAAATATGTAGATTTAAGCAGGCCGATAAACTGTAGGCAAAATTGGCTAACTTGCCTCACATTCTGAGGAAGAGTGGCCAATTAAAACTTTTAATGAGTTTCATCGTGCAAAATAAAACACTCAACCAGCAGCCAGGCAATTAACCCGACGAATAACAAAATAAAATCGTTAGCATGCGTTGAATCTTTAAACCGACCCCTAAAAAATGGTAAGCCTCGAAAGCAGCCTATTAATGACACTTCACATATGAAGACAATTCACCCATTTCGACTCAATGCTACGGAAATTTCACAGGGTATAAGAATGAATGGATACTTTATAGTGTGACTCAAACCAAGTCCAAACCGTGCATTACGGCCAAAAGTTCAAAGCTAACAGCCTACTTTCCAAGGCGGCGAAGACCTAATCATTTAACAATCGGAAGTTTATAACTGCTACCAGCATAGAAGACGAAACAGTAGCATTAGCTTAGCCTCATCTAAAATAAAGCTGGAGTCACGGGAAATTTTCAGATAAGAAATCAAGAATAAAGGGAGATTAAAACAACTGAAATCCTCAGAGAAAATTAATTCTAACTTATTTTCTACAGCTTGAAAGGACAAAATATTACAAAAAATAATTCGGCGTGAATGAACTGGAAAGAATGTCATCATAGAAAACGAGCCCATTCGTCACGTCTCGGCACAAAGGAATCTTTGTGGCGGACTGTGGTCTAAAAATAAACATTTAAATGCCACGTAAAATACGCCCAAAAATAGCTACCCGAATACTTGGTGACTACTATTCCAGAATTTGAGTCTTCACAAAACCCTTACCCGATCACAAACAGAATACTCATTTAAGTAGATCCACCCCAAAACCTTACAAAATTAACCTTCAACAGCAGTCGACATATTAGCAGACATCCTAGCGGCCATCCCTGCTCTTGCAACGGTGTCTCCTCTCAAAGAACGCCACCCAATATCTCAAATAAGAAGTAGAAACAGAGTCCTTAATTATTAGCGGCTTTAATTTAATTATGTAATAAAAATTAAATTAACAGAACGATCTATCAGAGGTGGAGTCTAAGATGAGTAGCGAAAAAAATAACTTCGTACACAATTTGAAACGTAGAGCCTACCTATAAACATATACTGACACATGGTGTTTCATGATGACTATCGTGGAAGAAAAAGTAAGAGAAATGACGTGTAGAGGAAGACCTCGGATGACATACAGAGAGTAGGTAATGAATGAAAAAAGAAACGTGTTAATGTGAGAATAACCATGAGGCGACATGCCTCTCGATTTTTACCGCCAACCGCGGAAAATCGTTGTGCAATACGGAAGGTTAGATTATAATGATAAAATTAGTAAGAAGGATAGTAGGACAGGGTTAACACACAATTCTTTCCGTGAACAATAAGGGACAATAAGAGACTAAACCGAAGTTATCGGGGAGTTACGTCGGATAGATAATATTCATACATTTTAGTCTTCTTTGCATGTTTACATGAACCGCTAAATGTTAAACGCGAGTGTTTAATTTCAATTCGACATCTTTCGGTTAGCGAGATGGGTACTTGAGTATTTTAGTGCCAGACACGATTAATATTTATTGCAATGTCTTAATACAGCGGTACTTTTAGTCCTTTTGGGTGTGCTGAATGTCCTTTTTTCCTCGTACTATTAGGGAAATTAATAGCGGAAAATAAATCCAATACTAGTATAAAAATAGATCGCATTCGTAGTTGCCCGTTGGTATGAGGACTTTAAGCTAACCGAACTAACAGCATGATATTTCATGCTCGCTCTGCTATTTTTATCTTTTTTAAATTGAAGTTTAGTCTAGTATATTATTACTAATTCTCTTTCATGCAAGATATGTAATGCATGTTTGGTGTGAGTTCACCCCCTGCCGCACAAATTTATGGTGGCTTGCAGGGTATTATGCAGATAACTATTCTATACTATTACTTAGTACTATAACTAATCGCACCAGTACTCAATACGCAGTTCTCGTGTACGTAATACATTTTTTCGTGATTATTTACCCTCTCCCACACACCCTAGCAGGGTACTTCGGAGATGCGGAAGATGAAACCTATCGCAGTATCGATGGCCTCGCCATGCCAACGGTTCGTGAAGCACGACTTCGTCCAAAACGTCGAGGTTTTGAAACATTCGACACGTCTACAATACTCCACGCGCATCGTACGGCCACCCACAAAAAATTGACAACCGGATGAGACGGCTGCTTGTCCCACGGAGGCAATTGAGGACACTAGAGCTCGCTGGTCGCACACGACGAGGTACATCTGATGGCGGCCCTGTACGCGGTCACCCGAGAGCTGACCGCCACCACACCGACGAGAGGGTGACTTTCTGGCTGACACTAGAGGACACCAATAGCTGGAAAGGGGAGGGTCGCCACGGACGACGGCGCCGAAAGCGGAAAATCAGCAAGGGCAGGGAGGGGAATGGGAAGAGATGGTACGAGGTTACGAGAGAGTGAGGGTAGGGCAGGAGGGCGGGGGCTGAAAGGAAAGGACGACATGAAAGGCACAAAGGACACGTAGGGAGTCGAATATGAGGCGGCTGCAGTCATTTCCATTTCTGCGGGAACGCGACCGGGTTGCGCTGCAACCACGAGTGCCATGAGCTCGTACGGAAATAATAAGGAAATTTGGAGAAGCAAGACATACGCTAAAGCTTAGCATGCAGCGGACGATACGCGCTCACGAATGCAAATACTGCTTCAAATTTGCCGGTTCAAATTTCCTTTGGCATTTTCAGCCAAATGTAACAATATCCAGCACAAAGCAGAGAATCGTGTCTAATAAGTAAACTATTGGCCATACATGTTCCTCAGTAGGATCCATTAAATAAATACTTCTAGAGAAAATAGTCACGCGAAAATTGATGACAAAATACATCAATTAAATAAAAACAATAATCCTTATAATAAATTGCCTCTTCTATAAAGAAATGGTCACGGAAAAAATGTTTGCGTTAGGCAGTAAATGTTTAAAAACTAGCAGAAACGAAGTAGATGAGTTAAACAATTTATCCAAGTGCTATACGAATTTGAATTAATGGAGACTGACGTGTTTAGGAGGTAAGTATGAGACAAATCGATGGGGCACAGAAGGAAGGACAACAAAGAAAATCTGCCCACCTAGTAAGATTACTTGAAAGATCCGACCAAGTATGTGAATGATATTCCCATTGTAAAGTTTCATTGCATCAAAGATGCTTGAAAATATAATGCCGCGAAGTTACTAAGCATGAGAAATACAAGTGAAAGAACAAAAAATGAGAAGAAAGCAGAGAAACAGGAACGAATGACTATGAAGAGAGAAACAGGAACGAAGTTTCCAAAGTTTTCCAGTTTAATCGGCAAAGCATGACGGTTAGGACAGGGAAGGATGGAGATGGATCACGCATCACGGAACTCCGCCACCCCACGCCGTAAGCCATAACCCCCACGACCTCGCGATCCGCAAAAGACTTACGATTTCCACATCACAACTTAAGATAACGGAAACGGAATGAGTGAAACAGAAAAAGAAGGAAGAGTAAGTGAGGGGAGGACCCCTTTGTGAATGGAAAGAAGCCAAGGGTAGCGAAAAAAAATTTCTTCGCTGAGAAATGGATGCATGGACAGCATTGGAAAGAAAAACTATGACATTCGATTTACTGGCTATAGATGCACCGACAGATGAGGTCAATCTGACCATACTTTAAAGTTTAAACCAAAACACTGTCCTTACTTAATTTTCCTCACTCTTGCAAATCTCAAAATATCATTTTATTTTTTCCTGATATTAAAACTCACCGCAAAAATATACAACGATCAACAAAGAATATAGTCCCTTGCCTGGCTGAATGTTCTATCATGGTCAGTAATTTTTAATAGTTTATAGTCCCTACACTTCAGTAATAAGTTACAGTACTTAACCCCAATTTAAAGACTACTAATTTACCTTTGTATAATTTTGCTAAATTCGAACAATAAAAATGACAAGTATTACTGCTTGACAAATGTTCCTCCCAAGCCGCAAGACGATTGAAAGCGTAATAGCGTATTGACGACAAAGAATCACTAGTTATCCATAAACAATACGCCGCTAATGCAAAGCAGGAGCAATTAATCAATCAGATGAAGAAACGCATCGACTAATATACACTACTGAGTCAAAGTTCAAGAGCCAGACCGAACTGAAGAGCAATTGAATCAAAACAACTCAAGCCTCGATTAGTTATCACGGATGACAGAATTTTACGCAGCCCTCCTCATGCCTAGCGATCGCGTGGCAAGTCTTAATCGGTCCCCAGACGCATTCTTCCTATATCTGATTCGATCGATGACCATCCCCACCCCTCTCGGTCTCCGAATTGCGAAATTCTGGCGGGACGAAGAACGCGTGACACCACTTAAAAACAAGACATCGCGGAAAGCTGAATGAATGGAGCGGCCGACTCCGAAGGCCGGAATGGATGAGGAATTGGAGGGACGGGGAAGCCAAGGAGATAGTAGTAGTGATAGTATTAGTAGTGGTGGTACTACTGCCTCCCCCCACACACAGTTGGTGAGGACAGACTATAAATGACGTGTCGATTTGGCGGGACGGGGGCACATGGGAGAAGGGGTCGACGCCTCTGATAATGGGAAGGAGGGGAGGAGACGGCGATACGCTCGAGTGGGGTGACGCCATCGTGTTTATGTATGAGAAATAAGAGTAAGGGAGGAGGAAGGGGGTGTGGTGAGGGAGTATCAAGTGGATTACGAGGAAGAGATGAGCTGTGCGGATGGGAGATGCAGGCTCGTGATTGGATGAGGGACCTTTTATTTTTATCAGGGGAGATAATTTGGTTCCAGGCAATTTCTCCTAAGGTCTGAGAACGCCCCCGCCGCTCTCAGTAATCAAACAATACCGACCAGCTGTCGATCGACAATCTCACGTCGAGAATGGCAAACGAATTTACAAATGAATCTATTGAAAATAAAAAATAGTCTTAGGGGAAAAATTCAAGAAGCACGAGCGAGGTAATTTATAAGGTAAATAACTATCAGATCGCCTCTCCTATTTTAATCAAAACTAATACCTTAACTTTCCTTACAAGGAACAATAACATACGTACAAACACATAACCGTAACAGAGTAACTAACCTGAGGATGACGCGTATGCGTTGAAACTAGTTGTACCGAATAAATTTAAGTTGAAACACACCTTCTTCGGCCATAACTAAATTTCTTCCTGACAACATAGCCACCGTATCAATCCTCATACATCCGATTGCGGGCTCCTTTCCCCATGTGCATGATCTTTCCCCATTTCCTACATTTTGACGTCAGGCTATAATAAAAAGGAATAGATAACCAGCAAATATAGAACCAAAGAAACAAAATGCCTATTCATTTTCGAAAGTCTACATTTCCTAAAAACCAAATTTTCAGACAAAAGAACTGACTGGAGGTGCCGACCCTTGAAAAGCGCCTCGACTCGAAAACTAGCCCGTTGGATCTGAATGGAATACTGGAGAAACAATCGATCCTCGAATTCCTAAACGAGGCCAGGCTATTTCCATCACCCGCGCTATCTGATATTTTCCTCCGGAAAACTCGGAAAAACTACTCCACACCTTCAACTCCTTTCAATCACCACTGAGTTTTGCCTAAAAACACCTTCGCTAAAATAATCGACTACTGCAAACATTTTACCTGGTTTGGCACGAAGGAGAATACAGAAGGCGGTTGGATCGACAAAGTGCCCTTCAATCACATGCACGTAGGGAAATAAGCTTTCAGCTAAGACTGAAAAAAAAACTCAGGAAAGAGACCGAGAAACGAAACTACCCATTAAATCAACTGTTCGACCGAGCGCAGATATCCCCGGGTAACCTCTTTCCGTAATGTCACCATTCAAGGCGCTCAAGGTTTTATGGTATCTATCATCATCACCTGAATCCCCGCCAGCGGCGAGAAAACAGCTTTGCATGAATACCGAATGTTATCAGGTGGCCGTGCTGCTTCGGGCCCTTCATTCGTAGCAGTAGGTATTTGGTGGGCGACCGACAACAGAGGCCGCCATAGAGGATAAGTGGCTAAATGGGTAAAGGTAGGAGTTTTCAGGGAACGGAGGAAGGGGGGAGAGAACTCAGCGTCGCCATTTAGCCTGCTCTTCACTAAAAGCGTCAAGGGAATCACGGCTCAACGTCCCATCCGCCGGACGGAGTACTGAACTTGAAAAGCTCTACAGTAGGACCCGGTTTACCAATAACAAATCCGCCAAATCCGGGATTCGAACCCGAATCCTTAGGATGGATGGCCGTACTCTAGCAACACACCAACCCGATCCCGAGATAAAAACAACTAATCACAACGCATTTGCCAACCCCGTTCCCTTGGTCTATAAAAGAGTGGGCAAACACGTCCCCAATCGCCACAAGTGAATAATAGGGCATAGAAGAGTGACGAATGTATGCTTACCATAATTTGGTAACTGCAATAAAAAATGAAGAAAATTCCTCAGAGACTGGAAGTTGAAGAGGGCATTATTCTACAAGAAGAATCTATTTATCTCGCTTGAAATGCAAACGTGGATATAAGGAAACACTTTATAAGAACAGACATCTGGGGGTTAATTCTTTATCACAGTGTGGCTTGGACGAGAGCAGCAGCAGATAAGCCACGACTAGAAACATTTGAAATGTGGTACTACCGGTTAACAGATATGATCCACGGACTTATGATCACATGGATCGACCAAGTGACAAACGATGAAGTCCTGGGAAGAGTGGGAGAAAAAGCCTGCTGAAAGCTACAACAAAAATACGGAATAACTTAATCGGTCATATCTCGAGACATGATGGCCTGATGATGACAACCGTCGAGGGAGAAGAGACTGGGAAGAATGGACAACGAAGGTCTTGCATGAGATACTTGAGCAAATAGCGAAGGATGTGAAAAAGAAGAATAATGTGAACATGAAAAAATTAGCCGATAGGAAAATGCCCCCTGCCACAACCCTCGCGGAGGCTCGCAGGGTAATAAGAAGATGTAGATGAAAATAGAGTGGAGAGCTACATCAAAAATGATGAAGATGATAACGAAGAAATATATGGAACAGGTCGTGAAGGATGTGAAAGAATGGAATTACGTTAATATGAAGAGGTTGGCCGATAAAAGAATCGAGTAGGGGCTGCATCAAACCAATCTTAGGATTGTTGACCCATGATGATGGTGAACTATTTGCAAAAAAAAGTCCATAAATTACTGAGGATATGATTTCTGACAATAAACGTTTATGTAAACTAGGAGTTCATTTGATGACTATTTGTGACTTGAAATTTCGGGAATCACCAAAATAACTTAAACTGTGCTTACACAATACAAAACCGGGCTTCAAAGAAAAGCATGGAGAAGGGCAACTGGTTAAATTCCCACGCATAGGAATATATTGAATTTTAAAATATCTCCAAGCGGCGAGCACCGTGAGACCAGGAATCACGGAAAAACACCTGCCACTCCCGGGATACGAACCCAGACCGCCGGGTAGAGTATCATTACACCATGAATTACATCCTGGAGTCAAAGGACCAATCACCATTCATAAATTGACGGTTTAAAACATATACAATTAAAGAAAAGAAAATAAATTAAAATAAGAGAAACTACATGTTAGTATTGACACACAACACGACCCTCGCGATCCAAAAGTGGATCTTAGCCACAGATCTGAGCACTCGCTATCCATTAATTCTAAATTTAGTAATTTCTTTGATCCCTTAACTGGTTCAAGAAGGAAATTGATGTTTACAAACAGCATACGTAATGAAAACATTTCAACCACTTTTATTAAGGTCGGCCTCTGAAAAGGAAACTCATACTCCCAAGTGACCCAAAGAGTGTCCTAAGTAAGAGTTGTACCTTCTACTCCTCGGCAACCAAGATGAGCGCACAAACAGGAAATTAATTAAAGGGTAAATAAGGTTAATAAATGACATCCGCCACATCGAACACATGGAAGCATCTCTACTTAAAACGATTGATATAGCAAGCAATACCAGTTTCGACTGCCGGACTACAAACCCAGGCCGGTGAAAAATCTAAAATACTTCAATATTCAACAATACTTAGACGATAGAGATTGGGTATGCTAGAGTTCTGACTTCCCAACCCGAGGGTCAGGGTTCGAATCCCGGCATTGGCAGAGATTTTTCAGTAGTTTCAAGAGTCCCTACATTAATAGTAAGTGGAGAGCACTTCGCGTTCAGCACTCCGGCCGTCGGATGGGATGTTAACACAAGCTACTGCCAACGCTGGGTTTCTCTTCATTCCTCCTCCGCTCCCAGAACCAATCCTACCCTACCGAATTACCCACCGATTCAGAAATTCGGGGATAGACACGGCGTTACTTTAGGTCAACAAAAAGTTCACTGTGGGAGGTAAAATGAATTAGTACGAGTAAAATATGTAGACCACTTTTCCCTGAGAAAGATGAGACGATATGTATATTAACTAAGAAAATCTTATCATGGCATCAGAAATGTCATTGTTCTACATTGTTATCTATGTTTATTAATTAAATGAATACTAGCTCTTACAGCAAACTGGACCAGTGCATCATTAATTCTAAAGGCAATCACTTATCGATAAAACAAAGGCGGTAATAACAGACGATACTCTAGCAAACAACAGGAACTTGTCAAGTGGTCATTAAATACATATTTATGTAAACAGTTAGTGTTAGTTTTAGCAGTTTTGGCTATAGGGTGCTCAAATGACTAAGGTTTTATCGCACTGTCTAACCTTGAATCTCAGTCCAGGCGAAAACACAAAATCCACAATCTGCATCTACATATACATAATACCCTGCAAGCCACCACAAGGGTGTGTGGCAGTGGGCTCTGTGTGGGATTCGAACCCACGAACTTTGGTTTGGCATGCCAGCACGCTATTGTTACCATGACAGTGTATCTCAAGCTTTGTGTTCATGGCACACGAAATGAATTCAGTTCTTTCAATGTGCATATTCCATCTCGTATTCCAACTACAGTATCCACAGGTGTACATGACCCAGTTTCACTTCATCGCTAGCATCTTACATTTGAGAATCATCAATATTTGTATCTTATTTGTGCTCTAAAAGCCAACGTACGGTTTCGTGGCCGATAACGAAAACTTCGATCAAATCTGAAATTTAAAACCCCTTCACCCAGCCCAAAGGATATCACGCAACGCCTCCTCCGGATGCTTCATCGCTTGTGGGCCAGACATGACGCAATTTTCGGAGAGATACGCTAAAAAATTCAGGTCTCATACCCCAGAGCTACTGAAGTGTGCACTGACCTCCAAAGATAATCTCAAACGCAAGCACCGTACCAAACCATATACATAGCGATGGCTGAATTCTGAAATTCTTTTTTATTTACAGGATCAGGGTGACATCATAGACTGGCAAAATGAATGACACTGATACACCTCAATCAGATTATATTAATGCAGACCACAGTATATACTCATTACCATATGATCGTGGTCTCAAGGTCGGCCAACATAGCGAGTCAACCTCACCAGAAGCCAAGGACCAGGGAAGGCATATACGTTACAGATATGGGCACAAATAAGCGGCACGTTCCATAAACACTACAAGCCTCACTAAAAATTTCTCGTTACGTAGTGACATATCAAATCGAAAAACCAGTACCTTGATTAGACTAAGGTTTCAGGTATCGAACCGTTGCAACAGAGCAGAACAAACTACCTCCATGACCGAGTTGGGTTTGAATCTCGCGAACTTTAGGTTGCCAGGTGAACCGCCCTGACGACCGCGGAAAGCTATTAGTGCATGCATCATAAGGATGCATGGTTGATTGAGTGAATAATTCACCCCATACCACACACCCTAGAGGAGACTCGCAGGATATTTCGTGAATGTCGATAACAAACTGACTATCCGTTTGGAGAATCTGGTCCCTGGCACCAAATAGCGACGCAACACAAATACTGGCGTCGCACAAGACCATGATTGTGACCCACGGTTCGAGATCCTCTGCCCTGAGGCTGCTCCTACTCGAGGCGAACACATGAGCACCCACGCTCCCCATGTCATCCGGAGGACTTAAAATACGGGGAAAGCAGCGCTAATCGATACGGGTGGAGGCGTAACACGCATCGTCTTGCAAACCACACTCCCGCGCGCGTACCACGGCCGGGAAACGCACGCCCCCCTCGAAACGCTCACGTGCGGGGAGGTCGGGGCCGGGAGGAAAAACGGCGAACTCTGAATGCGAGAGAGAGATCCAACCAGGCCGGATGAACCGCCGTGATAAGGTGCACGAAGGAGGGAGAAAGCAGTTTTGTGCACAGGTGCGACGGAGGGAGGGGTCGAGAGTGGGAGGGAACACGGGAGAGTTAAAGCCGCCGTGGAGGGAGGAAGATGATGTCACGGAATTCCTCCACAACAGAAGCGGCACTCCTCCCCCAATCTCCCCTCCTCTCCGTTCGCTCTCTCTCTCTCCCCCCTTCCCCATAATACCTCACGGGCACCGCATTCCAAAACACCATCGCCCAACCTCCCATCAGTTCGGAGGAAAGGGAGGAAGAAGAAAGGGGGGGAGGAGGAGTCTCTCTCGAAAATGGTTGCAAAGGGGGGAAGAGGGGAAGTTGGTCTTGGGGAGATGAGGAAATCGAGAGCGTCTTGTACGTGCCCCTCCGTAGCGAGAGGCTCGAGGAGGCACCGGAGTGACTGCACTAGGCGGTGGCGGAGGTGGTATTCCTGTGCAAAATCATACCGCCGCAGCGCCGTCCGCAACCGGCTTTAGACACAAGATCGGAACCCATCCTCAAAGATAAAGTTGACCCTGCGGAACTACACCGTACCTCTCTCATCATTGCATAGACATTTATTGTGCCGATTTAGCCAACGCAGTCGTACAGTAGCCGATTCGACCGTGACTTTGCTGCAGCTCCAACCAACCACATCACACATGAATGAACATTACGAATTAACTTCAAATACCGTGGTGCATGTATAAACCTAAGTGTTCAAACGATGGTCGGTCCGGGGTGAGATCGTCAAGGACTACGCTCCGGAGTGTGTGAATTTCATAAATTAATGCATGTGACCAATTCCTTTCCCTGAGACACCTGCCGTTTCACAGGATGATCTTGTTTCCATAAAATCATCGGGCTGGGGCTAAGACTGAAGTGTAAAATTACACATGCCTTTCAGCCCTTTATTGCGTTTATTGTTCACCCAAGAGGAAAAACATAATTATTGGATGCATTCAGAGATAGAACTCGGGACATAAGTACGGTCTGTAGTCCGAAACCACCCGCTATGACATAGGACCGAAGGCAGCCACGCATATGTTTGCATACCGCATACTTTACAGCTGTTCGAAGGTATGCAGAAATAAATTCACTGTCATTGCCAAACTCAACAGTAGAAAACTATGCTGATTACGAGAGTTTGGTACCAAATAAACTAAATAAATAACAATTTTCGGCAACATTTGTAAAGGGACGGTATGATAACCTTACTAGCGTAACCAGTCTATTAAATGAATTAAATTGGGAATCATTGTCAGGTGGCAGGTTGAAATTAGACTTAATCTCTTAAATAAATTCCAAGACCATATTTTCAGTGATGATGTTAAAAATATTTTGCAGACCCCAACTTACTATGGTAGACTGGATCATAATCAGAAAATTAGAGAAATTGATTGCCGAACTGACAGATTCAAAATGTCCTTTTTTTCCTCGTACTATTAGGGATATGAATAACGGTAAATATATGCAGTACGAGTGTAGCATTGGATAACATTGGTAGCTGCATGTTGGTATAAGGACTTATAGCTAACCCAACTAACGGCATGTTTTTGCATGTATGTTTTGCTATTTTTATCTTTTTTTAAATAGCGTAGTTTTGAACAGTACCTATACAAATACTAATCCTTTTTTTATGCATGATATGTAGTGCATGTTTGGTGAGAGTTCACCCCCTGCCACACACCTTTATGGTGGCTTTCAGGGTATTATGTAGATAGATAGAAACTCCCCAAATGCACCCCCGAGTGACACTAAGTGGAGAAACACGTCCTCACTCCACTCATACACCAATCGTGGGGGTATAAACATTCCATATCATCTGAGATAACAAAAACTGGAAAATAAGAAGAGGAGTATCCTAGGAAATATTTCTCCAACAGGTGAGAATTGATCTGAGGTATTTCTGAGATTTTCCAATAGTAAGGGAGGGTTTGATGGTATGTCCCTACTCAACTTTGCATTTCTGAGCTGAGATTGTAGACTACTGATTTAATCCTTTCACAGTAGAATCATTTAATTTTATTACGATTATTATGAAAACTTAATATTATGGAAGTGAAATACATGTACTTCGAAACATTTAGTGGAGCACCTTGATGCATCAACGCATCATACACCCTCGCGGTGGCTCGCAGGGCATTACATAGATGCAGGTCATTTCAAACTTTACCTCGACCACCCGTCCACAGACTCGCACGTTCTATCAATTCTAAGTGGAAACAGCAATAACCTAAGGAGATACGGTATTTGTCAAGGAGAGTTATGCCTCTGAAGACAGCCTAAACGACTACAGGTGACGCAACAAGGCAAGTAAGGAAAGCTAAGTATAAAACCGTTCACGCCATCGTATTTAACAACAGAACAATGAAACTTGGCAAGGAATAAGATCACCGCTCTAACAGGAGGATGAGTAGCTCCTGCCAGAAGGGACAACTAAAAGTCAGACATGAGTGTGGAAGACTTCGTGTTTCGGCCAGGATACTTGTATTCGCTCAAGCAGGCAGATATCGACGAGTATTGAAAAAGGTTTGGAGACAGAGTCACAAGTACATACATACAGTATGGACTGCCTATCGGAAGGAGGATACACAAGGGGGCGTGGCACTAGGATTCACAGTGAATAGCCATCACCACGGTATTATGTTATCTTAGGGGTCTTCGAGCCAATGCCATAGCCCCAAGTCAATGAACTGGGCATCAATTCTCTCACAAATATATCACCTCCGACGTGCAATACAACCAAATACGTGAACGGGCGATCATTCTACACGGTAAACAAAAGGCTTCAGAAAATGCAGCAATCAACGTGTTACGACGTGGCATATCATCGTTGGGGGACCAAAAAAATCCACTCCCTTGCACGACAGGAGCATTGAAAGGGGGTTAAGCGGAAGGTAAACACACAAACGACGATCACGTTCGGATCGACGAACTAAAAAACCGCGGAGTTCGGTAACCGAAAACCAAGGCCAGAAATTCCTACGGTCGCACTCGGTCCTACTCGCATTAGATACTTAAATTTGAGTCCATGCGCTAAGCGGAAAAAATGATTATTAATTCAATACATTATTATGCGGTTATTCAATACATTCCACATTTAGCACTTAATCGTCACAATATTACTGTTAGTACATATTTTACCGGCTAAGATAGGTTTAGTAAGATACCGGAGCCCTGATGTTTAGGTGGACATGAAAGTTTTACCCCGGACCCCCATGTTTTAAATGTCGTCCTTTATCTAGGCATATTTGTCACTTTCAAGAAATAATAATTTTCTGACGCGGATGGAACTACTGGGAAAGAAAATAAGAGAATAAATACTGGCTTTGGTATGGATCGCAGGTCAGCATGTTAACAACACTAATCCTTGGGACATGATGTGAGCGTTTTGAGTTCCGAGTACGGCATAAGGACAGGGATAAGGAGATAAATGTTGAGGAGTAGGCACTCCGGGTGTGCAATCGCCCGTAACCACGCCCCTAAGACCATTGTGATACGCCTTTCCTTTATTCAATCAAACATGATTCTAAAATAAGACGTTTCAGGCGTTATATGGTGGAATAACATAATTAAATGAGTTTGGCAATTTTCCACAAAAAAATCTTTACTTCGACCGGTTTCGATGTGATACATCATCATCAGGTGAACAAATTTCAACAAAGTCCAGTATATATACGAATGAGGGGAGGGACCGGGGGGGGGGGGGGGGGGAAGGAGTGAGGAAAGAGGAGTGGAAATGATTCTGACCCACTACATACAAGGGCTTCATTTGAACTATTTTCATAACTTTTGAACGCCCCTCAAAATTTGAGGACTATAGATGCATGATTTGTTGAGCAACCACAAGTAAGGAAATAATTAGAGGCGTCAGTTTGCACCCAACATTAAAGGAACACATTTAGGAATTTAGGAAAGTATTACATTTGGGAATGGATTTTCTCAGAACTACTAACTCCAGAATGATATTGAAAATTAAAGTGCACTACGACATCCAAGTGCTCTGGATTGACGAGGGGTTAGATGGAAGAAGGGACCCAATCTCTTCCTAATAAGCACGCTTATCTATCTATCCCAATGCTACTCGCAACCAATACCAGTATCAGCCGTCACCCAGATATGGTCGAGGCTGGACCAACACTCAACACAAGAGAGGACACGGTCATATCATAAATTTGGCTTTTCGAGGTCACATTGACTTTTGACTGCGAAATGAGAGAGATTCATACAGCAATGGCCATCATTTCACATGATCAACATCTAGTGGCGGAAAACTAGAGGCTATATACTGTAATCCTGAGCAATAGCACCAGGCGAGATTAAGAATGCCAAAGAACTGGAACAATTCGAATCATATTACTTAAATTAGATCAATTCGATACAACAATCGACAGTCCAGTAAAAGGAATCTTATGGGTGTGATGCAGGGAGTGTGGAATAAAAACTTTCACGACAAAACACGAGGGCCAATTCAGGTAAAAATTAGGCTATGCTTAAGACAGCCATCGACACCGAGCGAGAGACGTATTGCAACACCAATTCATCTCCAGGAAGGGGAGAACCTACATACTCTTCAGATATTCTCAGCCGCGACAGTCCGTGAGTGACTCACGACTATTCCACGATACCGACGAGGACTTGGCAATCGCTTTCACAGGGCGTGAGTGAGGAAAGACGGAAACATAATACATTGGAAGCGATGAATCATCAATCGACAGATTGTTTCGGAGAATAAATAAGGAGAACTTAGCAATTCCTAAAAAATGTGCCCTATATACCTTTCATTATACCACAGAGGTAAGCTTAACACCTGAATCATTCTTATCTACCAATAACGTCTGCCTGCATCTCAAGGTCATGCTATGACCTTACGGAGATTTCATTCGAATGAGAACGGTTAGTTTCGTAGTTTCAAGAAATTCGTGTCACCTTAAGTGAAAATGTGATATTTATAGGAAGACGCGGAAAGAAATTTCCCTCGTATCTCTGGATACTTAACCTCTGAAGCATATTTACAGCGGGCGACCTTTTCACTAAACAGCATCTGACTTCCAGAAAATAATAAGTCTAATTGCTAGTGATACCATAATTAACTGCTCAGCACCTGAGCGATACTAGGAATCTTACATGAACGAAATTACTGGTACTATAACGGGAGGTAAACATTACAAGATTAAAAGACTAGAAGTGTTCCAAAAGCTTCCTCAACAGAAACATGGAGGAAGAGGAACGATAAATGGTAATATTCAGTTAAATACACAAGAACTTAGGCAATAAAAATGCTGATTGCTGGCGCTGAGCTACATGGATGCTGATGTAAATAAGAGATTTTAGGTGGCAGTTTCTACCCCCATTTCTTCAACTCAAGATAACATTCCCCTCACTATTTGTTCATTGAGCACTAATGGCATGGCTATGTTAAACATTGTAAAAGCCAAAACAAATTCAAATTAACGAAATTACTAGCATACAAGAAAAACGAGTGCATGCACCGGCATTAGTCGCCTGTATGTGGGGACATTTTCCGGCAAAGAGGCCGGTGACAACATGGGAATTGATAATACCACCATCGGACGGAATCTAACAATACATGTCACTGGAAATCATAGTCTCCATATCATATTAATAATTAATTATATGCGGCAAAATCTAACAATCTGTTACAATAAAACATTTCGTTCACAGGGATGTCAAGATTTAACATGTCCTCTTTATTTCCCATTTAAAATGTCCTTAAGGTAATCGTAGATCCGTAACAAGCTGACCAATTTAAAATATTTATCTAAATTTAATTGCAGTGGACTAAGAGTTGGTGAAATTATGAGTTAATGCTGAGATGAAGGAAACAAAGAAGTAAACTGACAACAAAAATGATGGTAGGTTTACTTCATCCAAGAGGAAAATTGCAAACTATTTCCGCAGAATATATAAGTGGAAGTGTATCAACTGGAATTATTCATCCGGATGTCACATGTAAACCAGTATGACGAAACATGAGGACAAACATGAGCGCTATTTATGAGGCGAAGTTTGAAAGAGTATAAAAATCACAATAACATGGATACCAGCATTTAAGCATCCCCTATGTAATTATGAGTGCACACACTATAGCAATGATCACATCCTCACGATATTTACAGTAAGTGATCAATATATACCACCCAATGAGAAAGAGTGCGATCGGATGCAAAATTGGACATTAGACCCTCAAATAAATGCCTCAATTAATGACGATGATTCAGGAGTTGATCACATCGTAATTCATCGTAGTTCATTCGCAACAAATATTTCTTTCCCATAGTGCAGCTACGATTATACCACACCTTCCCGAGCTCATTCACGGGCAGTTATGATCGAGAACTCTTACGAACTGCAAAAAACTAAACGTAAACCGTCATCTGAATAGCTATAACGACTTTTAGGCACAAATACAATGCCGAAAATATAGAAACAGCCTCCACGTAAGTATTCACCCAAACAGATAACAAAATCGTTTTTCAAAACGTTTACCAACACGGTACACACTTTGACACTGACAATGAAAAAGCACTGCATCAACTTTCCACTTGTGCTGGTGTAAAAGGTGTAAACAAAAGTAATTCTTTACAGACCCAAACTGTTGATGAACAAAATATTGTAGCACAGAACTACGTGGAGGCTAAATGTCTGACATTGACCCCGGATTTTTAAGTGGTAACTGTCTAGTGCCTAAGCAGGCAAATAATTCAGTGAGTAAATAACAAGAGAAATCAGAGTTTGTTTATAAACATTACCAATTCTCAAACAGCATAGGTATGGTATCGATGACAACAACAGCACACCTGTGCTTGCAAAACCGCAATCGACACTCCGAATATACTTTATATTCACGGCAAAATGTACAATAAATTGCTTAACTCACTCACCATTTCTGGAAACGTCGAGTTCAACAAGATTTTCAAGATTTTGAATATCAGCAGGTAGTCGGCTGATTTCGTTGTCACTTAGCCCAAGCTTCCGCAGACGGTTAAGGCGAAAGAAGTTCTACAAAAAAGTAACATTGAATTATAAATACGACCAGTATAAAAAATAATCAATTTAGAAAAGATATTAATTATTTACAAACCTTCGGAAGATCACGTATGTGGTTCGCGTCTAGGAGAAGTTCCTCCAGGCTCCTTGTATACCTCATGATATCTTCCGGGACAGAAGGGAGTGAACAATGACGCTTATCCACTGCCTCGATCTGCCGATTGCAGCCTTTAAAAATTGGAATACAACGAAACATATTTCCTTACGAGTACACACAACAGGGCATTATCCAAACTGTACACTATTGGAGTTAAGACGGAACATAAAATCGTCCTAATTCGGAGACACAATTCACACCACCCACAACACCCATCTCAGGTTCAAACATGAAAACTGAATAAGTGACGTCACCAACACTACTCAAGTCGAGGGAATCGGTGGCACGGGTGGCACAAAACTCAACTTCTCACGGTAGCTTTCACGTAGTAGTAACCAAAATGGTCACTAGGCAACACATGGGGTGAAATCGCTTTCGCTATTTAACAATAACGAATAAACTTCAATTAAGATGACTTATAGCTTTTCATAAATTGCTATGTTGCCAATTAAAAACGACAAAATTGCTATTTTTAAAAATTAAAATGAATTATTACCTTTTTAAATACTGTCTGTAGCCGATGTTAGCGCGATCTTGTGTCCATCGTGGTACTACTTCTACTTTCCTCTCAACCCGGCAAGATGAATAGATAATCATGCCATACAAAAGTTACGAAGAAAAATGTAATTGAAATTCATGATCGTATCCAATTAATCCTATCTATTGATATAAAAATTCTCAGGTTTTTCTTCCATGTCCTTCGTGGATCACTCTGATACATTTTTAAGCTAATTTTATCCATCATAGATAATTTTCTCATAGAAAGTCTTGTCTACTGAAAGGATTCTCTTTTCTGTCACGCCCTTACTTCCTACCATATAGTTAATCATTTATTACTAATTGATTATTTATAATTTAGGCTCTAAGCCAACATGTGGACAACAGTCTCCCAAAAATTGAAAATATGTGGATGTTATATATGTGCCTGCCAAAAAGGAAACTAATCACATATAAAGTTCTTCTTCTTCCAACGGCTCTACAGCCTTCTGTCCGCTTGGTCTCGGCTACAATTTTCCTCCAATCCTCTCCGATAATGGGCTTCTTTTTCCATCCTCTTACACTCCAGGCTCGCTTGGCCGCCCTTTCTTCTGGCATTCTCAGATAGTGTCCCATCCATCTGAGTCTCTGTGATTTGACAAACCTCACTAAGTATTGGCCATCTTGAGGTTATCAAGCTCTTCGAATTCCAACGCATTCGAAAAATTTCATTTCCTTGCAAGGGGCCAAAGATTCTGCATAGGATTCTCCTCTCAAAACACCTAACCCCATGTACCTCAACTGCTGAAAATGTCAAGCATTCACATCCATAAGTGACAACAGGTCTGCTTAAAGTTTAATTTATTTTATATTTACCATTTCTTCTAACCAGTCCACTTTTCAACAGTTTAAGATTTGCAAAAAATGCTTTGTTGCCTGCCGCAATTCTTCATAAATAAAATTGAGTTATCTGAGGCCACCAATGCTCTAAGGTATTTAAAAGATGAGACACCCTCAAACGTATCGCCATCAATATATCTAGCACCTGAGGTCGTCTACGAGTTTCATAGTTAGATATACACATGCACAATTTATTTTTCCACAGTTAACTTCCAGACCAATTCTTCCTGCAGTTTCTTTTAATGAGCCAAACATTTTACCTTCAGTTACCCAGTAGTTCTGGCCGCAATGACAAAATCGTCTGCATACACTAGTATTTGACCGCTCCAGCAAAATATTGTTCTGCCAAGGTCAATGTCTTTTCATACCCAATGCAGGGCCAGAATGATCAATGTTGATGACAAACCATCCCCTTGCTTTACTCCCATATTGAACGTAAAAGCACTGCACAGTTACTGCTTAACTGTGACTGCCACAGTTTCCCGCATGGTCATTCTAATAATTCTGATTAACTTCCTAGGTATGCCTAATTCATTTAATGGTTCATACAGACCATTTCTCTTCACACTATTGAAGGCTTGTTTAAAGTCCACAAGCATCAAGTGTAAATCTTGGTTGTGGTCATAGTGCTTCTCCATTATTTGCCGCAATGTAAATATTTGGTCTGTTGAGCCCCATATTTGGTCGAAATCCACCCTGATATTCGGTAATGATGTCTTCTACTCTTTTGTTGACTTTTCTTTGAATAACTCCTGAGAGCACCTGAAATGCATCATTCAGCAGTGTAATTCCTCTGTCGTTGTTGCACAGGGTTTTGTGGCATTTGCCATATAACGGATAAATAATGCTAATTTTCCATTTTTCAGGCATTCTTTCCTGTCTCCAAATATCACAAACTAATTCGTGTATGCATCTCATGAGCATATTTCCACCTTTCTTAATTAGTTCTGGGACTATTTCATCTTTACCAGGTGACCGATTGTATTTCAAGTTCTCAACAACCACTTCCACTTCCTCCAACATCGGCTCTTTGATAACCTCCTTGCCTAGTTTGTCTTGAAGTTCATACACCTCCCCCACTTCCTCATTCACATTATTCAACAGCTCTGAAATGCTCTGTCCATCTCTCCACTCTTCTACCATCATCTCCAAGTATCTCCCCCTCTCTGTCCGTATACATACCCAATTGCGCAGTGTATCCTTCTTTAGTCATTCTTTTGACAGCTTTGCAAAGCTTCCTAGTTTTATTTGGTTGATCATTAAAATCTTCTATTTCTTGTGACTTTCTTCTTCATACCTTATTTGCTATTCTTCTTTATCTTTTATATTCTCTTCTATTGCATCTTGTATCCCTGGCATTCATTTTTCCCCAAGCTTGGTTTTTGTTCCTAATTGCATCTTTACACTCCTCATCTAACCAATCACTGTTTCTTTCCCTTCTTCATTCACCAGTTTCCTCCTCTGCCACTTCTTTAATAATTGTTTCTAAATCATTCCATTTGTCATTAATACTTTTATCTTTTTGGTAGGTACCCAACAAGTTTTCTCTCCATACCTCTTTTGTTCTCATCAAATCTATCTTTGAAATTCAAATTTTCAACATCCCAATGTTTCCTTGTTGATTTGGATGTCTCTTTAGTTTAGGACAATTTTGTATAATGACAGCCCTTACTAAATAGTGGTCACTGTGACAGTTAGGACTTCTGCAGGCTCTGACACCGATAGTTGATGAGGAATGCCTTTTCTTAGTCAACACGTGATCTATTTGATTAACAGCCTTTGTACCAGGGACTTTCCAAGTGCCTAAATGTATTAGTTTGTGAGGAAAGCATGTGCTTTTTTTATGAATAGGTTGTTTCTGGCCGTAAACTGCACCAGCAAGTTACCATTTTCACCACTCTTCTCAGGCATTGAGTATCTTCCAACTACTCCTTTCATCTCATCTTCTCTTCCAATGTAGCAAGGAGTTACACAGAGAAAAAATCATTCGCCTTGACCGGGACTCGAACCCGGACCCCCTGATTTCCGGCCAGGTGTTCTACCAGTTGAGCTACCAAGACGTCCTCTTTCTCTGTGGAAATCAACGAGGCTTAACACGTTCACTGCGGCGTGACCCACCGGTGGGTCACGCAAATGCAATTAGCCTTCCTCTAATCTTAGGAAAAAGCTGAGTGTTGCCACTTCAAACACCATCCCTCAGCAGCGGCCAGAAGCTCGGAAGGACTGTTACCCACTGGTGGGTCACACCGCCCATGCAAAAGGCTAGGTGTGACCCACCAGTGGGCCACACCGCACTGTGAGGGGTAGGGCTTAAATCAGCCCTGCAGTGAATGTGTTAAAGGAACTAGGTGTTAATGGACTGCGGGACATATCATGTCACAATGCAGCCGTAGTCGTGCGCAAGGCGCCACTGTCCACGAGGTTAAGCCGAATTTTAAACAATTTTTTCTCTGTGTAACTCCTTGCTACAGTGCAATTTTCAGCGGGTGACGCCGCTAAAGTTCCCGCGGCCAGTTCGCGGTCTTTGAATTCTCTTCCAATATTTGCATTAAAGTCACCTCAAACTGTGACCATATCATATTCTTGGCATAGATTAAACACATTCTCCAACTTGTTATGAAACTATTCCTTCTCCAAATCGGTCTTTTCCTCCGTAGGTTCATGAGCTGTGACGAAAATCACATTTCTAAATGTTCTCTTTATTCTTACCTTGCAAATTCTCTCATTTATTGCTTCAAATAATAAGAGACTCTTACTTATCTTAATGGTAATCATGAACCCTGCACCAAATTTTCCTGTCCTGTTCTTTGGCCCATTGTACAACAAGGTGTATTCCTTCTTATCTCTTCCGCCTTGTCCTCGCCATCGTATCTCTTGTAATCCAATGACATCCATTCCATAGGTACCTCTGCATCTCATCTGCCACTTCCTTCATGGCTTCAGCATTGTTCTTATGTTCCAAGTCGAAAACCGTGGTTCCTTACTCGCAAATGTCTTAATCCATTATGTCCATCTACTGGCTGATTTTCGTTTTCAAAAACTTATGAAGTTTTTCTGGAGTAGAGTTGTTAGCCCTACAACCAACCCCCAACAGGAGGAGCAGGGTTTTTGCTCAAGGTTTTCCTTCCTCCAGCCTTTGGTGAACTAAAATCTTGCCACAAGGCAGCAGACTTTTGAAGACAAGACTTTTGGTCCACCCTGGGTATTTTATTACCCTCGTACCCACCATATCTGGTGAGCATTCCCCTGTCCGCCACCTGTGGAGGTGCCCAATGGGAGACTAGCAACTCCACATGGGCCTATATAAAGTTTTTAAGTATATATATGCTATGATATGTCAGTTGGCTTGATAAGATCCTGCAATTTAAATACTCTTTAATACGTTAAGTCAAACATTGAAGTGGTAGGTATCTTGCTGTGTCTGTTAAACCCAAAATAGTCACCCTCAAAGTGCTCAAAACTTTATTTCCTAAAATAAGATTGTGTTCCTGTCCTGATAATTTCAATTAAAGTTTTAAATAGTATGCACAAGAAATCTTAGTCATTATCCTCCTTTTCTGAGAGGCGATTTCCATATCATTTATCCTTTTGAAAGTGGTATGGAATTGATTTATGCCAAGTCATTTTTTCCTAAAAAATGTTTAATGTGTAACTGACATTATTAGTATGCTGTTTAAATTTCTGGTTATATTACTCTGTTCTTGCTTAGCATGGAATTATCTTTTTGGTTTTAACATTCGTGCTTCTTCTTCTAAATTTTTCCTGTGAACATTAAAATTTTAATAAGTTATCCGTATTCATGGCAGTATCCTTCAAAAGGTGATTATAATCCTCATGAACTGTTTGTTTGTCTGAAAATTTCTTAAGTAAAAATGTAATATACCTATGTAATATTTATTTAAGGCAAAACAATTGAAACAAACAGTCTTACATTTTCTATATATATATAATTATAAATTTTTTTTACATTTATGAGATCTCTGCTCAAAGCATCAATTGGTGATATAACCAATCCAATGTAGTAAGTTTTAACTATTGTGACAGAATTATTCCCATCACCAAGTCACGACATCTTCACAGGTTTCTGTATCATTTAAAATGCCTACCGTACCCAGGGATACCGATACAACCTTGGAATACCGTCGCTTTTTGTCCATGACTTGTTATTCAATGAGTAAACTTCCTTATTTTGCTCCTAACCCCTATATCTAGAGGTCAACACACCATCTGCAACCTAGTGGATGCAATTGGTGGCTTTAAGCTCAGCTGCTTTTCCATTCTACCTACCTTCTACCTTGGATCTAAAGAAGAATTTGAGGAGGAAGCCTTGTGATCCAGCAGTCTGACACCTACATGCTGGATATAAGATGTGGATGACACATTAGTCATCTTGCCACATGGGAGAGAAGCACTGAAGGAGTTTACTTCTCACCTTAACAGCCTGCACTTGTCTACTCAATTTACCATATAAGTGGAGGAAAATGGCATTCTAGCATTCTCGGACATTCTGGTACAGAGGAGCCCTGAAGCTATCTGTAGCATTCGGTGAATCATAAAAAAACCAATGAACAATACCTACATGTAAATTGCCACCACCATACTCAGCAAAAGGTGGTGTTCGTAAGACACTCTTGCATAGGGCCACTGCAGTTTCTGATGAAACATCACTGAGAGTTGAGGAGGATTATGTGAGGGCAGCACTCCCTAACCCTTTCGCGACGGAGCTTCATGTTAGAAAATGCTACTTCCCCCACGAATGCCATCAAGTATTCTTTGCATTGCCAGTACGGAGCTTTCGCTACGCTAGGATCCTCTCCGGTACCTGTTTCCCTAAGTTGGGTTGGGGCCCAGAGGGGTGTCGAACCTTTTTCTCGGGCACCAGGCCGAGATAATCTTCACCCTTTCCCGCTTGGGGACACCTTAACAGCATGTCGTCGCGGTCAACTATTTGTTTATGCAATGGTTTTGCTAAAAACATTTTTGCTGCAGCGTTGATATTAATTTTATCGGAAACGAATTATTTTAGTTTTACAGTGCCGTTACAGCTTTTAAACGAAATTCTACCATTAATATTAAGCTCTCTAGCAAAAAAATCGTATCAATGGTTAAGCAAATAATTTTGCCGTTTGTCACACTCGTAAATTATTTTGACCACTTTTCTGCGAGAAAATTATTATGAATTTAAAAAAGACTTTTTCAGGCCTTTGACATCATCAGAGCGCGAATCAAAGAAACGATACTTCGAAATATTCAGCATGTTAATTCATTCGTTAATACTCAAAAATGTACCAATTCCTATGGTATAAGCAATCTTTTTGCTAGTCATTTTTCCAAAGTGTATAATCACACTAATTGCACTAGACCATCATTGCCTGATTTTCCCCAATCTATTCACATCAGCTCTCTTGTGATATCAGCAAACGAGCTAGTATCTAAACTTAAATCACTTGACACATCCACAAGTCCAGGACCTGATAACATCCATCCTCTGCTTGTAAAACATTGCAGTGGCTCATTAGCCTATCCACTTTTCATTATCTTTAACAAGTCTTTAAGCAGTGGAATATATCCTGATGCATTCAAAAATGGTTATGTTGTCCCCATTCACAAGAATGGTGACAAAAAAGATGTCAGTAATTATCGTCCAATTGTAATCCAATCTGTATTCGCAAAAGTGCTGGAGAGCCTAGTTACAGACAAAATTAGTCCACTGATTGATCAAATTCTGGTTGATGAACAACATGGTTTTCGTACTGGTCGATCAACTGCCACCAACCTATTGGTATTTCAGCATGAAGTTTCTCAAATGCTTGTACACAATAACCAAGTTGATGTAATTTACTGTGATCTCAGCAAAGCTTTTGATGCAGTTGTCCATCCCCTTCTCCTTGCAAAAATTCAAGCATATGGCATTATAGGCAACATGTTTAATTGGCTTGAAAGTTATCTTTCCAATAGGAGGCTTAGTGTTAAAGTACTGGGAACTACATCACTATCTTTTGGTGTACCCAGTGGTGTTCCACAGGGCTCCCATCTCGGTCCTTTGCTCTTTTCACTTTTTATAAATGACATTGGTCAAGTGCTGACTCCCATTAAATACTTGTTATATGCAGATGATCTCAAATTGTTTCACCAAGTGAGGACTGAAAATGATGCCATAGAACTACAAGCATACCTCACTAATGTCTCCCAGTGGTGTCTGGAAAATTTTATGTCCCTTAATTATAGTAAATGTTTTGTAATGACCTACTGTAGAGGTAATCCATCATTCTCATATGAATACGCATGTTCTGGGAACCTGTTGCCTAGAGTCAATTCCTTTAAAGATCTTGGGGTAATTTTTGATTCAAGATTGTGTTATGACTTACATGTTTCAAACATAACATCCAAAGCATATAGAATGTTGGGTTTTATTTGTCGTGCGTGTAAGGATTTTAAAAACATCCACTGTCTAAGGATATTATATATGTCTCTTGTCAGATCAATCTTAGAGTACTGTTCAATTGTGTGGAATCCATTTTATGGGAAATATGAATCATCCGTGGAGAGGGTCCAACAGAAATTCTTAAGGTTTGCTTCAATCAAATTTTCTATTCCCAGAAAGAAAGGAGATTATGACAGTGTAATGAATTACTTAAACCTGACCAGTCTTCGATGTAGAAGAAAACAATTTGGTGTTATATTCTTATATTATGTTTTGAACAATTACATAAAATGCTCAACTCTATTGTCATTTCTCTCACTAAGGGTACCTTCGGTAAACACAAGACTGAGCAATTTTTTTAATGTTCCCTATCTGCCAAACAATTATTCTTTCTACATGCCACTGTACCGTGCAATGAGAGATGCTAATGAAATATCGAGGAACATTGACTTTTTTACCTCCTCTTCAAGCACTTTCAAAAGATATGTGAGAAGCAATGTTTCTTGACTGTTTGCCTTCTTTTATTATGTCATGTTTGAAATTCCCTATTTCAGTTGTGAATGTCTGATGTTCTTGTTAGATTAAGTTACATCTATTTTTTTTTTCTCTCTTACTCACTTACCTTTATTTTGAAGTTTTCCTTTATATCCTTTATGTACCTTTATTTACTTTAAAGCTGCTATTCTTTGTTGCCTTAGTACTTGTACTCAATGTATAACTCTATAAAGGGTTTTATATCAACCCGTTTAATAAATATATTATTATTAAAATATATTATTATGAGATGTACGGTCTACGGAATCCTTAATTTCGATTCGAAGGACTGCCAGAAATAACTGTATTCTTTAGGCGGAAACCATTGACCAACGAAAGAAAGTGAAATAGTCAGCTGTCATAATTATATTAGACTGAGTAATTGCAGGGAAAAATAAACATTGAAACTCACGAAAAATATGGCCATCAACACATATGAAAAAATAGCATTCAGTTGTTGAACCTAAAAACATTATAACTTCCTAACTAAATAAAAACATGAAAAAATCACTCATAACCAACTAAATAATTAACAAAAATTTGTTCGGAGATTCTTTTACTCACGAACTACGTTAAAAATAACGGTAGAACTCCGTTTAAAATTTGCAGTTGTAGAACTAAACATAAGGAATATACTTATAATGCTCAATTTTTAAATTAAACAATAACTTCTTAGTTTGTTATTCCACTGCACCAACAAGCAAATGACCGCGGACCCCTGCTGGGATTGGGGCGCGCACTGCAACGAAGGGTCAGGATAATCCTCTCCCGCGGACCGAGAAAGGGTACCTAAGACGTCCCGAAAAGAGGGCCTTTATAACACACACCTTTCTGGCCTGCTTGGGGCTAGCTTAGCGACTACGACTTGTTAACACGTCGTTCGTTCGCTTGCGTAGAAAAATTGACACCGTTTTAACACGTCCTTCGTTCGCTTGCGTAGAAAAATTGACGCCGTTTTAACACGTCCTTCGTAGCGAAAGGGCTAACAATGGGTACTCTGAAATCTTCACCTATCGCAACACCTAGGGTGCAGACAAACCCTCTTCTCAGGTTACCACAATACCACCCACCTATGCCATGCATGCTGGGGACTACAGTACGGATTTTCTGTATACTCCGGAGAGGAGGCATAGTCATAGGGCAATCACAAAAATGAGAGATATTTTTAACTTTGGCCAAGGACCAACTCCAGCCACTCATATCAGAGGGCATTAATAAAATCCAATGCTCCTGTGTGTAGGCTTATACAGAGCAAATCTCAGTATCATGCCAACTGAAAGACCATCAAGGACCCTTAGCACAAAAGGACACTGTCATATCAGCAATTGTGGAGCATGCCTTTTCGGAGGAAGGACACCATATTTTAATTGACATGATGCAGATTTTAGCCCAAAAAGATTTTATTAGCAGTGATTACTAGATGAGGCGATTAAAATTGAGAAATGTCATGAAAATTTCAATCAGGATGACGGTATCCAACTCAGTTCAATGTGGAAGCGGTTCTTCTGAAAAACAGAGACTCTGAGAAAGTTGCTAAAGATAAGAAACAAGAGCTTAGACAGATTTGACCATGACAAGGGGCAAAGTGCCACGATCATGACGACAAGGCTGAGTGCAGGGGCCTTCTGACGAGAGAAGCATCTTCCAGCATGAACAAGGGGATGGGGGAAAATTCAGTGACCTGACCGCATTTACACATCTCTTTCTTCCCAATCTTCTTTATATCCTGAGGATGCACTTTGCAGTGGTTGCAAAAGCTCAATTTCTGACAAAGTGTAATATGTATGCAGCTTCACCCAAAAATCACCTACGCAAATGCCTCAATTCGTAGCAGATGGCAAAATTTGATGAAAAATAATTTGTCTTACAGCTGGAATAGCAACAGCATTAGTAAAGAGCTTGGATAATAGATTTGAATTGTTTTCAATGTATTTCCTGAAATAAATGGGGTACATATTTTGGTTTCTTGCTTTCACCCAAGTTTCTAACTGCGGTGGCTTCCAGACCATATATTTCTGACTCTGAATCCATCAAAAATCTCTGTATTAATTCCTTAGAGTTATACATTGCAAGTGTGTTTGGTGGTACCTGTGGCACAATGAGTGGTGGAGAGGATGATGACTTTTATGTGCTTTCAATTATTAGTGAAAAAAAGCCACAAATCCCAAATTATGTTGGAGGTTGTGAGCTATTTTAATCACAGGTTTCTGTCAATTTGGAAAAACTATCCTAATATTTAGGAATTGTTTATCAGATTTAATAGAAGACAATGATCATCTTCACCAGTGGAGAGATTATTTTCGTTTTATGGCTTTATTTCTCCTTTTGAGGGGATATATGTCTGACAGTTTTTGAAAAAACTGGTAATCCCGAAGACGAACAATTCATTCAGAAAGAGCGATTCTTGATGAGCTTTAATATTAAGGATGTAAGAAAATAAGTTTGTTTACTTCTAATTTTATATTTACTATGTTTATAACTGTGCTTGAATGCATTAGCAACGTTTTAAATCTCTTTGTTTCTTTTCAAATGTACATATTTTGTATTTTAAAAAGTAGGTATTTAAAATACACTAGGAGTAATACTTAGAAAATATTAATAATAATAATAATTTCTATAATGATCACAGGTGACCCCAATTACGATCATTTTAATATATATTTGGACAACACATTTAAAAACACCCATGCCCTGGACAGTTCACTTTTACCCAGGCGGGACTCGAACCCGCGACCTTCGGAATGGCAGGCGAGGACTTAACCCTGCCACCACCGAGGCCAGCCCTATGCTAGTAGAGAATATGTTAAGTAATTTGAGGTGTTAAACTATATACAGTCAAACCTCCCATAACGGACACCTCCAAATCGCAGATGTTTCCTAAAAACAGACAGTTTTTCAATCCCTGGTAGCAGAACATGGAGGCTTATGGAATTAACACCTTGAAATAGCAGACACTCTGAATATTGGATGTGGACAATAGAGAGAAGCATTTTTCCTTCATTGCCTCCACTAACCCATTGGCTTAAAAAGACGGCGATTCACCGGCTGGCAAAACTTGGCCTTTCATGAAAGTGTGTCGGCAAATTCTGGGTTCCTCAATGTATTTATTTATTAGATTCTTTATATCAATCACAGATTTTTCACCTTTATAGTGTCATTAATGAATAATTAATATTCTCTTATTGCAAAACAAACCATGATAATTAATACCCTTAAGGGCTGTAAAATGTTTTTAATCGATTAAAAATAAATACAAAATATGATTTCAATAAAAAATAGTGAAATAAGTGGCAAAAAAAGGAGTAAAAAATACTAAGCCAATGGGTTAATGGACACTTATTATGAGCTTATCTGACAACATTACACTTCCCCTGAACAAAAACCATCTCTTGAAGCAAATATGCATACCTAAGAAACTTCCAGAAAAAACATTTTATCAGCAATTAGGGAGAATCTGTAATCTGTCTACAAGTACATACTCCTACCTGTTTCTTTTCCACTCATGGCTTACTAAACTACTATAAATCTCTTTACTAAGGGACAAGCATAAGATTCTTGCTTTGATCATGATGCTGCCAATAGTTGCTCCATGAGTAAAAAATGCATAATTGTTTCATTCCATGTTTATTCCAGATAATGATTTACTTTTCAAAGATGGTAAAATAAAAGTTCAATGCAACACATTAAATATTTTTATTTATTTTAGTTACTGCATAGAAAAACCAGTCCCTATTCTGGTCCCCTCCAAGTAGAGGACACCTCTCAACAGTGGACAATTTTTCTGGTCCCAAAGATTACCACTATTGGAAGGTTTGACTTTGATTGGCAAACATTTATCAAGATATGGAAGCTTTACAATTTAATAGGCCTTAATACTCTTTTGTATTTCAACTATTCTCAGACAAGTATTTTGTATTTCAAATATATCTGGAATAGAATTTTGTTTCTCGTATTTCAAATACCTATTCCTCTGATTATTGCCTATTTTGCTCAGCCTTGTATACATATGCCTGATATTGTAAATTAACTGATGTACTTATGAAAATAAACTATTCTTTTGACACAATTAATTAGATAACTTTCAATATGTAATGTCTTTTAAGTGAATTAAATTAGTAAATGTACACATAAATGTTCACAGAAAATTCGCTGTGCAATATACAAATAAAAATAAAGCTGGTGACAGTCGTGACAAAAATATAAAGGCACATAAATAAACAACACTCACAAAGATAGTTTTCTGATATTTCGGTGGCCACTACCACCTTTCTCAAAGGAGAGGAGAGAATTGACTGAGGGGGCAAGGCAGGTTGAGGAAACAAGTTAAGGGTAGGAGTAAGAAGGGTAAAGATGAGGGGGAGGGAAAGGGTATGAGAAAATGTGTGAAAAAAAGAGAGAAAAACAGAAGGCTCCTTTAATGAGTCCTGTTAATTCCCGGTTTGCAGAAAGCATGGAAGGGCCAAATTAAAGATTGCTCCAACGTTTTAAGTTGGAGGGGAGATGCTGAAGGTGGAAGGAGGGCCAGTATGCCCACCTTGAAACAATTATTGAAGTTCGATTCGTGGGAGGAGGCATGTATGGCTACCGGGAGAGAATAAGAATGGGCCGAGGGATTATTGCAGGGAGAGCGGTGACCATTCATGCGGATGCATAGTGGGGTGGTGGTGAGGCTGATGTAAAAAGCGGGACAGAATTGGCAGAGTAGAAGGTAGACAGTATTTTCAGTGGTGCAGGAAAGTGAAGGAATGGAGGGAAGTGAAAAAGAGAGGAATTGTTTAGGGAGAGGCTGGGTGATAAGGATAGGATTTCAGTATTTTCTCTGATTGTCGCTTAAGAGCCACGTAAACAACTTTATAGCTTTCCTTCTCCCAGTAAAAACTGCTGGCACATCCCATAGGATAATTCCACAATGTTGCACATGTCTCAGCTGCATATAATTTAATGTTGCATTCCGAGGAGAAACAACATGTTCCGGTTGATGGTCGACTGGAGCATTCATCGCCATCAACTGAGGTTCAGCCATTTTTGAAACATTTGAACCAGTCATCTGTTTGAGTTCTGCCTAAAGTGTCACTCCCAAATGATTCCTTTAGAATTTTGGTTGTTTCTATAGCTGTATTTCTTAGTTTATGGTTATAACCAAGGAGTAAGTATAATACTTACCATATATTACTTACTATATAATATAATTATACTTACTCTTTGGTTCAACACAGAACTAGATACAGATAAGCTATATTGTTTCAAATTCAACCATTACAAAATTGCAAACAGAAGCAGGCACAACAATGTGAATCTGTTCACCAATATTGGACACTTCCATTTGCAAAGAAGCCATTTGGCATACTAACTCACAACAATGTAGAGAACATCACCTATATCTGTTTGACAGTAGCTGGGTCCATTTAGGCACATGATTCAAATTTCTGGAACTTTCGGCTAGCACTTCGTATACATAGACTTGTATACTTAAATTCTCACATGACCAAGATTGTACTTCATATGAAAAAGAGAAGGTTAAAGAAAACTTCTTGGGGAAGATCAGGGCCTTGATCATGGATCTTCATAAGGCGTACGCTAGCGTTATTTTTTTATTTAAAGTATGCCAGAGAGAACGTAATCTCCGTTATTCATTTTTCGCAAAGCACTTCAAATTGCTTATCACTGTCAGTGAAGCGAATTTCATTGACAGTTATTGTTAACCCTGGGCTACTCTAGGAGTAAGAGTTAATGATAAAGATTGCGATAATTCAAAAGATGCATTGTGATTCCACACCAGGTTTGGTTGTAGCCCTCTTAAGAGAGCTTAATTAAGTTCCATTATGTATGGAATAGGTGTATTATTTGGGCATGAAAGGATATCTTACTTGAAATTTCTCATGCCTCTTCCTTAGTCCTTTGATTATTGTTTTTTAGTAAGATGGTAGCAGCTGCCAAAAAGTCCTTCCATAGAGGATGTGTTAGAGGAAATTCCTGCATATACCAAGTAATGGGAGTTGCCTAAAAAATCCCCAAAAAATATTATAATGTAAGACCCCTTATGACTCTCCAGGTCTTTCGGCAGAGATTATCCAAAGAAACTCAGATCAAGGGTAAAAAATTATTTTTATTGTATCTTCAGAACTACATTGCTCATTGTCCAGCAATCAACTCCCTCTTTATTCCGATGGTTCCCTCCATGGTGTCGTTCCTCTCACTTAAGTGAGAGGAACATTGCAATTGCAACGCCCTCATTCTCCTGGTGCTCTCCTCGCAGATCCCATTGCTACATTTTCCCAGGCTGGTGGGCATGGTGTCAAGGATTGGGGATGGGAATAGGAAGATGAGAGCCTATGCAACTCCCAGCATCCACTCACCTTACTCTGTTGGCCACACAACTCAAGTAGGGATGAGTGGTGGGGGTCAGGGGGATGGGAATGGGCTGAGGAGAGGGTCGTTAGTTAGTTATTCAGGGGAGGTAACCAACAGCTGAGGTCATTTGCACCATTTAGGATAGGTGGGTAATTGGGTAATGGTAGGAGTTTTCAGGGAATGGAGGAAGGGTGGAGAGAAATCCGGCATCGGCATTAGCCTACTCTTACCACAGGACCACAGCTTAACGTCCCATCCAACGGACGGAGTACTGAACTTGAAATGCCCTCCACTAGACACTCAAGTGGGGACCAGTTTGCCACTGAAAAATCCACCACCCCTGGGAATTGAACCTGGCCCTATGGATGGGAGGCCAGTACTCTAGCCTCCACACCAACCCGATCCCCCTGGAGAGGGTCATTTCTGCATAATTACAATTATTGCTGACCTACCAGTTAGGTAGGTTTGGTTGATTAGTAATGAGTTTGGAAGAGTTCCTCTCAAGGAAGACCTGAGGCACTTAGAGCTCTTGGTCGATTGAGCCAATACCCAGAGCATATGTTCCCATTCATCAATATACACTTATTTATCTAGAATCACCAAACTGCTGTCCTCATCCACTTTGGAGATGATTAAACATTCTTCTTTAATCTTATGGTTGCTATATTATAAGGATCATCATCATTCAATTGAGAAACTAGAATTTGTTCTATTAAATGATTGATTTCTGTAAGATGAACTGGTTTTAATCACTCCCTGCTCCTTAATATCGCCTTCCGCAACATTAGACATGCACTTGGCTCCCCTCCTATTTGACCCACCTTGAACTTCCCTCTTTCTTTTACTGGAGATTGTTAGCTGCCTACCATCCCTTCCTTGAAGCATACTCCTTTTGTTTTGTTAATACCTCACTAGAATGCCACCGATCTAAACAAGCTCACCTGTATATACCCCCTTTCATTCTAAGATGCCATCTTCAAGCTTTTTCCTTTACCCATTATTTTCTTCTAGATTTCCCCAGTGGTGTACCCAGGATTTGATTCTGTAGGAGGAGGAGGGGGGAAATCATCATAAAATGACATTTAGTTTATTATTCACTAAAACCACAATTAACATTCACTTTTTGTGAAGACAATTCAACGATATTTTTCAGCCCAATAAGCAATTTTCTAAATGCTAGCGCAAAATATAGTAAATTACAGGACACGGTAACTAAATATTGAATGTGATCATAATTTAAACATGCCAAGTGAAGAATGTGATCATATTTTAAACTTGCTCAGGGGTAAAATGTAGGTAGAGCATCCAACATATACGAAGCGATAGAAGTGATAATTTATGAATTCAGGTAAACATATTTTGGGAGGTTTAAATCCTAAAACATGTACCAGTCTGTGATCTGCCTGAATCCATTTGTTCCAATAGTGTCACCCTCAAACTCTTCCTCCCATCCCTCAACTCGTTTCCTTAACTCACACCTTCCTCTCTTTATTATATAAATATGGTGTCTCCCTTGACAAAATTTGTCTAGTACCTAAAGATGACTGTGAATTCGTCATCATCGTAGGTCAGCAACCCAAGGACAGCGCAACTCTCCTCTCAATTCTACAATTGGTATGTATTAAAAACTCAGTGGAAAAATGAGTGTTCTGTGATCTATAAGTGTGTTCTTTCCACTACATCAAGCCTGAATCTGTTCAACTATTTCCCTTCTTTCTTATCTACTTCTTTAAATTTGTCCATGAACTCATGAAACTGTTTCTTGATCTTGAAACTGATCAAAATTCTGACCTCCCAATTCTTAATTCTCCTTCCTCTTTCCAACCTCAACCTAAGTTTACTTACCACTATATTATGGAAAGGGTCTAACCATGCTGAAACATAGGCCCGTATTCATAGTCCCAGTCTCAAGATTTGCTTGAGATCCATTTGAGAATTTGTGCGATTCCGTATTCATAGTCACTATCTCAAGATCGACTTGAGATCGCGTTGAGCCAGATTGGAGATTTTGCCAAGACAACGATGGGGCAGTCTTGAGCCGATCTCAAGACCAACTTGCACCAATATGGCTGATGGCGTAACACCGAATATCGTTTTTAGATTCATTTATATTCCATACGCTTCGACGTTTTGGAGTTATTTTAACTTATTTGTTGTTAACAATAAAGGCAAACCACATTTTAATTACTTTGACGGGTGAATACGATTGTTGTTATTTGTTTGGGATACCGCTTGAAAACACATTGGGTGAACGAACGCTCGAGCGCTAATGCAATTATTCTTGGCTATTATATACTATTTTTTGTATAATTAGGGTTTTTGGTGATATTATTTACATTATTTGACGACGATTACTCTTGTAAAGTACGGTCTGGTGCTTTCCCGGATCTGGTGCGCATAAAATTCACAAAGTTTTCACGGGTGCTCCACCGGGTCAAGACTTCATTCTCACTTGATGTGGATATATCTTTTGGAATACGCTCTTGATCTTGGCTTCGCTTAACACAGGTAAGAAATTGTTCTACTAGATCGTTTCCCGTTGCAATTTTGACCAATTTAAGTCACTATATTGGATGACGATTACGATCAGTTTCATATTTGTAACTCTCCTGTTTTCTTATATTTTCTGACTCTGACATCCTCGAATTTGATTCTTGGTGAAGTGATCTTGATTTTAGATGGGTAATGGTCGGTGTTTTGTACCATGATTTAGGAAATGATGAATTTTTTGGACGAAGATGAAGAGAGAGTACCGAAGCGATATATTAGTGACAATGAGAACCCCATGGAATATTATTCGGACGAGGAATTTTACAGACGGCGCCTATGTTCAGAAGACACCGTTTGAAATGGTATTTACCTACTCCATTGTGGACATCGAAGAGGGCCAGTGAAACAGGGGTCTTCCAGTTCCAGAAATGCTACGACTGCTAGTTGCTCTAAGATTTTATGCAACCGGAGACTTTCTGCAGGTGTGTATAAATATATTTATGCTGTCTGATTCACATTATATATTAGCGCTATTCTGATGCCAATATTGATAATTTTCCCACAATTAACTTTTAGGTTTTGTGTTTGTAGTCAATGTACGGAATGAAAAATATGATTGCATAAAACATACACAGCCAATGCCAATATCACAAATGGAAGTAATGGCATCGGCAATGAGTCAGCATTCATAAATTATGAAAAAAATGCAGTAGAAAGATAGTTATTAACGAGTGATTGAGGATATTTGGCATTATATGAATTCACTACCCATGGCAGGTGAAATAAATAGAAATACCTATACAATTAAATTCTATTAGCTAACAGAAAGTGAATTTAGTGAGTACAATACTGTGTCAATACTTTGTTCGTGAAGCAGGAAAACTTTATGTTGCAACATTTCTTCTTGTCTCTCCTGCCAGTGGTAGTAAGTTCACAGCATGTCCAAATATTCACAACTACCCTGCATTAATAGTATAATTAGAGAACACTGCCGATATTTAATATGTTGGTGTAATTAGTAACCCACCCAGCCAGCACAGTCCGCATTGCATCTGTATGCGAAGAGGATGCAATGAGGATGCGATGTTTGACAGGATGCGGTGGCTACCAATTTTCCCTTTGGCATCCTTTGCTAGGTGCCAACTTTTCCGTGTTGCAGTTTCACCTCATGTATGATATTTTAATAAATCATGATTTTATAGTAATCTGTGACATAATGATAGATGATTCGGGAGATGGAATACGGGGAAATGTACCGCTATATTAATTGCAAAATGTCGAGCGATACATAACAACCCTCACTTTTTGCCAATCTAACCTGGTGGTAATCCCGAAATGTATTCACGCAGTGTTCCGAAGCCGGGAAAGAATTGTATGTTTTTCTAACTATGGAGGTCCCGCAGAGAAATAAGTTCGTGGCGTTGATATTGTTTTCATTTTGCAAGATAAGTAATTGGCAATGGTTTTCATTTTGAAATTAAGTAATTTGTAATTGTTGACATGATAGTTCGTTTACTCGTAGGACATGCATCCACACGTAGTGTCTGTCGGCCAAGCGCCATTTATGCCGTATGATAATGCATTTTGGAGCCATCCAGGATAAAATAATTAAGTCCTAGAATTCCCCCACATTTACAAACGTGCATCAAGTAAGTAAATCTTCCACTTTATTGCCTAGAAAAAAGCAACTGTAGGGAATAGTATGCGAAAACTGTAGTGGGTGTAAGTGGTACACCATACGGCTGATAGGTGGCAGCGCTATGTCGCTGGTAATTCTCGTTTTGGCCGGTAGGTAGCAGCACCTGCAACCGCTAGTATTCGAGGAACGGGCATCCTCTTCGCATCTCTCTACAGGCGGCGGTATCTCCCGTTCGCATCCACTCGGCAGCGGTTCGGAATACGGATGGCATCCAGATGAAAGTATGCGCGCCTACCGTTGGCATCCGGATGGCATCCATCTGCGAAGGGGATATTAGATGATTTGTGCCGGCTGGGCAGTCAACACAGGCGTCGTGAAGAGGTCATATAAGAGGTCATACGTGGGACATCTTTTCGACTCGACTGTAGGAGCTCTTCTAGAGGTCTCCGCGACTCTTACTGTATGACCTCTTTTCAACTCGACTGTAGGAGGCCTCCGCGACTCGTGCTGTGTGACCTCTTTACGATTCGCCAGTAGGAGGTCTTAAAGAGGTGTTCGCGACTCGTGCTGTATGACCTATTTTATGATCCACCTAGTGGTAGACCACGGAAACTACACCTTCAGTTGGCAGTTGGCGCGTGTTTCCCGGTGATTCGGTGTTTTTTGCGACTCGGCTTCTTTATATTTTTTGACCTCTGCTTCGTTTGGACTTCACTCTCCTGTTTTGACCTCTGCACCTGATTGGATTACCCTGACGGAATTGCTGCCTTCGAGCATACTTTGGACCTCACTCTCCCGTTTTCGACCCTGAGCACCGTTTGGACTATCCGCACAGTTATATTTACATTGACCCTGCCTCCTTCGGACTTTCTTTGGACGCTGATTTATTTGATCCTGCCTGAATTTTATCCATCGAATAACTTACCCAATTTTTCTGGATTTGTTCTAAAATTGGTAGACCAATTGTGGCACGTGTCCGTACGGCGTGTGTGAGTAGTGTTCGTGCACGGACATCGTCCTGAATTTCAAGGTAAATTTTGTTTGTATGCACTCCTTTTGCCTTATTTATAATACCTACTGTTTATTATGTTTAGTTCGCAATGAAATATATTTACGTTACTCATTTTGTTCTCGCCCTGCTTCTGAAATCTTCACAGAATCTGGACATTTATTTGGATCAACCTTCTTTGGTATTCATTCGGATTCCTAAAAAAATTATACCTGCTTTGGTACACTCTACTGATCTGGCTTTGTTTCGACCCGTTTTTCATGGGATTGACTTTTGTTGGACGCGATCGTGTGCATCGCGCACCTTGTCTGGTTCGCAGAAAGTGTACATCGAGCTAAAAACCAAGGTGAGTAACGTTCATACAGTACTTATATCATATGTTAATTGCAGAGGGTGGGATATGTCAAGGCAGTCTCGATTTACAGGCTTGACACTCATTTCTATGGTACGTGTCACGAGAGTGATCCGATGAGAACTCATAGCGCGGAGAAATGCGAGGTTTGCTTTGAATACGCTGACTCATTTAACGTGGTTACTCGATCTGGTTCTAATTCCACTAATAATATTCCATTGCTTATCTGTTATGCACTTATCACCCTCATTCCAATTTTAATAAAACAACCATAATATGATTCTAATTTAGGCACTTACGGCCAACACAACTCTTGCTACCTTTTGTAACATTTTGCCGTTTTATTGCATCACTTTTAATTTTTACATTAATTATTCAAAAGAGTGTTACTCATCGCCCCAATATTTTTCTTATCAGCATTCCTAGTGGCACAAAAGATGCTGAGCACATGCACACGGCATTTTCATTCTGATCAAGGAAACATTTTCGAATCATATTGTGAGCATATGCTAAAAATGTTTTCATGTCATTTTAAGAGCCACTCATTTTATAACATGCAGTCCGCATATTTCTAGCATACGGTAGAAAAAATTTGATGTTATGTGCTCAACATATTTTTAGCATATGTTCATAGTACATGTCTAAAATATTTTGGTGGAAATAGCTCATTGTTTATTGATAGACATGTTTATTTATACGTTTCCATAACTCACAACTTTGCAGTTTTGAGTTGAATTTACCAGTCCACGATCGTGTTCAGTCATGTTACGATAACTGATCATAACCAATATTGCCATCATCGTCGCGCTTAATTTCGTCGGTATGTCGATGGTTTTTGTACCGTACCTAAATTAATGTTAATGATAGTAAATAACTGTGTTGTATATTCATAATTGTGTTTATTTAGCTCAACGTTCATCTCATATTTCGCGGCGTTTGGAAAGGGTATAACAACATCGCAAAGCAGAGCGGCGGCGAATTATGTTGAGAAACGAATGTGGGAGTTCGTCAGAGTAAACTCCTCGCTAAATTGCATTTTAAGCTACTGGTGTTCACGACAGCTTAATTTGATAATGGGATGATCATCCTATCATCGATGATCATGTTCGAGCATTCAGGTACGGCGAGTATAATTATTTACGTAATTGAAAATAGGTGTTGTTGAAGAAAAGTCATCAATTTGTCAATGTTTTTAATAACCCTTCCAATGTTTTTCATTGGATTCCTGCCTCGAGTAGTAACGACAATTCTTTTTCTTCTTTCAGACATGTTATATTATTACCGTATTCGGCATTTTAGAATGAGCTAACGAGGACATAATTCAACTATAGAGCATATATGAACGTGAAAACGTCGGAATTGTTGATTGACCTTAGTGCAGCGACGAGTGTTGAAACCATTTAAAAGAACTTCCTCTCGGGAAAATGTAGTTAGGTATGTACATTACTGATTGTGAGACGAGAGTGTATTAAAAATAACTTTGGTCATTAAATACGAAGAACAAATAAAATTAAAGTTGTGTTGTGCAAAAGCTATCTCAATTCTATCTATTCTCGTGTCGTGTGCTGTCATACTGGTTTTCTTTGAGAAGACGCGTAGTATGTTGAAACGCATGTTTAATGTGGTACGGATCGTCAAGTGAATGAAATAATTGAATTTAGAAGGAATACTAATAAATGTTTGCATCTACAGCTGCTTCGTTTTAAAATCATTTCCCGAAAGTCGTGAAAATTAAGTGTGAATACATGTGTGTAGTAAGTCAGTGCAGTAGCAATGATGTGGCTACTAAGTACCAAATTATGCAGAAACCTGTGAAGACTGCTGTAGCTGGATTGAGTTCTGTGTATGAAAAAATAAGATTTCAAAATTTTGTTCTCTCCAGCAAGAGTCCAGCAAACAATTGCTGTTATTTCAGAACTAAGGAAATAGTGTATATAAAAGCCATAGGCCTAAACAATGGTACTCCTGTTATTATTGGCAATGTTCTACAGGGCTCAAAAGACATGTTATTTTATCCATTAGATTCTCGTTCCATGGATATTCACCTTGGTGGAAAATGGAGCACTGATAAAACCATTAATGTTAGCCAAATTTTATCCAAGGCAGTGCGCCTACCATATAACAGTGCAGAGGACTGCTTTTTCCCTATGCTGCACACTCAATTACATTAATAATTTTTTTAGTGTAGTTGGGTGGGGCATAGCTATACTATTCAGGGAGTGTGAACTAATGCCATCTGGTTAGTAGTTAGTTTAATGATTAATCCATTGATCTGTTTTGCCACGCATTTGTATAATATTACAACATGTCATTTAATTACAGATGTCCTACTTCGTGTTATTGGCAGAAAACTGGTGCGCTGCAATTCCAGGTTCTTGGATTGACGAGGAACAAGGCATCTATAAATGGCCAAGAAATGAAAGGATAAGAGTGGCTATTTGTCGTAACCTAGAGCCTGATGCTTCCTGGCATGCTGACAAGTATGACAGAGTATTAGGACCTTACGGTATATTGGTGTGAATGGTTTTTAATTTGGTGAATATTGAGTTAAGTGGAGTTGTAGTAGCATATGTACTTTTCTGCAGATACCCTAAAGGAGGCTAGAGAAGTTGAGGTCAGAATGGCTGAGTTTAGTACTGAAGATGAAGAGCACATCCAATGGGCTTCACAAGGGAGTAAAGGGAAGAGGCGTGTGAAGCGGAAAATTTTGATGATTATATCTTTGAGCAGGGAACTGAAGGTATGCTTGTGGTCCAATGTGAATAATTTTCTGTAAATACAGCTCAACTTATCCTTTGATATTATTGGAGTACATGTTCTTTAATATTCCTATTTTGGGTAGGAAATGATACATTAGATGAGTTGCCGGCTCCTCCAGCTTCATTCAAAGTCCCACGAATTGCAACTGAGGTAGAGGGCATCAATGATGAAATACCCATAGGTAAAGTGGTCACCAGTAGAGTAATAAAATTATGACAATTTGACTTTATTGAAACTTGCACTTTTTTGTCTCTGTGAAGAGGTGGATGCTTGAATGGTTGAAATAATTTACTTTTCCTTGCAAAAATTAATTTAAAAACTGCATCTGATAAGGGATCAAAAGTAAATGAACATGTAGTGGCAACTGGTATGGACTATTGTAATTAAATTGAAAAGTGCTTGCTTTCTAAGATAATATAATTATTGCCTACAATTCAAAATCTAATGGGTTACATAATAGTTTTGCAGATATCAAGTTCACGTGCCAGAGGAGCTCAACCTCTACCAACAGCCGAGGTAAGGTGAACTGGATGTTGTGCTTTAGATTGGAGAAATAATTTCACATATTTATATGAACTATTTTATATTTGTTGTTTCATTTGTATTCTGGCTCAGGCATTGCAACCGACAGGCAGAGAGCAATAGTGCCTTCTTCATCGGAAGCCAGTGGATCTGATGGTATGTATTGATTTTTTCGTTTTTCATCCAACTGTGACAGAAAAATCAAATTTATGCCTGAATTTTCCATTTATCAGAAGGCTAAAGTAAAAATCAACTCTTTCAGAAAATGACATGGCTAACTTGATAAATAAAGAATTTGAGAAATTGCATTCAAGACTGGAGAGGATTGAAAGAAAGCAGGAAGTCATTGAAAATAAATTGGATTTCCTGCTGGCACTTAGAGAAGACCCTGATCTAGGAATTATGAGTTCTACTACAAGGACAAGTCTAGATGAACTTCCAAGTTTACCCTTAACAGCAATGTGGGAGCTAAAAAAATTTGAGGGTAAACTCCAAAATGCAGAGGAAGCCCGGAAGCAATTGGTGAGTGATTCTTCTAATTATTTATAGTAAGAGTACACTATTACTGAAGATTTCCCTTCCTTGATTATCTTTAAGTCATCATATCACCATTGCATTTTTTTCTTAAAATCAGTGATTGATATTTAGGACATTTCCACTGCTAATTCAAAGCACTCAAATGAATTGAGATACTTTTGATACTTTGCAGAAGCTGAAAGTGAAAATGATCGGTGGAGTCAATGGTGAAGCCCATCTGAGGAAAACATTATCATCATTCCTATCAAATAATTTAGCCTATGATTTAACATGGATGGGTCCACAACATGGCTCTAAAAAGGGAGGATGCTCAAAAGAGACTGTGCCTAAGCAGAACTAATTTTTCAGTCATCCTTATAGGTATGGAGAGACTTACTTAGTGCCAGCATTTCATATGATTTGTGTCTTCCTTTTCTTTTTACATCTTAAATCAGATATTGCTAAGAAAAGATTAAGTAGTAATTTCCTACAAAACATTTAAAAAAATACATTTGTGTATTTTCCAGCCACCGTTCTGGAGTCCCACCCAATGACCACAATCGTCAGCCTGGAGAGGGTGGCTAAACAGTGGCTGCAATATGCAGGGGATCGCATTAAATATGCAGAAAAGAAGAGGACTGACAATGAAGAAGTTTAATTTTTGATAGTCTTCCACTCTCATAATTTAATGATGTTTTTCAAGCCAATTTTCAAGTGCTATGATATAATTTATGTATTATTGTTTCATAAACTCTGTATTGAAGTAAGAGCTAGGTCTCTATTATATGAATGTTTTGATCTTATAAACTGTTCTTACTGAAGTAATTCCCATCATCTTGATCCTCTTCGTATTAGAATTTGAATAATCTAATGGTATGTGCACTTTCTGCTACAGCTCAACCACTATGCAGTTTGTGGAATTTGCTAGTGAAATCAGATTCTCAAAAAATGTTCTAATGTTTATAATTTTCAATCACAGGTTTTCTTCCAGTTATGTTTCAAATATTTGTAGAATTTTGTAAAATTACTGGACTGAATATTTGAATCAGATCATTCGTAATTGTAGGATTACAAACTAGGTGACACCACTAGTTCATAGTTCTACCATAACCCAATAGGTGGCATACTCGTTCGTAGTTCGTTCAAAATCCACTAGGTGGCACCACAATCGTAGGGAAGTCTTGTACAGGTCATATGAAAATTCATATAGGAGCTCATTAGGGAGCTCTTAAAGGACCTCGTAAAAGACTCCTATAGTGTTGCATCTGACGTCTTAAGTATCTCATCGTGAGGTCTTTAGGAGTGTCTCGTAAGACTCCTACAAATTCCTAAGACCTCTTTATGAGGTCATATAGGACTCCTACGTGTTGATTGGGAATTTAAAAATTATGTGGGATTTGCACATTGGCTAGAATCAAAGCAGTCTTAAACATTAATAAGCTATGAGAATAAGAAATAATTGCAAAGAAAATTAAACAGAACCTATAATCGTTCATTAATTTATTATAAATTATAGGTTAATTATTTGGATAAGCACCTATAAAAAAGTATCAATTCTTTAGTAATTACCATAAGAAAATAAAGTGAAATGTCTCACCACATACTAATCATTCTTTAGTAAATATGTGGCTAACTTTCTTGAGTGTTAGGAAAACTAAACAGAGCGCAGCTCAAATGCATGTGATATTCCACTATATATAACGTAGTTTTAATTCGCGAAAGACATAAACGCTCTTTGGTAACAAAAAAACTTATTTTCCAGGTGCAATTTAGCCAACAGATGGACAAGGAATATCATTGAAAAGGAGTTCTGAAACAAAAGTTCCAGTGTCTTCGAAGAAAAATTGTAGCAAATATGAGGACAACACAAGTTTGTTGCTTGTACTGCACAATATTGGGGCACACTATCAAGATCTATGAAATGTAATGGATGACGAATCAAACACAGTACCTGTGCCCCATGCAGCCCAAAACCACCAGCCATTACCCATCTAAAATCAAAATTACTATGTGGAAATGTTATTAGGCAGTAGTTTATTCAAATCATTTTTCATTATAGGGTTGTAAATGAAGCAATTTTTACAATAGTTAATAAAACTAGGTTGTTTCAATTTAATCAATTATTATCTCTGAAAATGGTTACATTGTTGCTTTTGTAATATTGCCATTTGAAGCCTATGGAGTTCCCCTTTTCTCCTCTCCTCAACCTCAAACGCCACTCTTTTTATTTTCTCCTCAAGCAGTCTCATCTTCTCCTTAGCCAACTCCACCATATATTTATGTTCGTTAGTTACTCGGCTTTCTAGCAGCAGAACTCTTTCCCCACTTCCAGTTTTGGCTTCCCTAGTTTAATGTGGGTTTTGGCCTCTTCTCTCTTGCTGCACACCGATATCTTAGTTTTTTATCAGCAATTAATTTAAATATCATAATCTCATTGCAAAAGAAAATTGAGGCAGTTTCATTGATTGTTTACTAAAAATACGTCACATTGCTCTTATCTTATCAATGTAATGATGAACTAATAGTGAATTAATGTTGTGACTTTCAGTGAATTCCCAACTTTTTTAAAGAGCTGAAATCCCGCTTTTTTTACCTACACTATATATACAATAAATGCTTGGTAATTTGAATTCCGCGGAACTCATGAATATCCCTAATTTTAACCAGTTTATCATTACGTCCATTGGTGCCATTATATATCATAGGTATTTGTTATAAAGGCTATACAATGTTCATGCTAGGCATTAAGATCATGCAATCTTTTGAGTTGTACATGGATAGTTAATCTAGCACACATAGGTTCTTTTCCTTCCGTTAATAAACATGAAAATTATGTTTCACCAGCATATTAGTCACCAGGTCATTACAACTCCAGCGATAATTCACTTCACCTAATTTTTTTTTACAAGTTTCTGTTCAATCATAATTGATATTAATTAATGTGGAAGGCTATTTGTGCACTAATAATTAAAGCCACAAATAAAATTGCTGTATTATAATAGATGGATATGCTCGCAATTGAATTGAAGCTGCTTTTCTTCTACAGAAAAGGGCTTGTTTATTCCCGCCATAATTTTAAGTTTACTCTCACCGTTCTTGCGGAGTGCCGATCGTCACTTTTCCGGTATGAAAAATAACGATATCCAAAATAACCGCGCATCGCTGGTCTCAAGCCGATCTCAGTCTTGAGATCGCGCTGAGAAACAACTATGAATACGGATGGCGGTCTCAGTCTCATCTCAGTCTTGAGCTGAGACTGAGCTGAGATCGACTCAAGACCTGACTATGAATACGGGCCATAGGTTCGTCTGATCACCGAAGTTTAGCAACCTTGGGCCCAGACGGAGGATGGATGGGTGGCCCTCCTCCATACCTCTACAGTGGTGCTCTCATCCCGTCTGCAAGTGATGGGCAGGTTTAACGTGGGTTGGCACAATGGATTTAAAAAGGTCTAAGTGCCAGGGGGCTCCAGAAGGCCCCTACCCACCCCTCCAACTTACATTTTTTTATTACCACTAAATTATGTTCAGAGTCTAAACCGAAACATGTAAACTGTGCAAGTTCCTTAAGCTGCTCATAAACCTTTGCCTAACCATCATGTAATATGATTGCATTCTCAGCATACTATGGTATTTTCTGTGTGTGGCTACACCTGTGACGTTTAAACCATATCTTGGTTATCACTTCATTATTTACCATGCAGAACTCCACTGCTTTCTCACAATGGTCATTTCTTTCATCCAGCTCATAAGCCACTTCCTTCCCTCCCTGACAACAGTATTCCAGCCCCTCATTCATCAGGTACTTGTTTCCCTTTGCTTCACACACCTACCAAGAAATCTCTATTTAAAAACTGAAGGATTGTGAACTTGCCACGAAAACCTTAATGGCATTACCTGCTGTTTTAGTTTAAGCACCTGGCTGGAAAGAAGGGTATCCGGGTTCGAGTACCGATCAAGGGGAATGATTTTCTCTCTGTGGAATTTCTGCAATCTTAATTTACTTTACCAACAAATCTATATTTTCCTTCTCCATTAGCTCCTTTATGCTTTCCAGCTTCTCTGCCCTTAAAATCATTCTACTGTTGATTGTTATGATTTTTAAAGTTGTCCTCTTCTCTAGCACCTTCTTCACCACTGCTGTTCTTATAGCCTCCTTTTCCATGCAAGAATTATTGCAAGGGCCTTGCTTCCCCTCCTGCCACGCACAACACCCACCAAACTTATCTAGGACTGGATTCCATTATTGCCAGGACTCAAATCTCTATTTTCTGAGTCCATGTTTATGGGAGAGTATAATATTATACCCTCCCATAAACATGGACATCCACCTCAATACTGAGGTGGATTCCTCTTGTGTGGCTCAATAGTGTTTTTAACATGACACTGTCACTTGAAAGGCTGCCAGATGCTTTCTCACAGCCACCTCCTTAAGGAACTGATGCCGCCACCACAACTACCTTTGGATTACCTTTCATCTGGCTCCTGTCCTGAGATATATTTGACATGGGTGGCGTTAACAAAAGCAAATTTTCATTGTATCAGCCAGTCCACAATTCAAAAGAGTTTTTGCAATTTTTATCACAATACCAGGGCACAATACAAGGAATATGCACTTTCAAGTTCATTCCTGGCACCTAGAAAATTAAGAAGGGAAGGGCAACTTAGAATATAATTGCATTAAAGAGAATAGTATGCATTGGAAGAAGAAAGGAGTACAATAAACATTTTTTTCCTTATTGACTTCAAGAAAACAAGGGCAGGAGTAGACAATGAAAAGTGTTCTACAAAGGGATGTACTAAAAAAGTTGGGAGTGGACTGAAAGGACCGACAGCTCATTGAGCCTTATACACATGTGGCATGTATAGCACTGTAAAAATAGAATCTAGATAGCCAGTGATATAGACGAGTATGGCAGTGTTGATCAGACACCGACACTCTTCATCATATATTCTGAAGAAAGGGTACAAGACATGACAGAGGAAACAGACTGAGGTAAAGGGTAGAAGGAGATAAATAAAGACAATTAGATTTGAGAATGACTAAGCTTTATAGGTGAGTCAGCTACAGACATGATGATGGCTAGACGTGTTAAGATAAAGTGAGAGGTACAGGGTCAACATTAATCATAAAAAAACTCAAGATATGTGATTTTCCTGAAAGAAGCAAAAGCTATAAAGCATTAAAATAGGAGTTCATATAATAAAGCAAGTTGAGCATTTCAAACACTTGCATAGTATTTTGCATGCAAGCAGACATGTATCAAAGATGTACAGGAGGATTACACTGGGAAAAGAGGGTTTCACGAACAGGAACTCACTCATGACAGAAATCCGTGGTGATGTTCAGAACAGTTTTACTTGTTTCACTTCGAGTGTGGCATTGTCCCATATAGCACGAAGTGTTCAGAATTGTTGTAGATACAGGATAATAAATAGTTTTTACAATGTGTAAAAACAGTTCATTCACGTGTCAGAAGGGTGTAAAGAAAGTGTAAAATTGGCTCTATGTCCGCTAAGAACCCAATACTACTCCTCTATGGTCAAATTAGGTATTAATTGAAAAAACAATGGTATTAATTACATAATTTACGCAATTAGTAAGTAAGATAGGTAAAATGTATCCTGGCTAAACATGTTAAAAATATTTGTAATCAGGGATGGTAGTACAACAAAACTGCAATGGAAAAATAAATAAGATAGTTTTAAACTAAGATCGTTCACACTTTACCCCTTGCCCAACTCTCCTTGATAAATAATTTTAAGCAGTTAATACTAATACAATAATTACTTTACCCCTGACCCAACTTCCCATGATGGAAGATGCGTAATTTTTAGCATTATGACTGCAACAACATATTTCAAGCTTTTCTGTTGAAGTTATTGGATTTATAATCTGATAAGGGGGGTGATTCGTAAGTCATTATTCAGCAGGGACTACCTGCCTGCTAATTTTCATCAACATCCTAACACCAGACACTCCCTTTGTGAATTTTTAGACTGTTTTGAAAAAAAATACTTCCGTCAACATGAAATTCAAGGAAATATAATCTTATTAATCAGACATCTACATAAGTCAATCTTATAATACATATACCTATATAGAAAACTATATATTTTTCTCTCATGGCTGAGCTTAAAGCCACTGAGTGCGTCCACCGGGTTGCGGATGGTGGGTTGACCACTAATTATAGAGGTTAGCTGCGAGATAAGCAAGTTTACTCGTCGAATAAGCAGTCATGGACAAAAAGCGACGGCATTCCGAGGGGGTATTGGTCTATCCCTGGGTAAGGTAGGCCTTTAAATAATACAGAACCTGTGAAGATAGCGTGACTTGGCAATGGAGGCCGCCAACAATTACACTTCCCATCACCCGGAGACCAAACCTGCAGATACCATTGTGGTGCAAATTTACATGTCTACGTCGGACTACGAAGATGAAGAAGTGGAAGACGTCTACGAAGATATCACTGAAGTAATAAAACAGGTTAGAGGAGAAGAAAACCTAATTATTTTAGGAGACTGGAACGCTGTTGTCGGCGAAGGTCCAGATGGAAGAATAACTGGAAAATATGGATTGGGAAACCGAAACGAAAGAGGAGAAAGACTGCTGGAGTTCTGCACACATCATAAGTTAGTGGTTACTAACACAATTTTTAAAAATCACAACCGAAGATAATACACGTGGAAGATGCTAGGAGACAGAGGAAGATTTCAAATAGACTACATTTTAGTGAAGCAGAGATTCAGGAATCCGGTGAAGGACTGCAAAAGCTACCCGGGTGCAGACATCAACAGTGACCATAATTTAGTGATGATGAAATGCCATCTAAAATTCAAGAGATTGAAGAAAACAGTAAAGAACATTTGGCAAGTAGAAAAACTGAAGGAGACTCAACATCAGCTGGAATGTCAAAAAGCAGTAGAAAACAACATAGGAGAGGACCTGACTGAGAAACCAGTAGAAGAGCATTGGGAAAACGTTAAATGTGGACTACAGGAAGCTGCAAAAGAAGTTCTTGGAAGAAGAAAAGTTGTTAAGAAGAAGCCATGGATCATGGATGAAGTCTTAGTGCTGATTGAAGAAAGAAGAAAGTACAAGAATGCGAAAACTGAAGAAGGACAGCTTTGCTACAAAAGAATAAGGAACGAAGTAAGTCACAAAGCCAGGAAAGCTAGAGAAATATGAATGAACAATCTAGGCAAAGATGTACAAAACAACCTTGCTCTTGGAAAGGTGGAAGCTGCCTATAGGATAGTGAGGAATCACTTCAAGGAACGGAGCGCAAGAAAATGCTATAAGAGACAAGAATGGTGAACTGTTGATTGAAAATGAACACAAAGTGAAGAGATGGAAAGAATATCTGGAAGAGTTATACAATGGGAACAATTTCAGCACGAAAGTTGTTGAAGAGGAAAGCGAAGTCGAGAAGGATGATATGGGAGCAGCAATATTGAGATTGGAATTCGACGCAGCAGTAAGGGATCTTTGGATGAATAAGGCTCCTGGAATTGATGATATCCCAGCAGAACTGATAAAGAATGTGGGAGAGAGGACATTGGCCCATCTTTACAAGGCCATCTGCGACATGTACTCAACAGGAGAAATACCCAGGGACTTCGAGAAAAATATCATAATTCCTATTCCCAAAAAGAAGAGCAGAGAAATGTGAAAATTGTAGGACTATATGCCTGACGACACATACATCAAAGATATTGACAAGGATAATCTACAGAAGAATAGTACGAAAAGCAGAGGAGTTCCTAGATGAAGATCAATTCGGATTCAGGAAAAATAAGGGCACAAGAGAAGCAATACTAGCCCTTAGGCTGCTTATAGAGAAGAGATTGGAGAAGAACAATCGACCTTCATTGCATTTGTGGATTTAGAGAAGGCCTTTGACCACGAGGATTAGAAGTTAATGCTTGGAATTCTGAAAGGAATTGGAGTGTCGTACAATGACCGAAGAATTATCCACAGTTTGCATAAAAACCAAGTAGTGGTGATAAAATCTGGACCCAGCTGTGAAGAAGCAAGAATAAGGAAAGGAGTGAGACAAGGCTGTGCACTGTCCTCCGTAATTTTTAATGTTTACATCGATGGAGCCATCAATGAAGTCAAAGAGAAGTGTTCTGGAGTGAACATCCACGGAGAAACAATCAGTATGCTACGATTCGCTGATGACATAGCTCTCATAGCAGAGACCGGGAAGGATCTGAATAAGATGCTAACAACCATGGAAAGGACATTGGCCAGGTATCATCTGAAGATCAATAAGAAGAAAACTAAGATATTGGTGTGCAGCAAGAGAGAGGAGGCCATAACCAACGTTATATTAGGAAAACAGACACTGGAAGAGGTGAAAGAGTTCTGTTACCTGGGAAGCAGAGTAACCAACGATGGACGAAGCAAGAAATAAATAGTCAGTAGAATAGCCCAGGCAAAGAGGGCATTCTTTCAAAAGAAGAATCTACTTACAGCTAGAAATACATGCGTAGAAGTAAGAAAGCAATACATCAAAACATATATCTGGAGCATATTTCTTTACGGCAGTGAGGCATGGACGATGACAGCAGCGGAGAAGAAAAGGGTGGAAGCATTCGAAATATGGTGCTATCGAAGAATGATGAAGATTAAATGGATCAACCGAGTGACAAATGAAGAAGTCCTAAGGAGAGTGGGAGAAAAGAGAAGTCAGCTGAAAACTATAAAAAGAAGACGGGACAACTTAATCGGCTACATCATAAGACATGATGGCCTGATGAAGACAAACATCGAAGGAAAAGTGAACGGGAAGAATGGAAAAGGAAGGCCTCATATGAGTTACATAGAACAGGTCGTAAAGGATGTGAAAGAGAATAGCCATGTTAATATGAAGATGTTGGCTGATAGTAGAATCATGTGGAGAGCTGCATCAAACCAATCCTAGGATTGTTGACCCTTGATGATGATATATGTTTCTACAGAAAAATACAATATATGTACATACAAATTTTGGCGGGACCAAGAAGTTATTACGAAAAACGGAGGTTTACGATATGAAGAGGTTCACTAGATAGAGGTTTCACTGTACGAATGCATAACTTGTTCCTCACCTTTTGTATTCAAATATTAAAATTTGCATATTGGCTAGGAAGTAAGTAATCAGCATGGACACAAGTGTTCGATCAGAAAATATTCATTAAAAGTTTAATTTAAAATTGGTTATATGTTTGGATTATTTGAGTTGAATCTGTTCAACTCAATTTACCCCGAACAACCACAAGTATTGTTTAGGTAAATATGGGGATACACTTTAGTCTAGATATCGACCCAACCTACACGAATGATTACATAACATGTGCTGTATGGGGTGAAGTTGGCAAACAGGGATTGAATGGCAGGAGGATGAGAAGCGCTTGAAGACATCTGAGACATGGGTGTAGAGAAGGCATGATGAATTAAAAAGGAAGACAAATGAGGAGGTGCTGGCCATGGTCGAAGAGAAGGTACAGGGAAATGAGGCAGAATAGGTGGATGGACCAAGTAAATTAAGGCAATGAGGGCTGATTGAGGGTAGAACACTATAGAAGAGAGGAAAAGTGGGGATGAGGATAGTGTTAATGAATTGTATAAATGGCCAAAAAATGGAATGAATGGTATTGGCTGAAATTATGAGAGAAATATCATGAGAAATGTTTAGAAGTGTCAAAAGAGAGTAGACATCCAAGATATAAACCAATCTACTCTGTCCAGTGGAATTCCATTGTTAATAGTTTTCCCTCAACAGTGTTCAACAGGAATTCTTCTTGGTTGATTAGGGTAAATTACTCTAACAAGTAAGTACAACTTGTAAGTACTAGGCCCAATATGACATATTAGAATATGGAGAAGTTTCTTTTGTCATCCCATATTTGGTCTCTCAGAAAGATCTGATACATATCTAGGATAATCACACTGATTTGGGTTAACTTGGTATATGAAAAGGCCTATACCCCTCTAATGAATTCAAACCTGGGAGCTTCAAACAGTAGCTAACACTCTACCGTTCAATACATAAATAATCGAAGGCAAAATAAAATCGGTGGTTTCCTATTACCTAGGTAAAACAAAAAGGAGCAGCTGCTCCATTTTGTTTTTCCATCGTGTCATTAACTTAAATGACCATGGTCATTTAAATTACGCGTACACGGCACTAGGACTTAATGTATTTTGCTACAGATGACACGGAGGAAAAGGACCCCATGTGGACTACCTTGCGTCAGGTTCTGAAACTCGGGTACTCCCTTCAGGAGAGCAGGCACGGTAGGTACCATCATTTTTCATTTCTACAACTAGTTCCGCTCTAGGAGTAACTGAGATGCACACATGGCGTTACATCTAGTTAAACTAACGAGGAATCCTTGATAGAGAGAAAGAAAAACCTCGAAGTAAATTATAAGATCAAAAAGTAGTAGTTTATTAAGATCAAAGTTTAAGTAAATTTTACTCTCTTCTTTTCGTCGCCAACGCGGATATTACTTATGGTAACTGCTGGAAAATTAGGAAGAAAGAGATGGGTTACATCGTGCTCGAAAGCCGCTGAACAAGTTGACCCCGAGGACTCGAAGCTTGATATCCAGCTTAAAAACAGCACTAAACTATGATGCAATACGTAACATATTCTTCGAACACGAATGCTCAAGGGTGAAATTCTATCCCATGGTACTAATGTATTAGTACCATGCTCTACCCTCACTACTGTTTTCGTCTGGTCGAGCTATTTATACTTTCCTTCATCAGGGATTCTTTTCAGACATCCACGTATTCCACCGAGCCACGGTTTGATCAGCATGGAAACACCCAATGTTCCTGAACATCTCCTGATAATCTCTGGTAAACATCGTTAAGATAAAAGTGATAAAATTGCACTCGTATTCTGCCAACTAGCGATACAAGTGGATCTCGTGGCACACATCGAAAATCGTAAGATTTAAAGTCTCGTTTACATTCAAACTTTTTTGACAGGCCCGAAAAAAAGACGATCGAAATACCCAAATCTAGTGCCGTCTCCTTGCTGTCATTTCAACTCGTGTTGGAAGGTTCGGTTTGAGGGTTGAAGGGACAAACAAGATCTATTAGCTATGGATGCAGAAGTTACCAGTAAAATTGGCTTTATCGGTGGCGGAAATATGGCTCAAGCTATTGCTCAAGGCATACTTAAAGCAGGTAAATTATCCATATTTATCTTTTAGGTGACAGACCGGGACATTTTTGTATAAGGCAATTATCGAGGCAAAAATTACGCGAAGTAGAGAAGTCTATACTAATTGAAGCAGCGTCAAATTCTGGACATTGCTTGGATGAGTGGTTGGAAATAGAACAGCGGGCTATTTTCTGCATAATTGTTCATGCGTTTGAGAAGTTATCCCTGCTAATCGTTTCTTCAAGGACCTTTTATACCAAGACAGCATAAGAGTAGATGGAAATCATCCTATTTCGTGTTTTTTTTTTATCATATACCATTAGTTTAATATGCCTTTGCCTTTTTTCTCTTTTTTAAGCATAAAATTCCATACTTTTATACTGGAAATTGATTTTTTATGCACGGCAAGTCAAATTTTGACTAATGAACCATATCTACAAAGTTAGACTGTATTATTTTACTGCCATCATGGTCCTTTCTCTACCCTTATCTATTGAATATGCTCGAGTGAAATATGAACTCTGGTTCCCCTGCAAAAGATTTGGTTTTATTTTATGCCTCATTCAAGAATTATACCTAATACGTATGGTAATATATTTTTTATACATATATAATCTTACCGAAGAGTTATCTACAGCTTGTATAAAAACCAGGTAGCCATAATCTAATCAGGACCCAGCAGTAGGTACAGAGGCAAGCATAAAGAAAGGAGTAAGGCAAGGCTGTGCTCTGTCTCCCATATTATTCAATGTCTACATCGAGAAAGCCACCCAAGAAGTCAAAGAAAAGTTTCCGGGTGTGAATATCCACGGGGAGAAAATCAGCATGCTACGATTTTCCGATGACATAGCAGTCATTGCAGAAACAGAATGAGATTTAGAGAAGACACTAGGAAATATGGAAAGAACAATGACCAGATATCATCTCAAGATCAATAAAAAGAAAACTAAGGTATTGGTATGCAGTAGGAGAAAGGAATCAAGGACCATTGTTAAACTAGGAAAACAAAAAATCGAGGAGGTGGAAGAGTTCTGTTACCTGAGAACCTGAGTAACCAGCGGCAGAAGAAGTAAAAGGGAAATTGCCAGTAGAATTGCCCAAGCGAAAAGGGCATTCTACCAGAAGAAGATTCTGCTTACAGCTGCAAATACAAGCATGGAAGTGAGGAAACATTTCATTAGAACATACATCTGGAGCATTGTACAGTATATGGCAGCAAAGAAGTCCAGGCTGGAAGCATTTGAAATTTGGTGCTACCAAAGAATGAAGAAGATAAAATGGATCAATCGAGTGACAAATGAAGAACTCTTTAAGAAAAGTGGGAGAGATGTCTACTGAAAACTTTAGAAAGAAGACGGGGTTAATGGAAGTTAAGCGGTGCTGTCGCTCTGGTAGCTAGGGGGACGTAGGTCATTTGTGGGGTTCGCCCTTGCTCTCGTTGAAAATCGAGCCTCGCCCATCCCTGGAGCTCAGCGAAGGCAGACCTTTCCCAGTGGGTGGGGTACCACCCCAACCGCTTTTACTACACCAAGCCCTAGTATATTCTAGGATTGACTTCAGTTCTAACTGTTTAATTGATGTAAATTGGTAACGTTGACTGTGGTACTAATTATTTATGCTTCCACACGCGAAAGTTATCCTAGGCTGGTGACCACAGTCCACAATGCTGGATTAAGGCTAGCCACTGGTGCCTTCAGAACATCACTAGTCCTTAGTATCTATCAGACTCGGGAGAGCCCCTTCTACTGACACGTCAGGATATTTTGACCTGCAACTACACTGCCAAGATTTTATCCGCTAGGAACCACCCGTGTTTCAACTTAATTTTTAAACCCAGATTCTTAGACACTTTTACTCAGATGACAAAGGCAACAAAATCACGTAGCATACGGCTGATTAATTTTTTCATCGAGCATGGTTTTATCCTGCTAGACATGTATCCCATTGGGCACATGAATGATCCCCCATGGTCATTCCCTCAAGTAAAAGTTATTCTGCACCTCCTTAGAAATCATAAATCCACCACTACCTCTAGTGAGTGTCAGCAGTTTTTCGCTGAAGTTCTGGATAACCATCCAAACTTCATCCCCGGATACACCGATGGGTCGAAGACTGCGGATTCGTGTGGGTGTGCCATCGTCTCCACATATCATGGAATCATCAAGGTCAATCTTCACCCATACTGCTCTGTATTCACTGTGGAACTCACTGCCATTAAGTTAGCCCTAGAAATATCAAATGCAGCAATGCCTCATTTCTTATTTGCTCCGACTCTTATAGTGCCCTTCTGTCCATATCCATTTTCTCACCTACCCACCCCATTGCCCAGGATATACGATGCAGTACCCTATCATTGTCCTAGAAGGGAATTTCTTTAGCCTTCGTGTGAGTACCAGGGCAAACTGGCTTTAGCAGAAATGAGATGGCTGAGTATGAATGAGCAGTCCCAGTGAGATCCTATCGCGTGTACTGACAGAGGACCTTTGGTCTACGTTAAGGAGCCTAACACTGAAAAAGTGGAAAGATTTCTGGGAATACACCACTAACAATAAACTCTGAGCAATAAAATCTGATGTGTCATCGTGAGCCACTTCTGTCCGGAATGTTCGCATGGAGGTCGCCATCACAAGGCTGGGAATAGGGCATTTTTTCCTAATGCCCTTGCACATGTTTATGAATGAGAAAATTCAACCTAGATGTGATGATTGTGACTCTCCCTGTACCCTAAGGCACATCCTGACAGAGTGTACAGTGTATTGGACTGCTCGTGAAAGACTTGGCATCTGGGGAGACCTAGATTGGATCCTTAGATACCGATACCGAATTGAGATAAATCAGATGAAATAACCAAAGTCATAAGTTTTATATGCTGCAACATTCTTATCAATAAAATATAATCATCATTTTTAAAATAATAAATTTTCGCCTAATTTTGCAATATCATTGTCCACATATTCTGAAATGTTTTTAAATCTTAAACCCTGAAAGGTAAATTTTAAGATTTATTTTAAAAATGGGTTTGCAAGTGGTGTGAAAGGACCTCAGCCATCGATGCACCCTTACAACAACTACTACTACTACTCTCCAGTCCCCCATTCGAATTCACCCACTTTCTACTGCCAGTAGGTAATGAATACCGTGAGAATTCTGACACTATTAAAGAAGCAAGGTTTTTACTCTGCTCAAAATTATGGATAAGGTGCTTCACACTCTGAGTCATAGTATTCTGAGAACCTTCTCGACTGTCTCTTAGTATGGAGCACTTGGAAAAAAAGTTGACTACTATCAATGTCAGTTTCCTAATTTCCAATGAAACTGTGAATGTTTGCTATACTTTTGCGATACTCTCATAAACCAATTTATTGTGAACGTAGCCTGAAGCTTTATTGTCCATGCGGTTTTTAAAGGGACCACCAAATGAATTTGTGAATAGCTGTGTAGTCCCTCTAGGGAACCACCGAGACATTCTTTGTTTCAATTACATATTATTATCACTTTCACTCCTGAGATAGGGTGGATATTTTTCTCAGAAACTTAGGATGACCCTCCTTTTGATGTCAAAGGAACGAATCACTCTTACCATGGGATGTGCATGCTTTCTTCATCGACCTTGAAATAAGGCTTTTGTTTTCACGTATCTTTCTCCTCAGTATCTCTAGCGTAAACAGTCCCGATGGCTTCATTAGCATCCCCCTACATTCTTATGTTGGATGTAAACACTTCTGGGTTTCCCAAGCATTGCCGGTCTAATCACATGCTCGGCTCTTTTCCTAGCCATGCAGATGATGATGAAACTTCTCTCAGTGACTTTCACTCCATGGGTTAATGCTCTGACTGTGAGTCTTACCTTATATATGCCACAGAAAATTGTGCTGTTTGGACGGAAAGTGAATTTTGTGCTATTATTTTATACTAAGTATATAATGGCTCAGAATCTAACGGAAAGGAATTGGAGATGTTTCTTCAAAGTGATTTGGAGACAGAAATTAACGTATCTGAATCAAGCATCACCGAATCAGAGTGCCCCTTGGCTAGCAGTCCCCTCGGTGAATGGATCAAAGGCAGTCGCCACACTGGGGGGGAGGTGTGCTGAAGACCAAGAAGCCCCCCCCTGTCTACGTGCCTGCAGTCAGTTGTCAATGATACCAAAACGTTTTTATGCATAATGTTTCATGTGGTGCTAGAACATATTTTTATTATTGGATAAATGCATTTATCAGTTTTAAATATATTTTTAAATTGTGTCAAAACAATTAATATCCTTTCGAGGTTAGTAGATTGCATATTCTTGAAATTTTGTTAGTGCTAAGTCTATGACTACTTAGATAATGTGATTCCAGTCGTACACTCTGCATCTACTGCATGAGAATATGATAACTGCTGCACTTGCTTACTGATTATCGCCTCATTTTATGAAATATAGCTATGTTAGGAGGCTGTTGATGCATGGCTCTTTGTTTGCACCAAGTAATTGAGAGAATTAATTTTAAAAGATTAATAATGCTGTGATTTCTGCCATCATAATGTTCCTCCGATATTCATTTGTTGGATAAAAATAAGTATGGTGGATATTAATGTCCATAATTGATATTATTTCAATGCTAGGTAGATAGAGTTTTCTTGATTATAAAGCTATTGCTGAGAACCTATGTATAGTTTGACAGGGCGACAAACAGTGCTGCTACATATTAAATCAACTTGGTGAGTAAATGTATGATGGTTCTGACCATTGTTTTCATGCACAATTATAAATATTTGCATTTAAATATTATGCATCTGTGGTAATATATTTACACCTCAAAGTCACAAATCGAGTAAAAAATTCCATAGAGTTTATAAGAGAACAAAAAAATCTCTGTGCATAATTTATTTTAAACATTCAAAACACCAATTCTCCTTTGAAAAATATTTTTTATGAAAACTTTTTAAAAATATGATTAAAATTTTTTTGGGGGGATTCTTAACACCATTATAAAATATTTAGATCTGTTTTTATACAATCACAGAACTTGAAAATGGTTTTTGCCACAAATAAAAGCATTTTTACCAGAAAAAAATGTTTTGATAAGTTTTCATGCCATCTGGGAAGTGAACAGAAATTTGAGGGTCGAATAGTGGAGTCCTTTTGTGTGCTGCAGTCATTGACACTATATCACCAAGAGGTAGTGCAAACTTCAGAAGGCAAAGTGTTTCCCCAAAATTTTCATGATATGAAATTCAAAAAAAGAGGAGATATAATCCAATATACATATATACTGTTGGGTTAATGAGTCCAATCCTAGAACCAATTACAGTTTAGTGATGAATGGAAATTGCATACAATTCCCAGCAATTCTTAATGTAAACTCTATGAAAGCAATGCAGCATTATTATAGGTCAATGGAGTTTAAACACAGCTCAAATCAATATTAGCTCAGTTCAGAGCAACACACTGCCTACTGAGTGAAAGCTGTGCAGTGTCAACACGCTAAATGAAAACAACACTGGTGTAAATGAGTTGCTGAATTCAGCAATGGGTTCAAGACAGTGCAAAAGAGTTTCTATATTCTGAAATTGGCCCTCATTAAAAGAAAGCATCTTTTTACCTCTTATGAGCTAATCTATTGTTGTCAACCTTGACACTTTTCATATGGATTTCATTTCTTTCCTATACTAGGGTCATTCCACCGTTACGTACGGGACATTTGTACTAATTTTTACAACTTTTAAATATTATTCTCTGCCCCTAATATTTTTTGTTTTTTATTGAAACAATTATTAATTGTTAGGTGTAGGCCTAAACGATTTTTCAAGCTATAGTTTTGGCCTTAACCCTTTGTTATAACTGTTGCAAGAAAAAAAAAGTGCTTGTTACGTACGGGACAAGCTGGGTCAACCACTTGTTTGGCTCAAGTTATGAAAAATGGTATTTCTGCTCAATTAGAATTTTCGTAATGCTGTGCTATTTTTTTTCATATACCTTAAAAAGGATGCTTCAAGTACATATGTTTAACATTATCAACAAAACATTTTCAACTAAGTTACAATTTTTTTAACTTTTGTTACGTACGGGACAAGGGTGTTACGTACGGGACATCGTACACTTCAGGTTAAAAGTAATTGAAAATAAACAGTTAACATGGTAAAAAAAACACATTTATCAAAAAAGGTTACTAAGCAAATTACAATAGAAGAAGAGAGTATGTTTACAAGCATTATTCTCTTGATCATTTAACTTGTCTTAGCTTAGCTTAATTATAATACAATTGAGTTATCAAAATATTATACAACTACTAAAATATTGGCCCATGGTGTTAATATAAAAGACAACTAGAAAGATATCAGAGTTCATATTTTAACATCTTCAAGGTTAAATTTATATAGTCCTCTGTTGTTGACCACTGTAGGAGGAGAAATAACTTTAATCACCTCTGTCTCTTTATTGTATACAATACAATCATGTGGAATTGGCCATTTATAATGGCCCTGGAGGACCTGTGGGTACCATGATTGTAACTTTCAATTGCTTCTCTGAGACAATTTCAGTGATTTCTCCTGGAAATAAATCACCATTATATTGCACTAGAAGGCACTGACCTTCTCTAAATTCTGCCTTCACTTCAACAAATGGGTCTAGATTCAAGTTGATATCTTTAGCGTGTTTCTGTCCTGAAAAACTTTTATTTGCGTAAGATATCACGTGAAAGCTAAGGATACCTGGTACTGCTTGAACTTTGTCCCAAGGCTTTACTTTGGTGATGGTATCATTTATAAAATCTTCTCCAGCATAATATACCTGGGTCTTTGAACAAACTTTTGAAGCGACTGCTGCAAAGTCCTTGGCAGATTGAATAGAGCAGCCTTCTCCCTGTGCCATCATTTTCATCCTCACTAGCCTCTTGACATTTCCACCAACACCATCCACAATACCTTTGCCATGAGATGTTGCGAAATACTTCCATGTGAAGTCTCTATTAAATTTCTCTGACAAAACTTGAAGGGTTCTTACCATAAACTTTTTTTTTTATTCAGAGGAGAGACCATTGCTCCAAATCACTTCCTCAAAAGTCATTATTGTATTGGATCTTTAAAGATTTTAGTTTTAAAATAAAATTTTCATGAATTTTGCACTTGCACTGTTCAGAAGGAGTTTGCTTCAGGAGGAGGACATTTTTAGGCCTTAAGCAGCACAACTTTGAAAACCCAATTTTAATGTCCTTGTGGAGTTCTTTAAATACATAATAGGCTTCTTTTAGAAACATGGTAATAAAATGTTTTTACAGCTTAATTTTTTTACCATCTTTCCAAATAGTGATAACATCTTTCATGCCTGGAAATGTATAGACAATGTCGGGGCGAAAATAAAAATCTGTCACAATTTTGTAATCTTCTTTCTCTTGCTTTTCATCTAATTTTGTTTCCATTTCATCAGAATGATCCAAATTCAAGCGTTTCACTAGTCCTTGGACGACAGCCTTCTTTTTTCGGGGAGACTTTGGAAGTGCTCGAACAGTTTGTAAGACTGCTTTACATAAGGTCTGTTTGCAGCTGTAGGGCGAGGGACCTGAATTGCATTCAGGAGAACTGACCTGAGCTGGATTTTTTAGCTTAAGTTTGGCTGCTCTTTGCTGTCGCTTTCTGTCCCTTTCATACTTTTTCTTTTCTTCTTTTTCTTTGTCAGTAATATTTTCTCTTTGTTTTTTTCTTAATTCATTAATCCTCTTCCTTTCTTTTTCTAAGTACCCATCACGATCATTTGCTTTGAGTCTATCATGCATTTTCTTTATTCTAGCAGCACCAGTTGACTTAGGTTTTTCACTTGTTCTTCTGTTTACTACAATGTATCCTTTCAACCACAGCATCTACTCCTCTGCTACTTTGTAATCTTATGACATAAACCTAATTCCTGGCCCTTCTACCAACCAATGCATCATGCCACACCCCCCAACCTCGCCTAAAAATTCATGAGTGCCCTGAGCACAATTTTTAGTTTTAATTGCAATAGACCTAGACTTTTCTGGCCTAAATATACATATGGCTTCATTTTCTCTTTTAGAGTTAAATATTATCACCATTTAGTAATGAAATGACATATTCAATTCGTTTTTATGTGTATTGCACATTATTTTGTGTAATGTCCCGTACGTAACGTTACGTACGGGACACAAAAAAATTGAACATTAGGGTATGTTTACATTTAATTAGTTTTTTTACAACATTATAAGCATTTAGTTTTACACAAAAGCTGGACAGAAAATCATATTTAAAGTAGCTGTCTGTCAAGAAACTTGCTGAAAAAAGAAATTTATCTATTTTATGTTACGTACGGGACAATGAAACAATGTATTTTTAACACTATGTTTTATCATTTTATAAATGCAAACTAAATATAACTTGGTGATAGAAACTCTTATTTGGTACTATATTTTGATATTACAATAACAAAGACAAATTCAAATAGTATTTACTTAAGCTTTGGTATGGCAACACAACCCATGAAAACAGTAAATTTTGAACAGCTGATGAAGAGACAACTTTGACCCAAGGTTACCTACACATTAAAACATATTTGACTGAAATTCTTAGTAAATACTCTTAATATAGTGTTATAAGAAGACAATCATGACATAATAAATTAAATTTTAAAAAAAATATTTTTTTCCAAAAGTTACCTATTTTCATGGAATGGCCCACTAGCTCTTTTTAACCCATTAATGCCCAATGGGTCGTTAGCGACCCACTTCGGAAAAAAATTATAACTCCTAAAATATTTTTGGATTTAATCTTAAAATATTTTTATTAGTTTGTTTAAACCTTAAGCTTGTGTTATTCAGCAAATTTGCAAATATAAGTGCATAGCAAAATTTACAGTGTTTTGTAAAAAAACACATTGTAATGCAACCGTGCCTCTTCTTGAACAATTAATTTTAAAATGTTGTTAACCATGAAATATTTTTCCTCAAAAGTCATTATTATTTAGTATAAGTTCAAAGAGAGTAAATGATCAGTTTTTCTTCACATAACTATAGGGGGGACGAAAATATTGATGTTTAAACTTGCGTGGGTCGCTAACGACCCATTGGGCACAACACCGAAGACCATGTTTTCCGAGCCTGGCTCTATTTCACATGCTGACGTTTTGGTTTTAATGCCCTATTCAGAACTTTTATAGAGTATTTGGTCTTTGTATCATATTATAGACTTGTGAGAAATGTATTTTAATATTATTTTCTAGGAATCACCTACATTATGTCTGAATGAAACCATATACTTGTAATGAGACAAGTGTTATGAAATTAAAAATTGTGATACTGCAGGAAAAGAAACTCAACTCCTCTGCTTATCGTATTTGAAACATTTTAGAACAGCTTCTGAGTTTTCTCTGCTCGTAAAGTATGGTATTAGGTTATGGTTCGTTCCTCCAGACATTCCGAACATTCAATGTAGTTTTTGGAAAAGCAGTCGAGTAGTCTAAGAATTTTCTGAATTTTCAAATAACTTTTGAGGAGATATACTGTTTCATTGGTGTATTATAATTGACTGGATATGTCCCACTTCCCCGCTGACGCATGCATTGGGAGGGTGCAGATGATGTCCGGAATTCGTTAGTTGTGAATTCAATTAGGAGAAACCGATTGGAGAAGATTCTAAGATTTCTACAGGTATGCAGAAATGATGTAGTAACGCTAGGCGACATAATGGCTAAAGTGAGACCTTTTCTAAATAAGTTGAATGAATCTTTCATTTCAATCACTCCAGATGATAGACTTGTATCAGTTGATGAGTCCATGATTCATTATTTCGGAAGGCATGGGTGCAAACAATGCATGAGGGGAAAACCAATACGTTTCGGTTTTTAAGTTCGGGTAGCCGCCGATCGTCAGGGGTACTGCCTTGACGTAGAGTTATACCAGGGAAAACAGGCTGGGGACATCCTGTAATGTACCTAATGTAAGGCTTAGTGAGTCCGTTGTCCTAAAGAAAGCAGGTGTTCTCAAGGAAAATTTTCCATAGGTTAATTTCTTTTTCTATTTTGACAACTTTTTTACCAGTTCAAAATTTTTGTCAGCATTAGCAATTCGCGGCATATTGGGAACAGGTACTGTCTGATCAAATATAATGGATCACTGCCCCTTGCCTGGCAAAAAAGATATGGAATAATGTGAGAGGGGAAAATTTGAGGCACAAATCAATTAAGTGGAAAATATAGTTGTATTTGCATTGAAGGATAATAACCTCGTGAATGTTATGTCTAATGCTCACGGTATTCACCCGATTCGTCAAGTCTCTAGATATTCAGTACCAAAAAAGGTAAAGTTAGCGTACCACAACCACATTTAATTGATCAGTCCAACCAAAACATGGGGATGTGGACCTTCTAGGTAGGTTTATAGCTGAGTATAGAAGTGCAATAAGAGGGAAGAAATGGTATGGCCCTATTTTATTTTGGCTGTTGGACGTGGCAATGATCAATGCATGGATTCTGAGTACAAGCCATGGTAGAGTTTTCGATGCCTTATCATTTAGGAGGCAAGTAATCCAGACCATTCTTCACAAATATGGTACTGAGCCTAAACTTCCGGGTCCAACAAGTTATGTGGAGAAAGCAGGGAAGCCAGCCCGGTTACATCATGGTGGCTATTTGATTATTACAGGGCAACCTAGGCGCCGATGTGCAGTTTGCCGCAGTAAAACTGTCAGGGCATGCCAAAGATGCGGGGTACCGCTTCATAATGCATGCTTTTCTGACTATCACACGTGACTTCAAATGTTTTAATGCCGATTTTTAAAGGTATTTTTCAAGTGGAAGCTGTTAATTTTATACATAATTTTCCTATTGAAAGTCAGAATGTTTTTGTGTTTTCACTATACCTATGCCTTTGGTGATAGTTAAACTCATAATTGTGCTTTATTATACGACTCATTGTGAGATTAGTTATACATATGGATAAAAACCATGCAGTTTCATTCTTTATTTATTTTTTGCATTATATTTTCAGGGTTTATATGTACACAATTTCATGTCCTTACAAATGTGTCATAATCCTCTGGTTTTGTATCTTCAAGAAAGTTATTTTTTGAATTCTAGCAATGGATTTGTTAATCTCTTGCCAATTATTTTATTTGTCAAAAGAAATAATAGTGTTCTTGCAGGAAAAATTTAACAAATATCAATTCCTTTTAATTATTACTTGTTTAATTTAGAATGATATTATTCTGACAAAAATGTTCATGAATAAAATCATTTCTCTAATATATCGGAGTTATTCCCATTGTTATAGGTCATGTATTATTATTAAAACAATAATTTGTTAAAAAAAGTTAAATTAATTGCATATGTAATTAATTCAACTATATTAATAGGTAAAATTGTAAGTTAAAACATATATTGAAGTTACGTAACATTAAATGCTCGAAAAAAACTCTCGATAATATGGACATACATAGTCATGGGGGTTGTGCCCAATGGGTCGTTAACGACCCACCCCATATTTATTTAAATAATGTTATTAGAATTTTTAAATTATTTTTCCAATTAGTTAGGCTGGTTGTTAATAAAAGAAAATCACTTAAAAAGTATTTTCGAAAAGAAAAAAGATCTGGGCATTAATGGGTTAAGCCAAAATCTTCTATCTCAATTCATTCAAAGCCTTGATGACATAATTTTCTGCTTAGCCAGGTGCCTAAAGGGCTCATGAAGTTTGTATCTTCAGGTTGTATTTATTTTTTATATGGCCTCAAGTCACTAAAAATGTTTTCAGGCTAGAATCTTAAGAAGAATTTAAATTATGATTGTTAAGTTTATTCCTGTTCTTGTGCAATTCTGGGGTATTGGGTCTACTAATAGCTTGTGTAGAGTGCAGGGGCAATGATTTTCTTGAACAATTGAATAAATAATTTCTAGGCTGCAATAAACGTGTAATTATGGAGTATTATTTTAACATCACTTGCTATTATGCTTTATTTATTAAATCAGGCACATTAGTTTTATTTCTTAACTAGAAATGATAAAACACTATCATTCTTGGATTCCTAAGCGTGACTCAATAAGCCACTCTAACTGTAATAAGTATGAGTACATTTATTAGAGTCTTATTTGATCTTAATTTGCAAAGATCATTTTCTTCACTAGCTTATCAGGTAGTTGTTACTGTGTTTCTGACTTTTGAGAAGGAATTTCTATCTATTTTCCTTATCTATTGACTGGAAGGATGAAAATTATATTGAATGTATCACCCTTGTCTCAAACATTTTTGGTAATATTTGTGAACTTCTTCTATCTTTTAATTCATGGAATTTCACATTACCAGGCCTTGTGCCTTCTAGCAACATTATTGCATCCTCTCCGACACCAAGGACATTTGAAGTTTGGAAAAAAATGGGTACCAATACTACTCATGACAATGGTGAGTAGTAATTTACCTTATGTGCCAGTAAGTGTGGGTAAGCTACAGTCCTAATTTATCTGAAATAAGTAAAGAAATTAAACTTTTGCAAAAGTTGGCCAATATTCCTCTCTGGAATCAGGAGTAGCCTGATAAATATATTTTTGACCCAACTTTGTAATTTTTGTAATGTTGAAAATACTCATGATTTTATTGTTTTAAATGAACATATTTATTTTAACTTTTCATTTTTTTAACTTTTCTATGATCGTGTTCAATGTCAAATGCCTGACCAAGAGAACAATAAACTACGTTATTATTATTATTAATTATTCACATATGGATCAGTCTGCTGTTATGTTGATTAATATTTATTTATTTGTAATTCAACTTGAGATGCTGGTAATTTGGTGAATTTAATTTATTTGCATGAAGACCTGATTTAGCTTTTCTTTCATTTCTGAGTATGTTTAGGAACAATGCCTTATTATCAGAAGTCTCTCTCCATTCCCATTGGTTTCAACCTGTTTCTTCTTTTTTGCATCAGTTTCAGGTTTAATTTAGGTTTAACTTAGTTGTTCGTGTTACATAATGTAAATGAAAATTTCATGATCTGATTTTCAGAAACAACCTGCATTCAACTGGTGGTATTAGTCATTTGTATTTTGACTCAAAAGTACATACTGTCAAATAATAATGGATTTTTGAGCCATCTTTCTCAAATTCAAATAAAGATTTTTCACCACCTTTTCTTTTACTTTATTGATTTTTTCATAAGTTGAACCTGCAATGAAAGCCGATTGGAATGAGGCAGGTCTTCATCTATTTATTGACCTTCTTTGGATGCTTTGACCCATTTGTGTTTTTGATAAATCTTTCATTTGTAGGCCTCCAAAATTTGAATGATTCAGCACAAGAAATTTTGTTTGCAAAACTTAACTTAAAGCAACTCTGTCTGGTTTTTATATCTAATTTTATGATTGCAGAGAACTCTAGAGTTTGACTGACCTAATCTTCTACTGTAATCCATCTGAGGTTCCGATTATATCTAAACACAATGTGAAAATTTTAGTACCTTACTACTGTTATCCATTTAAAATATCTTGGGGGCAGAGAGGCAGGTCTTAAATTTTTGAGGGTGAGTGAAGAGAAAGTCTCTGGTCATGTGACTTTCTCAGAGTGAACTAGGATGCAGAAGGTGTGGCCTAGCCTCTCAAAAATTCAGTCGCTGTCAGACTTCTGTGGAGTATACCTCGTGGATCTGTATGCTGTGTTGCCAATTCATTTAGTTACATGGGAGCGATAGCGAGGATGACTATTTGGATGGCAGCAGTGCAAAAGTCACTCGGCCACTCTGTTAGACTGGAGAATGAAACTGGGAATGCCTACTATTTTTCATATTTAATATCGTCAATACTGTTTATTAAAATTGTAAAGACTACTAATAACACTTTTGTGTTGCCATTTTTTTACATTGAAGTTATATATTGAATGGTGTGAACAGTGTACAATATATGGTGTGGTGTACAATGGTGTATACAGTGCAAAACATGTGATAAGGTCTACGTGGGTGAAACAGGGCGGACGATTAAGACGAGAGTCAAAGAGCATAGTGCCGCCGTATGCCTAGGGCACCAAGAAAAGTCAGCAGTCGCCGAGCATGCAGCACAAGGCCACGACATCAAAATCGAGAAGCCAATAATCCTGGCCAAGGACAGGCACTTCAAAATAGGATTTTTAGGGAAGCCCTGGAAATGAGAAAACACCCCAGGAATTTTAACAGAGACCAAGGGCAAGCGATCAGCAGTTCCTGGCTCCCGGTTATAGCCAAAAATAAAGAAAGAATAATCCAGAATTCTCCACAACTCCCTTCTCCATCCCCTTCCCCTCCTTCTCCACCATGAGCATATAAATTGATGCATAATGCTTCGGTCACTCATTAGCCCTGATGAGGTCTCCGGCAAAGGAGAGGAAACATCGGCTACTTTCTAACTAAAATTAAGTTCATACATGTCACTCACAAAATGTGACGTTATGCTCAAATAACTGTCGTTAGCAGTGGAAGTCCATAAGTTAGTAGTGATTGACACGCTATTGGCAAAGTTCAAAAGAGCCTTAACCTCATGCCTTGCTTCCTCATACAATATAGGAATCACTGAAGTGGATAGATGCTTTCTAGAAGGAATAGTATACCGAGGCTCAAGATAAGCAACTAGAGCATGAAATCCTTTGTTCTCCACAATACTGAATGGCTGATTGTCCACACATATCAACTGTGCAATAAGTTTGCTAATCATTTCACCCCTGTGGTTCCCAGGTTTAAATTTTTGGTAGTGGTAGAAAGCCTCTTTTAATGTTTTCTATTTAGCATCACATTTTAATTTCTTAGCAACTGATTGTTGCCTACAAAATGTAGTTTCGCTGTTTGGGGAATCTGAAGAGCTGAAGGGTTCGATGAGGAAGCAATTGAAGAACTTGAACAAGGGTCATCAACATCCTCTACGTTCAGTTCTTTACTGATATCGATTAGTGAGCTTTCAACATTGTTCTTCACTTGCCTCTGCCTTTCAATTAGACCAGCATGTTGTTTAACCCTTTCCCGACCCAAGCGCCCGAAACCGCCCGACTTGAGTTATCCCTTTAAGGTCCGGATTTAAATACCCCAAATCCCCATCATGGACCCAATTTTTGACCTAGATTCATGCATCGTGACACAATGTGCAAATAATTTTACTATTCCAATGTTATTTTATCTAATATATTCCTTTTTAATATTTCTTTTGTATAAAGAGCTTTTTTCGTAAAAATACGATACTGCATATATATTTTTCAATTTCATCTTACCTTATCGTCTTAGTTGTCCACTTCAACTCCCTTTTTGTGGTGGAACTCCAGGAAACATCCTATTTTGCACAGAGGTAGGTCGCAGTTTCTACACTTCCATGTAGTTTGAATTGCTTTGCCGGATGCTGTATGTTTCTTGTTCTCACTACACTGAACGCACACCTTTTTCCTACCCTCTATTTTAATTATTTTATGAGACTGTTGACATGAAAGTACATTTGGTGTTACGCTTCTGTTGCGACCTTCTCTCTTTCGCGGTGTGAAATTTCCTATCATCTGCCTATATAAAGCCTTCCGGAATTCTTTTTGACTTTCCCCATGCTTGGATTTTGCAGGTTGATTAGTTTCATTGTACAAAATAAAACTATTCACTATCGCTGTGTTCATTACAAATCCAAACAAATATTTCCACCATTTCTTAGTTTTTCTGCCTAATGAATAATAACTTCGCTTCTGGTCAGCTCTATCTACTCCACCCATAAATTTAGTGTATTTTGCTACTGAAAGAGGGCAAGAAATAGCCAGCCTTTCATTACCTTTGCCAGTTTTTCTCAAAACACTTACACTTCCTTTTGGGTCACAATTAGTCGAAAGTACGCAAATATATCTATTATCACACCACACTGTTGCTGTAACACCATTTGACTGAAGACATTTATATTCACCTCTTTTTAGTTTTAAAGATTTGGTCAATTTCAATTCCTTGGGCCATTCTTTACAGCTTGGCTGAGATGTAGAACATGCATAAGTATTATTTTGCAAGAGACACCTTACCAGGTGAACACTTGAAAAAAAGCTGTCAAAATATACATGGTGGTGTAATCCTAAGTAACTTTCTAGTAAATTCATTACCACCTGACTACCAAGAAGCATTCCCTTGTTTCTGACTTCTTTTTTTCCTAAATTCACGTTCCCCTTCAGTACATAGCCGTGTGGAGTAGCGAGCACCCAAACCTTGAACCCCCATTTTGTTGGTTTATTTTTGATGTATTGTTTGATATGGTGACGCCCCTTGAAAGCCACCATTGCCTCATCAACTACTAATTCCCTCCCTGGTCTATATTTTTTATGAAAATTATCCATTATACCTAATACTGGCCTTACTTTCTGTAATACGTCAAACCCTTCATCATGGGCATTTTGTTCCTTCTCAATATCACTGACGTGAAAATATTTTGTCAGTTTTTTATAACGCTTATACGTCATGCAATTTTTGATGATAGAACATTCGATGTCAGGATTGTGCCAATAGTCCATCGTTTCTGACAAATGGTGCACGCCCATGTAAATTAGTATGCCAACATACGCTACTATTTCTTCTGAAGTAGTGTCAAACCATTCTTGGTCTGCTTTCTTTGCCTGGTTCTGTCTATGCACGGCATATTTGTTTGTATTTTGAGCTATTGTTTTGAATATATTGTCACCTCCTAGGATATACTTAAAATAACAAAATTCACTACTCCCTGGTGATAAGTCATGCACAACCCCAGTGTCACCAATGAAATCCCTTGGAGCTTCAAAATTCCTCACTTCCTTCCAGTCAGCTGATTCCAAGGGGACTTGAACACTCACTTCCAAGTCACCTCCCTCAGCACACGCAATCACTGACTCTTCATTTTCTTGTGAATATGAACCTTCCTCTGTATCACTCGAGGAGTTACTCAACAATTCGTCCGAAGAAGAGGAATCACTAAGATCTTCCCCGCATAGTTCTGCTGCGACAGCACTCCTACTCAGACCAGCCATGGTCAAAGACTGAGGAGTATTCATAACAACGAAGGCCCAAAAAAAAAAAAAAAATAGGGACTTATGGCCATGTGTGCAGGATGACCAGACCGTTCACAGATGAAATGAAAGGAGTTGTTTAGTAGAGATGTCTCATAACTCTTGCTGAAGGCGCCTCTTAGGGGATACAAGATTACGGGCGGTCTCGGGTGCTTGGACCCGATGCGGAAATTTCGAGACGGGCGGTTTCGGGCGCTTAGGTCGGGAGCCCGTCGAGCGGTTTAAAGGGCTTTGGTCGGGAAAGGGTTAAAATGTTTCTTCATGGCTGTAGTCGTCATACTATTGCATCGTCTTGAAATATGCGATCCACAATGCACACATTTTGCATATGCTTTGTTGACTTCACTGACAGTAAAATGTTTCCAAACCTCCGACATAACAATGTTGTTTCACAAAAATATCCTTTGACATTTTATCACAGATGTAACCACAACTCGTCCCAAGTTCTCGATTCACTGCTGCAATGCGATGCTCCCAGATACACGATCAACAACTCGAGGTGGGGCACAGCTACCAACGTGGTGATTTAAATTACTAGCTTTCAGATAAATATTCCCAATAATTCGACTAAATAAAAAAAAAATTTTTTTCTTTAAGATATTACCTATACATTATCTATGTTTGACCTTCTTTAGCAGTAAAAAAAAAATTTCTATAATATTTGAAAATGTCGTATGTTGGTAACCCATATTAATACTAACAACTGCATTGTGCCTGCCATTTATCCTTATTCCTTATCCTTATTGCTATCTATAATTATATCACATTTTTATGATCTTATGCTTTAATGCAGTAAAAATTGACGTGTTTAAGAGAGACAGTGAAAACGATGAATGTTACATGAATGTTGGCAATGAAGGTTACAGTAATATTATTAAGAATGCTTTAAAAAAGGTTTGGTAAAATAAAATTACTCTTTTGAATTCAAACTGGATTCGATCGAATCCAGCCAAAGATATCGAATCCTTGAATCCAGTAAGATTCGGTGGATTCGGGGGGGTAGGTGGATTCGAGAACCCATCTCTAATAAAATGTCATACCACCAAGTCACAAGTGATCTTGTTTCATGTCTGCTATGTCACATTATCCAGTATTCCAGGACCCAGCTTATCCTGTCTACATCTCCTCCTTTTCCTCTTTTATGCCCATGTTCCTTTCTCTATTGTTTGTGCCATGCAGTTCTTGAATTTATTCTTTCACCCTATACTGAATCTCTAGAGATTCCATCAGTTGCTCTCTTGACTAACCTCTCATACAAGTGTTGTTTTCCATTCCTTGATACTAGATAACGTTCTTGCCCTTGATTAGAGGGTGCCTATTTCTCTTTCCCTCTGTATCCTCTCCATCTCCTCACATTGTCCTTTCTATCACTTTTCTCCCACTCTTTTCATTTCCCTCTTAAGTCTATCACTTATTTCCTTGTATTTTATTTTACCCAGCTGTGAGTTTAAATCTTTCTATTTCCATAACTCCTCAATTTTCTCCATCATTTCTGCCATTACCCAATGTTTCTTGATCCCTTTAGTGTCAAATGTATCTATGTTTTCCAACCTTCCTCAACCAATCACCCTTCTGAATCTTCCCTCATACATCTCTTCACTTATGTATTCCTGACAGTCCCTCTTATTTACAACTGTACACGTTTTTCACGCTGTTCCTAAATCTTTGTCAAACCATTGTGTAATCTAATTGGTATCTCCCTGTGTCCCCCTGAATTTCAAGTGAGAGGTTTTGGTATTAATGAAAGAGTTTTTGATGCAACTATAATTTGTTATAACAGTTTTTTAAACTTGACATTCAGTGAAGACAAGACATTGGGTAGCCAAAATCAAAAGGCATGGAGCAAGAGGCCTGAATTCTATCAGGCATAACTTTCAGAAAATAAGGTATACCCTCAATTTACCCTTTCCTGTGAATTACACTTTTTACTCTTGTTCCCTACTGCAATGTAGAAGATGGGTTTTACTGTATTTAGTCAATGAACACTAAAATCTCATTTGACTTTCATTTGTGTTTCATTTCTTTGTTAAAAGACTCTCAGATGTTCATTTTCTGTTAAACATTATGTACACCATATGCATGCATTGAAAATCCAGTAGTTACCCCTCAAGTCTGGAGGTTTGTGGGATTTTTGAATTTCAAGTTGTGTACATTTTACATGCACATTCCTAATTACAGTATCCCAGAACTTCAACTGCTACTGTGTGTGCATGTAAATGTAAATTGGATGGGTGGGCGGGGGCCTTCTGGAGCCCCCTTTGGCACTTAGACCTCTTTAGATCCATTCTGCCAACCAACATTTAACTTGCCCGCCACTCGCAGACAGGTGACAAGAGCACCGTGGTAGAGGTATGGAGGGGGGTCACCCCTACATCCCAGCCAAATGCTGCTTAACTTCAGTGATCTTACGGGAACCGGTGTGTCAACTTGGCTAGGCCCTTGCCCGTGTGTGCATGTATGATACTATTATGTTTTTCATTGTGCATAAATCTATAGGTAGATTTTGTTTATAGGGGATAGACTAATTGAAGGATGCTTTGCAAGATGTAACAATTCCTGGCAAAAGATTTGTGGTTTTCATATGAATGCTTTCGCAGTGTTTTTTTCAGTAGATATTTATTGTTCACTGGAATTATTTCTTATTTTTAGTTTCTAGATATTTGATTGGTGTAAATTTGCAGTGAATCTGTTTTTTTTAAGTTTTGTATTTTGTCACAGTTCAGGCAATTTTCCCCAGATTTTATGATGCAGCGCATTCCAAAGTATAATCCTACTTTTGTCTTCAATGTTTTCATAATCCTCAGCAATCTCTTCTCCAATGGAAAATATCAGTTTGGGCTATAGAGTTGTTTCTTACATAAGTTTAATGCTGTAGTTTCAATATTTGCTGGCTGGGAGCCCTTATTAATGGTGTTCATATCACTCACTACCTTCCATCACTTTATTGTCCCCATTTGGGTATTCCTGTCCAACCATAATAACTGAGATGAATTTAATTTTTTATTCCAGAAAAAGTGGTGGAAGCATCAGATATCATATTTCTCTCTGTAAAACCACACATTCTTGATGCTGCTCTCAACTCTTTAAAAGGCCAACAAAGTTTCAAGACTGAAGCCAAGCTTTTTGTATCTGTGATTGCAGGGGTTACCTTAAATGACCTTGAAAAGGTGAGGTTTAATTTTACTTTTGGAATGCTTTTTTTATTAGTGACATTAGTTAATTCATTTTCTAAAACTTCTCGGAAACATAAGCCAAGATTCAGCTGTTCTGAGTATCTCAACATCATTGTAGTTCATTTTAGAACCAAATATTTCAAGCAATATTCATACAATTCATAAAATTTAAACAAAAGGATGACTGTTTGAAGTACATTAGTGTGGGTCAACGTTTAAATTTTTGTCTTCTGTACAAATTATAGAAAGCTACAGAACCTCCATTGTCACACCTTATTTCTATTATGTTAGCCAGTCTTTCTGTCAGTCTATTATGTTAGCCAGTATCTAGGTTTCTTTGATGCATTCATTTGGCTCCTTGTTCCTTACTTTCTGCTCACCTTTGTTCATTGAGACCAATGTGTGAATAACCTTTCAGATTTTGTCAAGAAAATTGCACCTGGGACCCTAGGTTCAGTAGAAACATATTTCGTTGTGAACTAACATATGTTCCTCATCTTTTGATGCCCCTTGGCTACTTAATCCTTTTATGATTGAGTAATCTGTTCTTTTCATATCATACACATTGAGATCAACATTCCTTAAGCTATCAAGTGTGTAATTCTTAATGCAGGCAATCTTGGAATAGGACAGAGTAAATTGAATTAGGCTTTTTCAGGGGCCAATTATGGATTCCATTCCCATTGGCTATGCTGTTGGCATAGTGAATGGGCTGGTACATTAGGATAACTGATAAATCTTCATTACAAGGAGATATTATAATTCCTCATTATAGAGTCACCTTGCTTGATAAGATAAAAGGTTGAATGAGTAAGGGTATCGGATCACAGCTGTCCCTGGTATTGGCAAACATTTACATGGAAGAGTTTGAATAAAAAGCACTCTGAGGCTCGTACAAGAGGTCTTCTCTCTGAATGGAGTATGTTGATGATGCATTTGTCATCTGGCTGTATGACAAATTGTATTTGAACAAATTCCTGGCGCACCTGAATGTACAACACCCTGGCATCAAGTTCACCATAGAGACTGAAGTGAACAGATGACTTCCATTCATGGTAGTTATTGCTAGCAAGAGGCAAGACAGCAGCCTGGGGCACTCAGTATACAGGATGCATGCAGAAGACTGGACTTATGAAAATGCAGGTCTTTCGAGATAAGTATATAAGACGGCCAAAAACTCTGCACATCACTTCACTTACCTGAAGAAGCCGACTTCAACGCTGGCGAAACTGTCATCCCAGGAACTATGGACCAACACGGAGGGAATCCCGAAAGACCTGCATCTTCAAGTAAGACATCCCGCGGAAGCCTACACATGGACTTATGAAGACCCTGATCTAGCAGGCCATCATCTTTTCCCTTGAAGACTCCAAGTTAGGTAGAGAACATCTTATTAAGGCACTACATAATTGAAATGGTTTCCTGAAGGATATGGCCCTAAAAAGGATCCTTTGGAGCGAAAGGAAACTGGAAGAGGAAGACTATCCTAAGGAAAGACCATCTGCTTATGCCGCTCTACTGTATGTAGTGGGAGTCACTGAAAGAATAGCAAGGATTCTCTCAAAGGCCAATTGTCAAGCCAGATTCACAAATTGCAGGAAGACATAGACTATCTATTCAAGTCCAGGGATAAAGTCTAGTGAACACTCTTTGAGAAAGTGTAACAGGTGGCATGTACTAGTGGCAAATCCTACATTAAGCAGACAGGAAGATAATGCAGTGCAGATAACAGGAACATGAATGGGCCATTGAGAATAAGCAGTTACTGCTCTCTGCTTTCTTGGAACATGTTTGGTCATAACCTGGCCACAAGGTAGACTTTGGGGAACCTAGAAATATATGCAACAAGACAGATTATTCTGGGAGGTGATTGAGATAGGGAAGTACCCAAACAAATGTAACCAGGTGGACTGGTACAATCTTTTGAGTGCCTGGAGGAGAATTTCCAAGGGAGAAGATATGAGATACTTGTCAACCAATGAGAAAAATCTTCCTGACAGCGCACCATTAAGTAATGGTGACAGCATGGAGGTCAGTCTAATGATTTCTACCTTTTATGAACTGAAGATTTCCATGGCATTTGGTTCTACGAGTAAGAGCTCTCTCTGCACTGTGTCCATTGATGACAAGTTTCTCCAGCCATCATGCTGGCACCTTCATGTCTGAAGTTGTGGTGTATTAATTTTGCCCATGTTATACAGCTTTTTCTGGGTCGTAAGATTTTTCTCATAGGTTGACGAGTTTCTCATATCTTCTCCAATGGAAATTCTCCTCCCTGAAAATTAATATATCACAACTTCAGCAGAGAGCCATAACTGCTTTTTCTCAATGACCCATTCATGTTACCGTTATCTGCACTGCATTATCTTTCTGTCCTGCCTTCCTGTGATATCAAATGGGTGGTATTTTGATTCATTCTATAGTATTGAATACTTTTGTAATTTTACTTTTTTGTAAATCTCATATTTTCTTTAGAAAATGAAGAACTTTGAAAACTCTGGTCAATATTGTTTGATATCATTACACTGGACTGAGTAAGAGGCCCTGAAAATTGGAAGAACATAAAATGATTTGAATAGTTAGAATAAGCATATGGAATGATAACATTATCTTGAAAGCTGGAAACTTAGAAAACAAAAGTAGAATGGAGGGAATGAATGCAGATTCAAAGTAATTCTAATTTATGCCTAATTTTTCAGGGGTCTCTAAACTGCTTCGGGTTTTTAATTGAGAGAATCCCCTCAGTTCCCTGCCATTTATGCATTTTTCCTTGGCCAACTCTGTTTTTTGCCTTACATGTCAATTTTCATTTTTTGATACACCAAGTAGATGTACAGTCACTTGCCAAAGTCTATGTGTAACCTCTGTTGGACTGCTCAAAGCCAAACGTAGAAGTTACCACTTATATTAGCACTTAATGTTTGCTCACCATTGTAAATAGTATTGCTCAAACTAAACCTCTACTTTTGCCCTTATTTTCCAGAAACTTTTTAATATTGGATTTCAACCCCGTGTTGTGCGTGTGATGCCCAATACACCAATGACTGTCGGTTTTGGTTGTTCAGGTATATATGGAATTTCTTCCAGGTTTGCTCGGAGCACCATGTTTCTCATGTAATTGTGTCAATTTTGATGTAAACACAGGTGTTAACTTTTGAATGACATGAAGAAAAAATAATATCCTGTGTGATATCAAAAGCAAATTAAATCTGTATATATATAGTTACTATCCTAATCATAATAACAACATGCTAATGAACAATGAAAAGAACGTATCTATGGGTGCAATAAATAACAAATGAAAATTAATATCTACAAAGCCTTAACCATAAGGGGGCAAAGGAATAAAAAATTCTCCTCTGATGAGTCCTGCTAGGCGGGTGAAACACCCAGTGTCAGTTTTTGATGTTGGGCATCTTTTCCCCATCCTTATTCCTTTCCCTGTGAGTGTGACAGGTCACTGGCGAAGGAGATTCCTCATAAACCCTGATTGTGTGTGTGAATGTGCTTCACAAGGGTCACTGTACTTTGTGAATGTACAAACCCGAGTGCATGATTGAGGAAAAGTCCCTGAACCCTGCATGTATGTGTGCATGTGAATGAGAATCACGAGAGTGACTGTGTATCGTATGCAAACCCACGTGAATGAGTGCTTGAAAGTTATCAATTTTATTTATTGACTTTAGTTATTTACTCTCCCCCACTTTTATTATTTTTTCTTACGTTTATGACAGGTCACTGTTGGAGAAATCCTCGTGTGTGATTGAACTCACGAAGGTGACTGTATTTTGTATGCAAACCTGAGTGAGTGAGTGATTGTGTGAATCTCTGTTCATTTTATTTTTACCTTGATTCCCTTCATTTTGAGTGTGATGGTTGTTTGTAACATGTGAGTGAGTTCGCAAATGTATCATTTACTGCCACTTAAGTTTCTCCGTGTGCTTGATTTTATACATGTGATTGAGAGCTCTCTTACTTTATATACTCCTTCCTTCCCCCTCTTCCCCCCCTCTTTTTTATTCCTTTGCCCCCTTATAGTTACGGTTTTGTGGATATTAATCTTAACATGCTAATGGCTCATTAAAACGTAAGTAGATGTTGTTAGAAGTTGTTGGGTGATACTCTTGTGAATTGTGTCTAGGATGCTGACGAAATTTAGCAGGCAGATAGTCCTTAATGATTTACGAATTACCCCCCCCCCCCCTCCCAACTTATCGGGTTTTAAATCCAACTTCAACAAAAAAATTATTTTGAAATATGTATCTTATTACAATCAAGATGCTTAAAATTACGCATCTTCCATCTAGGGAAGTTGGGTCAGGGTAAAGTAAACATTTTAACTATCTCACATATTAATTGCATAAATTATGTAATTAATATGTAAAATTATGTTTAAATTAATGCCTGATTAGACCATTGATGAGTATAATCCGGTTTGTGGTGGACATACAACCATATATGGACTGGATTTATTCCACTTATGCACATGTCTAAACGTTTTTTACACGAATAATACCTGGATATTATACAGCCTACAGGCCAATTTGCAGCCATTTGTGCTGTATGGGTAGTTACTACCTATTCTGTTTATCTTGAAGTGAAGAATTTTCTGAATAGTAAAGTGAGCGTTGAATGTGTAAAATCTTGTAGATAAATCTTGCATTTCAATTGCAGATGAAAGATCAGAGTTTAAAAGAAAGTCTTTGAATATCTCATTATTATAAAGATGCATTTCAAGGTCAAAATGGAAATTAACTGTCGTAGTTCGTACTGGCCATTATAAGTTATTATGGAATTAAGAGGTTCTTATGAGTATGGGAAATGCTAAAAATTCAGGAAAACGGAGCATGGATGGTTGAAGTTGTTGGATTTCACGAAGGTTGGAACCTATGAGGTTTTAAAGAGCTAGATTCTGTAAAAATTATGAGTAAACAAATTTATTCGATATTATGCATAAGGTGAATAGGCTGTTGAAAAGAAGACTCAGACAAAGTCATAGAATCTGGGTATCATGGTGTAGTTTTAAATCTTAAATTCATTTGTGTGGAACATTGAATTGGGTATGAATTCCCTTTATAATGTTAGAGGCCCAGAATAATCCACATTCTATTCATCAGATTCTTGTGTATATCTACAACTTTGGTTCACAAATTTAGGAAATCTAAGCTTTTGTGTTTTTGATGTGTCAGTGAATATGTCTACTGTCCTACTGAACGACAAGCAAAAAAAGTAGTCCAAGTATAATGTAGTAGTTTGAATTAGATAACTATTCATTCAGTGCATGTCATAAAATGTACTATTTGTTATATTTTCCTTTCAGTATTTTGTGGTGGTACTAAAGTCAACGCTAGTGATATGATGACAGTCAAGAAAATGCTATCTGCTGGTGGTGTGTGTGAGGAAGTTCCTGAAAATTTAATAAACTCTGTTGGTGCCCTATCTGGTTCTGGACCTGCTTTTGTAAGTAAAATTAGTGAGAAATGCTAAAGTAAGCAAGCCCTCGGTTGTTTTAATTGGTTATCCTTAAATGGAAAGGGGATGGCTCATATTCATGCAATATTTGCAAAGGATAACATGAAAGTTAAAGAACGTTTTCACTCTGTGACTGCACCTATGTGGAAGCCATGGGGAAAATGTAAAATTACTCTGAAAGGAAAATAGAAATGAAAGAATAACTCTTGAGTCTTCTGAAGACTAGTTTTAGTTGCTAATGTTATTACTGTATTATATCTTTGATTGACAAACGCTACTAGGATGCAATATTTTTCATAACCTGTAGGGCTAACCTTGAATTCAAAGACTACAAACTGGTGCCTGACTACGGCTGCTATGTGACATGATATGTCAAGCAGTGCGGTAACATCTAGTTCCATTATGCATCTATAATAAAGAGCGTCCTCAAAGAAAGAGGACGCATTGGTAGCTCAACTGTAGAGCACCTGGCCGGAAAACAGGGCATTCGGGTTCAACTCCCGGTCAAGGCGAATGATTTTTTTTTTGTGGAATATCTATCTATTGGCTAACCTTGAATTTCTCTTTGAATTTGTAAGGATTCGACAAAATTTTTAGCATTATATGTGACCCTCTGCAACTCTCATAAGCTTGGCTCGTGTACTACTTTGGCTCAACAACTGCTTGACAAATGGGTCATCGAAAGCCTTGGATCACACCTTGTCTATTTCACAGAATAAGAAAACTTCTAAGATAACTCTTCTATCACTGGTTTTGTCACTATGGCAACATCATCTGGTACTGTTGATTTAAAAAAAATTGTATGCATAGCCAGTATAGTGAAGGGTGACAGTGGTTGAAGAGAGGGAAATGGAGGTGCTCGGAAAAGGTCCAAGGGTTGTTTTTCCAAAGGTTCAGGAGGTGAAGAAAGGGTGCATGGGAGGGGGAAGAAAGAGTTTAAGGGTGTGTGGAACATTGGACGAGTAGGACTTCATGTGGGGGACTAAGGGGGGGGGGGGGGGGGGGGGGGAAGCCAGGGTTAAGGGTTATTAAAAAAAATTTTAAATGGCTTGGAGGCGGATTAGTATCTGAAATGCATAGGTCCAAGAGAGGATAAGAGTTCTCAAAAAGGTTTTTGTTTACAAGATCCTCCTTCACACATCCTCATTTCCTCATCATTTCCAGTGTTTCTAGTGAGTCCATTCTTCGTCCCTTCCTCTTGCGGTGAATAATATCTGGAATCAAGTTACTCCTATCGTCGTATTCCCACAAGTCTTTCATGAACTGGGACTGGTTGGTCTGTCCTTTCTGGAAATATCTCTTGTGTTCTTCCATCCATTGTTGGAATGATCTTCCCATCTGTGCAATGTAGATTATGTTACAAACACCACTCTTAAGTTTATATATGCCACTTTTTTCTATATTTTCTATGGGGTCTTTGGAATTAGGTAATAGATATCGTAAAGTACCCCTGTTATCATATGTCACGCTGTTTGCATGAATTTATGGAGTCGAAAATGGCTTAGAAATGAAGAGAGATGACCTAGCATATCAAGCCAGTGCATCATGGTTGACTGACTTTGAGCCTTATGTATATTGCTCAGTATTTCATCTTTCAAGGAATATATTGTGAGGCAACTTTGTGCTTAGGCTGGTTTATGGATTTACTGAGTCCAATATCTCTCTCCATAAACTGTCTCAGTTTAGCCAGTTAACCAGGACACAAGTAAGCCATTCCTTGCAGTCATCATTAATTGTGAAATACTTAGGACTTTATCTGGTGGTCATTGTATGCAATTGTGAACTTATTTACTGAAACATCATTATGAACAAGTTGATAAAAAGTAAGGACATGGTTACATAAATTTTCTCCATTATTTTGAGCATTATCTGTGAAGATAATTTATTAAGTAACATCTTTAATGTTTTGTCATCTCTTCTTACTTTATTGAAAAAAAGTTTTTGGATGTAGTAAAAATTGAAAGAATTGTTTGACGATGATAGTGCTTCATGTTATCTCAAGGTAAAGGTAAGACATGAATGTAAAAGTTATGAAGATTCATGCTACACCCATGGCATCTTAAACAAATTAGCATTAATTATTTCATGATTGAAACCAGGGCGATAATCATTTTTACATATGACAGGTATATTTAATGATTGAGGCACTTGCTGATGGAGCTGTGAAAACAGGAGTTCCTAGAAATATGGCCTCTAAATTTGCTGCTCATACTGTACTGGGTGCTGCTCATATGGTTTTGGAGACTGGGCGCCATCCAGGGCAACTAAAAGATGAAGTTTGCTCTCCAGGAGGAACCACTATTGCAGGAATCCATGCCATGGAGAGAGCTGGCATTAGGTGGGTTTGTTTTAATGTAATCACTTGGTTTTCATGATGAAAGTTTCAGATGATTCGAACATGAATATTCCAGAGTATGCATGTTTAAAATTTATCTATTTTGTTTAGTGTTAGATCTGGCCTGACAGATGTTGGGCATTGCCGTTACATTTCTGCCAATATATTTGTAGAGTTAGGGAAAGTTCATTTCTGCTTATATATGTTGCTTGCTTTCTACAAGATTGGGGTGGCATCCATGGCCAGGTTTGCCAGATGTTCTGGATTTTATGGGACAGTTCCGTATTCGTGCTAAATGTCTCACGTCCTGAGCAAGGAAAAAATGTTATTTTCAGTGTATGTAATACTGGTAAAGGTATTTATTATTTATTAATAAACTGCCCTGTGATGTTGATATAACATCCATAAAATCATTCTTAAAGGAAGTTCACTAGTTGTCTATTATGTCACAATGATTTCCTCAACAGCACACCTGTCCCTTATTTTGTTTTTAGAAATCTGGCAACCCTGTCCATGGCAGTATACCAACATTGGATAGGAAGGCCTCCTTGATCCCAGATTTAGTCAGTGAAGGCTCCAAGTATATGCCATATTGGCATATAATTTCAAACAGGTCTTGCACTTGGTGGAAAAACTATGTATTAAAGAAATACATAGTAGTTTTGGGATGCAACACATTTTTTAAATCTACACCATTTCATTGATTAGTACTTGTAGATTTTACACTCAGAGAGCACTCAATCAGCAAACTTGATGGCTTTGGTGGTACTTGGGAATTGGGAAGTTACCATTTCAAGGGAGACAAGAATATCTGTATTTTTTTGGAGGAACTTTGCAGGCAAGGATGTTGCACAGTTTGATGGGGTTTAGGCAAACGCTAAGGCATGAATCGATGAATATCATTTATATAGAATATTTTAGTGAATATTAGAGACCGCAGGTCTGATAGGAATGTCCATTTATTGTATTTGAAGTAACCCAAAAATCTTCAAATCAGAGGGGTTCATGTCTAGTAATTTACGAGCTGTAATCTGCAAATCAAATTTTTGAAAGGGTTGTTGACACAATCAAAGCTTAATCCAATGGGTACCCAGAATCCATGATTGACAGGCTCTTCAACAAAAAGTAGAGAAAATAGTAGAAAAGACAGTTTGTAATGCCTTGTCAAAAACACCCAATGAACCCTTTTGGGTGAAAATCATCTTTTTACATGAGACATCAGTAAAAACCACAAATCTTGTCCCTGGACATAAGTGCAGAGTTGCTCACCATGAATACAAAAAAATAGGATGTATTTTAAACTATTTCAACTGTAGCTGCAGTCCTATGGAAGAATCAGGAGTGTATGAATGGGAATATAAATTTGAGAGACTATCTACATGCACAGATAAGGAGAATTTTTAAAACAAGTATGAAAGAAAATATCCAACTGTTTTTGAATAATCAACCAGGAAATTCATACTTTGCCAAATATTTAATTCATAATGGTCAATAGAGTGACTTCTTTGCCTCTCCTAGGTTGTATTTGTGCATCTGACTTTGCATTGCTATCAGAAGTGCCTGCTAGGGTGCCTCATTTTACCAGTCGTTTCTTGAAGCAAAATATAACTTTAATGTGGGCTTACCCACATAGACATTACAGGTGTAGTATTTTTTTTCAAATCATATAATAGGGTATTGATTTACCTCTATTATTTACCTACTTGATGAATGTGAAGTTGAAGGTCATCACTCTTACCTTACTCTTTTGAAGATTTTTTCCATCTCATCAACCTTTCAACACAAGTGAGTACTTAATATAGGGTGTTTCCATTCATGATATAATTTCATGTTTCTCTTGTTATTTTGCTGATGTTCAAACTTCAAACAAAAAACACTTTTGGAGAGAGCACAATGATCTTTAATGTGGGCTTACCCACATAGACATTACAGGTGTAGTATTTTTTCATGAAATCAAAGATTTTTTCCATCTCATCAACCTTTCAACACAAGTGAGTACTTAATATAGGGTGTTTCCATTCATGATATAATTTCATGTTTCTCTTGTTATTTTGCTGATGTTCAAACTTCAAACAAAAAACACTTTTGGAGAGAGCACAATGATCTTAGGCCATTATCTGAGGTTTAGGACAGCATGGCAAATCAGCTTATTATCCTTGAAGGAGTATTCCTAGCTGCTGTAATCAGAAGTGGGCACTGCTGCGTGATTGAAAAGTCAATTTTACTTCCGTGTCGTAGTTGATCACAAAAGTTCTTAGCAGATTTTAACTCAGGATACCTCGTAGATTTCCATGATATGAGTAATTGTTTGATCTTCGATATAGCTTTTAACTATTTACCTACATTAAGTCAAAAATTTGACTGGAAATTGGGTCCACCATTTTTTTCTAAATCTCTGGTAAATATTACAACTGAATCATCAAACCATGTGATTAAAGGCAAAGAAGTGTGCTACAGCATGGTATCATTTTTTTGCCTTGAAGTCTTTATGTTTCTTGCAAAAATTGATTAGCTTTGATCCTATGTAAATTATTAATATATGAGAACCATGACAAATAGCAAATAGCATAGACAAATGTGAAATCAAATGCAGCATTCAGTAGAGAATCACCATGCAAAGTTTCAAAGTCCAGGTTAAAAAATAACAACGTTTTAAATTTTGGTCCCCTTTTACTTTTACCTATGGTACATAGGTGTGAACTCTGCCTTACCTTAGGAATACAGCTGGCACTACCAGTAGGCATTTAAAAAAGGCATTACCAGAGTTTTCATGTCAATTAACATGTCAATACAGTAAACGTGAAAATTATAAAATTATGCATTAGTGAATGTTATTGGGAAAATATTTTAATACAGAACTTAAATTGTAGAAACATTTTGTTTACTTTGCTATGTATTTTTTGGTAATGCAAGTGGATCATATGTGTGCTATATTATATTTTTGAGGAGAACTAGAAGATGGTGTTTGGCCATTTTTGTGGCTCTCTTAAACATTTTGAAAATAAATATGCACATATTATTGTCATCTACTTTCTCTCAGCCAAATTCACTATGATGGAGAATATTTTGGAAAAGCCTAGTGCTTAGCTTAATGAATGGGCTAATTCAGGAAAGAGCGAAGATCAAAACGCCTCAACAAGATGTCAAAGGTTTCTTTTCCAAATATTTTCTGGGTAAACTATCAGATGCAGAATATGCAAAAGATGATGTATTGTGGGAGAATGGCTGGTGTAGTTTATGTGAGAGATTGAAAAAAAAAACAGTACGGGACCATAAAATGTTCTGCATTCCTAGAGTTACGTATATGAGTAAAAACATATAATAGATACACACTACACTTCCAAACAATGAACGGGGAATAATTGTATTGATAATGAACGCTAAATGGTCATAATAAATGTAAGCAATGAAAATGAATATTTGCATGGTAAAAATGTAATATGTAATTAGGAACTTGCCTAACCTTCCATGAAAGTGAAAACTGCTTATATGTTCCTATTTCCATATGTAAACCATGGTGCATGTTACACAGATTTGCTCATAACTTTTTTCAAATATGTTAGTGAAAACCATTTTCCTATAAGTAAAATTATGTATTTAAAAGCAATTATGCAATGATTAACAAATAAAAATTTATTAACTGCACCTCATATATGTTTAAAGGAAAACTATTCCCTCTGGTATACTCCATGCTCCATGTTTCCACTTGTGTTATAGAAGTGGATGAGCCACCAAGGGTTAAAGGTGTATTAAATGTCTAATCCATATTCATATTTCAAAAGGTACATCCTGATAAATGTTAATTCACATTCTCTTTGTTTCCAAATGCTTAGGGCCGGGTTGATGGATGCGATTGAAGCTGCTAAAAAGCGGGCTGATGAGCTTGGAAGCAATAAGTGATGAAAGAAAATGTAGAAATCAAATGACATTGAAGGAAAATTCTAGTTTTGGAAGATATGGTGTGAAATAGGTATAGCATTTGATGAGCTAAGAGTTCAATGCAGCCACCTTATACCACTGTAAATTTGTTTAATAGTAGGAATATATTGTACTTAGAATGGGCTGAATAATTTTTCAGTAATTAACAATTGGTGGTAATTTGTTATTGTAATATTCTAGAGAAGCAATAATTTATTATGTAATTATAATTTAAAATTTTAGTATCTCTGAAATCATTACCTGCTCTCCATTAGTTAACCATTCTGGATAGAATTTAATGGGATTAGGTTATAGGGCAAAAAAAAACAGGTGAGTTCTATATGTATTTCAATAGTATGTTTTCTCCATGTTAACCACCTGTGGAAGCTTCTCTGGCTAGCCTGTTATATTATCATAGTAATGTAATTTGATTAAGGTTTTTGCTATAGTTTATATGTTTAACAATTAACCCTATTATGGCCTCCTTACATTTGTAATTTATCCAAGCAAGCTCAAATTGGACCCATGTTCTTAATTTAGTTTTTTCTATGTAATGCGATACCTTTCTTACTCATTGGATTGGATGCTTGTTTATATTACTAATGAATAGAAATTACTACTTTTATGTTTTTAAATAATTTTATGATAATCATTAATTATTCATTAAATTGTTATAATAAGGTGAGACCCTTACGTTTATAAATTGAATTTAAATACACTTTATATTATTCTCAACAGAATAACTTAAATGATGTTTTATTTCAGATTTATTCCCAGCAAATGGTATAAAATTAGAAGAAAATTTGACTACAAAAATATAAATCTATCACATGACCTATGAATTGTAATCAGTACAGATATTCAATGTAAATAATAGAATTACAAAAGAAAAACTTTATGGATTTTTTCTATACTTTCCATGGTTTATTAGTTCTTTTAACACTTCTTACATGCATGGTTCACTTCACCATGTTCATTGGACATTAATTGTTTACAGATTTTACACCTTTGCCTTAGTTTATGATTTTTGGAAGATAGACAAAAGTAATATCTCTTTTTGGTGACTAATTCTGAATTGGATGCTTGAAAAGATATTTTATTCCATCAAAAAGCTCCTTAGCTGGTATTATAGTCCTTGACAATCCCAAGGAATCCTTCTTGTAATATGGGGCTGAACAAGACGTTCAAGCACACACACCAGGAATAATCATCTGGCATAATTTTTATCAATATTCGAATTTGGATAAGTTCCCATCCAAAAAACAAATACTGAAACCCCACTTACATCTAAATCATTCATTAGAAATGTAAAAGGCCATCGATTTATGCTCTTTTTACACATATAAGCATGTAAACTGATCTCCAGTGTGGGTCCATTCCAAATTAGATTCTGGGAAAGCTCCACATTCATGAATAATTATTGCATGTTACTTGACATCTTGTCTGCTGATGTGACTCAGTAAACTGCTGCATAATTCTATGACCCAACTCTGGTTAGTGTTTTTTCTCTTCCCTCTTTTCCCAAGTAAGGCAGAGAGTAGAGAGGATAAAAACTTTTTGCATCACAAGTCCACTACACTTTCATTCCATACTTACTGGTTTGGAAAGCATGTACTGTTTGAATTGGCATTCACCTCGGTAAGGGTTGAGCTGCTCAACTACAGTGATATTGGGTCCCAGTAGGTAGTATTTGAAAAAATTTAAATTGAGCTTTTCCCAGACTTACAGAATTTGAGCAAATTCTCTTTCTTCGTGTTCTTTCTGATGATGTGCAGATCAAAAAAATAGTTTAAATGTATCTATCAAGTTTTCGAAATGTTTCCCAGTAAAGACTACTATCTTTGTTGAACCCTTTTGATGTTATGCTCCGTAGCTCAACTTACTGGGAATGGCCTAGAATGCCAAGTGGTGCCATCCTTGCTGGAATTGTAATGAAAGAGAGTTTCAAATTCAGTTGCAGTTTCAATGTCAAAGTATGCCCTGAATTATCATCTCTCTGTTTAATGCATCACTTTCATTATCATTCTTACTGTTCTCTCCTAGTCTTCTAGCTGGTAGTCTTAATCATCACCAATCATTTCAACGTTGTCCTTCAATTTTTGTATGTCATCTTGAGAGTGTTAGTTTCTTAGACTCTGTGGAGACAGTTCTAAAAAACAATGAGTGTATTTGTCCATACTCATACCTTAAAATAATGTATATTTTCTTAGTGCTATCAACCAACTGAACATTCCAAAATTTCTGGTGTCAGTATTTTTGTTCGTAAAAGAAACTTTGCTGTGCTGATGATATACAGCACATATACACATTTGAGAGGTGTTATAATATAAATATTGATGTAATCACATAGACTTGGCTATAATACACTGGTGAATGTCTTTGCATACATTGCTCACCAATACTTTTCCAGTATCCCATTCATTCTTTGAATAAAAATGAATCAATATTGTGTACTAATATGGTAATCCTATGGATGTGGAGAGCTCAAACATTTATAGCCACCATGCATGGAGAAGAGCCAACTTATACTCTCTATATATTTTGACCATCTACATTATTTCAAAAGTTGCATTAAGAGCAACGGCTGCTTTGGAGATGAAGCAGATCCAAAACCCAATATGTATTGCTACATTCATGTCACCCATTGCCACATAAACTACTTACTACCAATTTGTAAATGCTCCATAAATTTTGTGGACATTGTAGGAACTCTTCAGTTTACTCAATTATTCTCTTGATTTGGGGTGTTCCTATCTTTACAATGTAAAAAATGAACAGAGCAAGCCTATGGTCATTGTATTTACTTGGAGTAACACTGTTCCTAAATAGTCCCATTACTAATATGTATAAGTGTGCCTATCACCTATAAATTGGGTATAATTAAATGTTTTGATAGTGAAAAACTTCAAAGATTCTGGTGAAAAATGTGGTAGACTAAGTTCCTAACAAACTATGGTTCAATGGACCCGACTTCTGCAGTTAAGGTTTGGCAAAGGTTCATTTTATTATAAAAAAGTAACTAATGTCTATTTGCCCAAATCTTTGAGTTTTTCTGGTAAGCAATTTAGGTATTAAGAAAGTTACTGAAATTCGAAGATGTGGAATGATTAGTTCTCATTTTATCAGTTTTTATATATGATAATTGATCCGTTGGGCCCACCTTTCTCAAACAAGGGTAAAATTGTTTTTTGCCTGTTAAAACCACAAAGTATTAAAATTGTTACTACTATACACCATACAGTATTTGATTGTGGCCTAATTAAAGAGATATTTTACCTATGGGAGTTCATTATGAGAAAGTTATGAGGCTGTGATGTAATGAAGATTGTGACAGAAAGGTGATTGAGCTGAAAAAATCCAACTTATTCAATACTGTAAATTTTTTATCTGGAAGTTTTTTTTGGTGTACATGCAAGAACTATGCCTCATAAAGTAAGGTTTTCACATGTGCTTTGTGGCAGAAATGTTTTTATTATTGGTTACCTAAGCTTAGGATGGAGTAAATGGAGTAAGAACAATATTTATATGCAAAAGAATAATAGTTAAACGTTGAATAATGTCCTTGATGATCCAGATGTAAACTACTATTGGTACTGTGCCTGTACATTGTATGGAAGATTTACTTGTTTTGAACTGATGCTCTGGAGTGTATTGGTACCCAGTCAACTGCGGTTAAAATAAAACTGCTATATCTAGTAATAGCTATATTGTGTACAATTATTCTAAGCACTATATACTTTGGTATTTTTCAATTAGACTTTGTTGGATGATAATGTGTTTTATTGGTTATAGTGTTGCTCAAACAGTATGTGAGACTAGAACTGTCCAGAAGGTAGCCTCCTATTAAGCATCACATGGGCTGTAGCGGTGGGAGCAGTGGGATTCAAGTGACAATATGTTCAGCTGCTCGGTATGCATACAGCGGTGTAAGTGGGCAGGTTTTACTGCCCTTTTCTTTGCAACTTATGCATCGTTTTAAAATGAATGCATCTATAGAAAATTCTGCCAATTGTGAGGTAACTCCCCAAAAATCATATTACAGTGCTCATGTACTGTAATGTGAATTTTGGTGGGGTAAAACAACTCAGCAGCTGGCATTCACTGCAAGCTTTGTCGTGTTTTTGGGCAAAATGCAATGAGTGATGGTGTTATTTGCCAGTGGGTAAGAATTTTTAAAAGTGAGGAACAAATGTTCATGATGAAGAAAGAAGGACCTAGTCATCTGTTCTCAGTGATGAACTAGCACATAAATATGATGAATTATTATTATTAGTATTCTACCGGTGAAGGTAGGTTTACACGGACATTAAATTCTTCTCACCCCCTAAATTTCACACTCCCCTCCAATTCCCTCCTCAGCCCCTCATACCTCCTGCCACCCATCATTCCATCCAAGCTACCCACTCTTCTCCTCCCTCTTCCCCGCTTACCCAATGCTCTTCCCTCAATCACCTCCTTCAGAACACCATCCCCTTTTATTACCTTTTCCATCCACACCTTTTGCCTTCTCCTAATTTCATCTATCAAATTTCTTTCCTCTCCTACCAATTCTAGCACTTCATCATTCGTCTTCCTTTCGACCCACTTTATTTTTCCCATCCTTCTCCACACCTACATCTCAAAAGCCTATTCTCTAACATAAGCCTAAAAAGTCTATTTTCATCTTTTCACAAAGCCCACGTTTCCGCCCCATATTGTGCAATGTTCCATATTAAACTTTTCACTAGTCTTTTCTTCACTTCCCTACTCAATGCCCCTGTCATTAGTTCACGCCTATGAGTAAAAGCTTCTTTTGCCAAATCAATTATACTTCTCACTTCAATGCTGCTATACCCTTTTTCTTCCAACACACTACCTAGATAGCTAAATTGCTCTAGCTTCGGACCTACTTTTATCGTAATACTGGCCCTTTTTGTTCTTGAAGATCGCATTACTTTCATTTTCTTCTGGTTTATCTTCATCCCGTATCTTTTGCACTGTCCCTGCAATGCATCCAGCATTTTTTGCAAGTCATGGGCAGACTGGCTGACTAGCGCTTGGTCATCCGCAAACCTCACTGATTTTATCAATTTCCCCCCTACCTTTACTCCAGCCTCCAGCTCATCCCAAGCCTCTCTCATCATTTCCTCTGAGTATATATTGAAAAGTACCGGCGATAACGGACAGCCCTGCCTAACTCTCCTCCCTATTGTGGCCCAATCCAATTTTCCATCGGCTACTCTCATTTGCACCTCCTGCACCATGTATAAATTCCGGATCAGTCTTCTGTCTCTCCAGTCCACAACTATCTTCCGAAACATTTCTATTAACTTGTCCCACCTCACTCTGTCGAATGCCTTTTCGAAATCAACAAAGCATGCGAATACATCCTGATTGTATTCTAGATTCCTTTCTACTAGTATTCTTATCACTGAAAATGCATCCCGAGTGGCCCTCCTGTTCCAAAATCCAAACTGATCCTCGCCTAGGAGTTTGTTTGCTCTTTTTTCCATTCTCATATTGATGATTCTAAGCACTACCATTGCCTCATGAGAAATGAAACTTATCGTTCTATAGTCTTCACATTCTTTTGTCGCCCTCTTTTTTAGTATAGGTATCAGCACGGTGTTACAAAATCCTCAGGCCAAGCCCCCTCCTCTTATATTCTATGAACAAGTTCATAAAATCTGTCCCTTCCCCCTCTTCCTAGATTTTTCAGAAACTCAGCTGGGATATTATCTGTCCCCACCGCTTTACCTGCCTTCATTTCTCGCAGTGCCTTCTCTATCTCAGTATTCAGCGGCCCACATCAAGTCCCATTGTCATGGCCCATGTCCAAGTTCCTAGGCCTGTTTTCGCTATCATACAGTTCCTCAACATATTCCCTCCAATGATGCTGGATCTCCTATGGTACCATTGCTAAATTTCCCCTTCTGTCTTTGATGCACAGGACCGTTTTCCATTTCTTGATTCCTGATAACATTCTAACCTTTGAGTACAGACTGCCTATTTCTCCTTCTCTCTGGAGTCTCTCCATCTCCCCGCATTGCCGACTCCACCACTTATCTCTAGCTCTCTTTGTTAATCTCCTTATACAGCAACCTCTCGATATTACGAAGCACGATAATACGAAGTTTCGATAATACGAAGCTAAATGGCCGGTCCCGACGAAAATCCTATAGTGGCCGAAATCCTATAGTATATACATGGCAACATACGAAATTTCGAAAATACGATTTTTTTTCGAAATTACAAACTTAGGGCCTGGTCCCCAGGAAAAAATGGAATTCTTTTTACGAACCTCGGCGAAAAACTGCTTCAGCAAAACTATTTTTGACTACGTAGCTTTCATTGTTGCCGATTGTGGTGCATCAAAAATGAAATGCGTGAGTAGTGGTGCATTCACCTCCCACATATGCCAGTATCTACCCATCTTTTTGCCGCATGTAACTCAGCGTACGATTTAGACCTTTAGTAATGTGAAAATCGTAGCTACTGCCATTATCCTGGCTCTTTTATGTTTTATCTGTTACCAGCATTCTCATAATTTCCACGGTTCTCTTTTAGTTAAAGCTTATAAGCTTTAACTATACGTATACGTGTGACGGCACATACCATGCTCGCTGCCGTGCGCCTGGAATTATGGCAGTTCAAATTCTCCGTGAACCCTTGCTCGTCCCTTAAGGCGAGCAATCCTAGCTCAGCTCTCTGTGAAGGGGCTGTCCTCACCAAATCTTGTAGCATGGACTGGTTGAGTGAGGGTGGGTGATACCGTTAGGAAATTTGTGCGGGTTGTGTTGGTAGGGGTAAGGATTATGACAGCCGGGGAGTGTGGTTTACGGTGCGTGAGGGGGAAAACTGTCCGGTTGTGAAGAGAGAAGGTCCCAGTTGCGGGCGTATCTTTTTAGAGGCCTGCAAACGGGCGTCAAATCCGAGAGACCCTCGCCCTCCCGTGCCGGGCGTCCTCACCCGTGTTTGCCTCCACCCGTGTGACGTAGACGCCCAACCGTGCCCGTTCGCCCAGGATGCCCGCATACTAGGCGGGTGCCCGGGTTGCTCGCCCAAACTGAGGGGAGGGTTGGTAAAAGAGTGATCGAAAAATATTACAAACGGCAAAGACCCTTGAAAAAGATTCGCGGCGGTGACGATCTTAGGGCGGTGACCGCCTATACTCGGCAAGTTCTCCGTTAGGTCACATTCGTGATACTTCGGAAAAGTCCGGCAAATGTCTTCGGGTTGAGCCCCTCTCTCTATTTCTCACACACAGGAGGGCGACCCTCGCCCTTATTTTGCGCCCGTATGCAGCTCTCTAGTGTCTTTATCTCTCTTGCCGAGCTTGGAGGGGAGGGGGTGGGTGGATGGCGTTATGGAACGTCTGTGAGGTTCCTTCTTCTTTTGGGCAACCCTTGGGGGCGCGTGGCGGTGGCTGATTGTAACCGCTCCGGATGTTGAGGAGAAGGTGGAGGGTCAGGGATGCGGCGTCCTTTGTTATCAGGAGGGTCTTTGACCCCTCCTCTCACACCCTTAGACCAACCCCTTCGCTTCCCTCCCTGCCCACCCCCCTTCCCGATATACCGCGAAGATCCATCCATAACCATCCTGCACGTGCCCCCCCAGGGTTGCCCAGAAGAAGAGGAAGGAACGTCATTGACGTACCACGATATTATTCCCCCATATTATTCAAGCTCAGAAAGACAGGTAAAGGTACACCCGCACCTGGGATCTTTCCTCTCCGCAACCCCCCATGCACCGTAAACCCAAATTTCCGGCCGTCGTATAATCCTAGAGGAGACGATGTGGAAAATATGCCGTATCACGCACCATTTGTCTTCAAGGTCTTAGTAGTAGAAAAGAAACAATATTACATCTTCATTTGGCTGACATGTTATCCTGCAGCAGTTTGAAGGAAACAAGTGTTGATGTGGAAATGCTGGAAATGGTTCACTCAATAACCAAATACCCTCCCGTGAGTGTGGAAAGGCAAGGTATCTTTCAAAGAGAAACTGCCAAAGATGCAGTCCTTAGTGAACTAATGGACTATTATTTTAATGGCTGGCCTAAAAAGGAATCTAATGTTCCCCAGTCTTGTAGACCTTACTACAAGCTAAAGGGTGATCTGTATGTCCAGTCAGGACTGTTGTATCTAGGTCCTACAGTTGTGGTACCTTTAACTCTGAGGCCTTATGTTTTGGATCTAGTCCACAAGGGTCATTTTGGAGTAAACAAATGTGTAAATAGCTATAGAATTGTTTTACTGGCCACAGCTATATACAGAGATATCGAAGATGGTTGCAAAGTGTGGAGTGTGTGAGAAATATCGACCTCTCGGTCAGATACAACCCCTATTGCTCCACTCTATCCCACACCTTATGCACATGAGAAAGTAGCCACTGACATTCTTGAGTTTGGGGGAAAGTATTATGTGGTACTCATTGATTGTCTTTCGCATTGGTCAGAGATCATACCAGTAATAAGGGAAACCTCTTCTGCTGTCGTGAATGCTATGCAGGAAGTATTCACTAGATTGGGTTACCCTTCAAAAATTTTAGCTGACAATAACCCATTTCCATCTTTTGAATGTAAGCAATTTTATAATAGGCACGGCATTATAATACACCAATTACTTGTAGTATCAGTTGTAGGCCCTGAGTATCATTGTAGCAATGGAATGGCTGAAAAGGCAGTAGACATAAGCAAGCAGTTACTTCGTAAAAGCTTAGAGGATGGATATAGACTTCAGGGAATCCTGTTGGAATATAATAACAGCCCTTAACAGGAACAGGATAGCCCTCCTAGCCAAATCCTAAATAGTAGAAGGTTAAGAACTGCCCTTCCGGTTACTACTGAGTTGTTGCAACCAAAGGTTGATAAGAATGTGAGGAAACTACTACTCCTTAGGCAAGCAGTTAGCAAGTCAAAGTATGATAAACATGCCAGAGGTAAAGATGTAAATTATAAGGCAGGTGAATCAGTTGTTACTAGAACATCTTGTGACAAATATTGGCAAAAGGCCAAAGTGAAATGCAAGGCTGATGAGCCAAGATTTTATTGGGTCCTTAAGGATGGTATTAAAAATCCTGTACAACGTAACACCATACATCTTCATAAGTCATAATTGCTAAGTCCCTGCAATTAAGTGACCATTAAGTATTCATCCTGATGTGTTTTACTTTATAGATGAGAATATTGATGTGTTGATGTGAATCAAATATTCGATTGAGTGATGATCCTTATGTTGAACAGGCTGTTAATGCTCTTATGGTTGTTAAAAATGTACCACGACAAAATGTTACCAGAACTGGACGGGTATCCAAGCCCCCGGTAAGGCTTGAAATCTAAGGGGGAGGTGTTATATTTTATATGATTCTAGATCTTGGCAAACCTGGCATGAATGGTAGGTCATGAGAATATGGCGGTGGCCTCCAAGAGGTGTTGTATTCATGTTTGTCTTAATTGGTTAATAAAACTATTAAATCTATAAAGAACAGTAATATTTTCCTATTTAGCTTAAAAATTCAGGTTCATCTCCTGCACAAAGTTCAATTAAAAAAAAAATTCTTTCTCAATGTAATTTCATCTTGTCTACACATGTCCTTATCAATAGTTTATAAACTATTACATACATTACTATTATATACTATACGATATGTATACATATCCTATTTTGTTTTCCTCACCTTGAAATACCTATATGTATAGGCACACGGTACTGCTAATTACATGGTGTTAGTAGTAGGTACCATTCTTATGAGTTTTGTGTAAACATTATGTATGCCATACTTTCATTCATGTTTCTTTATCGGTAATTTTTTCACGAATAAAAGTCTGTAGACTAGAAGTCTATATGAATAGAAAGTCTAAAGAAGTCAAATGTGGAAAGACATTTTTTCATAAATATGCCCCTCGAAAATGACCGAATGGCGGGATTTCATTACACTGCAAATTTAAATAGGTACCTCCATTATACTTAGATAATAATAATTATTATTCTCAAAGTATAATTTAGTTACATACCTATACATTCATATAAGAATGTATATAGCTCGGAAATTAATGTGTGTAAACGTTTAAAAATACTATTTATTTATATTAATATTGAAATGAAATTGTGAATGAAAGGCGTAAATGCCTTCTTCTAAACTGCTAATTCTTTAGGATATTAAATGCTTCAATGTGAAATAATCTGGCATCAGAGTTTCATCATTACCGCCCATGTGCGAATTCCAGTCGAATCGACTCAAATTGTGACTATCGATCGATCGCGATAGTCATTTATTCAAGAGAGTTTTTAGGAATAGCATGGAATATCGGTTAATTTCTCCAAAATATATGTTTCTAACAAGAAATTACCTACTTTGGTTGGTGTATGTCAACATAAAATCTCCCGTGTAATCCTGAAGCCCACATTTACCCTCCAAATCAAATATATCACCTCAAATCTCGTTGATGGTGCGAATCGATTCTCCACCTCCGCCCACACCACCCGCACGTCGAGAGATCGTTGTCCAGCACGTTCTAGAGTGTTTTCATCATGTCCACGACGGTAATGAGTCCACTGTCCCTAGCGGGATCTCGAGCTTCAGGAAATTCCGTACGCACTCAGAATGGTAATTTTCATAATATACTAATTGTTAGCGATCTGATCTTAACCTATGTATAAGGTGGTAGTTCATATTTACCGAGAACCGGCACACGCGGTCCTCCGGCCATGTTTAAGAAACTTTGAATTAATGGGTTGATAGTAAGTTATGTTCAATGCAATCGGTGCTGGGCAAACCATATAGAAAACACTATCCTTACAGTTATGGCAGCGTGTTCCATTGCCAATATTGTCAAGACCTCTTTGGGACCAGTTGGTTTGGACAAGATGCTTGTAGATGACATTGGGGTAAGTTTTTGTGCCTCATTCATATTATTATCCCGTATTGATTAGAATAGTACCTAATTAAGTTTGTTTCATTATGCTGACTAGGATGTCACTGTCACGAATGACGGAGCAACAATTTTGAAGCTGCTTGAGGTTGAACACCCGGCTGCGAGAGTCCTCGTCGAATTGGCTCAGTTGCAGGATGAGGAGGTTGGCGATGGAACAACCTCTGTTGTACGTAATTGACCTCTAGAAATTTAAAATTCCTTCTTTTGTTTTCTGTTGCTTATAGTTCGTTCTCCATGTTAGAAATTCCACATGTCCGTAGCGGATATTTTCAATTTAGGTTGAACTGAGTTAACTTTGAGACGTACTTGGTGGATGTACGAAAACTGAAATCCAACGTATTAACTTTGTGGTAAATGTGAGCGAGAGGGTTACATCGTTCAAAATTTTATCACGCGAAAACGATGAAAGAAACCGACTTCATTCCAACTGCGGAACCTAGAGGAAGGATGACAGTACATTGTAAAACAAATTTCACTGCTGGTCAAGCATTATTTCCGTAGATATAAGTCTTACAATTTCACCAAATTTCACCTCAAAATCGATGTTTTCGACGCCATCTTGGGCTTTTCCCGAGACTTCCGCTAGAGGGAATCAGCAACACTTCACCTCTTCTCTATACTCCTCCTTCCACCTGCGCAGTACCTACTGAGTGCCCGACACTTTTCGCGCCTCAACTTGTTCCCGTTTGAATTGAATCATTGCTCGTCTATCTTTGCAACCATGCGGACGACATGCCTTATGGAACTAGTTCCTACGGTGTTCTTGCTGCCGGTGGTGCATTGAACCCCCCCTGCGCTGCTTTGCATTTCCTCGAAGAGCATGGGTGTTTATTACCATGCGATGGGCAGAAATGCCCTCGTTGTGGTAATGACCTCCAGTTCGACGCGAGGCACAGGTGGCGGTGTCTGAGGGTAAACCCCAGTCACCGGGGGAGGGTTGGACTGAGATGTACGTTCACTTTCTCCCGCTACAAGGGTAAGGCGTCATAATTACGTACCTTTTGACCTTTTCATCTCGATTTTATACTGTAATTGTGCTTTAATGACGTACTATTTTACCCTTTTATCTCGATTTCCTGCTGTAATTGTGCATCCTTTTTCAGGAACTTGGTTAGCGAAAACGAAAAAAGTGTGTTACGGCTGAGAGAGCTTTCGCTGATTCTTATTATACCCACACCATTTTCACCCACACCTGTAACGAGACGTGTGATCATACCTTGAAAGTGATGTTCTGATTTTAGGTATGATCGGTTTTCTCAACAACCAAGAAAGGGTTTCCAAACAATCCGCCCCCCGCTGAGCCCGGCCACCCCGCCCGCGGCCCGCCGCCCCCCTCGCCCCGCCCCCCCACGCCCCGGGCGCCGCGCCCGGGGCGTGGGGGGGCGGGGCGAGGGGGGCGGCGGGCCGCGGGCGGGGTGGCCGGGCTCAGCGGGGGGCGGATTGTTTGGAAACCCTTTCTTGGTTGTTGAGAAAACCGATCATAGCCAAAAGTGGATTTTGGGGTGGGTCAGGGGGCTTAGCGGGGCAGGGGCGGGTCAGAGGGGCAGTGCGGGGCAGGAGGGCGGGTGGGGTAGGGCAGAGTAGCGGGTCAGGGGGTCAGGGGCGGGTCATGGGGGCAGGGGCGGGTCATGGGGGCAGGGGCAGGGTAGGGTCAGGGGGGCAGAGCGGGGCAGGGTGGGGGTCAGGGGGCAGGGTCGTAGTGGGGCAGAGTTTCGGGTCAGGGGGGGCAGGGAGGCAGAGCGGGGCAGGTGGGCAGGGGCGGGTCATGGAGGCAGGGGCAGGGTGGTCATGGAGGCAGGGGCAGGGTAGGGTCAGGGGGGCAGAGCGGGGCAGGGTGGGGGTCAGGGGGTAGGGTCGTAGTGGGGCAGAGTTTCGGGTCAGGGGGAGCAGGGGGGCAGAGCGGGGCAGGTGGGCGGGGGCGTAGTGGGGCAGAGTTGCGGGTCAGGGGGGCAGTGCGGGGCAGGGGGCGGATTCTTTAAAAACCTTTTCTTGGTTGTGGAGACGTGTGATTAACCCTTTACGTGGTGTCATCGTCCCAGCGAGAAGACATCGCTTCCGCAAGATTCATGCGTTAGCGGTTTTACGCGGTGTCACCATCCCAGCGAGATGTCATCGTTTCAGCGAGATTCAAACGGCCGCGGGTCGGGGGGAGGGAGGGGATTGCTGAGAACACGTCTCTACAGCAGAAACGAAACTCATCGTCCGACTCGCCACCTGGTGACCTCGCCCGGAAACACGTTTGTTTTTCAATATGGCGGCTCGGCGAAGAGTCACCTCTTGGGTTTGAAACACTGGAAAAACGTGAGTTTATCACTTTCATTAAATATTGTTTAGCGAAAATGTACTGTCAAGCCAGCAGGTTGTTCCGTTAAAATTTTGTCGAAAAACGTTGATTTTAAGGGGGTGAAAAAAATTTTTGAACGATGTAACCCTCTCGCTCACATTTACCTAACTTTGTTTTTCCTCATTCACCAGCGCGTAAGGAATTAATAGAATTCAACGAATTGTGCTTGAGTCAATTTGCTGTAAGGCCTATCTTAGAAGGAAACCTTGAAAATTGTCGAACCTACGCGTTATTTAAAGGCCAATAAGGACGCCAATGTATCGGTTTTGTCGATTATTCCCGTGGCAAATACTTCGAATTTTGACGCTTTATCTCTCTTTATCTTTCTAATGTAGGTTATAGTGGCCGCAGAACTACTGAAGAATGCCGATGAGTTGGTGAAGCAGAAGATTCATCCTACCTCCATAATAAGTGGATATAGGCTGGCTTGCAAGTGAGTGGATAATTTTAACAATATCAGAACGATGATTTAAAGCGTAGGATGAAACTTGGACCGATGACATTTAAGATTTGCTATCACAATTGCGCTTATTATGAATTTGATTGATCCACAGGTATCTAACAATTTGAACAATATAGATAGAAAATGAGTCTTGTGTCAGAAAAAGCACAATGTTTAAAAACTTATGAGATGGTTTTGATTCACTGTATTGACTGAGACTAAGATTTTCAGTGTTTTGAGCAGCTCCATTGTTATTTATTCGCAGAATGTAAACTACTAAGCATTTTTTAAGTTGAATTTGTAGTATAGATTACACAACTATAATTAATGGCAAACTCCACTAAGTCTTTTATGCCGGTGAATTAATGTAGGGGACGGTGAAAACCCTCCTCTAATTAGAACTACTTAAATGCTGCAAAAAAATTTGAAATATACGTAGTTTGCAGTGATTCAGTTTTGCAATCTCATCCGCACGTGGAAACATTTTTTATATTAAATCATGGTTTTTAATAGAAATGTATTATTAGCTATATACAGTCACATTTCACCTTCTCTACGAAACACTTTTTTCTTTTATGAGTTGATGATTTGAACCTTTAAAAGCCTTGGAAAGACAAAGTTTTTTTTTTCAGTTTGGTAGACACCCTGAAGGTTTAAAAATGTTTGGCTTTCCATTGAAGGGATAAGGAGGTGAATGGCAGGTATATACAACACAGAAATGTGGTAATTTTCAGTGGTTTTTGTTTGCATAATTAATGTATTTCTCTCTTTCTGGTTCTTAGTTATGGATTTTAGAGATTAAATGGATGTTATATGGAGTTAAGGGATTTTAATTGAGCAGGAAGTGGGAGTGGCATAAAAAGTCTCTATTTCAAGGCATGATTAGAACTAATTAATGGGGGCTCATGGGGTTTTGTTGTTTGGAAATTCCACATTTGCCTCTACCTTTTGTATTCCTGTAAATTCATAAGAAAAGAGTGAGGGTGTGACATTTTTATTTCTGTATATGTGAATGGCATGGTATGCAATTGACAGAAGGAAGGAGTTTAATGAGACTTTAATCAATAATATCTTTTTTTGGGTGATGTGTAAATTGAAAGTGATATAGTAATTGGTCACTGAGGATATTTATGAACTTTTATTTTCAGGGAAGCCTGTAAATATATCCAAGAGCATTTGACTGTGAACGTGGACAGCTTAGGAAGAGACTGTATCATAAGTGTTGCGAAGACATCCATGTCCAGCAAACTCATTGGACCGTATCCTTCAATATTTCACCTTACAGTTACAAATTAACTTATGTAAAGTTGATTTGAGATAAATGGGATGGATGTAAACATTTTTTGTTTTAATATATTAAGTACAAAGGATCTGATTTGCCATGTAGCATAATTGAGATCAGGGTGTCTACCAGTCGGGAAAAGTCGGGAATCCGGGAAAAAGTCTGGAATTTGTTAACGTCGGGAAAAAATCTGGAAATGGTCGGGAATTTGCTGAAAAATAATAAAAAATCGGGAAAAATGGTTGATTGCAAATCGTCAGGATAAAAATTGGAACGGCAGACATAGCATTACGAAATGAGGTATTGTTTCCCTTTTTCTTTATTTGTCATTATCAAAGAGGTGTTATTTTAAACCTCTCTGGTCAGTATTTGTGAGTTCGTGACTTTCGTCGTTCGATTGCACTAGGCATGGGCACCGTTTCCTGCATGCCGCCGAGTGACAAATCGGCTTGGTCGGTTGCAGGTTGAAGATCGTATACTTCCCTCCTGCCCATGAATGCTATTTTGAAAGAATCTCCTTGACCGTGGTTATTACAACGCTCCCAAAGATTCAGGCGATCCATAGATCGTACTCTAGTACGATTGTGACATTTTGCATTTTGCCATGCCTCTGATGGTGTAACTCGATTAAATTCCACTAGAAATATTATATTTAAACCATCGCGTCCTAAGTTTCTATGCTGCGCATCATCATAATCGGGTGGGATTAATTAACTTTACTGTGGAATTGGAATGTTTTCTTTCTCTCATCCATTCAGTAAAGCTTACCGTTTGCCATTTTGTTATTAGCATTTCCCATTCAATTGTGTTGGTTTTATACGCAAGCATAACGTATTCGTGAAAGAACAGAGATCAGCCCCTGGAAAGTAAAAACATTATATTACGTTTTGGGGTTTTTCCGGCGGAAGATGAGTGAAAGTTTCTCGTGTCTTCCACCGGGTCGAAGGCTCCATCTCTGCCGACGTATCCGAAAACGACTCGTTTTCCATCTTCAGGGCTGTGAAGATGTCCCTGGCTCACAGCCCTGCAGATGGAAAACGAGTCGTTTCCTGAAATGTCGGCAGAGATGGAGCCTTTGACCCGGTGGAAGACACGAGAAACTTTCACTCATTATATTACGTTGTCGCTGACGACGCCATACGTGCCGCCGCCCACGAATATGTCGTTGGCTCCTGGATGATATACTGGAGAACTCGCCATTTGCCAGCTAGTGCGGTGGAATGTCTTTGTTATTCATCTGATGGCGAGCTCGCTAGCTCGAAAGCCGCCGGAAAGTCTAGTTCATCTGTCGGCATGTGCGAGTTTGCAACAAAATCGTTCGTTTTTACTGGAGAACTCGGCATTCGCCAGCTCGAGTTGAGTTGGTTCGTCAGTCTTCGAGTTGGTGTGTGCTCAAGAGGTGCCTTTGGTTGGACTGGCGACGGACATCATTTCATTCAAAGGCTCCTTTCACACGGTAGCGCAAACCCGACCGCCGTGTACGGCGCACAGTGGTGCAGGATCCCTAATACTTGGTATTTATGAGTCTAGAAAAACTTTCTATATTGGGTTTTTGTGTATTCACGTTGGATGCACCGATTGATGAATTCAAAACCATCTTAAGTAAGGACATCGCTGTTGCTACTCCTCTAGTAGATAAGATAAAATGTTGCACTGGTAACAAGTGCATCATTTGAGCAGGCACAGCCTCACCTTTAATTCTCTCTAATGTAACGTGTATTGCCCCTATTCTTGTTCTGAAAAATGGGTTTTGTAACTGAAGGTGGGTACTATTTAACTGTTTATTAATATGTTGCAAATATCATTTGCAAAATTATTTTTGTTACATAATTTATTGTTCAAAAATAAAGAAATTTTTTTTGAAAATTCACTTTTATATTTTTGCAAAATAATTAATTTGTGAAAATATTAGCATCGAATTCATGTTCAGAGATCGTGAAAACCTTTGTGCTATAATTTTTAATGAAACTAGAATTTTAAGTTTGTGTAAATCCAAGTACTTGATAAAAATATTTCTAATACTTTTGTGAAAAAAGTAATTAGCGAAAATATGAACATCAAATTAGCATTCAGCGACTGAGGAAATGTATATTTGTTCACATTAAGCGTGATGTTTTAAATAAGAGTTAATTTAAGTAAAAAAATTGCAAAACGCTTTGCAAAAAAATTAGTTTATAAAAGTTTTGAATCTAAATTCATATTTTAGCGACCACAAAATCCTATATAGGCCAAATATCATATAAATTGAACATTTTTAAATCCAAAATACCAATTATTAGGGATCCTGCACCGCTGTGTGGTGTGCCGTCGTGCATTCTTCAAAAACAGCCGTTAATGTCCCGGTACAGTCCATTTCGAGTATACAGCGTTTTAATTTCTAGTATTTTAATCATGAATGAAGGCCAATTCCAAGTGAAAAATTGGACGGGACTGGGCATTGAACTATTGACCGTCACGATGACACATTAAGAAGTTAGCCATTCTGGTCTGGAATTTTAAAATTTTTGTCTTGAAAAGTCTTGAAAAAGTCTTGAATTTCTTTTTCATATAGTAGTAGACACCATGGAGATCCAATGTGGCCACTCTTAGCATTTTATACTTAGTTCATGTAATGGCTCTTCTAACCTTAGCCTAAAGTTTGGTGTAGTAAATAATATCATAGTCATATCTATTATCAACTTGCTGTGTGCGGAAATACCTTTTCATAGTTAGTACACTTTAATAATTGCAGTAACTAAATTAGTATTTAATTTGATCAAATGCAATTTTTTATTGCAAGGCTGATACTCTTGATACAGTAGAAACTCAAAATTACGAATTCAACAGGACTGGAAAATGGACAATTCGTAATATGAAATATCGTATGAATGGGTATTCTTCATTAACATAACGGGAAAATAGCTTCCTCCTAAAACATAATCATTCTCACAGTGCACATGCATGATTTGCGATGTTAAAGTTCTGTATCTATAAATGTCTATTTGTGCCAATAGGGTTCATAAAGTTAAACACACCTAACTTGTTTCCTTTCTCTAATGAGTCGGAGAAGCAATCAAGCTTTGCAAAATTTTCATGCAGTTTGGACTAGGTGTATCACTATGGACTAGGATCTACATTGTATTATAGAATTTTATTTTCGGAATCCGCCGTCAGTAGAGATTAGTCTGGATGTTAAAAATAGACATTTACTTCTAACATCTATGCAGTTATGATGATGGCAGCTTGCCCAACCGCACTTTAGTTGCCCTCTATTGCCCAATCATAGCTAAAAAAAGGATGGAACTAAGCCCGCTTCCCGAAAAAAATCATTCACAGTTATTATTTGCGGCATCTTCCGTAACCTCAGCTGAATTAATGGTCTTGGGAGGTAATATTGTTTTTTACTATTGTGACCTTGATGACAAATGGGGTGTGATTCAGCATATTTTCCACATCGTCTCCCTTAGGATTATATGATGACACGGAGTTTGGGTTTACGGTGCATGGGGGGGAGAAGGAAGGTCCCAGTTGTGGGCGTATCTTTATGTCTTTCTGAGCTTAAAGGGGGGGAGTGGAATAGTGGGGAGGGTTTGGGGGAAATAGCATCGCGGAACGTATGCAGCATTCCTTCCCATTCTTTCTACTTCTATGTATCCCTGGGGGGTGCAGGCAGGTGGTTGATTGAAACTGCTTCAGGTGCTGAGTGGAATGGAGAGAGTCAGGGATGCGGTGTCCTTTGCTTATGGGTGGGTTTTCAAGGGATGTCGTGGGTTGGGGTGTGGGGGGGGAAGGGGAAATCCTGGCATATGTGGGAGATGAGTGTACTATTATTCATGCATTTCACTTTAGATGCACCATAATCAACATCAAATTTGTTTTTTTTTAGATGTCTATGCTGGAAAAAATAGTTTTGCTGAAACAGTTTTTTGCCGACGTTCGTAAAAACAAATCTTTTGTTCCTGGGGACCGGGCTGAAGTTCATAATTTCAAAACTTTCAGATTTTGAAACTTAGTATTTCGAATATTGCTATGTATTTACTATAGGCTTTTCGTCAGGACGGGCTGTTTTACTTCGTGTAATCGAAGCTTCATAATTTCGTGCTTCGTATTGTCGAGAGTATTGTATTTATTTATGCTTTACTTCTTTTTTTTTGTATTTTAACCTTGACTGTGATTTCAGTGATGCAGATTTCTTTTCCTCATTGGTAGTTGATGCTGCCATGGCTGTAAAAATTAGTGATGGGCGTGGGGGTTCACTTTACCCTATAAAATCAGTGAATGTCCTTAAGGCTCATGGGCGTTCAGCTAGGGAAAGTGCTTTGGTTCCTGGTTATGCATTAAATTGTACAGTTGCTTCTCAGGTAAGAATTATGTGTAAGCTACTGGTTGGCATAAATTGTGATGAAAGAGTAAGAGTACTCATTTATAGAAGCTATTCAACAGGAAATTCTTGTTAGTTTTGTATTTTTAATGCTTACATTGTTTCTTATTTCACAGGCTATGCCGAAAAGAATTGCTAATGCCAAAATAGCTTGTTTGGATTTTTCTCTACAGAAGGTCAAGATGAAATTAGGTGTTCAGGTATGGGAATGGGCTAGGCATTGCCTTTTTAAGTGTTTTTTGATTACTTTTCTTTTGTTGCGTTCATTCATTGTGTAATTGTATTAACTATATTTATCAACTTGGTGATTTTGGGCCATAGACATTGCTTTTATTTTATATTGAAGTTAATGCACAACAGCTCATAAATCTTATTTGGAAACTAATTTTGGTGATTTTTTTAGGTCTTGGTGACTGAGCCGGAAAAGTTGGAAGCTATTCGTCAAAGAGAAAGCGATATTACTAAGGAAAGGATACAGAAAATTCTGTCTGCTGGGACCAATGTCATTCTTTGCACCGGTGGAATAGATGATCTGTGCCTAAAGGTATTTATTCATGGACTGAAAATATAATGATTGTATATAAATAGAGAGCATGTAAGATATCACATCTTTTTTCACCCAATTATATTTTCTCTGAACTTAGTGTATGTTGTAGAAAATGTGTAATATTCTCGTATTCTAATTTGAAGAGACTTTTCTTTGGAACTTTTTGGACTGTGGTAAAAGTATATAAATTGTTAACCTTTCATAGTTGAAGGTTGAAAATTGGTTATCCTGATATTTGTAATATTTGGTACTCTAGATAATGATTGTTCTCTAACGTGGGAGACTAGCTAATATTCATCGGAAAGTCCATTGGTCATTTTTTGTGGAATATGGATGATTTCCCATGCAGCTTATTTAGTTATGTTTAACCATTAACAAGGTGGGGGTCATGGTGCTCTTTAATTGGTAAGTAAATTTTAGGCCCATTGGTTTGTGATCAAAACTGAATGGTCACCTGATTAGTGTTTCATTTTCAATGGTGATCCACAGCTCTATTAGTGATATTTTCTTACCTGTGTGCGACCATGTAGTGAAAAATTATATGCTGGGTTGAACGTGTTTAGATATTGTTTAAAGGCTTTTTTGCAGTCATTGAAAATGCTTGGGCTGCAGTGAGAGAACTTGCGTAAGCATTATTGCACTGTGTAAAGCTACAATTGTGAGGAAACTAGCACAACTGCATGAGCACCTGCAAGCAAATAATTAACCCTTTTACTGCTGAACGAAATTTTGGTATTTTTTCTAAAAATACGGGGCCGTTTTGAGAAGTGGCTCAACAGCGAAGGTCTGAGGATGTGCTGACACAAAAAAATGCCAACACATGAGTCAGCACTAACATTGATGTGATTCAGGAAGCCTACACACGGCAGGTAACAAAGACCTTGAGAAACATACCAAAAAAACGTAGCCAAAAAATCGGTCCTTTGTAGTTTTTGCTCAAGTTAAATGGGCCGACAGTTCGGCCCATCCGCAGTTAAAGGGTTTAAGTAAATGTTCTAATCTGATATGTGCAATCATTACATCTTTTCTCGCTAGGTGGCACAGGTGTAGGGACAACGAAGTGGCACCGTAGTTTGCAGTGATAAATTAGGTTGTTGGCTATTGAGATGGTTGTTTTTGTTTTCAGTGGTGCATTTTTCATCTTTCAGTGGTGCATTTTTCATCTTTCAGTGGTGCATTGCTATTTATTATCTTGAGCTGGGTGTTCTCTTCTTACCAGCTCCACATTGCCTACTGATGAATAGGTACACTTTTAACGGAGACAGCGTGCATACCTCTCAGGATTATCCTCTCTTCGAGGTCACCAACCCAAATTTGGTGTCGTACGGCTACAACATCCCTGCCCCCATCACTGCGGTTGGGGGTACGGCGAAGGGTCATTTTATGGCACCGCTGAACATTTTAGGAGAGTCTGGGGGGTTACGATTTCGATGCATAATTATTATTAGTTTTCTACCGGTGAAGGTAGGTCTAAATAGACGTTTAATTCTTCCCACCTCGTAAACTTCACACGATTCTCTCTTCAGCCCCTCATACCTCCTGCCACCCATCATTTTATCCAAGCTACCCATTCTTCTCCTCCCTCTTCCCCTCCCTCTTCCCCACTTACCCTTAGTCTCCCCTCAATCATGTCTTTCAAAACACCATCCCCTTCTATTACCTTTTCTATCCACACCTTCTTCTAATTTCATCTATCAAATTTATTTCCTCTCCTACCAATTCTAGCAATTCGTCATTCGTCCTTCTTTCAACCCACTTTACTTTCCCCATTCTTCTCCACACCCACATCTCAAAAGCCCTAAGTCTATTTTCATTTTCTTTTCGTAAAGCCCACGTTTCCGCCCCATATAGTACAACGCTCCATATTAACCTTTTCACTAGTCTTTTTTTCTACTTCCCTACTCGAAGCCCCTCTCATTAGTTCACGACTACGAGTAAAAGCTTCTTTTGCCAATTCAGTTCTCCTTCTCACTTAAATGCTGCTATACCCTTTTTCCTCCAACACACTACCTAGATAGATAAATTGCTACACCTGCTCTAGCTTCTGACCCCCTACTTTTATAGTTAGACTCTCCTTTTTTGTTCTTGAAAAATGCATTACTTTTGTTTTCTTCTGATTTATCTTCATGTCTTATATTTCGCACTGTCCCTGCAATGCATCCAGTATGTTCTGCAAGCAAGATTGTAGGTGTCTTCATGTGAACAAATTGATAATACATATGTTAAAAATGTTATTAAAATCCCAAAAAAGTGGCCCAAAGAACTAATTAAATTTTTATCGTTTAATGTGCTAATAAAAGAAAATCTTGCTGTTGCAGTGTGTAATAATGATAGATTTCTATGTAAATGATAGATGTCGTTGTCTTAATTATATATATTTGTTTAGTACATTATGTTCATATCTAATGTGATGTTCTTATTTCTTCAGTATTTTGTTGAGGCTGGTGCGATGGCTGTTCGTAGGTGCAAGAAAGTTGATTTGAAGAGAATTGCAAAGGCCACTGGTGCTTCATACATTACTTCACTCTCTAACATGGAAGGTAGGATAAAATTTTGGGTCTTGGGAACTTGGGTGGAGTTAAATTGTGTATATCGTGTATATTTATAATTATGAAGCATCCATTTACTATTTATTCCAATTCCTGATATATTTTGTCATACTGTGAATTTGTTTCACTCAAGTCATTTTATCGCAATATCTTTGTTTTCTTTGCTGTTAACTGGCAGATGGTAATTACCTTTATTAATTGATATTATAATTATTAGTTAATCAAGTCAATTCATTGTTAGGTCATGCCATGATTGAAGTTATGGAGAGAGGAATGGATTGTTGATTTAGTTATTATTTATTATGTTACCACTAGTTTGAGAGTACAGAGGTGCCTTGCAATTCGACAAGTAGATTTCAGGCACAAAACTTCCATGCATCAGTTTGTGGCATTGTTTGGTGTCATTTGGTGTATGTTATTTTTATTGCTGTTCCATTGAATTCTTTATCATCTGAGAGAATGGGGTAGATCTGACAGAGTGAATTTATGTATTTTTCATTGACTTATATGGGAAACTGTCTTGAAATTTTAGGGTCTTACAATTTGGTATCCCTTTGGTGACACATTATGTTGAATTGTGAGACAATTGTGTAGGTTGCTATTTACACAATACAGTGGACTCTTGTTAGGACGTTCCTTAATAGCACGTTTACCTTGTTTCCTCACAAAAATATTTAAATATGAAAAATGGTAAAAAAAATGTTTAGAAAAAATTAAAGAGCACCCAAAAGCCTTGCATTTCATTGCGATATTGGTTTGAATTGCAAGTGATGAGTGGACATCAAAACTACACGAGCACCAATACTTTGTGACAGTAAAAGTGAGACATGTGCTTAGAATTGGCCATGGGAAAGCCTGAGGTGTAAAGAAATCAAGTTAAAAGAAGAAGAAAATGAGAAGAAAAATGCAAAATTCATCTAAATTAAACATGTGGATTATTTAATTCGATCTTAAAAATGAAACCAACCTTTATGTTGATCACTGAGCGAGTGATAGTGATAATTAAACCTGTAATGAGTATGGGGTTAGGCACAATAGTACCAGTGGAAAAAATTCAACTCCTGGTGATCCTACTGTACAAAACATATTGATAATGGTATAAAAACAAACTTTGAATTGTTTTCTTAGATTTTGTTGCGCCCTGAACATGGTAACCTCTAAGCATCACCATGGGTAAAGATTTGGTCTCCACGTGATTATAAGAATGCTAGGAATATTACAACATGTTCATTCCATAATGGAAAAAGGGCGTCCACAATAACCAGTTAGCTGTGTCATTGCAAATCAGAACTTTATTATACAAATGAGAAATTTTATTTTGATTGTTTGAAAGTGAACTCTAGTTAAAATCCCTATGACCTTCATTGCCATTATTCTAAAGGTTGGCAAGTATTTGCTCATGTTCATTGCAAACAATGTTGGTTACATTCAGTACATTGAGAAAATGACTACAATATTTTAGGTCAGCAATATTTTTTCGATTGAATTGTGAATTGAAGGGGTCTTCCTGCTGTTACAGTAGTCTTTATTTTATGCATAAAATGGTTTCAGCTTGGTAAATAATCCTCAATCTGATGCTGGTCATCCATTGCACACTAATACTACATGTTGACACTCATTTTATCTGTGATAAATGCCATTTGTATCTCATTCTGTGTTAGTTTTGGCAATTTATTTGCTATTATATTGGCTTAAAATAATATCTGTGGTTGAAACTGTGTCCACATTGGTTATTGGTTGGGTTTAAACTTCTTAATTAAATGGGAAACTACTTCTTTTCTTTAAACTAAGAACTCAACTTTACTTGTATGACTTTTCTTCTTACACATCGTGACACACACTCAAAACATAAAACTACAATACAACCATACATACATAGCTACGTTGCCAATAATGCATACAATGTTACTAAAATAAATATTAGAATCTTAATTGACTCCCCAATACTCCTCCTCAATTATGGTTCTGATACATACTTAAAGTAAACCTAACAAATTAATAAAATGTATGGCTTTAAATCCAGTTAATGCTTTCATGAACAAGTCTGCAACATTGTCTGAAGTGTTAGCATACACAAAAATTATTTCTTCATTTGCAATACATTGCTCTACAAAACAATATTTTATATCAATATGCTTTGAATGTTCAGAATCAAGTCCGTTTTCTGCTAAACTCACGGTGCACTGTTTATCACAATAAATCACAGTTGGCTTTTCAACTAGATTTGAAAGTTTTAACTCTTCTAGAATCATTCTTAGCCATAATACCTCTTTGACAACTTCACTCATAGCATAATACTCTGCCACTGCTGTAGACAGAGTTGTAATGTTGTTGTTTCTTACTGTGCCAAGAAATAGCTCCTCATGCCATCTTGACAACATACCCTGACCTTGAGAATCTTTCACCTTTAACATCATTGTAACTTGCATCACAAAAGATTTCCATCATTGGTTTCTCTCTTTGATATGTCAAATGCAAATCAGCAGTACCCTTCAAGTAACTTATCATATGAGTTACATCGTTCCAGTTTTTAATCTTTGAATCATTATTAAATTGACCAACAACACTACAAGCAAAACATATATCAGGTCTAGTACATGTAGAAATGTACAACAACTTTCCAACAGTGCTTTGATACCTATCCCTATCACAAGGTAAATTACCTGCCTCAGTCTTGTCATCATTACTAACTAACAAAGGTGCTGATCTTTCATTAGCATTCTCATATTTGAACAATACTATCAAGTCTTGAATGGCTTTACTTTGATCCAACTCAATTTTATTGTTACCTTGAGTGATTTTCATTCCAAGAAAATTTGACATCAAACCTAAGTCTCTCACATATAGTTTAGAAATTAATCTCTCTTTAAACATTGCAACACATTTCTTTAGACCCATTACACCAATGTCATCTGCATAAACAAATACTATCAGTTCACCACTACGATCAACATACACACATCCTTCTTTCATGATTTTGGAAAGGCCTAACTCAACAAGAATTTTGTCTATCATCTTGTGCCATTCCCTAGCACTCTGCCTTAATCCATAGAGAGTTTTAGTAGGTTTCCACACTTTGTCTCCACATTCTGATTTAAAACACTTTGGCTGTTCTACGTACATAGTTTCTTCCAAAGGGCTATTTAGATAAGTGGCAAGAACATCTAAATGGTGAATTTCCCATCCTTTCAACACTGCTACTGCACGTAACAATCGTACTGTTTTCTTTTTTACTACAGGAGAAAACGTTTTGTCAAAATTTACTCCCTTTACTTGAGCAAAGCCTCTAGCAGCAATTCTAGCTTTAAAGCATTTAATTTTTCCTTATTGATCCTGTTTTATTTTGAACACCCACTTCATACCAAGCACAGTTTCATTCTTTAGCCTGTCAACTACAATAAATACCTTCTTACACTCTAACTGATTCATTTCCTCTTCCATTGCTTTCATCCACTCAGCAGAATATGCATCCTTTAAAGCATCAGTTACATATACAGGTTCATGTAACTCCATACAATTACACTTTTCAATGAACATAGCAATTTGACAGTCACTACATATTTTACACACATGTGGCTTATGCAACCTAGCTTTCCTCCTGAGCCCAACACTCTTTTGTTCAACATATACATTTTCATTACAATTAGCACTGAGGTCCAAGAGCCGCATTTCTGATTCTACAAAAACTTCTGGCTCTAGTAAATTTTCTTGAAGTCTTTCGATACTTACAGAATCTGAACGGTTACTAGTAAATACATCATTTCCAAAAAAAATTTTCGTCAGTAACTATTTCACCTTCAATTTCAGTCTTTCTACATTAATATTGGGCATGAATTCACTTGACGGTTTTGTCAAATTTTCTGCATATGGAAAACAATTCGCTTTAAATTCAACATTATGAGCAGTGGTAAATTTCCTTAGTGATGGAATCCATACTTTGAATCCCTTTACTCCCCTTTCAATTCCCACAAATACACATTCAATTGCTCTTGGACTGAATTTGTTTGTGCCCTCTACATTGTACCCCTACCCTTTTTCAATCCTTCGGGTACCTACCTTTGCTTTCTTTTCTTTCTTCCGGCTAGCTCGTAGGTTCCACACACACCCTTATACAATTAAATAATCCACACTTTGTATACGTTAATACCGTTAATTGGATATTAGGGTCAAGAAATCATACAAGGAAACAGTTATAATTTCATGCACATCATTCCTGTATTGCTATTTGTTTAACGTTAATTGGCCCAATTTACAATTTCATGTTAAATATACTTTAATCAATGATTTTGATTCAATACTTATTGTTAACACTATAGTGGGCTTTTCCTTCAACTAGTTACTCCAACGTCTACAGACTTATCGTGACCGCCGGTTCTTGCGATTTCTGTCTCCCGCCGATGCCTGCCTTATCACGGGCCCGGGACTGCCTCGCTGACGCGTGCACCTTATCCTCCTTTTTCTTTTTCTGTTATCTCCCTCTGGGTCCTCGTTTTCTTCCTATCCTTTCCTATTTCTCACTTTCACTTCCTTCTTTTCTCAACACGTAACTACCGACTTTGTTTTCTGATTGTTGCCTTCTTACTTTTTTTTTTGTTTTAACCCATTGTTACGCCGCGCGTGATGCCAACTCCCCGTGCTTATCTAATCATTCATCATTATTTTCGCCGCGGGTGCTACCAACCCGTGGCGCTTAACCCGTCGGTTTACAACATACATTGCACTGTTACATCCAAAAGGCCTTAGCAACTCATAATCATTAGCAGTTAAATCTCTACCTTCCCACAACAACAAAGGAATTTGGAAATTAATTGACCTGGATGGACACAAATTTCTAACACAACACATATAATTCATAGCTTCAGCCCAAAATGTTATAGGCAAACCAGATAGAACCAATATGCACCTAACACCATTTTCTAACGTCAAATTTACCCTCTCTGCAACACCATTTTGCTGGGGTGAATACTTTACCGTTTTTCTTTTTGGCAATACCATTCTCTCTCAAGAAATAATCGAATACTTTGCTCACATACTCTCCTCCACCATCAGTCTGCTAAGCCATAATTCTCCTTCAATATTTGTTATTTTCTACCAATGCCTTGTATTCTTTAAAACATTGAAAAACCTCTGATTTCCTTTTTATAAAATACGTTATAAGGTATCGAGAAAAATCATCAACAAATGTAACAGCATATTGAGAACCACCCACGGATTTCACACATTTTCCCATCACATCGCTGTGTACTAGCTCTAATGGTTTAGTAGTTTCTCTCTCTGACTTCTTTGGAAAACCTTTCTTATTAGCTTTACCAACAAAATAAACATCACACTTTTCATTCACTTTACCTTCTACCTTAATTGCTGGTGTCTTCTTAATTCCTTCTCCCTGCCAATGACCCAAACGATTGTGCCAGTTTACTACACTTCTCAGAGCTGTTGCATTAACACCAATACTCTTACCCTTCTCCAGAGAACAACTTTCTGGACACCATTCCCCTATCTTTTCTACTTCTTTCGTTTTCGTTGCCATTGCACTTGCACTTTCATTGTTCTCCTCTTCATTTCTCATTACTAAATCTAATATATAAAGTCCTCCCCTCTCTTGAGCTGAGAATATAATCTCCCCATCTTGTATTCCATCACAGCCACCTCCCCGGAATGCTACAAATATTTTCTTCTTCGCTAACTTAGAGACTGACAGCAAATTAAAATTGAACTCAGGAACATATAGCATCGCTTGCAAACTCAGTGTTCCCTCCACAATTGTCAGTTACGTCAAACACTGTGGTGCCAATACCTCTTACAGGAACACTACTCTTGCCCATCGACACATAACCACAAGTCGGCTTCAATGATATAAACTTAGACTCGTCATTACAGATGTAGTCTGTAGAAGCACAGTCCACAATTAACTCATTTTTTCCTGCCTTTGATGCTAGAATTACAGCTGATACTGCAGACACTGTTTTTCTCGTTGTATTTCCATCATCACTTCTGCTCTCTCCTCCATCGCTTTTATTGTTTTCGTTGTTCCTGTTCATGATGATTTTCTTCTGACCCGTATGGCAATCTTTAGACAAATAACCAAAATAATTACACTTGAAACACTTATTGTCCGGACAATTTCTATAATAGTGTCCTAATTTTCCACATTTGTTGCACTTATTTTCTTCATTCGTCTGCTCTACTCGGGAATGGCTGATTCTGGCTGTCCACTTTCCACAGCTGATCACGTCTACTACCGCCGCCTCGATAATGGACTGATGATGCTAACGCTTCTCATACTGGTTCTTCTTCAATGGCATCTTCTTGCAAGAGAGCAGCCTTTACCTTGTGTTGTAAGCTCATGGTCTCCTACCAGAATTGCTATCGTTACTTTATAATTATTTTGCGGAAGACCAGCTAGAAATAATCCAGCAAGCTGCCTATCATTTAATTCAAGACCATAACCAGCACTTTTTATTATTCTGTTGAGTCCTTTTATTTCCGCCATATATTTGTGCATGCTTTGATCTGGTTTCTTCGTCATGTTAAACATTTGCTTTGTAACGGTCAAACACTTCATCAGTGTGAATGATGTATGTGTTCTCTTCAATATATCCCAAGCTTCTTTAGCCAACTTACATTCTCCGATATCTTTGATGTACCTCTTATATACGTGGTTCCAGATAAAACTCTGTGCTTTTCTATTAAGTCTCTTTTGATCTACATTTAGGTCATCTTCTTCTGCATCAAATCCGGGGTCCACTGCATTCCTGCAATTTTTCTCAACTAATTCTGATTGCGTTAACTTAGACCAGGAATAATAATTACTCCCATCTAGTTTAGGCATTCCACCTTCTCGTAACTCTTCCGCCATATCCTTGTTCAGTCCCAACTTCAGCCGTAATTTCAGTCCCAACTTCAGTCCGGTTCGGCTGGTAGATTGTAACTTCTGGTCACTTCAGATGATCTCAACTCGGCAACTCAAGTATTTGCATCCTGGGCCCATACCCAATTGGTTGGGTCTAAACTTCTTAATTAAATGGGAAACTACTTCTTTTCTTTAAACTAAGAACTCAACTTTACTTGTATGACTTTTTTCTTACACGTCGTGACACACACTCAAAACATAAAACTACAATACTACCATACATACATAGTTACGTTGCCAAAAATGCATACAATGTTACTAAAATAAATATTATAATCATAATTGACTCCCCCAATACTCCACTGTAGTATAATTTATGGTGTTTCTTTTATTTTTTATAGGGGAAGAAAGTTTTGAGGCCAGCTCCCTTGGTGAAGCTGCAGAAGTAGTGCAGGAGTATGTGTGCGATGATGAACTTATTCTTATTAAGGGGTAAGAATTGAATTTTTTAGTTAGCTGTTATGTTCTCTGATTTAGTCTTAGAGATGTATTCATGTTTTTTATTGATATTTGTTCTGTTTCATGAAGTCCTAAGGTCCGCACTGCAGCATCTATCATTCTTCGTGGCCCTACTGATTCATATGTGGATGAAATGGAAAGATCTGTCCATGACTCACTCTGTGTTGTACGCAGGGTATTGGAATCTAAGTCTGTTGTTGCTGGAGGAGGTTGTGTTGAAGCAGCTCTTTCCATTTATCTCGAGAATTTTGCCATTTCGATTGTAAGTTTTCCTTTTACTAAATAGAGTTATTCCTTTCCATTTTTACGGAATTTAAAGCAATATGTATCATCTTTTCTAGAGTTCCCGTGAACAACTTGCCATTGCAGAATTCGCTCATTCATTATTAGTAATTCCCAAAACTCTGGCTGTAAATGCAGCTCAAGATGCTACAGAACTTGTTTCCTGTCTTCGTGCCTATCATAATTCCAGCCAAACTAAAGTGGAGCATGCTGATTTCAAATGGTATTTAATTTTAATTTTAGTTTTGAATGCTGATTATATTGGATTTGAATTTTAATTTGCGCCCTTTTCTTGTACTTAAGGTTGGGCTTGGATTTATACGAAGGCACTGTGAGAGACAACTTGAAAGCAGGAGTGTTAGAACCTGCAATATCGAAGATAAAATCTCTGAAATTTGCAACTGAAGCCGCTATCACAATCCTTCGCATTGATGATATGATAAAACTAGATCCCGAGCCAAAGGAAGGGAAGAGTTATGGAGATGCATGCCATGCTGGAGAGTTGGATGGTTAAAATCATAAAACCAACTGCTTAATTTTAATTTATATTGTTTTCACATTGCACTGAGGGCACCTGCTGCTTGTATTAATATTCCTGCAACACTCTTTTTACTTCTGTTAACGCTTGAAATTGACAAATGAAAACATGTAACTGGTTGTCATAATTTACCTGAAAATTTCTAAAAAGTTTGTATCCTTTCATCATGTTTACAATAATACATGTTGGAATAATGCATTTATTTCATTGGTTCTTTTTTTGATGTATCATACATTGTTCAAAGTAACTCTTTAACATGTCACATGCCATTTTATTAATAAAATACCACCATAATTTTTCTTAAGAACGTGACTCATTCATTCACCCGGATTTGCCCAACCTACCTGTCGTTTGTACCAGTAGCCTATTTGGGACTGATTACGACTTTCGCCGGCAGAGGGCTAGTTGTAAGCAATTCAAAATGGACGCTAGCGTGAGTAAGTTTGCCTTATCAGTGTCAACAGAGGTGTCGAGGACTAGCTTTGAGAGTTGTCACAAGGAGATACGTGCATGAACGGCTTTCCATCTCGTTTACAATTTGGTATAACCTGTTGTGCATTGTGGAAGAATTAACCGTGTTTCTTTGTTTACCTTCATCCAATACGTCAGCAGACGTATTGGTTGGAGTGGGTGTTGCCAGTACGAACAGTACTAATGGTACTAAACATGACTAATAATTGCTGATGCAGGGAAGTAATTTTTGATAAGTGTAGAAAGTATGTTGCTAGAACGAAAGGCTTAATTCTTTTGTGAGTGAAAACAAATGGAATGTTCACTAAACGGTTACTCTCTGGCCAGAGGGTTTGATGTTTTTATGTACACCTAGAGAAATGATGATGCTCATGACAAGAACTCTAGATATTTGTCCAAAGGAGTTACCAATTGTACAGTGATGCTAACAAATGGCAGTATCTGAGGAAGATATTGGTCAGGATTGGGCGGGGTATTGGAATCCCTCGGGGTATGGTAGTCATTCAGGGTGGATCCTTGCCCTGTTTGTAGCATCGACGTTGATATGTGGACTTTCTGCAGCAGCATGTGTGTGTGGCTGTCGGAAAACCCGAAACAAGTAAGTCCATACTTGCTGTTAGCTTTCCGGTATCATTTGCACGATAAATTTTTTGTCCAGGTTCTCACGTTCGTCAACGAAGAAGTAGGAACCGACATCAATCGTCTCAGAACTGGCTTCATTTAGTCCTGCTTACTAATGAATTTTAGATGGCCGCTACTAGAAACTTGTGCTTGCCATGCAGTATTGGCAGAAATTTATGGTAGCCTTCATTTATTCATTTTTTAAACATTCTCTCTAAGGTACATCGTCTTTATTTTTTAAAGCGCATATGAGTTCCCCCCTTACTGTCGCTTTTATGTTTAATCTGCTTTAAGAAGTATATTTTATTATTGTTGTCTGTATCCTATGGCCAACAACGGAGTCTTGATTCCTTGTTTCCGAAGTCATTGTACATTGACTGTGGCTAATTGAAATATTTATATGTAGCTTTGTAAAGAATTATTTAATTCCTGAAAATATCACAAGTGGGTGCTATAATTTGGCAAGTATTGGTGGAGTGAGGCCACTAGCTTTGAAATAAAATAAGAGTGAATCTTTTCGTTGGGTTTAGGAACCAACTCATCTGACTTTAGGTATGTAATTTTAGATCTAGAATCAAAATATTCTGACAGGAAATGAATATTGTTCCAGTTGACGCGACGTTCATACGTTTCAACTCAGTTGAAAGGCCAAAGAAGCCATCACTTAACAGCTTTTTTACTGCACCCCAACAATTCAAGAAATAGCCCTCGTGTTTTATTGTTATTTCCGTTAATATTCATATTAATACGGCGAAATAAGGCATAAAGCAATGCAAATAGGAATATTTATTAATTTATAGGTAGCTAGTCACTTATAGATGAAATATGTTAATGGTGAAAGCCAGACACCAGAGAATTGATATCAAGTTTTGTTGTGGATGATATCAATAGACAATTCTCAGTTGTTTATGTCCATGTTAAGTTTTTATTTATTTTTAGACCTTGGGAATACATTTCTCAGGGGAACCAAGGAAAGATTTTGTCCTTATAATGTCCTTTTCTGTTTATTTTTATTTTGATAAATTGGCATATCTTTGGTTATGCGTAAGTTTAATTGAAGCCAAATTCGTTAGTTCCTCCTGATATCTTACATTAATTTAATCTCTCAAATCTGAAGGCTGGATATTGTGATGTGTTATGTCGCAAGAAGCTATATCTACATTTATCATGTTAATCAAAATTCATTCATTCTTCTAGACACAATGGGGGAGAAGAACTTCATGGACCAAAAGGCATGATTATAAAGACAAACCCTGATGAATCCCAAGGTTGTGTTAATCATTCTGAGAGCCTACCACCTGCAAATGACTCGATAGTTGTTAAAATATACCCTGATGACTCTGCATCACATGAAACAAGGTAACTTGCTGTTGCAATGTGTGGGAATAATACTATGGCTCAGTTGACTTTTTAACACTACTGGACTTTCCTGTTATTCTACTTTTAAAATTAAAATTTTTGTAATTATGTTTATTAGAATATGTATGAGATACTTACTTCTGATGTTCATCATATGGTTACACAATGGAGGGGTTTTTGGGTGAATTTATGCTCCCTGGCAAAAATCATTGTGTACAACTTCTGTAAGGTACTGGCACACTAATGATGCACAAAATATGGTACAAGATGAGTGATTTTAGTGTATTATCACTTTCAAAAGTCACTCCCCATGGTGAGCCTGGGCAATTATGTAGAACACAATGGACTACGAGGCCCGCATCCAAATGAGTAGGGTGGGTGTCATACCCGGCAGCAGGGTAAGCAAGGATTCTGTGGTCGTCATCTCAGGAAATCCTTACACGAAAAGAAAGACAGCAGCTGCGGCGAAGAAGAGAGCAACAATGCTAAGGATCAGGGCATGGAACGTTAGGACGATGTTAAGGGCAGGAAAACTAGAAAACATTTAGCATGAAATGGAGAGGGGAAAGATCGATTTGCTGGGATTAAGTGAAGTAAGATGGAGAGACCTGGGGGACTTCAGGAGCGAAAAGTACAGGGTTATATACAATGAAGGGGAAGAGAGTCAGCAGGGAGTTGCAGAATGCCACATTAGAGAAAAAAGTATTAAATGTGGAACAGGTAAGTGATAGAATATTGGTTATCGAAATCAAAGTGATGCTGATGAATGTAGTCGTAGTACAGGTTTACATGCCGACAGAGGGACATGAAGGAGAGGAAGTAGATGAAGTATATGACCAGTTGGAGGAATTAATCAGGAAAGTTAAGGGCAGGAAGAACCTAATATTCATAGGAGACTGGAACGCGGTAGTAGGGGAAGGGAGGGACGGAAGAGAAGTAGGGGAGTATGGTCTGGGTGTAAGAAATACTGTGGCGAGAAAGCAGTGGAGTTCTATTGGAGAAATAATTTAATAATTACAAAATACGAGGTATGAACACCATCTTAGGTGTAGGTGGACATGGAAAATGTCTGGGGACACTGGAAGATACCAACTAGATTAAGTCATGATTAGGCAATGATTCAGGAACAGTGTGAAAAATTTGCATAGTTTCCCTGGTGCAGATGCAGACTCTGACCATAACTTGGTGGTAATGGAATGTGAGATAAGACTGTAAAGGTTGAAAGTAGGAAGGAGAATAAAAAAGTAGGATGTAGGAGCACTGATTGGAATGAAGAGGAGGGAATGTCAGGAGATTGTGGATAGATAAATCAGGGAAGAGGAACAATAGATGCCGGTGGGAAATGATAAAGACAAGCATGAAAGAAGCAGCTGAGAAAACAATGGGAATAGTAGATGCTAGGAGGATTAAGAAACCATGGGTAACAGCAGAAGTGATGGAATGGATCGAGGAAAGAAGGAAATGTAAAAATGTAAACATAGAGCTAGGCGAAAGGTGCTATAAGGAGGTAAACAACAGACTTAGGATAGAATCAAAGAGAGCCGAGGAAAGTGGTGGAGTTGGCAGTGTGAGGAAATGGAGAGACTCCAGAGAGGAGGAGAAATAGGCAGTATGCAATCAAAGGTTAGAATGTTGTCAGGAAACAAGAAATGGAAAATGGTCCAGTGCATCAAAGACAGAAGGGGAAATTTAGCAATGGAACTAGAGGAGATTCAGCTTTGGTGGAAGGAATAAATCGAAGAAATGTACAATAGCAAAAATAAGACTAGGAACTAGGACATAGAAGAGGAAAAGGACATAGATTGGGATGGCATGGGCCCAGGAATGTGAGATAATGAGATAGAGTTCTCTAAGGCTTCCTTCTAAGGCATTGCGAGAAAATAAGGCAGGTAAATTCGTGGGGATAGATAACATCCCAGCTGAGCTTTTGAAGAACCTAGGAAGAGGGGGAGGGAGAGATTTGATGAACTTGTTCATAGAATATAAGAGGAGGGGGCTTGGCTGGAGGATTTTGTAAAAACTGTGCTGATACTGAAACCGAAAAAGAGGGTGACTAGGAATGTGAAGATTATAGAACGATAAGTTTGATTTCTCATGTGGCAAAGATAGTGCTTACAATTGTGGCATTTTTTGGTACCCCTCTCTCCCCTCGGTGGACTATTTACCCTCCGGACTTAGCCGAAGGACTTACACGACAGGCGTAGCTAATGACAGACGGAGCCAACAATGCCTACAATTCCAAAATGCATCGATTTCGTCTGCATCCTCTTCTCTGCTCCTTTCCCTCTCCAGTCCAATCATCGTTTATATAGCCCCCTGAATGTGGATGAAGACCAGTAGTTTGGCCATCGTACAAGCCGTTATTTGGTGTTCTCCTGCCAGAGTCAAAAAAGAGTTCCTGATGCTCCAATGATAAACTTCCACCTCACCCACTTCACCCATACCACTTCCCTCCCCTCAAAATCTACCTATCGATGATTTCCACGTTAAAGCTCATTCCACTTTGACCTTGCCGAAAACACCCCCTCCTTATGCCAGAAAATACTTCCCCTCTCACACTCTCTGTCCAAGCTGTTCACTTCTTGGCTACGTCCACCCCTCTCGAGCTAGTTTTTTGGGGACTTCGTCATTCTCGAGAGTCTCCTAGGGGCCAGGAGTTATTGGGGTTTCCCTGAATTTTGAAGAGTATTTTAATTGTTGGTTTGTACTTGCCTTGTCTATTTTGTTGAAATACATTGTTGGTTATAATTGGATTCTCATACTTTTGTTTTTTGTTCTATTTTGACCTCATCTTGCTCACCCGAGTCTGGAAAGAATTTTCTCCCCTGGACGAGCGTTTCTTGTGAACTCATTTTTTCATTTGGGAAACGCTGCATAATCATCAACAAAAGAATGGAAAAGAGTGCAAACGAATTTCTAGGCGAGGATCAGTTTGATTTGAGACTCGAGATGTGATTGCAGTGCAGCGTTTCCCGAATGAAATAATATTATTTCATGAGATGCACTTGTCCAGGGGACAAAATTCTTTCCAAGCTCGGGTGAGCAAGATGAGGTCAGCAGGGTTGGTACGCATCTTGAAAGTCAGGGAACTGAAAAATTGGTCTGGAAGTCAGGAAAAAGTCAGGGAATTTCATTATTGGTCTGGAAAAAATTACCCTCCTTCAACACCGATTGGGCATGTGACTTGTTCAACTGAACTACGGATGCTATTATTCAGAATGCTGAGGCATGAATAACAGAGTAAGGGGACCGGGGATACAGCATCAAAAATGTGGAATATCAATGAAGAAAGATAATTTCATAAATGTAAGAAAGAGTGATCCCGGGTTGGGAACTTGAAACATCTGACCTGCTACACAGCTACAGCAGACAAAGAGACTTTTTCAATGTATTTGGTGAGAGATGATGTAACCAGTGTGGAGATTTTAAGGAGCCTACAAACAATGATGAATCATTCGTTACTCTTTTGCAGGAAAGTGCATCAGTCTTTTTCCTCTGATGTTCCCCGATAGTAAGATGTCCGAAGTGATGAAATTAGGAAGAAATAAAATAGGTTACATGCTAGTTTATCATATGGTACCATATTTCTATGAAATGGTGATTAGCGAAGTTCAGCCAAGTGAACCTTTTATTATTTTCTTTGCATAAAGTTTAAATAAGTGCAGCCGGAGTAACCAAATGGATCTAGCTGTTCGGTTTTGGAGCCCCAATTCAAATAAAGTTACCACTTGGTATTTAACTTCTCCAATCTATCTATTCTCTATCTAACTATTCCAGAAAAATGTATTTCAACTATATACAGAGCAAGTACAAACCAACAACTGAATGAATATTCTTCCCTTCAGAGAAATCTCTAACAATTTGGAACAATAGCAAGTAGCCACTCGACGAAGAATCAGAAAGACTAACTTGAAGCGGCCACACACACGCAGGAAGTAAACTCCTTGCCGTCTCAACTCGAACAGATCGCGTGAGAGGGCAGGTTTTTTCTGGCATCAAGAGGGGGTGTTTTTAACAAGGTCAAGGTGGACTGGCGGTGAACGTTGAATTAGTAGATAGGTAGATATTGAGGGGAGGGATAATGGTATGGGTGTAGTGGGCAAGGTGGAAGTTCATCATTGGAGCATCAGGAATGCTTTTCTGACTTCTGTGGGAGGACACAGCTGACGGACTGTGTGCTGGGGGAAACTTCTGGTCTTCTTCCACATTCAGGGTTCTATATAAGTGAAGGCTGCTGTGGTCAGGTGATGGCACGAACAAAATGATGCAGACCAGACGGTGCAGTCTGGATCATAGGTAATTTTGGTGCCGTTGGCTCCAACTGTCGTCAGATGTGCCTGTCGTGCAAGTCCTTTGGCTAAGTTCGGAGTGTAATTAGTCTGCCAAGGGGTAATGTCCAATGAGGGGTGGAGGGGGGGAGGTTTACTAAAAATGCCACAGCAGTGATGAGAATACTAGTGGAAAGGAATCTAGAATATAATCAGGATGCATTCGGGTGCTTTGTTGATTTCGAAAAGGTGTTCAACAAAGTGAGGTGGGAAAAGTTAATGGGGAATATTTAGGAAGATTTACCCTGCCGGCCCCGGTGGTGGCGGGGTAAACCCCTCGCCTGTCAATCCCAGGGTCGCAAGTGTGAATCCTGCCCGGGGAGGATTTTCACTTCCTGGGGCATGGATCTCTGTGCTTGTTTAACTGTTAGTTGTTAAAAAGCCTGATGTAAAGACCTTTGTGTTGTTTTCGGGTTATTGATAATCACAATAATCATTGATTATCACAATAGGGAGTTAGTCAGGGCTTTCCATTATCGCTGGTTCTTTTTGACATATATTTGGAGGAAATGGTGTGAGAGGCTTGGGAAGAGCTTGAGGCTAGAGTCAAGGTCGGGGGAAATTGATAAAATTGGTGAGGTTCGCGGATTACCGAGTGCTAGTCAGCCAGTCAGCCCGGGGCTTGCAAAAAATGTTGGATGCATTGCAGGTACAGTGTGAAAGACAGGATGAAGATAAACCAGAAGGAAATGACAAAAACCATGATATGCCAAGACTTGCACATTAGCTTATACTTTTCTGATGAGGAATTGTTAGTCATTTAGCCTTTGACACTTATTCCCTTCTCTTTATGAATGTTTCTTAGTCATTATAATTTTTCTCCTTATGTCCATGCTACAATACCCTTTTTCATTCAAAATACTACCCAAAAAGATTATATTTTGACCCAAAACAATTTATTTTTCATCTTACCTAAAATTTTGCTTTTATTCTGCAAAATTGCAATTGAAATGTTAAATTTACATTGGATGTCATGGACTCTTCCACCTGTGAAGCATACATGATGTGAAGTCCAGGGGCCCACTCGTTAAGTGAATCCTAATCATTAGCCAAGTTACCTCACAGTAACAGCTATTCCATTACTTTCCTACCTTATTTTATCTGCTTCCATACCTCTTCAACAATTTTTTCAGCTTTCAAGTTGAACATTAATGGTAATAAGGTACTGCCCAGACCGATGCTTATCTGCCAATCTATGCCCATTCCCATTGATAATTTGTTTCTCTTATGCACACCATTTCAATCTAGAGATGGTTAACGATATATCACCCATCCTATAATGTTCTGTTCAACTCTGCTGTTATGTTTTTATTCTTGCCGAGTATAGAATGAAAGGCTTTCTAGCAATCAAAGAAGCAAGTAAAGACCTAATCTGAACTAACGTTTTTTTTTCAATCTCACTACTCCATATAATTTATGTCTGCTTCCTTTACTGGAACCAAACTAATATTTATGGAAGTAGTATGCTCTCACTAGAGATGGGCAACTTAGTAAATTACCAACACCCCTGAAAATTACCGTAATAAACGGTAATTTTCAGAAAAATTCTTTTTCAGAAGATTTCTTCCTTATGAATAAACCATTGGAATTGGTAATATTATAAATTAAGAAGCTAAAACGATATTTTTTACACTGTGTCCATGATTAATTCCAATGATTTCAGAGTAAAATAACAAATGCACATTATGCAGAGGTATGTCTTTGGAATGAAAATTTCTCATAGTGTGACAAAAGAGAGGCAAATTACGTGTTGCTGCCAACTTTGTTTTAATTTTTTAATGAGTTATTATTGATAAACGTCGTGATATGTTTGATATAAGCGTCGGCATTTATATCTCTATGCTATTTGATTTCGTTTGGAGTCCTCTGATAAGGATTTGCAGCTCAAAACTTAAAATTACCTGAAAATTACGGTAATTTTCGAAAATTACCGTAATTTACCACGGTAATTTACCTCAATTGAAAATTATGGTAATTTACCCATCTCTAGCTCGCACCCCATTTTTTCTACAATCTTTCTCAGCAATTTTTGCAATTCTCAAAATCAAAATGCTGTTCCTTATGCATTATCTGAAGGAAAAGCTACTCCTTTTTTCCCCATTTCCAGGACAAGAGTCGAAAGTGATTTGTCAGTTTCCATCAGTACAAGTGAGAGAAATAACTAATAAATCTTTCATATTTAGTCCATTGAAATGTCTCCTCAGACAGAATATATTGATTATTATTTAATTAGCTGAAGGTGCCTGATGAAATCCAACAGGAGGGGTAAAAATTGTAATGTTTCACTCCATGTTTGTGCGGTTTGTGTATTCCATGTTTACCATGTGAAAAACAGCTTGTTCAGTTTGTAGCACGAGTAGTAAGCCAAATTATATAATGCATGCAGAAGACCGTATTTGTGCTGAATAATATGACCAAGCATGCTTCGCGAAAAAGCTGCAATGCCACCTTTTGTACCTTTTAACTTCATTTCCAAAAGTACAATGCAGTCTAGGGCATTCCTTAGGAAGAAATGTTTCAATATCATTGATGTTTTTATTCAAGCAGCCATGGCAATGTCCTTTGCATCGCTTGGAAAAGACTGGAAAAAACAGCAAATTTTGGCATGAATTACACAATGTAGAGAAATGGTTTGCAATATTATATTTCCTTCAAATCCGAGACAGCATGATTTTTTCTTGTGGGTAAGCTTAAAGCCACTGAGTGCATCCACCGGGTTACAGATGGTGGGTCGATCTCTAGATATAGAGGTTAGCTGTTAGATAAGCAAGTGTACTCGTCGAGTGAGCAGTTGTGGACAAAAAGCGATGGCATTCTGAGGGTGTATATGTCTATCCCTGGGTAAGGTAGGCCTCTAAATAATACAGAACCTGTGAAGATGTTGTGACTTGGCGATGGATGGCCGCCAATAATTATGCTTCTCATCACCCGGAGGAGAGGGCAGCGGCTCTTCTTCATATGAGTGAAGGTGGAGACCGCAGTGGTCGGTAGAGCGACACTCATTTCACTACAGGCGTGATAACATTTACTTTAATGGCTGTAGTACTGCGATGTGGAAGGAAAGGGGAAACCACCACATTATTATCCTGAGGAGTTGCAGCTACTCCACTCTTTTCTTTCTTATCAAGACATGATTGAACCCTCGCAATTAAAATATTCCGGAGGTAAAATAGTCCCCCATTCGGTCTCCGGGTGGGTACTACACGAGAGAGTACATCAGTCAAGTGTGATAGTCATTTTAAGGTAGGAACATCGAACGTGAGATCGCTTCGGACCTGTGGAAGACTGGAAAACCTCAAGGTGGAAATGCAAAGAATGCACCTCGACGTATTAGGAATCAGCGAAATGAAGTGGCCCGAAGCAGAGACTTCCTGAGTGGAAGCTAGAGGATTATACACATGGAATCATTAAATGGCAAATCTGGGGTATGCAAAATGCTCAGGAAGAGCACCGGAATGTGTGTGAAGCAGTAAAATGAAAGGATAGTAATGGTGAAAATCGAGACCAAACCTGTAGATACCGTAGTGTTGCAGGTTTATATGCCTAGGTCGGACTACGAAGATGAAGAAGTGGAAGATGTCTACGAAGATGTCACGGAAGTTAAAAAAAGGTAAGAGGAGAAGAAAACCTAATTATTTTTGGAGACTGAAACGCTATCGTCGGTGAAGGTCAAGATGGAAGAATAACTGGAAAATACGGATTGGGAAACCAAAACAAAAGAGGAGAAAGACTGATGGAGTTCTGCGCTCAACATAAGTTAGTGGTCGCTAACACTTTGTTTAAAAATCACAACCGAAGAAGATACACATGGAAAATGCCTGGAGACAGGAGAAGATTATAAATAGACTCCATTTTAGTGAAGCAGAGATTTATAAACGAAGTGAAGGACTGCAAAAGCTACCCTGGGGCAGACATCGACAGTGACCATAATTTGTTGATGATGAAATGCCATCTAAAATTCAAGAAATTGAAGAAAACAAAGATGAATATATGGCAAGTAGGAAAACTAAAGGAGGCTCAGCATTTGCTGGCATTTCAAAAAGCAGTGGGAAACAACATAGGAGAGAACCTGAATGAGAAATCAGTGGAAGAGCATTGGGAAAACATTAAATGTGAACTACAGGAAGCTGTAAAAGAAGTTCTTGGAAGAAAAAAAGTTGCCAAGAAGAATCCATGGATCACGGAGGGAGTCTTAGACTTGATTGAAGAACAAAGAAAGTACAAGTATGCGAAAACTGAAGAAGGGCAGCTTTGCTACCAAAGAATAAGGAACGAAATAAGTTGCAAAGCCAGGAAAGCTAGAGAAATGTGGTTGAAGAATCCATGCGAAGATGTGCAAAGCAACCTTGCACTTGAAAAGGTGGAAGCTGCCTACAGGATAGTGAGGAACCACTTCAAGGAACGGAACGCAGGATGCAACGCCATGAGGGACAAGAATGGGGAACTTTTGATTGAAAATGAAGACAAAGTGGAGAGATGGAAAGAATATCTAGAAGAGTTATACAATGGGAACAATATCAGCATAATAGTCATCGAAGAGGAAATATGGGAGCATCAATATTGAGATTGGAATTAGATGCTGCAGTATGGGACCTTTGGATGAATAAGGATTCTGGCATTGATGATGTTCCTGCAGAACTAATAGAAAATGCAGGAGAGAAGACATTGACTCATCTTTACAAAGCCATCTGGGATATGTACTCAACAGAAGAATGGGGGCATTTACTCGGAACCGAAATCGCAATTTTGTACACGAAATTGTTAGATGGAAACGAAAAAAGAAATTTAGTGAAAAAATTAATCTTCTAACCATAACCATTCACTCATAAATCAAATATTAATATAAGCAAAAGGTGACGCCCACCAAAAATGCTGCTGTGATAACATTGACGTCACTTTCCTCCCGTCCTTGACTGCTCGTATGGGAAGGGGAGGGAGTGCAGGGGGATTCTCGGAAGGTCTGCTTGCACAGATGCTGTCGAAAAAGCTCCGATTGGCAGAGCCAGCTGTGTCCCCCCTTTGCGATAAGGCGAAGTAGCTTCGCGGGCTCAGTTGTGATTGGATGAAGTCGATTAACGTCAGAGGTTGCACCACACCCACTTTTCCGAAAGGGTTAAAAACATTAGTTTTTCGACGCCTATAACTCGAGAAATAATTGACGGATCAAAAAACGGAAAAATACGGGTCTTTTTATTTTACAAACTCTATTATATTCGGCAATAAAAAAAATATGGTAAACGACCCCATTACCTATTGACTTCGAGAAAAACAAAATCATTCCTATTCCCAAGAAGAAGAGAGCGGAGAAATGCAAACATTTTAGATAAGCCTGACGACACATGAATCTTTCTGGATTCATTTTTCTACAGTGCGCCACCAAAACAAATGAACTCCCTAAGAAAATAACACTAACTGCCAATGAAAAAATCCTCGCTGTGCATAATAGTATTTTATGACAAAAAAGAATCCAGTAGAGATTTTCTGGCTGCAATTTAATGTTCGCTAGCCTCGGGTGGTGGCACAAAGCCTGGCATATGTCATCATCTACATTTGGTTGGGCCATAGTGAAAGTCATGATTGGAGGAAAATAACAAAAGTTTACTTGACCCTTGAGACCACTACCGATACAGTAAATAGATTCGCGAGGCATGTGTAATCCGCCGACTGGATAACTCACACATGGGTAATCGCAAGTTTACTGCATAATTCTATATAAAGTAACTAAATCCTTGATCACCCCACATTTAATTATTCCTCTCAAATGCCTCAAACCTCCAAAAAATGTAATACATCTATATATAATGTAACTAAATCCTTGAATCACCCCGTATTTAACTATTCCCACTGGTAACATTTCGAAAGTGCATTCCAAGACACTAACCCTTTAAATGGGTTCCAGGGTAATTATTAATTCCTCTTGTGTTTGGTAACCCTTGGAGTGCAAGTGTAATGCTCTAATGTTGCCAAAATTTCTAATCTTTGCATGTGAAGACCACTTACTACAGCCAAGAGGAGTCTGCCAGACATTCCTGTTGATCAGCTGAAGGATGGGCTTGCCGCAGATGGTTGTAAAATTGGATCAAGAAGTGTACCCCGTGAAATGGATTCACTGGACAGCAATCAGATCAAATGTAATGATCCTGAGATTGGGGAAAGTGGTGGTGGGACTCATAGTGGAGGTGATACCAGCTCTGACCTTTATGCTACTGTTGAAGATACAACTCGGGAGGGTAAGTACTATTAATTTAGTCTAGATTTTCCAATATAGTACTACAGAAAATGTAATTAGTAATAGTTTCTTTTTGACACAATACTTTTTATACATGATTTGAGCATTTTATGCTAGTCTTCCTCTTTTGATACTTAAGTCTTTTTTTCATTTTTCTACTTGCCTGGATTTAGCCTTGCAGCTGAACCTGGGGTTTCTTTCCCCTCTGAATGCTTGTTAATCATTAAAAAGAAGCAAAGTAATTGTTTCAAGAGTATATAGTGTCCGCACCAAAATCTTGTAGATTTGAGTTTAAGCCTAAATAACTCCGAAACCATTCATCAGATTTTCAGGTTATTTACATATTAATTCAGATAATTTTGTTGTTGACTGAATACATTGTTAGAATAATTTTTAAAAACAAATTTTGGACTTGTTTCTTACGTTAGAGTAAAAAAAGGGCCCATTTTTTTAGTGCTACGGTGCCATGCATCACTTTGACGTCTAATAACTGCCAAGCAAAGCGTTTGGCTAAAACAAAATTTCAATACAAGATGAGTTATATTTTTATTATTACGTCTACGAAGTTTCAGGGTTTTAACTTGGTATGCTATTCCATTTATAACCACACTTTTTCTCGGCAACTATGCATCATGGTGCCACTAGACTAAAACTGTCGACACTCTGTCGGTAACCCACCAGTCTTTTCCAGAGCGGGACACTACCATGGCACGCTGAACAGCGTTGACAGTTCTAGTCTTGTGGCGCCATGATGCATAGTTGCCGAGAAAAAGTGTGGTTATAAATGGAATAGCATACCAATAAGTACTATAGTTAAAACCTTGAAACTTTGTAGACGTAATAATAAAGATATAATTCACCTTGGATTAAAATTTTGTTTTAGCCTAATGCTTTGCTTGGCAGTTATTAGATGTCAAAGAGATGCATGGCACCGTAGCACAAAAAAATTGGGCCCTTTTTTACTTTAACGTTAGAAACAGGTCCAAAATTTATGTTTTAAAATTATTCTAACAATGTATTCAGCCAAAAACAAAATTATCCGTAATAATATGTAAATAACATGAAAATCTGATGAATGGTTTCGGAGTTATTTAGGTTTAAACTTGAGTCTACAAGATTTTGGTGTGGACAGTAGGTACTATTTTCTGCTGGTTGACTACAAATGCTTCTTAATAAACATTCCATTTGCGTTGTTGTAGTATTAATTTGTTGTGATAAATTGGATGCATGAGAGACCCCTTAGATAATGTATGTTACGTGCATGTACATTTTCTTGATATTTTCTTAGGGATTTCAGCACTAGCCTCCACATCTTTCGGGGGCAGTGGCAAGAAAAGAGTAGCTCCAGTTATGCCTCCACTAACAAGGCAGTTGTCTAGTAATGGTCCGGAAGCTGGAATCTTGATCAACAAAGGGGTGTCTCTTAAAAGGCCGGAGGATGATGAAGAAGAAGAAGATGATGATGATGCTCAAAATCGTTATTCTCGTCTTAATAAGGAACACCCTTATGATTCATTGAAAACTGGTGAGTTAGGGATCCAGCAATTGATTAAAAATGCATATTATTGTAACATAAGTAATGTTAATTGTTGATTCAGTAAGGTAAATACAAGTATTTTTAAGTACCAGGTAGCACTAAGAAATTAGTGGTTTGGTGGTATAAAAGTCTTGTATCGTCATAATTCATAGTACACTGTAAGGCAGCATGTAGCAGTATTGCTGGTTTTCCTCTATGAATGAATGAATGAATGAATAATTTATTGGTCCAGCGATTTTACATAGTAAAATGTAGGACAAGTCATAAAAAATAAAACAATCAATATACATCATGAGCTTTGTACAATGTGATGGATTTTTCAAGCATGTACAGTAAAACCTCCATACAACGAATTTGTTGGGACCGAAAAAATCACGACTTCGATGTAGGGGGTTTCGTTGTATGGAGGTGATATGCGGGTCGCGTCATCGCAGGGGCATCCAAGTGATGTTTACGATGCAAGTCGTGTAAATTTCTTAATCTTGCTTTATTCACCTATCCTATAGTGATTATAAACAGTTGTTATTATTTACCATCAAATACCGTGGCTATCACCTCGTGATTTTTAATCTGCGTATTTCTAATTGAAATCATTTTTCATCATTTTCTATCATTTTTCTCGTTCATTCTCTCTACGCCTCATTGCTTACTTTAGTTATGGTCTGATATTAAAGGAATGCCAAAATTAATGCCTGTGGATTACGTATTTTTAAAGTGCTCCATAATTTTTCTCAGTATCTAGTCGATATCTTTCTTGGAGTGCAATAATTTAAGTCGATATCAATTGGCAGTTTTATGCAGCAATTTTGCTTGAAAGAGCACATATTGCCATTTAGACTTACGAAATAAAATGCATTGTTGGTATTGAAATTTAAATCCCATTGAAATACTGGTAAATATCTATGTTTGTGACCGTTATATATTAGATATCGATAAACAGCGATGGAAGTTAGGTGGGGTGAGTTAGTTACCACGAATAAAAACGTGGCAGTCGGCAATGCCCTGAGGTCACAATGGCAATCTCAAATGATAATGCATTGATGATGCCTTCATAGAAGTTGGATACGATCGGTATTCTGTTGGCACACCTGTTCTTCGGTGCCAAAACGCAGTACCATCCCCGAGTACACCAGGTAATATTTGAATCCACGCCCAGTGTCGCCGTTCATCCAGTAATTAATTACCTCTTCATACTTGAAGAAAATTTAAAACCAGGTTTGCCCTTTTTCAGTCCTTTGCAGAACGTCTCTCATTTTAAAATGTGCGCCGTTTGCAGGCTAAAACTATTAAACTTGAATAATTAGTCGCTAAAGCAGAATCACATGAGTTAAATATGTCTTATGTTAGCAATTAAGAGAATAAAAACACGTAAAAGAACCTGAGCCCACTCTTTTCGCGTCTTTTATGACATTAGAAGGACCTCTTTCTAAACCAAGTAGACGAGCGAAAATCGCTGTTCTAAAAACTCTAGTCGCACCAGTAATATTGCATGCTAACAATTTGGAATGGAGACGTTTTGAGTTGGACGCAGCAAGAAATCTAACCTAGCGCACGCACTGAAATGAGTAAGAGGAAAGAGTGCATTGCCAACTAACCCCTCCCAAACATTCCATACCAAAATGCCTATTATTCAATAACCTTCCCCCTCCGAAAGAAAGAATAACTACGCCCTTACTCGCCTCTTTCTCTACAATGCTGCTATTATCTTGCCTCCCCTTCCCACGTTCCTTCGGGGAGACCTCCCTCGCCCACTCCACAATGACTCCCCATACCCCTAACCGAAAGCTCACGTGAAAGCTCACACACAGAAGAAGTACAATAGTTCCTGTAATAACTAATCCGGTTTTCGATTTATCTCTCCTTCTCTTACCTCCTCACAAATATAAATATAGGACCATCTACAATCCTCGCCGTACATACAGTCAGCTCTCGTGTGACTTACCTCAGCCAAAGCATTCCATATTGCTTGAAAATGAGTATATTTCAGGAAGTTAAATACAAATTTCGAAAAATTACATAGGTTTAAAGCAATTTTTTATTTATAAATACGAAGCGCTAGCTGTTTTTAGTTATATTAATTAAAAATTATTCTATTTAAAATAGTTTTCTAAAGTCTTCTGTCTCATCCCTTTCCTCATTTCTTTGCTGGCTGCTTGCTCAACCTGCCGCAGAATCTTCAAATTCTCTACTCAATCCTCTGACATTAAAAAAACTCGCTCCAAAACATCTATTGCGTCCACCACTTCCTTCCAACCTCTACGCTGTTGCTGGGCTCCTCTCTCTTCATCGCTCACATCCTGCGTCTCCGCATAAATTTTGGGATCCTCATTATCGGCAAATACAGCGAAATCATTATCAATACTCGCATACTCTTCGAAAGATACCCCTTCAATGTTTAATAATTGAGCGACTTCACCCCATTCCTCCCTCTCCTCCGGCTGTGGGTGTTCTTGAGCGTCCATCTCTCCGGAAAAGCCTGCCCTCCTGAAGCAATTCGAGATCGTGCTTCTCTCTACTCTATCCCAAGCAACACACAGACGCTGAATGGTTTGCAGGATGTTCCACTTCAATGACTTGATGTCTTCAGTGTTTCCTAGCCTAGTTAGTAGATATTCGACTAGTTGCCTTCTATATGCGCAATGAGTGAGAACAAAGGACACTTGACGTGACGCTGAAGGCATCTGTTCGACGACATTCATCAGTTGACGTCTCCGATGCATACAGCGCTGAAGATTCATTGAGTCTAACTACTTTTTCATCGTTTATTTATTCATTCATACCAACGTCAAATCCATTACATCTTGTACAGTTATCAAATAATATATATGTATCTTAAAGACATCATTGTTGATTCTATTTCTAAAATTAAGGATTTTTCGTCTTGAATTAAGAATTTTTAAAATTCCCGACTCAGACCAGAAAATCATGAATAATCCACGAACACCTCCCTGCATTGAAAATTCACGAATAATTCCTGATTTTCCAGGGTTTTCCGGTCAGTGGACATCCTGATAAGGGATGCTCAATGGGATATTATCGAAATTTAATTTAAAAAGAGCTGCTCCGCGGATTTTCTGTCAAACCAGTTCGACTTGTAAACCGCCTAGGCGGTTCAGAGAGGAGCGCAAAATTGCCAAGCGCTCCTGCTTGGAGTGGCACAAAGGTCGGAGTGGAGCAATAGACGGAGCCACGCGGAGCGGAGCTTTGGCTTCCCTTACACGTTTTTTATGGTGGGAACCATCAGAGTTGAGCCAGAGCGTCAAGTTTTCTTCACGCCCTCCGCTCTGTAGGTCTCGGATTTGAACCCCTTCGAAGCTCGGAGCAGAACGGTAAAGACGCATTACACTCCGCTGCGGTTCTACTTCCTGCTTATTACGCAAATATCAATGGAAAAAATTACCTGTAAATGCAAAATTCTGCGTTTGTTCTCAATAATTCGTTCTAGAGGGGCACTTTTCATGTCTTGGGCCCATTATCAGACTTCGTTGTAGGGAGTTTTCGTAATTAGAGAGGTTCGTTACGGGAGGTTTTTTTGCGTGCATTGTCCATTGGAAGGGTCCGGGACCGGGCCAATGACTTCGAAATAGGGAGGTTTCCTTAAAATTTCGCTGTATGGGGGTTCGTTGTAGAGAGGTTTTACTGTACATACATGCATATTACAATTTAAAAACAGTCATCTAAATAGTCTTTGATACTGTAATAACCTTTTTCGAGCAGCAAGTTTTTTAAATTGTTTTTAAATGAGCCCCTTGAAGGTGAGTTTTTTAGGCTGGCAGGTAAATGATTATACAGTAAAAACTCGAAATTACGAAGTCGACGGGACCGGAAAAATCGGCACTTCGTAATATCAAATTTCGTATCAACGAGTATCTTTCAAAAACATCGCGATGAAGCTCTTTTTCGTTTCCTTAAATTAAGATGAACTCTCGTGACGTACTTGCATGATTTGCGAAGTTGCAATTCATAAAAGTATACTTAAATGTGTGTTCATGCCCACAAGGTGCAAACAGTTTAACGCAACTTATTTGTCGGAGGTTGATTCTTCCGATTTTCGGGATTTCCACCACATCGTTCCATCTTTTCACGGCGGAAATCCCGCAACTCGGAAGAATTAAACTCCCATCTAAGCCCCGCGGAAATTTACATCGCGACAACTAACTTGCCGTTCGTTTTTTCCAATGAATGATTAGGCAATGAAGCGTCTTTGCAAAATTTTTGTGTACTTTGGAATAAGCCTATGAAGCTTCATAGCGCATTTTTCTATATTATTTCTTAACTGGAGAACTCTTTAACTGAAGCGTGAGCGATGTTTATTCATCAGTAATACTGATTGATGCATACAATAAGGAAGTGTGTGACTTGCGCTATCATTGGCACCAGATATTGAAATTAGAGGAATAAAATTTCGTTAGAAGATGGTCCTTTCTCCGCGTCAGGCATAATATATGTATCTACCTACGTTAAGCTAAGATAGTGAAAATAAGATTCTCTCGCGGATGCTATGCGATGGATACACGTTATGTATTTCGTATAAATAATGATAAGCCCATTAATTTCCCGAAATAACAATCGTTTTTCTTCCTTGGATTCAGCTTATTTGTGCGTGGTTATTTCCGAGATGATAGAGCTGAAAGAAGAGCTTATAGAAGAGTCCAGCTGCGTACCTCCTTTCAGAAGTAGGGTGTACAAGCCACGCACTGCAACGGTGAAGGTTGATAGTTCATTTTACACTTCATCGGCTACTAACGATGCTAACATTACAAATCAATAATTTTCGTTTTTCACTCTACTACACGAAAGCTTCAGTTGTGGTTCTATTCAGATTAGGTCTGCCTGCCTGCTCTTCATTCATTATATCTCAGAATTCTTTTAAACATTCACTATTGAATTGAAATGTGGGATATTTTTGCTAATCGTTTTTCCTTCGCTTACGATCAAGCAAGGAGACATGCGTCCAAGCATTGCAGCTCCAGGTCAGGCCACGCATGAAGCTGGAAGCTGCCTTCTTTCCCTCCTTTCCCCCTCGCTGTGGGTGGGGGTTACTCCATTCGCCCGCTCACAAAAACAGCTGCGAGGCCCATGGTCTCGTAGTATCTTACGTCTGTTGTGAGGGTGACCCACCTGGGATTCAAGGCCAAGGGCTGCGCGCGAAGAATAAACCTCGAATGAATCATCAGCTTTACGCCGAATAGTCGCATCTTATGTTCCTCCTCCCTTACCTCAATTTGCTGCGTCGGCGGAGAGGGAAGACATGACTCTGGCGAGTGGAGCTTTTACCATGAATCAAGATATGCCCGCCAAACAATATTTACGCTGAGTTAGACCCATCGGCGTGCACAGATTCCTTGAGATTGGGGAGGGAACTTCGAGCTGGTATGGGGGGCATGCAAGGTCACCGTGGGGCATCTCATGCTAGCCTAGCGTTGAGGGGGTGGGACGGCGGGGCACTCGAAGGGGCCTGATATCCCGGAGGGCGGGCGCGGGGGGCTTGGGTGTGAGGGGGATGGCTCGTGCCCACTCATAGAGCGGGAAGGGGGGACACTGAGGGTCAATTGAAGGGGAAATATAGCCAGTGTGGGAGGGATAGGTTAGCCGCAAGTGAGAGAGAAAAAGCACTTTTACTTATTTGATTCAACTTCTTGAATCATTTTCACCTTCTCCTCCAACGATGTTCCCCTTCTCTTTCTCTTTGGTTGTGATGGTTCCATGTCCATGACCGTTAAAACACTTGGAACTCCTTTCCTCAACGCCCCTACCCAAAGATCCTGGCCAATTCGTTTCTTGCTTCCGCACTGGCTAGGTACCAACTAACTCTCACCCCCGATGTCCTCCGGGGGGGGTGTCGTCCGATAGCACAAGGAAGAGATGAAAGCGCCTCCAATTGGGCTAGGATGCTGACGAGGCTTTCCGCTCCTTCTCGTGACTTTCGGCATCTCATAGGATGGTTCCACTTATCCTCTTCTTGTTTATATCTCTAATAAGAATAACGCTACAAAACACTTAAAAGTTTCTTTATCGATCTGCAGGAACGCATCTCTCTTTTAGGATATTTCTTCGATCGCTATGTTGAAGTGAAAGGGGAGGAGGGTACACCATTTTCCGATATAAATATATATATATGGGTGCTTGAGCGTTTTTTCCCATTGATTATGCATGCGCCCAGAACTAGTCTTCCTTTAAAATTAATGTGCGTTAAACTAAGTAGCCCTATGAACCATGCGAACTCATACTTTCTCTGATTTTCTTTGCTGTTGGCGGTGGAAGAAGGGAAGGGAAATGCGTATGAAGAACCTTGCTCGATGACTACATCAAAACGCTCAATGAGGACGGTAAATTAAACATGAGTCCTTCGATGATAACTATTGCCAGCCGGAATAATTATGCCGTCGAGCAAGGTTGAGTGTAATCAGTCTGAAATAGTGAGAAAAAAAGCTTCCTTGGGTTATATTCACGACTGAATCTACCGCTCGAACAACATAGCACCATCTCCGATACATGTCATAGTTATTGCAAACGCGCAGCAAACGATTTCTATACCAGGAATATTCATCATGGATTTATGTTTGGGAAAACTGGTAACAAAAAATGCCAGGGATCATGAGAGGAAAATGCTGGTTGTAGCAATTAGTCTCTCGCCGGCGAGTATATTCGTACCTACACGACTACTTTACATTTTTTTACTCGTTGGCAACTCTGTGGACTCGTGGTAACTCTGTGGACTCGTGGTAACAAAGCAAAACGCATTTTTTGTCCGATTGGTTCCATATTTTATGAGCTACGATGCCTACGATTCAAAGTCGTCCTTAAGGTTTGGTATCACTGGGGCGTCCAGCGGCCACGTCCAACTGTCGCGTCTGGACGTCGCGGCTAGACGACGTGGCCGGGTGGTTTCATTCAGGCGTCTACATCCTGTTTCCGCGGCTGGGCGATGTGGGAGAATGTGTATTTAGTTTAATTACAAATTTATTATCGGTTTGTGTTTACTGAGAGTGAGTTGATTTTACGCTTAAATGGATGGTGACGATTTGGTTTTGTTGGAAGACGAAGAAAAGGACGACCAATGTTGCAAGTAGTTTTACAAAAAAGACCAAGAAAGGACGCGAAATATAAAATGCGGAGAGAGGAGAGCAGAAAAATCACCGAAAATTGGGACTGCCCGACTAGGCGTCTGCGTCTCGACTGCTCTCGAAACAGTCGAGATGCAGACGTCGGGAATCAGCCGTCGAACACGACGGCCGAGATGTATCAGTGAAACCGAACCCGTTTGATATAGATTGGATGAGTAAGGCAGTGACTTCCGGCTGCTGGACGCGGACGCCGCACGCGGCCGCGGGATGCCCCAGCGAAACCACACCTTTACTACTGTAGCATTGAAAAATGAGATATCGTTCAGGTAATACATTCAGTGCACAATGTATTCGGCGACGATGATTAATTAGATGTTTAACTCTGACAAGGAGCGCCGGAAAACGTTACTGTGATCCATCACTATTCGTATAAACGAGTAACTTTTTCACGTCGGGACCAAGATCCGAGGTTCGTAATTTTAAAACTTCGTTATTTCGTAATATCGCGAACAGTTACATACACTTAGATACCCTTTTGATCGGGACCGAAGATTTTGCTTCGTAAAATCAAAATTTCGTAATTTCGAAGTTCGTATTTTCGAGTTTCTACTGTATATTATAATGGCAGCGTGGAAAGGGCTTTTATTATACATTCCGGTGGAATGGCTAAACAGATGGATATCCACACTGCGGCGTGTTTCGTACCCATGTATCTGGGCGTTGATGGTAAAGTGATTTTTGTTATCCACCAGGTATAAACATAAGTATAAAATGTATAAACAAGGAAGAGTTAAAATTCTTAACTTCTTGTAATATGGTTTACAGGATTCCCACACTGGAATGTTTGCTAAATATCTGATAGCCCTTTTTTGCATTAGGAAAACTTTGTGGGAACCAGGTGATGCCCCCCAGAAAATAATACCATAGGTTAAGTGGGTCTGAAAATTGCCGTAGTAGACCATTTTAGCACCTCAAAATTTATGATGCCAGCCAGATTTCTCAAAATATAACCACATTTTGATAATTTGGAGCACAAGTTATTAGTATGGATTTCCCAACTTAAGGACTCATCGATTGTCAGACCTAAGAACTTGGTACTGCCCACTCTTTCAATAGATTTTCCATTTATGCCTGTTCAGATGGGGCACTTCTTTTTTTTTACTGAATTGGATAAAGTTGGTCTTATGTATATTTACTGATAGTTTATTCTCCCTGAACCAATTACCCATGAGTTTTAAGGCGCTATTTAGCTTGGTTTGTAATAGTTGGGGATACTTGTGACTTACTGCTAGAGTTGTATCGTCTGCATAAAGTACTATATCCTCCTTTGGAACACTATTTGGTAAGTCATTTGTATATATCAAATACAGAAGGGGTCCAAGGATGCTGCCCTGAGGCACTCCTATATTTGTTGTTTCGGGGGAGGAAAGGTAGTCTGATATCACATTATCCTCACCAACGCCCTCAATTACCACTATCTGTTTTCGATCCTTCAGATACAATTCTAACCATTTATTTGGAATACCCCTGATTTCATAACGTTCACATTTTGTTAGAAGAATTTTATGGTCAACGGAGTCAAATGCACGAGATAGATCGTTAAACACACCAACTGGGTACTCATTAGAGTCCCAGGATGTCATAATCTTCTTTAAGAAACTCACGAGAGCGTCATTTGTACTTTTACCTTTCTGGAAACCATATTGCTCAGCATGCAAGATTTTACTTTTAGTGATAAAGCTTGTAATCCTATCTCTCATAATAGTTTCAAAAATTTTAGAAAAATTTGACAGTAAGGAAATAGGGCGGTAATTGTTTATATTGTTCTTGTCCCCTTTTTTATGAATCAGTATGACTTTACCAATTTTTAGCTGGTCAGGAAATTTGCCGCTCATGAAGGATTGATTTATTATAAAAGTTAAAGGCTTGCTTATGGCAAGTGAACATTTTTTTATGATCATCACTGGGATTTCGTCAAAACCTACAGAGTTTTTACATTTCAGCTTTTTAATACACTTTAAGACCTCATCCTCTGTTACTGGGAAAAAGGCCATAGAAGACTGTATGTGCTGGCAGTGCTGGGCATTTGAAACACAGTTGCTCCTTATTTGTTTTTGTAAGTTCAGGGGAACATTGACTAAAAATTTGTTTGCAAATTCTGCCACTTGTTTGGGTTCTGATAGGCTATTGTTTTCTTCGTTTCTTAATTTAAGATTCTCTTTTCTAATAACTTTTCCGCCAGTAATATTATTTACTATTTTCCATGAAGTTTTGGTTACATTACTCGATTTATATATCAATTCATTATAGTAGTTTTTCTTAGCTTCAATCAGAAAGGTCTTATATTTTTTTTTACATGTTTGGAATTGTTTTTTACAGTCTGGATCTTTCTGCCAACTTTTTGATTCACATATTTCCCTAAATTCATTACTGGCTGCTTTTAGGTCGTCCGTTATCCAGCTTTTACTTCTATTGTTAGGATTTATGGGAATTTTTTTCCTTGGGAAGCACTCTTCAAATATAAGCTTAACATTTAGTATAAAGTAGGAATACATTTCTTGCGCATCAGTTAGCTCATATAGCGAATCCCAAGGTATTTCGCATAACTTTTCATTAAAAATATTTACTCTGTCCCTCGGGTAATACCTACGATATGCCTTATATAGTATGTCTTTAGTCTTTGGGATGTACGCCAATTGGGCATAGTGATCGGAGATGCCTAGGTTGACCACATTACATGGGTTCTTATTGTCACTGTCCCTCAAGTCGATATTTGTTATTATTAGATCAATAACCTTCGAAGTAGTTTCAGTCTCTCTAGTAGGTGAGTTTACAAGAGAAAACAGCCCGTACAGATTCATAACCTCGCATAATTTGGTGGATAAGTCATACTGGGAGTTCATGTCAATGTTAAAATCGCCACAGATAAAAACATTGCCATACTTGCCAATGGCCACATGCAACATGTACTCGAATCTTTGAAAGAATTCATCGACATCTCCATTTGGGGGTCTATACAAACAAATAATTACCAAATTACCAAAGTTTTTAGTATTTTTCACCTCGGTTGCCGCTAGCTCTATACATCTCTCTTTGGAAATCAGTTTGCTTAAACCAATTTGCTTAAAGGAGCACTTGTTATTTACAAGTATGCATTAGGGTGTCCCTTATTTTGCAACAAAAAAAAATTCTGCGAATTTTTTTGGGCTCACCCCCTAAATATTTTCCATTGGGTCAGATTTACTCAATAACATAATTTCATCTCAATAGGCCGATAATAACCCGTGCCGACTTGAGATTGAAATTTGAATATTAGGAATAATAGGTTTTGAAGTTTAAAGTCAGGGAAAAAGCTATTGATACATGTTTTATATATAATTTTGTCTCAATTTAATACATTTTCACTCTTTAGACTATTATTGTTTTCAGTATTCTTTAGTTTTTAGTATTATGTGAATATTTTCTTTTCAGCGTTTCTTTCTTGCAATCTGGGTACAATCTGCGGTGTTCTTGAACACAACACAACACAAATTGCTTTTGCTTTTCATCTACCGTCAGTAGTCCATGAAAATCTTGCATTAATTTAACACCTCTTTCGGCACTATCATTCACAGCTTTCAACTCCATAACTATCCTTTGAGCTTTTAAATATGAAGTGTTGCTCGTCCATGTCGAAGGACATTCTTGAATAAAACTAATGTCCAACTTCAGGCAAAAGAACAGATCTCTGCTTTTGGATGACACGAAGTCGTCTATAGTTTTCACTGAAATGAAGATAAGACTGAATTAGGAGATGTATATTAACGAATTAAAAATTAAAGACTGGTAATCAGTATAAAATTAAACTTACCATATAATTGTCCATCCAATTCTCCACATACAGGAATATCTCTCTTTTCCATGTGTAGATTCTCTCTGGCTAAATTTGCTACCATTTTGATTTTGATTTGTACGTCTACTTCATCATCAAAGAGTGATAGGACTGACAACTCTTCTGATAAATACCACATATGGTGGCTAAATGTTTTAGAGCTGCTTTTGAAATTGTGGAATCTATCTTTTCATGTGATTTTAGAACTTTTAAGAAGCGGAGATCTTGATAAGGAGCTTTTACAGCTGCACTGCACTGAAGCCACGGTTTGACATAAATAGTTACAATGAATACATCTCTTAAGGCATTTTTATTTACACTGGATAATTTAAGTTGTGATCTTAGCAGAAACATTTTTAAACAATAAATAGCTCTTGCCATCCATCGAGCTTGATGCATCGCCCCAGGAGGGTGTATTTTTAGTTTTTTCCAGAGTCTCCTCCCAAAAACATTAGAGAGAGCTCTATGAGTTCACGATAATCACCTCTCTGTGTAAGTTTATCGAATTCACTTTCATGAAAGTCTAGCATTTCTTTCATTTCCGACTCACTAAAAAACATTTCCACGTTCTCTTTGCAACTTTGAAAATTATTGGCATTGACACTTTCCCAGCTTTCCCTAAAATGTTTAAAAAGTAGTATGTCAGGACTGATTGTTACATCACGTACTTTACATTCAAATTCACATCGTAAAATAAGTTCATATATGTGATGACGGCACGGAAAAAACAATCCCCTGTCCAATTTTTGCTCAAGTAAGACACATGCTCCATTAAAACGTCCAGTGTTGTGTCACAGCAGAGAATTTGTACATTGTCTTCTATACCCCAATACCATAATGCATTCCAAACAGCGTTCGCTTGCTCTTTACCAGAAGAATGCTGTAATTTTGGAACCCCGATGAGCTGCTCACTGTCACCAAATTTAACAACAATCTGAAGTCTTTCTTCTTTTGGGTCCCTGAAATTTAATGCAGGCAACAGTTTACCATCCCAATGAACAGTAAAAATTGCAGGTATATCATTCTTGAAAGCAGATCTAATTGTTTCAGAACGTTATCTTCTCTTCTTCTGTCTGATTCGATGAATAGAAGACTTATTAATAGACAGTTCTTCGGTATTATGGCCAAGTGCCTCTGCTGTCGCCTGAAGGATGTATACAGAATCCCTTACACTCAGTTGGCATCTATCCAAGACAACCACCAATTTAGGAGTTAAATAATCTTTCGTACCACGCCTTGTAGCATTCTGCATTGATGTACTCTCAGAAGTCTCTCCTAAAAATTTACCAATGTTGATTTCACCTGAACTTGTATGTGCGTTATCTGAATCTTCAGATGATGCAGAAGGAGGTACAGCAGGAGATGTAAACTCTGCACACAGCTGTTTCACTTTACTTTTCTCTTCTTCTAATTTTCTTTGCCTCGCCCTTTCTTCTTTATCAGCGAACTTTTAGTCTACTCCTTCAAGGTAGCATTTACGTCCTGGCTCTCGCTGCCGAAGTAAAAACATCCTGTATTCTTCCAACTTGATCATTTGAAGAGTATTGGCATGTGCAATATCAAATAGATTTTCCAAATTATTTGTGAACTCCTCTTCACGATGCTTAAAAATGTCTTCACACTTGTTTGCATTTTTTTGTAATTTTCTCCACTCCGAATGCACGTTAATAAGTTTTTGTGAACAATGATGAATACCTCTTGTCGGAATTCTTGCATTCTCCCAAAATATCATGGGCTCACGAACCACAAGATTAGCACTTACACTGGCAGTTAATTTTACCTCCCGTATGTTATTAAAAAAAAACTTCAAAAGTAGAAGGTTGGCATGTAAGAATCTCCCCGCGCGCCCTCCCCCATGTCCAAATCTGTAGTATTGTTGAGGCGATGTTGACGAGTAAGAAACGTAAACAGACACATTGTAACAGCTACGGTACTTAATCCCTCCCCATCGTTACCCACCGTTCGCTTAGGCACGCCGGCAAATGTACTACTGCCCGTGTCATCACCAATGACCAAGGGGCTTTGATGCCGTTTGTTATTTGCTTTCTTATACTGCTGCCTCTTCGCTTTTTTTTTTATTGATAACTTCAACAAAGGGTGTTTCCGCCTCTGCATCTTCTCTCGTTTCGGATTTCTGATTCTGCTGGTCAAGGATCACAATATCGCTGCTCGCTGATATATCCGCTGATTCTTGCAAAAAACTGGTTTTATCTGGATTTCTCAGATCTTTTTTTGAGAGCGTAGCTGTCTGGTTACCATCCTCAACCGTCTCGGATTTCTTCCCGGAGAGTTTGGTTTCCGAACTTTGTACACGATCAACACACGTCACTGTTTTTACACCATTTCCTGGACTCATATCGTTTTTAATCTTTTTTATTTCATTTTTCAGGCACTCAATGTCCGTCGCCATATTGGCTATTTAGAACCTGAACGACCGACACTTTATACACTTCCAGTATCTATCCCGATTTTCATGTAAGGCTTTTAGCGATATGTCATTAAACCCAGTACATTCAGGGTGAAAAATACGAGGGCATGAGTCACAGCTCACAACTTTTCCGATCGTTTTCAGTGCGATTTTGCAGGCGAAACACAATACGTCAGCCATGTCGACCCGTCGCTCTGCATTCTGCAATCTAAAGTCAACTTAATTCACCGAGGAAAGGGCACAACTTCACATATGATATGACTTAAAATTTCAAACTAACATCATGGAAGACAGCCACTTCACATATCTAAGTTCAATTACTTTGCTCAATGCCTTTGCAGATTTCTCTTAACTTTATAGTTTCCCCTATTGGAATTACATAATTTTTTCAGTGGACTAGGCAGTACCCAGAATATAATGTTGAATCACACCATTATATTGTCTCAAAACGTAGAAAACATTCTGGTATACTTTACATCATGTGGAAATGATTTTTTTCTCCATCATACATGACTTTGCATGCACCATGCAGCTTTGCATGGGATATAGGCTGTTATGTACTGTGATGACTCATTGCTGCATTGCTTTCTCTGGAGGTTCTGAGAATGGGGATGGCTGCAGATGAGTTCCCATAGTTTTTTTTAAATCTCTCCTCATCACGTCTAACTTGCTTCTAAAGTACATTCTACAGTCCAAAAACTAGAAATTTAAAATCACAGGGCTCACTGAAGCAGCACCTGTATACGATTGGATGCAATCAGTTGCAGTGCTTCAGATGTACAGATTTCTGTGCTGTCAGGTTAAATGTGCCTTAAGGACTGAGTGAAATAAATAATGCCTTTAAGGCAAAGGGCTGAATGTAGGATATTCCATGGCTGCCGCGTGAACGGCAGTGAAATTCACATTTATTGTCAAGCGAAAAAATTCACCTGGACCGGGAATCGAACCACAGACCTTTGGCTTTCTGGGCCACTGCGCAAACCACTACGCTACCCAGGATCCCTAATTCGCATGGATTTTAACGGAAAGCCAAAGGTTCGATTCCCAGTCAAGGATTCCCAGTCAAGGTGAATTTTTTCGCATGGCAATTAATGTCCAAAGGGCTGCAGTTTCACTGCTCAGAATAGTACACATAATATTTTTTGGCTCAGATAAGGAGGTAGCATATGGAGATTTTCTACTCTAATCCATCCTAATACATGCTTTCTATGATATAAGCTCTTATATACTTAGCATTTTTCAAGTTTATGTTAACCCTCTTTGAACCATGGGTTGATATATTGACTTGCATTGGCATGAAATATAATATAGTAGAATCCTGATTTAAGGTTTTTCAGGGGGGACAAAATTTAAAACACTAAATGCGGAAAAACACTAAATGAGGACTTGTCATTTTTTTTGAGGTTTTAGAGTCTGTAATGATTAGAATAGCTTTCTACGAAAAGAAAATATAATTTCAAGTCACTAAAAGGGGTCACATACAACAATAAAAAATTTTAATTAGTTTTATATGCTTTTACCAAAGAAGTTTGGATTCAGTGACAAAACGAAAATAAATGAAAAATGAACCAAAAATGAAAATACGTTAACCAAAAATACAACGCTTTAGCCTTCTGACTACTCAGGAATTCAATATCAATTTTAAAACTTTTAGGAGAGACTAATTATATTTCTGAACAGCTACTTTTAAAAAAAAATCTGAAATTTTACCCTGCTTATTTTTTTACTGTAAATAGGAAGTAGCTCAACGATTTCAACTGTGTAATATGGCATATCATCATTGGGTTAAACCTACTATTGGGGAAAATGCAGTTTTACATTTATGTATTACCAAGAGCATACAATATCTTAATGTTCGTATGTTCATTATACATTCATTCATTGTACCTATACAAGCATCTTAAAGTGAAACCTTAAGGACCGTCGACCTATTGAAAACTAATGCTGGTGATAGTCATCACTGATGTATGGATAATCATTTGCATGAATCGTCATGAATAAACCTTAAATCGGGTAAAAAATCATGTGCGGGAAAATTTTTTACAACCTAGAATGCGGAACAACGCAGAATGCGGAGATGCTAAATTAGGACAATTTTTACATTGTTTTTATAGGGAATGAATCGGGACTTAAAAAAATAAACGTTAAATGCGGAAAAACGTTAAATGCGAAGACCTTAAATCCGGATCCGACTGTATTTTTAACTAAATAACATTTCATTTTTCTATACCTTTAAAGTTAAACAATTTTTTTAGTGATAGACACTAAATTGTTTGTATTTTAGGGGAACTTTAAAAAAATGTACACATTTTTTAAAATGCATACATGCAAAAATAAGTTTCCCAGAATATTTTCTTTTCTGAAGTGTTATATTTTTGTTAAAATCCCAATGGCACTTCTCGCCAGTATTGGTTAGTGGCACTATAAGGGTTAATATTGTAATTTTAATTTCCTGTTATTACTTATCAGTAATAGCTATGCTTTTATCATATAATTTTTAAGGCTTCCACACTGTCTGGTCGTTGAAGGCTCCATATTTCCTTCAGGAGTTCCTATGGTGCACATCACTTTAGGGAAAACCTTTCTTTAGGGAAAAACTTTCAGTTTTGCCACCAGTCTCTGTGGCATTTGTTGTCCTGAAGTTAATTTCATCTTGAGAAGTGTGTGTTTGAAGTGGTTAAATTCCTGCCCAAATGTAATCTAAATCTTGAAATTCATGGTAGTGGAATGGAGCCTTATTTCTACAATTTTCAATTTCAAGCCTGAAAATAGCAGTATGAGTTTCATGCCCGATTATTCCCCTGAAAATGTTCTACAGTAGAAGATCGATAATCAGGAATGCCCAGGACCAGACACATTCCGGTATAAAGATATTTCCGGTATATAGATCGCTTTACTTGTAGTAGGCAACCCCATAAGACAGAAGTAGGCAATGTAATTGTCAATTGTGAAATAAGAACACGTGAAGGTGAAAGACGTAGGGCTATTCCTCTCCGGGAAGGAAAAAAAAAAGTAATCAAATTACCACTAGGCGAATGAGGGGTAGCCACTATGTAACATCTACTCGGCCATGATACATTGAAATTTTGGACACGTGGCACTTTCAATGTAAGCTTTCTACCCACTCCATTCCTCTCCTAGAGAGATTGTGCAAGTTCGCGGAATAGACGTCATATGTGGCTGATGCCATGGGATGGGTAGAAACATCATTATGCATTCCATGAATAATAATAACATAAATAATTCCTTAATATATAATTCCTTAAAAAAAATATTCCTCGACGAAGCCTAATACCTCTGAAGCAACACTTACATCGCTTACAAAGCTGTCTCTTCGGCGGTAAGTACGATAAAAAATTTCATGCCCAAAATAATTCCAGAAAACCTTCCGTTGTTTGGATCTTCCGTTTTTTGGAATTCTGGATTATCGATTTTATACTGTATTTCTATTTTGGTTATATAGTGATTTAGTACTTTTCATTATGTTAACTATTTTTCTATCCCAGCGTGAATTTTCTCTCTCTTCTCGATTTTATAAGAGCTAATAATTTAATTTATTTAGTGTTACATAACTATTAAAAATATTTATTATGAGAGAAATTCTATTCATTGAAATGGTATCTAGTTTTTTAAGAAATAAATTTAATTTAACTTTAATTTTTCTTGTTCTTCTTTGCATGTCGATTGTCACTTGACACGCGACATGCAAAATCCAGGGGCATTTAAAGTTGTATTCCCAGTGGACTACTGGTATAGAGAGTGAAAAAATCCGAGTGCAAAGGGTTAAGGATGTGATCCAGAACCAGAACTGACATGGAATTAAAATATTTAGCTATAAAAGTAAAAATCTCCATTCGTTACAAATATTACTTATATTATGTTCTTAATAAAATTTATCCTGCAAATAGAATTTAAGAAAATGAACAGCTTTTTTGTAAAATATACTTAGAAATAGTACAAACCATATTGTCCTAAAATTTGTCTCTTTAATTTTAAGTCACTCACAAAAGACATTGTTCAGAATAGCTTAAGAAGAACACTGAAAATTTTAGTTGAAGGCATGGTATTATGGCAAATAACGTCACATTTGACAATGACTGCTGATAAGGGCCACTTACATCTTGGGAAGAGTAGGAAAGATGATTTAACTGTATAAGTCTTATTTGGAATGCTTATCGTGAAAAGTCTTTCTGGTTTCAGCTGAAGAACATCCATATGCACAAGTGAAAACAAGCAAAAGTGATCATGGAAGGTATTATAATGAAATTAATTCCAGGTAAGTTATTAAATCTCTATCTTACATTGATCATAAAACTTCAGCCTCTGAGTGAATGATTTGATGTCTGCAGGGTATTGCCAAAGGACCTTGTGAAAACTGTTATTTGTCTTTCAGGTCTTCTGGTTTTGCTCCATTATCTTCTGCTCATGCTGATGGCATTGAGACTCCATTACAGAATCCAATTCCACCACCACGGGCTCATCGAAGGTCACAGAGTGGCAATAGTGGGAGCTGTGCTTCATCACCTCCGGTATTAAGTTTTTCATGATCAATCCATTTTTTAAAACTTTAAAAGGTAATGAGATGTATGAAATGAATGGGGAATTGTCAGTACTAGCAATGAATTTCCCTATTCTAGTGAGTTTGATCCCAGCTCTGCCCTTATTTAATGTTAATTTAAGACATGGCTTCCAGTACTCACAACTATAAAATTAGAAGATCATTATTTTTATCTTAATTGTTTGTAAAATAACCTTTTATATAAAAGGTTATATGTTCCCTTTTTTTCTAAAATCTAACCTTTTCCAGGATTCCTTATAGGAATCCTGGAAAGGGTTAGATTTTTTGAGCTCTCTGATGAGAGAATGTGCTGTGGATAAAGTTTGGATTTCTAATTCATCAATAGATAAAGGGTTTTTCAAGTATTGTTTTTTCTTTGTTCAGTCAGTACACATTCCTGCAGCCAAAGCAATATCAGGAGGTATATCAGCTAATCAGGAACTGCCATACATGACTCCACCTATCAACCTAGATAATTCCAACCCGTCCACATCGGCCTTAACTGCCACTGTGTCTTCCTCATTGGCACCAAGAAGTTTGGCCAATGGATCAACTCCTGGTTTGGAAGCAGGCCCTGGACCATTCCAACAGCGAGGGTCGAGGGGAAACTTCCATAACCTTGAATCTCAGGATTCAAGTAAGTTATTTCTCTATTGATATGTCTGTATATACCATATTTTCATGAATCTAAGACTTTTTTTCCCTTCTGGTCTTCTAAAAGAAGCAAAATCCATGACATCAATGGTATTGCATTATCTATAGATTTCCACCGATAATAGAGTTTCAGTTATGACCTGCCGTTGTGGTATACATTGCAACAATTTCAGGGCTTTGAATTCTGAGTAATGCTATGAATGCTTCTTAGTTTTCCACCTATTAAAGTGTTTCAGTTATGATCCGCTGTCATGGTACAAATTGCAACAATGATTGGATTTGAAGTACTCGCTATAAAGATTTTTTAGTTTTCCACCAATTTGAGAGATTCAATTATGATCCACCATCTCATTAAGAAGTACACCTATGGTGGCATATAGGATTCAGAGCAACTTTACGTAGGCATCTTAGTTTTCCGCCCATTAGAGAGAGAATACATAATTCCATTATGAAAGGTGTTTACACTTAGTGTCATCCGCGGAGCCCAATTTGCATTTGTGAACACATATGCAATGTGAGTTGATACTGGATGTTTGTTAAACACTTTTGGGTCATGTTCAAGATATTAAAAAAGTAGAAGCTTCAAAATTAAATTGTTTTCCCTTATGAAGTATGAAAAAAGTCTTAGAAATGGGTTTGTCTTAGATTCATACTAATATGGTATTTCTATGTGATTGATTTCAATGAGTGGCAGTTTGTCAATTTTGTCATTTTATGGTATCCTTATTGTGTGAACTTAATTGGAAGGCTGTTACCTGTTGCTATCAAGGAGTTGTTTTTACAGAGATTATGCTTCTACTCAGTAGGATTCTAATACAGATGTTCTTTCTACTAAGATGCATATTTCTGTGATTGCTATTCCTGACTAAGTCCTTGTGGAATCTCTGAGACCTGTTGAAATCCTCATCTCTCAAAATAGGATTAAATGTAACCAGAATTGAAACCATTATGTCATGTGCCCACAGAATATAATTTTCAGTTGCATCTTAGAAACAGTTTTCTCTGTTCAGTTTTATCATTGGATGAAAATATTAGCAGTTCTCTATTTGCAAATACAATGGAAGCTTGGTATAACGAGTGCTCTCAATGGCTGGGAAATCACTCGCTATAGTGAGTGCTTGTTATATTCGAAGGTGATATATTAAGCCTCTCAATTCCCACAGTTGTTCTTTCTTTCTGTTTTTCTTTCGTTACCATGCTATTACAAACAGGTAGAAAGGCCGTTTTCGTTCACAATTGCATATTTATTGTTTATTTTGCAAATATAATTTTCCAAATCAAAAATTTATGCTTTGCAGAAGTATTTGAGTTTTAACCAGTATGATCATTGGTTAGGAAAGTTGCTGTAATTTTTTGGCGTAGTTGATGGCATTTTTCGGCACGGAGCCAACATCATTTTTCCATGCTGAGCATTTTTCTGCAGTTGAAAATATTTCTTGCATAATTACCTCTTCCAAGCCGTTCCTAAAATTCACATTCAGTTATCTTTCGAAAATTAGTTGCAGCGAGTATTTATTTACACAAGCAAATGCCTCCATCGGTTGCGATGCACATCGTGTGTCGTACTAGTGCTGCCATCTGGAGGATATAGAGCGAACAGAGGTAACTACCGTGAAACACTATTGCTGAGAATTATCGATGCATTCACTCAAAATTATATGTATCCGTGAAGCCAGGAATTATAAAATTAAAAACTTGTTAAATGGGAAAAATTTTTATTATTCGCATAACATCGGCCCTGGCAATATTTACGTAAACATTGAAAAATATGCACAAATTAGTTCATGTACCAGAAAACATAAGTAGATATTCCCATTACTTCTGCTAACAGGAAAAATAATCGAAACCAGGATGAATCGTAAAATTTTAAGTAAATTAATAATTTTTTGGCAACGGAAAACTGTGGCGACTTCATTGCGATGATAGAAAGCATAACAAAACAAGCGTTGGACCTTTGTATCACACATGTGCATGCTTCACATTAACAGCACAGTACTTTCAATTTCTATTCCAGGCTGAAAAATCATTCAAGCATCATCTGCTTCAGTCTACTGGCAGTTGCCGAAAGTGCAGCCACTCACTAAATTTGCTAAATTCGGAAGCATCACTGGCCCGGTAAATGGCGCTAATTTTTCTAAGAGCCTGCTGTGCTTTAGCTCTAGTCGGCATATAGGCACTGTTTCTTCTTCCGAAAGAGAACTAATTTTGTCATCACCTTCGTTTCTCACCGAGTTAAAAAACTCCTCGTTCGTCAACTACTCCTGCACTGGCGGACAAAGACAGGCGGGTTGAACTCTGCCCCTTGCCCACACCACCGCTCTCTGTTGTCGTGTGACTGACTAGATGCTTTTCCGCTTGTCCATCTTCCGCCCATTCCGCTCCTATGCCTCTGTTTGAACTTGGATTAACAAAAGAACAACTAAAATATTAACCACGGGCCTTTCGATGGTACATTGCCAATCACTCGTTATTGCGAGATTCTCGCTATATGCCATACTCACTATAACGGACTTCGACTGTATCTCCAATTAATAAATCCTTTCTTCCTTATCAGTGTATGAAGTTCCTTAACATTTACTGATTATCTAATATACTGTTATACCATGACTTTTAAATGGTAACTTATTTACTGTTTGCTGTGTAATGGTGAATAATTTGAGGCTTTGTTAATTCTTGATATTCATTTTGCTGGATAGAATAAACTCTAGCTTCCCACTCAACTAGTGTTTTCTATTGTATTGCCCATATAAAAGTACCTCTATGCTGTGCCTAAACCATGGGTAATTGTTTGTTAGATAGATATGCATGGAATTGACAACTGTTTTTCTATTATAATAATATGTTATTTTCATGACTTATCTTACACTGGCAAATATTAATCGATTTCACAGTGATCCTTGATTATTTTTTTTGTATTACAGATAGCTACACAAGTATCAGTGTCCGAGAACCTATAGCCACTATCAAAGCACAGACTAATGAGCAGCAGAAAAATGTCAGGTTGCCTCCCCTTCGTATACCAAGCAAAAACCTTAGATCTGCAGATCCACATTATGCATCTGTATCAGATGATTCTGGTATGTAATCCATATTCTCCTAGTTTGATAGTGTTTGCTTGGTTTTATGTGTTTTTTGTGATTGTTTTAATCTTGATTATATCTTTCAAAGTTCATGTGCTGATGATCATTTATTCAGTTAGAATGTTTGAATAGAAAGACCTATCATTTGTATAGTTTCTTTTACTCTTATTACATTTGTGCATATTGTATAGGAATGCTTATTAATGCAGCATTCTGTACACGGCGTTACAAACAAGCCATTGGCTCTTGATTTACCATGGATTTCCTGCCCTTAAATATCTATTATTTTTCTGAAAATTTTCATTTGGAAATAAGTTACTTTAGTATATATTATTGTTCAGCATAAAATTTCAACAGTTGGTTTATGGTCATACTTGAAAGAGATTAATAGTAGGTACACATATCATGAAATATTAATTTTACCTTATTCATAAACAATTTTAATTATATAATTTTTTTATGTATTGCATAAAATTATTTCTTCTTTGGATAAAAACAATTTACACCAATTATTACAAAAATATTTTGCTCTGAATAAAAGTACTGATATATAACTTCTGAAATGAAAACAATTGCTATATATAATTCAGTTGCCTTAGCAGTAAAAATAATTACATCTTAACGTGAAAGGAGATCAACAGATCGCCAGCTCTTTACTCCAATGGATTAACCGCTGAACTAGGCATTCTGTAAAATTTACAGAATTTTCTGTATTAAATTCACTAAATTTAAAATTTACCTGAGACAGATGATTTTATAGAATAAAATCCATTGATATTTTAACCACCTCCATTGAACAGTGCAAAATGGGTGTTTCATGTTTACAAGGCCTGTTAAAAAAGTAACCTAACTTTTTGTGTTGTTTACCAACAGATGGTCCTAGGGACATCTGGTTGGCAGCGCTGCAATTATTAGAATCTCCCGATTAACCATGGTTTTTCTGGTTATGGAAATTCTGTTTAGTTTCCATAATTTCAGTGCTTAAGTGGAAGGTATTTGAGTCACCTTGCCAATTGTTGTGATGTCTTGAGTTTCGACAACGTTGCACCATATTTGAGTGAACCTCGGATAAACATTTACTGAAACCATTCATAAAACTGCGCATGGCTAATAGCATTACCTCCGTATGACTCCTTCAAAAGTAGGAGGGTTTTGGTAAACGTTTTTCTGAATTTCACTATAATTTCACGTTGCAGCATTGTTTTAACTCTGAAATTAAGAACAATATTATGGAAGCTAAATGGAATTTCAACAATTGATAAAACCATAAGCTAGCTAATGCAGCACCGTCAACCATATCTAGGACTAACCGTTGTCTTGCATTACAAAAAGTTTAGCTACTTTTGGTGTGGACCTTGTATACCTTGTGTATTATACACTTCATACACCACTGTTTTTGCATGCATTTGATTTGCTTTATCATGGTTAACTACTCTTGGATTGGATGAAAAATTGTTACCATTTTATTGTTGTCAAGCGTCAAAAAATCCCTGTGCAGAATTTATAATATAATAATAATGTTTATTACTCCATATTAATTACAAACAGAGACATATACAAAATATAAGGAGCTTTAGGTAACCTAGAAGGCGGACCTGTGTTTAGGTTACCATCATTATATAATAATTTCATTCCTAAGTAAGTTTATTACAACAGCATTTGTACAAATTAGTATGTCCTATATAGATACTAATTGTTGACGAACAGTTTACATTTACAGCATGCATTGAAATAGTTATTTGTGGTTTCATATTGTAATGGTACGACCATTACACAATGCTCACTGGCCCGACCGCATTCCTCCCCCCCCCCCCCCCCCCCCCCCCTTCACACCCTCACCCCACCCCCTCTAGACTCGACCCGTGGAGGAGGGTGAGACTGAGTGAAAGCGGGAGTGAATGAGTCACCAAAATCAAGTGAGGTGATATGGGCCTGTGGCCACGGTGGCCTATAACCCCAGTGCAACCCCCACCCACCTCGAGAACCCTCCCCCACCCCATCGTCATCCCCGGGGATATAAAAGCCGGCAGCAGCAACGCCCGACAGGAGATTCCCCAAAAAGTGAGCCACGGGCGAAGTTGTGCCCGTCGCAAGGGCGGACGAGTTGAAGAGATTCCCCAAAAAGTGAGCCACGGGCGAGGCTTGCGCCGTCACCGGGCCGGACAGGGTGAGGAGGGTGTTCGCGGACGACCGGAGAGCTCCAGGACGTGGTCGTCGCCGTGAGGCCAATGGTGGTGTGTGTTGATGAATGAAAAGGTGTGTGCGTCGTCTTCTTCCGCGGGTCGGGAGGCGAGGTTCCCTATCACCCCGATCCCCACCACATTCCTTCCATACCCTTCATACGTTTCGCCCCGGCGGTAAAGCCAGGGAGCGCGTAAAAGAAAGGGAATTGCACAGGGTCGGGAACCCCTTCGCGAAGGATTCGCGAAGATTTTTTTTTATTTTTTGTACATGTTTCTTTCGGCCCAAAAAGAGGTTTCATCCGGGCGGGCCGTTGAACCATTACATCTGGCGCCCGAATCCGGGACCCGATTGTTGTTTATTGTCGTTAATTTTTCACGTGTGTGAGTGGCATTTAGTCACGGGAAACGCATGATTGAGGGTTAAGACGGAAGGAAGTTTTATTTCGCATTATTTGGGAATTTGGACTGGCAGTAAAATGAGTAATAGAAAGAAGGAAACGAAGTATATGGAGGGACGGAGGATCGATGAGACGGAGGTTTCGGACAATAGTGGGGACGGTGAGGCGAGTGAGGTAGGAGTAGTCGGGGATGAATCGGCCGCTTGGTCGACTACTAGTTTCAAGTCCTTACCGGCCTCACCGGATTCGAACGATCTTATGTCAGAATTCAAAAGATACTTATTTTCTGAGAAGGAGGAGAGGCGAAGGGAGGAAGAAGCGAAGGAGGAAAAGAGACAGAGGGAGAAGGAGAAGAGGCGAAGGGAGGAAGAGGCGAAGGAAGAAAGAAGAGATCGACAGTTCAGGGAAATGTTGCAAATGATGAACGGTAAGATAGAAAACGCGAAAACAGAAATTAAAGGGGAAGTAGAGAGTATTCGCGAGAATTTGACGCAAACCATTGAGGTAAAGGAACAGGAAGCCATAACGAGGGAGACGGGTTTAAAGGCTCAAATAAGTCAAATATCCGATGAATTTATCGCAGAGAAGGTAGAGGCGGCCCGACGCGAAGAAAATTTAGCTCAAAGGTTGAACAGGCTAAGTGACAGGGTGGGGCGCACGGAGCATATAGGCAGCAGCCAGGTTATAACCACCGCGGTTGCTCCGCCCAATATCGGCCTAATTAAACCAATATTTAGAGGTAGAGCGGATCAAAACCCCCAAATATTCGTGAGTGAAGCAGAGGAGTATTTGAAACTGCTCGCTATCCCACTTGTTAAATGGCCATATCTTTTTCTAAGTATGATGGAGGGAAATGCTCGATTGTGGAGGAATGCCTTATTTCCAGTGCCTGGAACGTACGAAGAACTTAAACAAAAGTTTTTGCAGAGATATTGGGGTGAGAATGCGCGGTATGAATATCGAGCTAAAGTAATGACGGGGTACTATTCGCGTGCGAGGGACGGCAAAATGAGTGAACATGCGATGAAAAAGATTGCGTCAGCTAGATCTTGTGAGCCCCCGATTTGTGACGAGGAACTTAAATTCTTTCTCACACGCCAATTCCCTCCGTGGGTGCGAAACCTTTTAAGAAGCGCGGAGCCGATGGACTTGGAGAAACTAGTCATTCTGTTAGAATATTACGACGAAAGCGTAGAGGAGGGGCAGAATGCTAGGCCGCCGCCAAGGGAAAGGCCACCGTGTGTAAACGCAATGCAATGGTCAGGAGGGGCAAACACCAGTCGAAGAGAATGGCAGAGAAACAGTCGATGGAGAGGGACAAACAGGTCGGAAGCGAATAACGTGAGGGATAGCATAAGGGAGCAAGTAAATGATTCACAATCCCCAGGCGCGAGGGAGGAAACGATTGCTGACCCCCAGGTTAGGAGCCGAGTACAAAGCACGGAACGGGAAAACTAGAAGGGTCCGAGTCGAATAGTCTCGCCGGCGCGGATCCCGAAGTGAAAGAGACAGTGGAGATAGTGGCTACCGTCATTTTAGAAGGGAATCCATTAGATGACCTTATGGCGGAAGAAGGGGCAGCTCTCCCGCGGAGGGAATGCCCCCAAATCAAAGTCAACTGTATGGGAGAGACGGCGTTAGCATTGATTGACACCGGGAGCGAGGTTTCCGCAATTGAGGAAGAATTCTTTAAGAAGCCTCTAGAAATAAATCCGAAAATAGCGGTATTGCCGTTAAACAAAAGTTTTTTGATTTGTGCAAACAGAGGAACGGAACTTCAAATTGGTCGGAAACCAAGGCGCGAAGATGAGATTGTTAAACTGCTAACGCGGCAACAAGAATCGAATGAAAAAAATCAGCAGCTCGCGAGAGTTCATATAGAATTGGCAGGTCGAAAAAGAAAAGAACAGCAAAGTGCCAAGGGACATCAATTCAGGGTGGGAGAAAAAGTCCTCCTGAAAACCCCTCGGTCATCCGATTTAAAACAGAAATTATTTCGCAAATTTTTTCATTTATGTACGGGCCTTTTTCGCATTTCTCGCCAGGCGGGGCCAAACTGGTGTCACCTGTCTGATCGGGATGGAAAAGAAGTCGGAATTTATAATTACGGGAATTTAAAAGTATATCACGAACCTATGTAATGTAAAGAGGTTTTTTTTTTGTTTTCAAAAAGTTAGATTTCGTTTTGTTTACGTGCGAGTCGCCGTAACGTTTGGGTTTGTTTTCTTTGTTTGTTAGTAAACTGCGGATCCTTCTCTTCTTGAAGAGCGGCATCCACAGTTTAGGGAGGGGCAATGTAATGGTACGACCATTACACAATGCTCCCTGGCCCGACCGCATTCCTCCCCCCCCCCCCCCCTTCACACCCTCACCCCACCCCCTCTAGACTCGACCCGTGGAGGAGGGTGAGACTGAGTGAAAGCGGGAGTGAATGAGTCACCAAAATCAAGTGAGGTGATATGGGCCTGTGGCCACGGTGGCCTATAACCCCAGTGCAACCCCCACCCACCTCGAGAACCCTCCCCCACCCCATCGTCATCCCCGGGGATATAAAAGCCGGCAGCAGCAACGCCCGACAGGAGATTCCCCAAAAAGTGAGCCACGGGCGAAGTTGTGCCCGTCGCAAGGGCGGACGAGTTGAAGAGATTCCCCAAAAAGTGAGCCACGGGCGAGGCTTGCGCCGTCACCGGGCCGGACAGGGTGAGGAGGGTGTTCGCGGACGACCGGAGAGCTCCAGGACGTGGTCGTCGCCGTGAGGCCAATGGTGGTGTGTGTTGATGAATGAAAAGGTGTGTGCGTCGTCTTCTTCCGCGGGTCGGGAGGCGAGGTTCCCTATCACCCCGATCCCCACCACATTCCTTCCATACCCTTCATACGTTTCGCCCCGGCGGTAAAGCCAGGGAGCGCGTAAAAGAAAGGGAATTGCACAGGGTCGGGAACCCCTTCGCGAAGGATTCGCGAAGATTTTTTTTTATTTTTTGTACATGTTTCTTTCGGCCCAAAAAGAGGTTTCATCCGGGCGGGCCGTTGAACCATTACAATATATACATTTGGTGACTACATAACTCTTCTAAATATGTAATTATGCTGTAGTTGTTGGTGATGTTCATTCATGAGGTGGACATTGGGGTAATAGTGTGGAAGCGTAATGTAAACAATCCCACCTTCATGCTTACTTCTCAGATGAAATGTATGCTGCAATTGGTGACCGAAGTGGAAGCAGCCAAGCTATTTATGGCAGTGGAAGTGAAACCTATGCACAGATACAGCCTCAACCTCTGCCCCCATCATCTGTCCCTGGTGGTGACTCTTCTCCCCTACCTGCACTCCCATCTCCCCTGCCACCATCCTCTAGTCCCACCCTGCACAGCTTGCTGCCCCCATCTATCTCACCCGTTTCCATTTCTCCAGCCAGCCCCAACTCATTACTGCCTGGTGCTACCCTGGGATCACAGCTACAACCCTCTCCACCTCCTCAACCTCCAAGTGTTGACAGCCTTCGTCAGGTGGCTCAGGTTCACTCCAGACAAGGTAAGGTTGTTTTTGAGATGTTGTAATTATGCACTGTGTGGTAAAGAGGTAATAATATATTTTGTCACTCTATTTTCAAAAGTACTTCGAAATGAGGGCTCATATTAGATTCAGTTTCATCTTAGATTCGGGTGAATATGGTAAATGTGTAGGTAAGTTTTCTTCTACTGAAGGATCTATATGATCTATCTTATGATACTTAAGAAGGGATGGTGTTCAACTGAATGATACATCACACTGAGGGAAATTAAAAGTAAATTTCCTTCAGATCAAGAATTCAACTGAGCTATTTACTACACTCCATGAGGGATGGTATTCTACTAAACAATATTTCCCATGATTACCTGGGCCTTTGGGTTGGAATGGCTGTTCCCCAGCCTTCATCAGAATTGAATTAATGGAAGCAGCAGTCCATGAAATACTGGCCCCATTTACCACCATGTTTTTTTCTTTTGACCTGTGATATTCTCACACTTGTCACTGCACCTTCCTGCCATGAATTTTACTCACTTTGTCCTCCTCCTCTGTATACTCAGCAGGTAATATGCATTTGGTGCTATATTTGTTTTATTATTGTTTTTTTTTGGGCTATCTTGTCTCTCATTTTAAGTTCCTATGCCCCTCCTAAGTTCCTAAGCTCCTGTGCCCAAATGGCCTCGAGTAACCCTACTTAATTTCTTAGTTCATATTGGTGTAGGGACATTCATTCTGCCATCATCGCTGACTATTTATTCAGATCATAGAGAAGTATTTGCACCAGAAATTTTACAGTATTTCTTTTTACAGCATCTTCTTCCAGTGCTACTAGTTCTACAGTGAACCTTGGTTCTCCTAAGCCAGAAAAAAGACAAGCTAACTCACCACTTCCACCTCCACCCTTAGTTCCAACTCTTGCTGTACCTGAAGCAGATGATGAAGATGATATCAAAGATATTGAGCAGCCAGAAGTTGAGCTCAGGCATGACAAACTTCCCCAGTTACCCCAAAACCTTGAGGAAATGTATGCCAAAGTGAGTAAACACAATATATTTTAAAAATCTGCCTTTGTTCTTGTATTAGTATTTATTGTTCAATAATTTTAATTTAGGATCCTCTCTTTATTTTGCTCACTTTTATACAGTGAGCTTGATTGTACTTGAATATATTCCAGCAAATCTACTGGGTTGACTTTATTTTTATCTTCTAAAATATCAATAAAATCACGAAGAAAGAAGCCTTATTAGAAGTGTCTCAATAAATTTCTTTCGCTTAGAAGCAATTCATTATTCACCATGTAAGAATTCGTATGAAATCGTTATACAAAGAAAATTGCCTAGTGAAGAGTTTAAATAAGATTGTCTGTAGCAGCTCAGCTCATATTTGCATTTAGAAACATGTAGTCTATGGCCTACATTTATTGGGCCACTCTTCTGTGCATATAATAACATTTCCAATGATTAGGCAAAATGTGAAACATTTGAATTGCAAGGCAAAACAACAGAAGCATAAGGCTTTGCATGTATATACAATACATTGCTGAAAAACTAGTGAACAGAGGTGGTGAGGAGTTGCTTGCTTCCGCCACTAATGGTCAATCCAGTAACAGACTTTCAGGCCATCATTTTGCAGACAAGGTTCCACCCAGAGATAGAAAAAAAACGCTACCAGATATTTTAAAGTATGCTCTGATAGAGGTTAAGCTAAATCCGGGTAATTATCTGGCTACAGCAGGCTCTATCAGAGGAAAATGTCAATTAGGGAAAGGAATAGAAAATATGTGGAGTCAGGGAAGTGGGAAGGTTGAGGGAGGGGGTGTTGGGTTGTTATTGTTTCGGTGATCAGGGGGGCTAGGGGAATGGCAATGGAGACCGATGGTAAAGGTGTATGGGGAGTTAAGTGAGGAAAGAGATGGCCAAGAAGGGAGGGATATCAGTGACTTTGTGCACAAAGAGAAATTAGTATGAGGAATTGGGTCCTTTGTCACTGTTCCTGGTGTTGTCGCAACTCTTCTGTACATGAATACTTTTGTGCATATCCAATTAGTGGTCCAGGACATGTTCTAAAAATTCCACATCATCAGTGGTGATGTAATGTGTTTCTGAATGCATATGTTGGCCAACTGAGGAGTGTCTGAAGTGACCTGAAGCAGGCTGCATGTTCTTTAACCTTTTTGCTGCCTACCCCTTTAAGGTAGACTGTGCAAAAACTGCTTATCCCATTGCCGTGAATATCGTAAGATTATGAATTTTAGGTATATTTGAAGCACTTAATTTTAATATATAAATTATGTATTTTTCTTCATGTTGATGATATATTTCAATTTTTATGAGGATGAAAAAATCATTCTTGCTGTCTCTGATTTGAGGGAAGTATAATATTACAAATTTGTAATGTAGGTTGGCCGATATATCGGCCCTTGGCAGTTTTCGCACAACCCCATAGAGGGCCGATTTATCGGCCCTCTGGCAGTAAAAGGGTAAAATCTGGTTTCAAGGTTCCTCTTAGTTTCGATCAATGTATGACACATTGCATTCCGGGCAAGAGATTTGGTGTGCTTGTGAGTGTGGTGGTCAAAGGAGGTTATAAATGGGAAATTCTTCTTCCATTATTGTGTTAGCTGTGGGAAAATTCTTCTCATTTTGTATATTGATGATGTTATGTAATTCAATATCTTATCTAGTCTCATTAATCTTTCATCCTTTGTTACTGATGTCATTTTGATTTTTTGTTTCTTAGGTTATAAAGAAGAACAAGAGGAAATCTGAAGGATCAGCACTACAAAGTCTTCCATTTCCTGTTACCAGTAATGCTGATTCCAGTCGCAAAAGTGTTGGTTCATCAAATTCCTCCATAATAATAGCAGCAATAAATGGTTAGTGTTACAATTAGTGGAAATAATTGCAAGATATATACGATTGTATATTTTAAACCAATTCAATCATTACATTGACAATTATTTCTTAATGTTATTTATGTGCATGGTCACCACACTTTGAAAAACAGTCTGAGAGGAAACTGGAGAATCGTTACAATAATAAGTAAGGATATTTAAAGTGAACTCGTTCTGATGGAAAACCAACCTTGCGTCTCCCTTAGCTGTTTCCTTTTAACTATCTGAAGCTCTGTGACAATCTGCTTCACCAGCTTCTTCAGACTATCCTAGCAGTTCACAGTATGAAAGATACAAATGATACAAGCTCTGAAATGGTGTTGACTCCTTCAAATGCATATATAATTGTGAGACAATGCAGTGTTTTCTTTGATGGTGGTAGAAAAGTAAAAATATTCTTAGAACATCATTCAAGTTCAAATACCACCTTTGACTGTCTACCCATTAATGCATTAGTGTAGGTCATGGTATTGATAAAGGAGGTAACCAATTATTCTAGTATGCATAATTTTTACCATAATATTTATTGCTCTTTATGTTAGAGAAGTGGCGAAATGAAAATATTTTGTTTCATTTTGTTAGTGTTTCTTTGTATCTGATGGTGTAAGTTAGGTTTTCATACATCTACCTAAATTGTGCATTGGGTTAGAAAGTGTAAATGGCTTTCGTTTAGGTACAAAAAGAAAACTTTTGTGTACATGAGGGGTTAGGGAGATATAGTCTATGTAAAACCGGTGCTCATTTTTCACAGACAATGCGCCTCATCAAACACATGCATTCCTACAATGCCATTTTTTAACCTTGCACCTTGAGGAATCTACAATCAAAAAACTCAGGGAATCTATAGAGATTATGAAGACCATATGTATGTCATGAATTAAACATATTTCAAAGGAAAAATACGATGCTGTTGGATTAAGTTTTTATTCAAATCAATGATACAACCATTCTCTTTCGTGTTCAATATCGTTATGCCCGAATCCTCGTTTATCAACAAACTATTTCCCCCATGACAACCATGGAAAAACAAAACATTTATTTTAATTTGATCCGCGATTATTATTTAACAAATTTACTTTGCTTCAAATTCCTCCTTTCGCGTGACAAATTTTAAATAATTAAACTCAAGTTTGGAATGTGCTTCTTCATTAATGCTTCGCTGACGTCCTTGGTCAAAACATCAGTTTCCAAGTCTGCTGAACCCACGTGATGAAGAACCACCTCACCATTTTTGATTTCATCCTTGACAAAATGATACATTCTTCTGATGTGCTTGTTTTCTTTGTTGATCTTCTCATTGTTATTCCAATTCAATGCTGATTGACTGTCAGTTCGAACTTTTATTGGTCGTTCAACAACTTCAAATTGTCCCAGCTCTTCTAACAACTCTGTCAACCAGATGCCCTCACAAACTCCATCACATAATGCCACCAACTCCGATTCCATAGTTGATAAAGCTACCATCTTCTGCTTTCCGCTTCTCCAACTGATCAATGCGTCTCCAATCTTCACTGAATATCCGCCAAATGATTTCGAATCCAAAGTGGTACACCAACTGGCATCTGAACTAATCTCCAGTCTTCCAACTTCTCTGCCAATCTTCAAACGATACCCTTTGGTCCCCTTCAAATATCTCAAAACTCTCTTCAACGCCTCGTAATGAATCATCCTTGGATCTTTTGAGTACTGCGATAGTTTGCTGTAGGTGTATGCCAAGTCCGGCCTCGTCCCTCTCACCAAATATCCAATACATCCAAGTATTTCTTGGTACAAATCCTTGTTTGCTTTCTCCGAATCTTCGTAATCGTCAAGTTTGACTCCACTTGCTGCTGGTGTCTTCACTCCATTGCAATTCTCCATTCCGAATCTCTCAATAACTTCTTCGATGTAGCTTGATTGTTCCATGATAAATCCTTCTTTTTCTTCTTTGATTTTTATTCCTAGGAACTTCACTTCATCCTCCTTTGACACCTTAATCTTCAATTGCTTTCTCAGTTTTTCCACCAGTTGATCAATCTTCTTTTGACTGTCACCAACAATTATACAGTCATCCACGTAGCATCCAATTGCCAAAAATCCCTTCTTTGACTCTTCGACAAATACACATGGATCTGCTTTACATGGTTTCAATCCCAATTCCTTCAAAATTCCAGATAATTTCTTAAACCAACATCTTCCTGCTTCTGGAAGTCCATATAAACTCTTCTTTAGTCTAAATATCTTCCCTTCTTCAATGTTTACTCCTTTTGGTGGATTCATGTACACATGCCTGTCCAATTCTGCGTTCAAGTACGCTGCTTCGACGTCAATGAACTCCACTTTGTAATTTTTCTTCGCTGCAATTGCCAACAGTGTCTTCAATGACTCTTGCTTCATCACTGGACTGTAAGAGCTTTTGTAATCCACTCCCATTCGCTGTCGTGAACCATCAGCTACCAGTCTTGCCTTGTATACTTCTGCATCTTTGGTTCCCTTTTTCTTGAAAACCCATTTGCTTTGAATTAATTTTACCTCTTTTGGCTTGTTAACAATTTCCCAAGTCTGATAATTTTTCATATTTTTCAATTCCTTGTTCATTGCTTCAATCCATTTGATCTTGTCCTTGGACTCGATTGCTTCTTTGTAGTTCCTTGGATTGATTTCTTGCACCATATTGACAATGCAATCGGGCTCCTTCTTCTCTCTCGTTGACCTTCTTACTCCTTGTTGTCTTAATTCATCTTCTATTCCTTTTAATTCTTCTTGGTGTCTCTGTTTCAGGACATCGTTCGTGTCACCTTTTTTTCTCCCTCTTCTTCTCTCTCCAGCTTGAACAATTACCAACGGATTTTTATGAGATGAATCATCATCACTGTCGAATTGTCCTTGAAAATCTTCAACAACGTCATGGATAATTCCTGAATTGTTTTCTTCCTCGTGTCGTTCGTCTCGATTCTCTTGCCTCTCAATTGGGATAAAAACGTAGTTAGTCTCGTCATAACCAACGTCTTCTTCCTTCTTCTGAAAACCCATTTTTTCTTCAATGAACTTTACGTCTCGACTCTCGTGAATCTTCCTGTCACTCAAGTCAAATACTCGGTAGGCTCTCCTGTTCTTCGAGTATCCCACGAACACAGCTTCCTTTGATCTCACGTCAAGCTTCTTTTTTTGAACATCTTCATTTCTGTAGAAGACCTTGCAGCCAAAAACTCTGAGATGTCTGACCGATGGTTTCTTGTTTTTCCAAATCTCAAGTGGAACTTGATCCCTCTTCTTCGTAGGTGAAAGATCATGCAAGTAGCTCGCAGTCCACACGGCTTCTGCCCAAAACATCAGTGTTAATCCAGCTGCAATGAGTAACGTTCGAGCCATTTCCACCAACGTTCGATTGGCTCTCTCAGCAATTCCGTTGCTCTGTGGAGAATAGATCGTCGTTCTCTCGTGCTTGATGCCTTTCTTCTTGAAATATTCTTGCAATGTGTCGTTGGTAAATTCCGTACCATTGTCTGAGCGAAAATTCTTGACCTTTTGTCCTGTCTCGTTCTCTTTTCTCTCAATAAACTCGATCAGTTTATCGGCAGTTTCACTTTTACTCTTCAAAAAATCGACGAAATATCTTCTGCTGTACTCGTCCACAATAGTCAGCATGTACCTACTCCCTCCAATTGATTCTTGTTGCATTGGACCACACAAATCCGCGTGCAGTCTTTCCAAGATCTGCTGTGCACCTTCGATTTCGACTTCTTTGAATGGTGCTCTCGTCAGTTTCCCTTGAATGCAATCCTCGCAGTTGTCGTCCTTGATCGACACATTTTCGAGTCCTCTGACAAGATTCTCTTTCGCCAATCTAGAAAGATAATTATTGTTAATGTGACCAAGCCTCTGGTGCCATAAATTACTATTTATTTCGCTTGTGCTAAAGCAAACTTCTTTCTTCAGCTCTCGTTCATCGCTGTCCGTGCTCATTCGAAACATAAAAGCATCTGCTTCAAAGATCCCCTGTGCAACTAATTCTCCTGTTTTCTTGTCATAAATTCCAAATCCATCTTCATCAATAACTATTTTCTTGCCCATCTTGACCAGACTTGGAACTGACATCAAGTTGCTGTTTAAATCTGGAACATAAAGTACGTCTTTTATAGTTAATGCTACCTCACCATCGTCAAGATAGCTGGTTCCTTCAATTTCTCCTCGAAATTCAGCGTGAATCTTTCTGCCTGCTTCAGCCGTCACGATCTCCACATTGTCTTTCCTCTTATTAATCAATAACTCCTCTTGATGAGTCATGTGAGATGTGCACGCCGAATCAAGCATCCAAGTGACTCCATTTTCTGCATTTATCTTGTGATGCTCCCTCACTTCAAATGCATGTTGATTCTTGCCTCCTTTGAAAATTCCCTTGAATTTGCTCTTATTCTTGTAAAAATCCTTTGAATTTTCTTTAGTCTCAATTGAATTCTCCTTGTCCTTGTGCCAGCAATCACGAGCAAAATGTCCAATTTTGCCACAACAGAAACATTTTTTCTTAGTCTGCACCTTCGCCTTAAAAGCCTTGACCTTTCCTTCATTGGTTGATTTCTTGTTTTTCTCCTCATATCGCAAAAGTGCTCCTCTCATGAATTCGAAATCCACCGTTGGATTGGAAGAAATCGCTGTTGCAACTTCACTGAAACTCTTTGGTAGACCCTCGATTACGTACATAATTAATTCATAATCTTCAATATTATTACCCATTTCCTTAAGTTGAGTCTCTAATGTTTGAGCTCTAGTTAAATAACCGTCAATGCTTTCTTTCTCTAATTTTTCTAATTTAGCCAATTCAATCATTAACTGAGTCTTTCTATGTTTCTCAACACCGTCATGACGTTTCTTTAACAAAAGCCACAACTCTTTTGCATTGGAAATACCTTGACATGCTAACGCCTGCTCCGCCGAAAGTGTCATAATGATCAGCATGTTGACCTCGTCGTTCTTCTTTGACCAGGCTTCCCACTTCGCCACAGCCGCTGCATCAGCACCATTCTTCTCTGGTTCATCACCGAAAATGATATCTTGATACAATCCTTTCGCCTTAAGAACTGCAACCAATCTCATGTTCCAAAGTCCATAATTCTTGTTTGTTAGAGGCTCGATTCTTGAAACTCCAAAGTCTGACATTTTCCCTTGTCACTTTTCTTGACCTCCTGGAAATTTCACTCGTGTATCTTATAACCACGCTCTGCTACCAAATTGTTGGATTAAGTTTTTATTCAAATCAATGATACAACCATTCTCTTTCGTGTTCAATATCGTTATGCCCGAATCCTCGTTTATCAACAAACTATTTCCCCCATGACAACCATGGAAAAACAAAACATTTATTTTAATTTGATCCGCGATTATTATTTAACAAATTTACTTTGCTTCAGATGCAAATTCTTAGAGGATAACCTAAAAGTATTCTGTCTTAAAATAGGTAGCTAATAGGGAAGCAACCAACATTTACACTTTCTAACCCAATGATTTCCTAATTTTCAAACCCAATTCCATGAGGATTAATTATGGTTAAAATTTAGTATTGCTGGAATGAGAGTCTGTTCAGGCCCATGCGTGAGGGAGTTGAGCACTGTTTTTACACCAACTATATCTCCCGAACCCCTAAAAACACAAAGCAATTCTTTCTGCGCCTAAAAGAACAAGAATAGGACTTTCTAAAACAGGGCTTTTTATAATTTTTAAACCCTGTCCCACATGGACTTTTTTAGCTCTGAAAAAACAATTTTTACCAAATTTCTCAAATTCAATTGATCTTTTCCAGTAGTAAATGCTCATATTCCATGTTTATTAATATATTCATACACTAGGTATGTGTGAGTGCTACGGTGATAAGCACTGGCCCATTTTCAATATTATTTCTTGGTGTAATTTTAGGCTAAACTTGTGAAAAATATGAATTTTGGAAGCTGCATTACAGTGACAAAAAGACACTTATTCTTGCGAAAAGTCCATTTAAAACTCCTCTGTTAACATGTAGATTTAATATGCTTTCTATTGATACCTTTTATATGTGTATGTCACGTAAAAGTAGTCTGCTGCAGCCTATAGAAAAATAGTCTTAACAAGATGATTTTCAGGTGTTAACGCAATGCATGCCTGCCTATAATTCAGGGGCGAACTTTTTTTCTGCGAAACGGGGAACGTCTTTTGACTCGGTTGACAGTATCTATGCACCTATTTTAGTTGAAATCTGAGGTGATGAGGCAAGATATTTCTGAAAAATTTGTCGATTTAAAATGGAATGACCCTCTAGTTTTCAAAGATTTGGCCGTTAATAGTCCATCGCATTGCTATATTACTTGCTGTCATAATGTATTTGAAACTCAAGGCAAAAAGGTAATTTGTGGTGTCCTGAGTGTCAATATTCAACGTTTTATGTGTCAAATTATTGCAGGTAACATGAAATTAAATGCCATTGACAGTAAATACAACAATCCTGACATGATCAATGAAGTGTGTGAAAATATCATTTTTAATAGCTATAGTAATGGAATCTTTTGGCCATTCACCCAAAACACCAAAATATTGGTTTAACTAGCGTTAAAGTCATAGGAATTGGCAGTGAAATAATTATTTAAACATCTTCCGTAATAACGAGAGTGTAATATAGCAAGTGGTTCTTTGGCTCCCTAGAGTTCTAGTTATGTTGAGTTTCTACTGTATTTAAACCTGAACATAATTTTAACTGAGAATCAGGCTTTAAGTATTCAACTGTAGCTTCTTTGCAATGAAAGAACTGTCAATTTTGTTCCAATCATAAGGTACCCTATTCTTAAAATGATTATTCAAAGAGATAGAAAGAAAAAAATCAATCTGTTTAAAAAAGTTTCATTAGATGAGAGTTCATTTCACAGTTCTTAGTCTAGTTCTATGTGAAGTTTATTTCCTCAAAGAATTTCCATTTTTTCACTTCCCTGTTACGGCACATCTACTACAAAGTGGTGAGAATGAACTTCTGCTTATTGTGAGCATAGTTTGAAGGGATGACCACTATCACTCACGCTAGGAATTTACGTTTTGAACTACCTTTTAATACCTTGCATGAAACTGATGAAAGAAGTGTCTTACAATTACATCTATCTTTAGACTGTTTGTTTGTTAGCATGGTCTCATGAATGCTATTGTTGACTTAAAAATTAGTACTTTTTAGTTAAAAGGTAAATAATCTTCGTCTAGGTTATGAGAGTCTCAGCTTTAGAAAATGTTCAGGGATGTGTGGAAAGATAAGATACACAATATGAAATGTGTTTATTTCATTTTATCAAAAAACATTTCATAGTTAGTGAACTATAAGCAGTATAATTTTGTATTTTATTGCAAATTTGTGTATCATGCATTGGATAAAGATATCGTTCTGACATAAAAGTCAGGATTGTTTTTGGGCGGGGTGAAATGTCACTGTCTGTCTTTTAGAGCTAATAAAAGGCCCATGGTGTGAACAGCATATTTGTGTGTGGCACATTTTGTGGATATGCATGATCCTGTGTTCAAATGTTTTTTTCAACTCTTAAGTGCTGTGCCAATAATGGTGGATCTTGGACTGACCCTGCCATAACTCCTGTACCTTGTTGGGCAGTCCATGTGAATTATCGGACCATGCTCTCCATACATAATGTCCTTTCAAACTTGGTATTTTTTTTTACCATATTTTGTATTGTCCAAAATCACCATACTTTTTTCCCTCTAACCCCTCTTACCGGACACTCATATTATTCCCAGAATCCTGTGGTCCCTTTACTCTCAATACTGTTTCCATTCATTGAGTCCCTTGCCTTCCAATACTGCCTACATTCTCATTTTCTGCTGACTTCCAAATTCTCTTAATTTTCTATCCACCCTACCATATCATTCCCATTTTCTTTTTCTACTTCTTAACCATTTCCTCTTTAAATTCACTTATCTAAAGTGTGTTTTATTCTTATTTTCTCACTGTAAGTTTTCTCTCAGTGCTCTTCCTCAAAGCTACAGTACAATGCTACATTAATTTTAGACTTCTTAACTTATCTAGTGTGTCTTTAATTTAGGAGTCATAAATTCTTGCCTTTTAGAAAATACTTTTTTTGATAATGCAATTATCTTTCTTATGCCATGACTACTAAACCATCTTTTATCCAAATTTCTACTCAGTTAAGTTAATTGCTCCTCATGCTTTGGTGTATACTCTCTGATCCTTGATGAAAAATAGTGAAGGATGGTGAAAGTAAGTAGGGTAGGGTGGAAGATATGAAGAAGTGTTGATTCTAGTGGAAAGGAATTATGTATTGAATTTTGAGGAAAAACTAGAAGAAGAGAAAGTGGATGGATGAAGTGTTAGGAAGGAACTTCTGCTGAGGGCAGCTTTTGAGTGGTCAGTACTACTTGAGAGGGGGAGGAAAATGAAAGAGATTTTGGGCAGCATGAAAAAAAGTATAAAATACAAAGGGTTTTACAAGGACGTAATGCATTCTGAATTTGAATTTAAGTTAACATTAGGTTTTCCTAGCTCCTAAAGATTGTTTAGTTCTATGCTATGAGGGGGTAGGGTGGGTAAGTAGTGGTGGATGCTTCGCTTTCCTGTACTAGGTCATCTTTGCTGTTGTGATGAACTCAGCTCTAATTATTTTGGTTCTTATTTTTATGGTTATGTGAGGGTAATAGGGTAGTTTCCTTCATCAAAGAAAACGGACTTCATTAATTGCGATTTGTGCCCTGCCATAAATGTATTTAATTTACGCAAAAAGTTTGTATTGAGAAATCCCAGTTTACTAGAGAATTAAATGTTAATTTTAAGGCCATTTGAAAAGGCTCTGAAATGGCGGGGTGCGCTGCCTTCATGCTGACGTAACAGGAAGGTAGTTTACGTTGCGGAGCATAGGAAAATTCGTCTCCTGAACTTACCGTTGTATTTCAGGGCCCCTCAGCTCTAGTGAATATTTATTAGTATTAACCTGTAAAAACTATCAATGTTGGAAAAGAATTCTCAGTTAAACATGGTATTATTAGTCATTTTATAGGCTCAAGGACGTCCTGCTCGCTGTGTCTTCTGCTACGACGAAGCATGGCGTGAAGGTCGTGCGGTGATAGGCGAACTACATGATATGCTTGTGAAAGGAATACTGACTGATTTTAAATGAATCAACTGCATAAGTCATGTTAATTAAATAAATAAAAGTTAATTATAATTAATTAACGGAATAAATATGCCTCCAATACTTGTTCATAAGCTTTAACGGAGTGCGGCGTCTATTTGGAAGCGTCCGCAGCACCACCTGGTGGCAGGTAGAGGAAATAGTTTAACGTCACACGTAGGATTAACCGGCATGCAATAGTTTGCCGTCGCGTTTTCGCGCCATTGATTTTTTTCACTTTTTAATTAATGAGGAAAAATACTTAACGTCATTTAAAAATCGAACGGCTTAAAACACGTACTCCAGAGGTTATAAACTTTCGATCAAGACAATAAAAAAATAATAGGAAACTACCCTATTATGCATCAGGGTTAAAAAATATTAATCTCTTGGTGTAAACATTGTGAATTTTATGTTATACTTAAGTGAATTGCAGGATTTTCCACTCATCTAAAAGGGCTTCATGAATTGGTTGACTCATTTGAGTTATAGAGTAACAAAAATGAAACTGTCAAGTCTCTTGCTTGCACAAACTATTGTTAAAACCAGGTAATTTTAAGTTTTATTGTAATTATGCTATTCTGGGTAAGGTAATGAAATTCACTTTGAACATAAAACTATGATGTTGCTCAAGAAATGGAGGCCGTATACCCCTTGTATATTAATGGAAGTACATAATCAGTAATTAAAACTTATTAAGATTCTGTCTACAGACACATTCAATATGTTCATTGAGGACAAACCAATATTCCCTATAAATGCCTTGGAATTGTTTTGGAAGAAGTGAAAAGAATCAGATATTGCTAATAATTTTTAAAACTCCATCACTGTTTTATCCATTCTTTATTTGCAACGTGTGAAATTAGTTGAAGTCATTTAAATTTAATTGTAATTTCTTATTTTTTAGTACAGTTTTGGGCAATAAGTTTTCTTGGTTTTTCCTGTGGCTTGCTACTCCCATGCCTAAATTCTCCATGTGCTTATTATTTAAGTTTTTGAAACTAGATTTTCCATTGTGAGGGAGTAATCATTGGGGTGTCATCCCTTGGTAAATATTTTTGTGGGAGAATTCTTGCTGAATGTACTGTAAAATTCTTTATAATTTGAATCTTACTTAAGATAATTTTTACAACCCAATGCCCATTGAGCATAACAATATCGATTTGGGGAGGACTGCAGGTGCTGATTGTGTCTATGAGGAGTAAAAACTAAATTAAAATAATTCAAGCTTAAAAGTTAAATAATAATTTAATTAAAATTCTATCATGAATTTTAATTTAAAAGATATTGTCTTATTTGCATGATGGGAAAAGCTTTCTGTAATTTTGAAAGTTTCTTTATAACTGGTGTAAACCAGGAATTCATGCAACACTCACAATCACCATCCTGTACATGCCCTGTTAATTCTGATTGATTAAAATTTTTTTGTTACAACTCATTGCTCTCCAATTCAATAAAAATGATTAACCAGGTTTGTCCTTCTGCCTAGTTAAATTGCAGTCATTTAAGGTTGAGCATCATATCACCAGAAAATTGTGGAAAAACCCAGATGAAACACTTTTGTGTAAGTCATTGCTCGAATTCAAAAGTTAAGTTTGTTCGGCTAAGAAGTTTTGAATTGGAAACAATTTGATTGGCTTGTTTCATTGCTTCATGAAAAATGATTTTGAATGATTATAAAAACATCTGAATGCATTCCATTCAATACTTTACATATGTGCTTAGCATTAATGGTTTAATTTTAAGCATATGCTTAAGCGTATTGTCACATTTAAAGAGTTTGATGGTTTTATTTAATGTGTCATGATTATCATTTTGCATGGATTTTGAAATGTATTAAATGTCGATATATAATATGAAATGAGGCATGATTATAAATTATTTGTCTTTTTATCTGGTTGATGTAATCAATTTAATTACCAAAGTTGCGCTCCAGGTATCAGTGATTGCAGTAGCCATTACTTTGTTAAACTAATGGACATCGTTGAGTTAATTCATTATTTATTAGCTAAATTAATATTTAGCTAAATGAATGTTTTTAACATTATAAAGTAAGCGTTACCTCTTGCAGTGCAGCCTGAAGTAATGAAACCTCTGTAAACGTAGTCCTTGTTAATTGATTTTAAATAATATTTGAGTTATTGCCAAGTATTTGAGACATGAGCAACTCTTATAAGTCGAGGGATGAGGATAATTTGCATAAGAATGTAACTCTGCAATTAACTATAAAACATGCAAGGATCTCATGCTTTGAATTTAAGGAATCTGCATTCCAGCATACCTTGATTTCAAGAAATCCATATTATGTGTTTAGTGAGTATATTAGCCATCAATTTTATTGTATTTAGAGGAAAATGCTGAAATGATTTTAGGGGGTAAAGTCATGTAATTACATAGATGAGCTAGTAGTGCATAATTGTTGAACTCCCATTATGTGCTATTAGGTCAAAAAATGGACATGTCTTCTTTGGTGTTGGAGATATATTTTATGATACCAGATAATGACTTTATTGGACTATTCTCTGTTGAAATTGAGATATCCATCAAAATGGAGTCAAATTAATTTCAGAACTGCTACAGTACCGCCTTTCGCTTGCAAGTTACCAAGTGAACAAGAATTACAAGAGGACAACTGAAGTGATGGGTCCTTTCCATTATTGTAAAAAAAAAGCTCTCTCTAGTGCAGATTTCATTTCTTTTACTCATATTTGTGGTGAATGTAAAATAAAATAACCTTAAGGAAGCATTATTTATATTTATTAAGTGAAATTGAATGAATTAGATAAAAGTGAGCATTGGTGTGCAATGAAGTAATGAATGATTCTCTCATGAGCATGAACTCTTATCAACTTTTGGAGACTCGAGCATTTTCAAGTGCTTTATCAAGAGCATTTTAGCTTATACTTGCAAGATGACATGGAATGAATTTTTTCCAATCACATTGGTAAACTGTCATGCTTTTTCCTCTATGGCTAGAAGGTTCAAGAATAAATGCCACTAATATGAAGTCTTTTATTATTATCCTGAACAAATCAATAAAAATTTTTTCCTCTTGGGGGCACTACTGGATAGAATATTATAGTTTGAATGATGTGATTGTCTCTAAAAAGACCTTAATGCATTCATATGAGAAAACTTGACTCCAACTTACGTTGATCATCAGTCAGAAATATTTAATATTTTCATGGCAATCAAACAGCACCAAATGGTATGCAGTCTCTGCTGTGAGGTTTAATTTTATGAGTGTATGTATTTTGAAATTGCAGTATATTTAAATATGCAATTAAATGAGGTTCTGTAAATGTATTGAATCGAAATAAGCTCAATGGCTAATTATAATTAAAACAACCATTGGTATTACAAATCTTGATTTTGTCAACCACAGTCCTTTTTGGCAACCCTGTGTGTTTAGCGGGGACTGGCTGTTATTATTTGCTCAGTTATTGATGATGTAATGACCCAGCTCATTAATTAATTTGAATCATATTTCTACCATATCTTTTCTAATCTTCGCAATTAACTCCTCAAAATATTTTCAATGCACCTCTTTGAAATATTTTCTTGTCTTCATTTTTAGAATAAGGTATTGTTAATTATAAGTTAGAGCTGCTTCCTGAATATAAATGGAAAGTTTTATGCATTTCCTGTATGATAAGGCATGTTGCTTGGTCAAAGCTAGGTTTGTTTTAATTTAATAAAGGAAGTCATGCTTGCCAGGTGTTTGTATCAATTTTGTAGAAGTGTCTTTGATTTAGAGTAAAATACACCTTGAAATTGGAAACTTTAGAAATATTTTTTTATATCAGATATTGAGACAAGAGCAAGTTTGCAATTGTGTTTGGGCAGCTGTTTATGGCTGTAGAAATTGAAATATGTGTATCTGCAATTTGTTTTTGCATTTAATAGTTGAGATATAATGTTAAACTGATGGGTTTCTCGGTAATATATTTTGAACTCTTATTATTACTAATAGAGGGTAATTATATTTCACAAGATTTTCCTAAAATACTACCTCAGTTTCAGTTATATATTGTCCTTTCTATGAAAATTGCCTGCACTCTTGTGTGAAAAGTGATTAAATTGTATATTTAACTGGATTGCAATTATTAGTTGCTGAATTCACTTATTGAAGAGCCATATTTAGATCAGCAGATTAAGATGGACTTCATTTTATATGCTCTGAGTCAACTAATGTCCTGAATTTGCTTCATCAGCTTCAAAATAATATAAAAGGCATAAGGCCTTCTGATTTTTCTGTGATAGTATCTGATGGCCATTTTACAACATGCTTGTCATTGTGCAATCTGATGCTTCGAGAGATGTGCAGTGAAAAATGCATTGTGTAAAGCAACAATTTGAACAGAAAACTTACCAGATGTACTGTGTGGAAAATGGCCATTGTTATATTTCCGTATGTTAATCGATTCAATTTCTACGATTTGGCCCTGCCTCAATTTGTTCTTTATATTGCTCCTTGTTAAATGGCCGTAAGACCATTTGTTTGATGATTCTGTTAGTACTTGAGAATAACAAAAAAGATATTTTGCAATATCTGTTGTTAATCTAATTTTTTAAATCAATATAGGTTATATGGTTAATGCCCTTGGGATTGATAACCTGGTATCAGATATAACGAGAAGTAAAAGCGTATATTTATTTGAGTAGCATAGAAAAGATCCGGCTTGATCTGTATGTTATGTGTCTTCTCTTTTCTCAGATAACTGCTTATGAAACTAATAATAAGGTGGATACAAAAGATAGTTAATGCATTGATTAAAAATAAGCACACTGCAGTCTGAACTGAGGCAGCCCAGCCTCATCTTTCATAACTATTGTCTTTGCTTGTGTTTTTTCTTTTTAGAAGAGAGTCCCAACAAATTTCATATATGAGAAATCACAGGACTGTCACTCTAGTTCTTGCTAAGTGTCAGTTGATTAATGAGGAATATTCACCTTTTTGTGTTTGCTTAAAATTACATGTTTATTTTGTTTTAAGCTTGGCTAATTCTGAAGAAGCAGTGTTGCAAATATATGCAACTATGTAGTTGTTGACTAGGCAGGTCCACATTCGCCAAAAATTAACAAAAAAAAGTAACTGAAGTTAGTTTTCTATCAGTTAATGCATAAATTTAACGATTAAAAGTTAAATGTTAATTCTTCTAAAAAGTAACGATTAAATTAAATAGTTAACCACAATTTTAACGATTAATTTTAATCGTTAATCCCAACTATGGTGGAGACTAATATGGACACTTTAAGTGTCTGTGCATGACTGAGACTTTAATTTAGCCAACTTATTAGGGCTCTGTGGCCAGTCAGTATGATGCTGAATACCGTTACTTTATGTATAGAATGGGGGTTTCTTGTTTGTTAAGATTGAATGGTTACTACATATTTTGGTGAAATAAATGCACTTTGTGACTCTGTATGAAGAGCATATGCATTACCCAGATTTCAATGCATAGCGTCACATTCAGGCGATCCTCAGTCATCTGTTTCAGGTTAAATTCAGGTGCCTGAAGGTGGCTATGTGTTGATCCCTAGGTAGTAATCACATTCTTTGTGTGAAGTTACGAAGTGCATTCTTTTCATTAGAATAGCTTCTCTCATCTCATTCAGACGTAACTACTATCTTGTTGAATTCCTTTTATTTCTTTAAAATTTCATTTACCATTCAGGAGGGCAGGCATTATAGCTTTTCCTAAAAAAACAACGTAGAATGGGGTGAAGGGAAATGTAATTTTTTTATTGGGAAAACGTTATGTTTTATGATTTCATATCACCATAATTTATTTTCACAAGGCAGGACTGGAGAATTTTTATGTGCATCGGAAGATGATGGGGAAATATGAGAGATATTTCAGGGGTTTATTTGTGATTTGTGGAATGGGAGCTCCAGAGAATGGGAGAATAAATGCTCCAGTTAAATTTAAGGATTTAAGAGTTACGTATGTTCAGTTGAAAACTTGTGCCCTTAGATCATTGCATATACCTACTCGGCTTCCATGAAATCTCATGCACATTTCAGCAAGTGTATTCATATTATATGGAACAGTCTAAAACCAATTTTAAGCCATGATGGTAGCTATTTTCATTCTAATGGAAAAAAAAGGATGGGGCCAACTTCTTTGTGGATTATTATGCCATTATCTGTATCATAATCATTGCTTAAGTCTTATTTTCATTCAAAAACATTTGTGCTTACAGTGAGAATCATGTGTTCAGGTGGTGTATTTTCAATTAACAAATACTGTGTTATTGAAATAGGGTTTTTAATTCAGCCCGTTAAAGTGGCCCAGAAGGAAATTGCTCTATAGCTTGTAAAGCATTGCATCATACATATTTAGGTTTGCATGTGCTTTGTTTGGACAAGTGATTTTTGGATGTTTGCTTCATAAATTTTAAGGGAGACTGTTTTTATATACAATCTGTGAAGTAGTATGAAAATGATTTTCATGTAATCATCAATAGAAATTGTAAAATTTTGATTCAATATAAAATGCATAAGATTTGGTTTCATTCATTTTTAATTTAAGAGTACTCTCTTGTAGTCATAATACTGATGTGGTGTTATGTTGATTATTTAAATGAAAAATGATGCAGATTAATGTATCTTTGAATTTTAATATAGTAATAATAATGATAATAATGACATGGATTTACTATCATACATGCAAGTATAAAATTATTGCAGTATTCTGGGCAAAAAAGTGTAAACATGTTGATGCTTTCTTGGAAAGCCTATCTTCTTTTTCAGTAAATCATAACTTGAAATATTCCACTTTTTTCACTTTTTTTCAGCATTAATTTGTCAATTTTAGTGTTAGCAATTGATTTTTCCAGTACAAAACATTCATAATCTGGATATTAAAATCTGAGGAAAGATGTGGTTCTATGCTGCATGATCTGTATCCGTTTAGAGATTCATTTGCATTAAATGTGTGCCTGTCATTTGCAGGAGTTGGACCCTCCCCTGGGCGATGGTCGGAAATGGATGACCACAAACTTTCTCCTGCCCCAACATCATCCCGGAGAAAGAGCTCCGAGGGCTCGAGTATGACGACATCGGATCCAGACCTCTCCTTGGATGTTCGACTAAGTGTGGCCCTGGGAGAGGAGGTGGAAAGTGAAGGGGAGTGGGGTGCGGACGTAGAGTTGAGGCACAGCGATGTAGCACTGGCTGTGCCCGAGTCCGGTGGCAGCCGAAGTAGAGGGATGATGGGCCGACCCATTTTGGGTTCCCAGTCCGCTCGATCGGAGGAAGGGGATGGCTCAGGGTATGAGAGCGTGGGCTCGCGCAGTGGGGAGATTGCTTCATGCCATGGGACAGTTGCAAGGAAGTCAGGGGAGGATGACGCAGGCTACGAGGAGTTGAAACCACGGCGCTCAAACTCATCGAGTCGGGGTGACCCTGGCTATGAGAAAGTTAGGAGGAGGGAAGGCCCGGCCTGCGTCGATGATGATGAGGATGATGAGGACGAGAGGGAGGATGAGCCAAGGTACGAGAGGGTGTCGGCCCGGGGGAGGGGTACTGTTCCGGGCTATGAGACTGTAAGGGAACGTGCAGCAGTTGTGGGGGAGCCTGACTATGAGAGGATGAGGGGTGAGGAAGAGGAGCCAAATTACGAGAGTGTTGGATATTCAGGAAGTCTCAACAGTGGCCCAATGTCAAATGGGCCTGTGGGCGACAGCTTACATAACGATTATGAGAGTTTGGCAGGAGTCAGCAATGGTGATGAAGTGATGTATGATGGAAGGACATCAAACTCCCCCATTCCAAAACCCCCTTATGCTGCAGCTATAGACCAATCTTCTCAGCTGGATGCTATGTATGCAAAAGTCCAAAAAGGAAAGAAAAATCCATAATGGTGCACGAGTTTTTTTATACAATATTATTCTTCTTTGAAAGGTAAGGGTTTGAGTGCCACTTTTCAACCATTTTTATACATATACATCTACATATGATTCTCATGTCTAATGAACTGCTAATCTTGTATTTCATGAAATCCTTTCATCTTAACCTGTTTTGTAAGTTATTAATCTTTGGGAATTGTTCTCATTTATAAGAAGGCAAGGGAAGTTATTATTAAAAGTAAGTTGACTGATTTAGAGCAGTATGCCTGGAAGAAAGTGTCATTAATGAATGCAGAGATTGCAAATCTTAATGATTGTTGGGTGAATTATTCTATTGAATATTCATAGGATAGAGGTAGGAGTAGGATTCTCATTGGTAATATTTGGCCCTCTGAATTTGCCGTTTTGATAAGGCTAGGCAAACTCGATAATGGATGCAGATTAATATAAGAAATGATGATGCAACTTAATAATGAATTGGAAATGAGTTGGGAATGATTGAAATTTAGCCTTGGGGTGTTCGACTTTCCAAGTGTTTAAACTCCATAAATTTGCTATAAAACTAGAAAAACCAATGAAATTCTTTCATAACTCAAAACTTTGTCATCATGCATCACAAATGGACCTCATAAGAAATGTAGTGTCTGTCATAATTCAATGCTCAATGTAAGTCTGGCCATAAATCATAAGTCATGTAGTTATTTTTTGAAGAAGTTTATATTTGAGATATCAAAGGACATATGAAAATAGCATTCCAGTTCAAAGCATTTTTCCATGCTAGTGTTATTATTAACGGATATAAATAATGGAATTTGTAATTCTCAAAGTGATAAAGTTATGATTTGACCGGAAAGTCTTTAAGTCGTGGTGATTATGTGGTATCAACAATCTTCATTCTTTGTTTACTTTAGTATTTTATGAACTCACTAAGTGAAATCCAAAGTCTTGTGAGACTTGTGACATCTTAATAAAAACTTGTGAACCAGTCATTAAAAGTGGCACTGAAGGCCATACACCTACAGTGAACTTGTTCAGTGACAGGGGAGGATTGGATTGATGTGAATACTGACTTTTACTGTATGTTCTATAAGGGCTGCATTATTAGGATTGGTCCTCTTTGTGGTGATGAATGTCATCAGTTCAGGCTTGTATTTAGAAACGAATCTGTCCCAGCAGTATAATGTTGAAGTTTTGATTGAAAATTGAAAATTCCACATGCCATTGTTGCTCTATTAGTTCTTGAGCAGCATCATGGTGACCTCTGTTAATCTTGATTTATCTGAATTGCATTTTACTCTGTTAAATCAGGGTGTCACATAATTTCCCTGTTTGATTCCATTAATTCTTTCTTTAGAGTTAACCAGTTCTTACTGATCATTTCTTCACTAACATTCACAGAGGAAAATTTTGTGTCTTGTTTCAGAATGTTTTGCACAATTTATATATTTTTTGCACATGTGTATTTTTAACTTTGGCTTGTGTTTTTCACCGATGTTTTCTTCATGCATTCTCAAGCTCATGCAGACAAGGCATAATACTATTCGTGAACATCTATTTCTTACATTGTGTTAATTTTGCTTCTTCCTCTACTCATTTCTTTGTAGTTATTATTCAGTTCTCCAAAATGAGTACAACAATTTGTATTATTTACTATACACCATAGTATTTTCATCCAAATATTTTGTGGCAGAATTAACTGTGTATTTTATTTCAGGTGAGAAACTTGATGGCTTTAAAAGCCTTGTAATAAGTTATCTCAAATGATTACCACGATAAATACATTGGAATGCATTTAGGGTATCTATGTTGTTGGTATAATATGAAAAACAAGGTTTTTAATCCAGGTAAATACACAAATGGCTTCAATGGCAGTTGTTTGGCTCCTGTGTCCAAAATATCTCAATTAATTAGGAGCTGAAAGTAGGAAGCTGATAAGAATATCAAGAATGTGTATATTAATAACATTAGTGAATATGGTTTGTGATGCTTGATATAAAGTATTAGGAATTTTCGAAGAGATATGAAGATGGCAAATTTCTATTTTTAATTTGCCTGTGTGGTCTTGACTACTTCATGGCATCAATTAATATTTGAGGAACAGCTTGATGCTTCCTTGTTGTAGTAATAATTTAAACTTATAAAACTACCTAAGTTGTCTTCCCACAAATTAATATATATAAATATATACTTATGTAGATGCTGAGAATAGTGCAATGCCTGAGAACTAAGCTGTGTTACCAGTAGTAAATGGGATGGGTTGTTTGCAGTGCAATTCAGCTTTATAATCACATGGCTGAACCATTCTCTCTTGTGTATTTGTCAATAGTGTAACATATGAAATACACTACCTCTCTTTGTCACTCTTGAAGAGATGGTTCAACGGGTTTATTTTGGTCAGAGCCAAATTCTTTGTGATTTTTCAAGGGAATTAATCCTGGTTTTTATGGGAGCTATTTTATCAGGCTAAGAAAGCCTATGTGTAGACTTTTTATAGATGTTTTAACAAGCTGTGAGAGTTTTTAAAGTTGTATTTGTAGGAATTTATTTATTGTCATTAGGGAGTAAATGATGAGTGAAAGTTGTGTATGTATTCAGCAGTAAAGCATTTTCATTATGTTTTGAAATCATATTTTCCATTTCAGTACTTCTTAAGTGCTACTGTCTCTTTAAAGTCTGTGAATCATTTGTTAATATGTTTCATTCTTGAAACAATGAAGTATTTATTTATATGGGTCTCACTAATTCTTCTATTTCTAGGTAAATTTCCTTACATTTTCACTGCTTCATAGTTTCACTGTGAAGGTTTGTTATTTTTTGTCAACTGTGCCCTTAATTATTATCTTAATTGTTGGTAAAGAAGTGGACTTAAATTATTCAAGTAGAAAAATAATTTAAAATAGTATTTGGGCTCTAAGAATGTCACTTTGTTACGCCTTCTGTGTATTTTATGTTGCCTGTTAATTGTGTACCTCGCCATTTCAAGGAAACTAAAGCTCTCTGATAAAAATATTTTGTTTTTATTGTCATACTCATTAATAAATCAACCTTTTTAGTCAAGTGTTGAATGTGGTTGCGTACTTTTCTTGACAAGGCATTGGAATGAAGTTGTGTCCAGCAAAAGTGTATGCTCTGATTAATTTTACCCGTATTTTTTGTCTATTGATAATTCTCATCCATCTTATCTCATCATTTTTTGTGTGTTTGAATTATTAGGAATCTAAAATGCCTCGATCTTTGTTTTCTTGAAGAACTAATGTGACTAGCAGACCCGAAATAAGATCGCCTTCTTTTAGAGAGAATATGAAAGCAAAATAGGATTTTTTTTGTTCATTGAAATTCATGTATTTTTTCACTATTACCTCCGTGAAAGATATGTTTTTCCTCGAAGTATGCTACTAGTCAAGTCTTCTTGTCCTTTCCACAGGGTTAGGAAAATGGCTACTCTCTGCTGCCGGCAGAAACAGTTTCTTTGACTTGATTTTTCCCCTCTTTATCTCGTGGTTCACAGAGGCTAAGGAAAAAAACCCAAAGACTATGTGCTGAATTAGATTGTTAATGTCTTGTTTCCATGCGTACGTATTACACTGTTAAGAGAATGTTAGCCAACCAGTGTTCTGGCATAAGTGGTTGTAGATGTTAACCTGCATGAGGATAGCCTACCTGGAACCAATGCTGATCCGCAAAAAATTAAAAAGTTTGTATTAATCACGGTGTGCCTTAACTATTTTAAGATTAAGAATGAATTTTATCCTCCAGGATGTACTGATTCTTAAGCTTGTCTACCCAAGGTCTTTGAGGAGAAATGTTTCTTTTATTTCAGTAATGCGCCTCGAACTCTTACGGTGATGTATGAACACATTTACGAAAGTTATACAAGTGTATTAGAATGTCAACTATATCTAAAACATACGAAAGCTGTTACTGTTGTCATACTATTGTCACCCCTAGTCAACATACATGGATGCAGAACCCAATATGCAGAGAACATCCATATGAAAGTGTATTCGGCTTGAAATGATTTTGCCGGAATCAAATCATCAGTTGTCATTTTTAATCAGGCGCGAATTATAATCCTAGCTGGTCACATCAGGTGGTTCCTCACTAGCAGGTATGCATATTTAAATCATGGGTAAGATTCACCAAAGTTAATTTATCATTGTTTGCCCTTTGATAAGCATTCACGTCGACTGCATCGAAGGGATGCAATTTCAGACTATCAGATTCATGTACAAATGATGCCAAACTGGACTTCAATTACTTCGTTCTTCAATGGGGCTGCATATTCTTATAGTCTTTACCTTGTTGAAGCTGAGAAAACTTTCAGAAACATTCGCTGCTCTTTTTTATCTTCATCCTAAATGGACTGATCGTTTTCCTATGAATGTTTATAAAGTGACACACAGTTGCTAATTTCCAACTATCCATATTTTTCCAGCTAGCTACCATTTAAATGAGTTAATTTAGCCCTATTTATACGTAGTTACCTCCATGCATATGTGGTATTGTATTGATTACCCAGGAAAAAATATTTGTTCTGTGGATGGACTGTAACTGTGTGAAACTGGGCTAATCTCAGTGTTTAGCATAGTTACAGTACACTTAACTGGACTGTGCTGTGGCAGTAAGAATTTGGAGAGATCTGTACTGCAACATTGCTGCATCACTATGCTGGAAGTGTACTGTGGCATCAACTGCACTGTAACAGTGCTATATAGCACTGCTACATATGTAACAGGACTGGAACTGTACTGTAGCTCAAACTAATGTAACTGAGGTGTGAATCAGGGCTGGAGCTGTACTGTAACAGCTGTAAATCAGGGCTGGAACTGCACTGGAGTTCAAGCTGTAGGTACTGCAACAGAGCCATGAAATGGGCTGCAACTGTACCATAGCTCAAACTGTAATGTAGCACTAAACTTTTCACCTCATTGATAATCATTGACAATTCAGAACGTACTGACAATTCAGTTCTGATTAAACTTAAAGCCATTGCTTCGGTGACAATATTAATATTAGAAATAGCATTCTAGGATCAAAAAGTGCATGTCTTCAAAACATTACGTTTTAATGTTCAATGATGAAGTTTAAAGTACGTTCAAACAACCTACAGTTTAGAAAACTTATTTTTCTAATTAGATCACTGTCATCAACGATAAATCACAACTTTGGTTCACACGAACAACTTTTACCCGAATATTCGTTTCATGATTCGTTTAATAGTTAGCGGTTTTGGAAAGGTATCGACTAAATCGATATGGTCGCAATACTAATCGACTTCTACATTCTAAATGTTCTAAATGGCAGTTGTAAATTATGTGATCATGGGAAGTCAGCACAGGGGCAAGCGTCTGGAATGTAATTGATCTCGAATCATAACGTTTTTACGAAGTTCGTCAACATAAGAAGCTTACGTTAAAGTTGGAATTGACGATTAAGGTACGCTCAGTAAATTTTTATCTTTACAAAGCGAGACGAAGAAAATTCACAATTTATTATTGTTTTGATCTGCCTTCCATACAATCTTGATTGAATTCTTGACATAAGAAGTGACAGCATTTATTTAATTTTACAAGCACGTATTATCATTATTGTATTGTGATTAGCCTTCAACTCTACGGTAAATGTGAAAATAGTTTTTGTATTTGTGTCTTCCTCAGTACAGTGATGACTTACGATGAGATTTAAAAGAAAGTTTTGTCCTATTCCTTATTTTTTTGTCGCCAAACAATTTGTGTATTCGTTAAAAGTATAAATGCTTCCATTGGATGTGGGTGATGATTTCCTTGTTGATAAACTTGAGTAATTGTTCTCTGCATATCGGGTTCTGCGTCCGCGTATGTTGACTGGGGGTGACAACAGTTTCGCTAGCCGTCCTGCTAGCGTCTTCATAGCATAGGTACGCGGACGCAGAACCCGGTATATACGACCGTGCCCGATATGCAGAGAACATCTGAACGACGCCGCGGAAACCTTCGCACCAACTTGAGTAATTGTTATGCTATGTATGTAATATCCAGGGACGTCGGAACTATTTTCGCTGGGAGGGGCCAACCTTGAAAAGGCCCGGCTCTTAAAAAAGGGCCCGCATTTTTTTGCGGGTAGGAGGGGGTAGAGACTAGAATTCCGCTAAATGTGCATATGAAGGCAAGTGCATGGGAAGGTGCATATCTTTATCTTTTCACTCAGCATATAAAATCACCCCAAATTAAGGGCAATTTCTCCATTTGTGCCTCTGGAGGTGATAATTAATACTTACTGATTATAGGGACCAGTAAATTACAAAAATGCGTCCGAAGGGGAAAGCCAAGCTGGAAACAAGTGAAATTTAATATTTATTAATAAAGACTTATATCTCAAGGGCTTGGGGAGGGGGGGCGAATGTCCTCCCTGTCCCCCACTTGCGACGCCGCTGGTAATATCGTGTTCATGGTCAATTGTGGTGTGAGTGTGCTTTCTCCAATGCACTAGTTATAGTGTGAAAAATGCATTGGGGACAGATCAAGAAAAGAGTTCGAAGGGGTTGGCCTGACTGACTTCAAATTGTGTAAGTTAAAGCTACCATGGCACAAATTTAGCAAATTCTAGCCAATGTAGGTGACGGTGGGCCAATCCCTGGATCTGCCTTGAATGAACGCTAACTGTGCCGTGATGAATGCACTGACCGTACTGTGGCATGTCCACTGTGACTATGGGCTGGGTGGTGCAGGAAATACTTAACCGGTTCAGAATAAAACCGTTTGCCACGGCGGTGCACCGGTTCAATACATCGAACCTGTGTTTTCTACTGAACCGTTTTTTTGGTGAACCATGTTTTCTACTGAACTCTTTTTTCCTCTAATGAACTGCGTTTTTGTCACCCAAAGGGTTTTTTGCCAAAATTTTTATTTAACCTATTTTTTGAAGACTTTATTTTTTTCCTTTTCGAAGATACTTCTTAATAACACGTTAAGTATGCTTTTCTAAACTGAACAGTAAAAAGTGGGAATGTTTGCGTGGGCCAATGAGTTTTATGCGAGGCCTGGGCGTACATATAAATTGGCTTTTTTTAAGTGTCTAAAATGCTCCCTAAATGTGTTGACCTGCCGAATCCGAACCAGCCGCAATAACGGCGATGAAATTCACATTATAGTTGAAGTAAGACAATGCAAAATTCCCACATATATTTATTCATTTAGCACGACACGTTTCATTGTTAAAACATCATCAAGTGCCTTGACCAGCCTTGATGATGATGCTGTAGTAACAACAAAACGCGTCGTACTAATTGTAAGTTAAAAACTCATGCCTCGTGAATGAAAAGCTCTCTAGAGGAAGACTAGTCTGCCTTAGTTGTTGAACATTCACTGGCGAGAAAAAAATTTACTCACATTGAAGTGTAAGCATAAAAAGGTTTATTAGACGTTTATATTTTTCTAATTAATCTTCCAGAATATACAGGTGGGTCAGGAATGGCAACCAACCAACTCCTTGCCCTATGAATTTCATGCGCCGCTGGAATTGGTGAACTCTCTCCTCAAAAACAGGTCAGACCTCCGGGATTATCATTGCTATGCGTATTCTTTAGTGACAAAAAACGTGGTTTTAAATGTGCTTTTCTGCAGGACTACGAGTATAAATGAGGCGAATAGTTTTTGCCAATATATCCTATTGAAACTCAGGGGGACGAGAACGGGAGAGGGGAAGGGGCAGGACGGAGTAGCGGCGTGGGTGGCACGAGAGCCCGGGTCCCGTGGTGGCTGAACGCTGCAAGATACGTAAAAACGGACGAAATTTTTGTTAAAGGGTCACAAAATGATGCGTTTACTTCCTACATAGCACAAGTACATCTCAGAGACATCTCAAATGTCTCATGATACCTCTCAGAGACATCTCCAAAGTAGCCCGAGATTGGGGACAGATCAAGAAAAGAGTTCGAAGGGGTTGGCCTGACTGACCTCAAATTGTGTAAGTTAAAGCTACCATGGTACAAATTTTGCAAATTCTAGCCAATGTAGGTGACGGTGGGCCAATCCCTGGATCTGCCTTGCCAGATCCAGGGCCTTTGTCTGTTGTGGATATACATATTCTTTATAAATATACAGAGTGTCCCATTGATCGTGTGTCATTTCTAACCTGTAATTTTAGATACTTCCTTTCAAGCCACAAGGATGAAATTTGGTACCTGGCTAGAAAAAGGATGTAAGTTTTGTTGAGTCTAAGCAAAATATGAAAAATATGAACTTTTGACCCCAGAAATAGGGTCCAACCTAAAATCCAAATTTTGCCTTATGGGCTTTCAATGTTAAAATATTCGAAGTACAAAAAAGATGGAATTATTTAGCGAAACTTTCGACTAAAAGGTTTTTGGACATGAAGAACACGATGGAATAACTATTGAGGTCAGAAATTGCAACTGTGACCCCTGAAAGGTCACAGTCAAGGTCACAGGGGTTACAAAAAATGAATCACGGCTTCAAACCTGTCGAATCATAGGTTTAAAAAGGTGCCAAGGTCGATTTTAAGGTCTTCATATCCCTATTTTCATCCCATGACCTTCAAGGGTAACTCAGAGGTCAAAGGTCACAGGGATGGAAAAAATGAATCCAGGCTACAAACGTGTCAAGTCATAGGTTTAAAAAGGTGCCAATGTCGATGGAAAGGTCATAAGATTCCTCTTTTCATCCCTTGACCTTCTAGGGTAACTCTGGGGTCAAAGGTCACAGTGATTACAAAAGGTGAAATGAGGCTACATAACTTTCGAATCGTAGGTTTAAAAAGATGACAAGGTGGATTTTAAGGTCTTCAGATCCCTCTTTTCATCTCTTGACCATCAAGGGTAACTCAGAGGTCAAAGGTCACAGGGATGGAGAAAGAGAATCCAGGCTACAAACGTGTCGAATCATAGGTTTAAAAAGGTGCCAATGTCGATGGAAAGGTCATAAGATTCCTCTTTTCATCCCTTGACCTACTAGGGTAACTCTGGGGTCAAAAGTCAAAATGGTGACAAAAAGTGAAATTAGGCTAAACGTATCGAATCATAGGTTTCAAAGAGTGCCCAATACGATGGTAACGTCCCTCCAGGAATTATCTGACATTGAACGGTTGGGAAAGGGCAAAAGGTCACTAGGTGTATCCTAGATTTAGGGCATTAGACGCATCGAATTCTAGCTTCGAAAGGGTGAAGAATTAGATGAAGTTACTTGGTCCTGTTTGTTGTCTCCTGACCTCAAATGGGCTACACTGAGTTTATTGGTCACAGATGTAAAATATGCCAAGTCGTGAAACACATAATATGAATGACATTATTTAGGCTGCCAAAGTAAATATTTAGATATTCAGATCCCAACTTCCATCGCTTTAACCCTCTGGGTCATATGGTAGTCGTTGATTTAGAGATGTTTAATCAATGAAAAAATTCAATTCTAATTTCAAGTTAATTACTTTTATTCAATTAAAAATACCTAACCATACGTTTTATTTAAAAAAGTATTTTAGGTGTTATCCAAAAAATTTTCAATATTAAAATTTAAAATGAAAATATCGAAGCAGTTAGATTGAAAATCAATTTTTATTCATTCTACGTACCCGATATTCCCTGCCAGGCACAATTGAATTTGCCCGATAAAAGCGTGTGTGAATATGTCTTCCAGCATATTCGGAGATATGGACTCTACACACGTTGTAATTTCTTTCTTTTTTTCTTCAATGTCCGAAAATGTTTTTTTCACGACACCTGGTGGACTTTGACCCCTGCCCAACCGTTCCAGGTCAGAGAATTCCAGGAGGGATTTTACGATCGTATTAGGCACTATTTAAACAAATGCTTCGTTGTAGCCCCGTTTCGAAATTTGTCACTCCAAGGTCCTTTGACCCCTGAATCAACCTTGAAGGTCAAGGAAAGAAAAAAGGGATCAGAAGACCTTACGATCGACCTTGGCACCTTTGCAAACTTATGATTCGATACGTTTCTAGCCTCATTTCAATTTTTGTCACCTTTTTGACCTTTGACCCCTGAGTAACCCTTAAAGGTCAAGGGATGAAAAGAGGGATCTTATGACCTTTCCATCGACATTGGCATCTTTTTAAACCTATGATTCGACATGTTTGTAGCCTGCATTCATTTTTTCCATCCCTGTGACCTTTGACCTCTGATTTACCCTTGAGGTTCAAGTGATGAAAAGAGGGATCTAAAGACCTTAAAATCCACCATGTCATCTTTTTAAACCTACGATTCGAAAGTTTTGTAGCCTCATATCACCTTTTTTAATCATTGTGACCTTTGACCCCAGAGTTACCCTAGTAGGTCAAGGGATGAAAAGAGGAATCTTATGACCTTTCCATCGACATTGGCACCTTTTTAAACCTATGATTCGACACGTTTGTAGCCTGGATTCTCTTTCTCCATCCCTGTGACCTTTGACCTCTGAGTTACCCTTGATGGTCAAGAGATGAAAAGAGGGATCTGAAGACCTTAAAATCCACCTTGTCATCTTTTTAAACCTACGATTCGAAAGTTATGTAGCCTCATTTCACCTTTTGTAATCACTGTGACCTTTGACCCCAGAGTTACCCTAGAAGGTCAAGGGATGAAAAGAGGAATCTTATGACCTTTCCATCGACATTGGCACCTTTTTAAACCTATGACTTGACACGTTTGTAGCCTGGATTCATTTTTTCCATCCCTGTGACCTTTGACCTCTGAGTTACCCTTGAAGGTCATGGGATGAAAATAGGGATATGAAGACCTTAAAATCGACCTTGGCACCTTTTTAAACCTATGATTCGACAGGTTTGAAGCCGTGATTCATTTTTTGTAACCCCTGTGACCTTGACTGTGACCTTTCAGGGGTCACAGTTGCAATTTCTGACCTCAATAGTTATTCCATCGTGTTCTTCATGTCCAAAAACCTTTTAGTCGAAAGTTTCGCTAAATAATTCCATCTTTTTTGTACTTCGAATATTTTAACATTGAAAGCCCATAAGGCAAAATTTGGATTTTAGGTTGGACCCTATTTCTGGGGTCAAAAGTTCATATTTTTCATATTTTGCTTAGACTCAACAAAACTTACATCCTTTTTCTAGCCAGGTACCAAATTTCATCCTTGTGGCTTGAAAGGAAGTATCTAAAATTACAGGTTAGAAATGACACACGATCAATGGGACACTCTGTACATAGCTCTATGTCCTCTTGTTAGACATCTGAGACATCTCGTGAGATGCCTTAGAGACGTCTCAGATACATCTCGAAACGTCTCAGAGACTTCTCTCAGAGATCTCCAAATGTCTTAGTGAGCTGTGCGTCCTCTTTTTAGACGTCTTGGAGATACCCTGGAGAAAATATTGTAGAGGGAAGCGTAGTCAAACGAATTTGGCTAATACAAAAAAGTCACTCTATAATACCTTGCACGGGTGCGCCTAGCACAAAGATAGAAAAAATTAGCGTTTTCATTGAGAGTTGAAGTTCAGAGTTGAGGGATATCTTCTTTGTCACTTAATTTCGACTACGTACACTCTAATCCTAATCGACCTGCCATTCTACTTTAGACGACCTGAAGACATACTTCCTACGACCACTGAATTTCGTTACCTCATGGAGAGTACAAGTTGAGAGGCCATATATATATTCAGCTGCTGGCTAGCAATAATTCGCTTGTGATAATTAACTTCACTAAAAGATTCACATGGGGTATTTTGCGCTCTTAAAACAATTCCCCAATAACCATGTTGTGGATAAAAATAAGCATATTCTTTATAAATATACATAACTGATATTATTTCAAATATAGGAGAAACAAATAAGATTTTCCTCAGCAATGTGCCAATCGCTGAGAACCAATGTGCAACAAAGCAGAAGAGTGACTGTAACTGTGCTGCTAAACATGAAAACAACTCCGCGAGTTGTTCCGAAAAATTTTGCATTAAAATAATAAGAAAGTAGTCATAATTGTATTAAAGCTGACATGGAGCGGAAGCAGAAAACACCGCTTCCGTATATGGTGCTAACCCATAGGTTATAATAGATTTATATACACCTAAGTCGCTTGAAACATTTATCACAATCAATCATATTCCACTTAAACGGTGCGTTTGTCTTCAACAATTTGTAAAGAGGATCTAACGCCGTTGATCTTTCTGGCTAGAATTTGGCAATATGCTTTACTATGCCAATAAACACCTTCACTTTCGATGCGTTACTCAACCATAGCGCTAATTTTATCGCTGTCTTTATACAACACTGTCTCACCTGACAAGGGTATGAAATACTTGATTTTAATATGGAAACATACCTAACGATTTTTTCGGATTTAGAATAAAGCCCAATTAATTTATAGTCTGACGAAAAATTCACCAAAATTAGTGTATGACGGCTCTTCTTGCCATTTTTCCAGCGACAGTCGAATTAAACGATGCACGAATATTTTATGCGATATCAATATAAAATTCTGTAAGCACATAGCTTTTACTCATCGATTTATCTACCAAAAGTGGTTTTCTTGGAAAAGCATACGTCTTACTGCAGGCACCATCTTGCAAGTTTTTTCGTAATCATTTCGGATGGTCGCTGTTGTTAGTCGCTAAATGCACCATTGAGAAAGCTTTGGTGCAACAAAACGATGGAAGGAGAGTTTAAAAGGTGGTACTATCAGATAACTAAAGCGACGTATATGAAATATCTTGGATTTCTCTCAGAGGCGTTTCGGATAGCTACGCATGAGACCACTACAGTAGTCTAGCGGGAACCTCTCAGAGACGTGATTGAAGTCATGGGGCACCTTTTTGAAGTGTGTACCCTTTTGGGCACCCTTTGGTTTACCCTTTGGGGCACCCTTTTGAAGTGTGTTTTGAAGCAAGTAGTTAAGATTGAAGTGTAAGGGGTACCCTTAGGGCACCCCTTACACTTCGATCACAAACCAGGAAAAATAACCTCGAGTTTTACATAAGCCAACGAGCACTTTCCACGTCCGAACACCTTCGATTTCGAAAAAATGAAAAGTAAGCAATGGTCTACTGTGGCATGTCCACTGTGACTGTACTGTGGTAATACCATGCTGTGATTGTACTGTGGAAACTGTACTGGAATTGAAACATTCCAGTACAGTTCATAGCACAGTCCACTTTCCTAGTACAGTTCCAGCACAGATTTTTATACCTGGGTATTCTTAACGAAAATATTTGTTACTTTTCAGTTTTGTTTCATATCTATCAAGTTTCGAGAAGCGACACGTTCCTAGATTATTTTCAGTTGATATTTTATTTCATGGATTTTAATATAATTAGGAAATTTGCATTGGATTCTAAGTAAGATAAGGGATAATATTTAGGCGAGGAATCGTAGGTGCTGACCTACCAATGTTGGTAGAATATTTACTGTAATTTAACCGAGTTTCTCAAGAATTTGATTTGGTAGGTCTTTTAATGAGCAAGAAACCATTTTTTAGATTGTTTATTGCCGTAAAACCGGGAATAAAGGTCTGAAAAGAATTAATAATGTTTATCATTCCTTTTTTAACAGATGGGTAACCATATTATGGTAAATTTATTTAACTTCATTTATAACTTTGGATTCAGAATTTATTAAAAAATGCTTATTAATTACAGTGCTACCGAAGTACGTTAATAAGCAGCATTATTCCGCCTTCTGTACTGTGAGCCGAGGGCATTCGTTTTGGATCCGACCTCGGATTAAACACAGACGGAAGATAGGCATATCCTAGTCCTATCCTTCTAACGAAATTTCCTTCCACTAACGTATATTATGCAACGCTTGTGGAAATGTTTTCTCCAAAATGGAATATGTAATAGAAAAACAAAAACTTCGTAAGTAATGTATGAATATTGTGAAATTTACAGTCTTTTCTATCATGCATGAAGTTTCACCAAGTAGAGCCTGAAACTATCGAATAGAGAATGTTTTTGTCACCATTTAGTATTAAAATAAATTTTGAAGGTATAATCCTGAACGAGAGCGAAATATTGTCAAAAAGTGCGAGCAAGATCTTGGGTTGGTTAAAATTTTTGCTGCATTACTCGAGTGTAAATTCTACGACGGAATTCATCAATGAATCTTGGTCCTTGGACGGGGGAGAGAAATTCCGTCGAGACGAGTCTGAGCCGTCGAATCAAGTCGACCAAGGAACATAAACTAAGAAGCCAACCATTCGTAATTTTTATGAGAATGTGTCGATTCCAAGTGTTAATGATGCTTGATATTCTTCAGTCATGGGATGATTTTGAAGAGAGCAAGCGAAAATCTATCTGCGAGTGCCGTTGATGGGATTGCTTTTGGATCGTGTGTGCGGCAGTTGGACTGGACCGAATTGTATTATTCATTTGAACGTGATCCAAAATGACGAAACAACAGCGCGGACCCTCAAATTCTGGACGAAGTTATGCGGTATCCTGAACTTCGAAAGGGATTCCCCAATTGAGAATCGCTTGCCCATTTTTCTGCGGTCGTTTACGCCAACAACTAGCGATTCACTCCGCACGAGACAGACGAAAAAAACATCATTCCTCCTCTCCCCCTTGGATTGGAAAGGAGTAGAACCCACAGAACTCTCAATTTTCCTCTCTCGGGGACGAATCCATTACTCATATTGTTTCCTCGGATTCCCTTTCATCCGGATCGAGTGGATCTCTGCGAGCAATTTGTTCCAATTTTTTTTAGTGGAGCAGCTGGGGGGACGGGACTCGGAGAGGAAGGTGGAAGAAGGGATGGAGGGCATAGGGCTTAAAATGGGGAGGTGAACGACGAAAGGGAAGGAGAGAGGATAGAGGAATATGTGGGGAGAGAGGATGGTGATAAGGGCACGGGGGAGAGGATTGAGTGAAGGACAAGGTTGATTTGTTTCTCATTCTCGCTGCTGTCCCCCGAGTCGGCGCCGCTCTTTCACATGCCGGGAATGGGAATTGGATTAAGCTCAAATGTCGGGAGGATCGATCGTCGTAAGCCACCGGGAAGCAGAGTATATTCTCTTTGTTTTGGTTTGCAACAGGAATCAGAGGGCTGAGTGATAATGGAAGAGCAATAGAAAGAGTATCAAGGGAGTACATTTCAGGTCATGACTGACATGAGTGCGAAGCGGCTTTGAATAAGAATACTTTCTATTGGAAACATGAAAAACCTTTAATTTTCATCGTAGAATGCAGATGAAAAGACGCTCATGACTTTCTTTGGACGCATGCTATGACGGAAATAAATCATTGCCCATTTAAATAGTAAATAACTTGTGGCACACGGTCAGTTTCGCCCGAGTCCCCTCCTGGCGTGAGGATCGGGTCGTAAATGAGGATCGAAGCCCAGTGAGGGTGCAGATTAGGACGATCGCGAGCAGCGTCTCTCCTGATGATCGAGTACCTGAGTTTGTCCCCGGAAAATTACCACTTATCAGAGTAATCGCTAAAAATTCTGGATTTTATAATTTCGAAGAGCATTATTTTCGGTTTATTATTTTTCTTCTGTTATTCAACTTTCACTGCTCCACATATTGAAACGGACTGAACATAAAAATGATGACTAATGTAAGACTAAAAATCCACATTCTTATCCACATTCTTAATTGTAATTTGGGCATATTCCACCGCACGTCTAAAATGACTGATTTTATCAACTAGAAACCCATAAAATCAGAGATCAATGAATGGTTGCTAACTCGAGTTAATTTTTTTAGTCAAATCACCTTCTTGCCATGTCTTGCTCTTTTTTGACCGTCAACACCTCGTTCATACCGAGGTAGTGATGACTCTATATATACATATGTGTATTTTACAGTGTGGGGTTGCGTAATAAAATCCAGCATTGATTTTCTTTTCAATCAGGATAGCGTTTTCTGACAAGTTCGCTTTTTCACGAGTTTTCCCCATCGTTATTAGAGCATTACATTCCTCGTTAGGGCTTCGCATAAATTGGACCATAGAACTGGAGAAAAACTTTACAATGGTTTCTAATCGTTTCACATTAAACTGAAGATGTTTTATATCACTTACTCGCTATTAATATTTATCATTTAGGGATCGAAGTCGAAACAATAGCCAATCTGGTAATGTTGGCATGCATATGGTTTTTAGACTCCTTAATTTATCCCTAACCCCCCATTTTGAGTACCAGTAATGAAGAATTCTTGACCGTGACCTTTAACGTTTAGAATAGACCATCATACTATAGAATTTTATACGAATCTATTGGATAGTGATCGTAATGGTTAGTTTCTGCGGTGGTGACTTGTCGGGTTTTCCGAACGTCCCTCAGTTTTAGCATATACCTACATTCCATAAATGGACTTCCCTGAGAAATACGCAAACATTGACGTCAAGTTGGAATTTTGAAGTCATAAAGCAACTCTAATATTTTACATGATGCACTTCGAGCGAGAATCTCAATTAGAAGTGAGACATCTCGTCCGAGGCTCAGGAATTCATTGAAATAAAGAGTACATTTTGGACTGTTTTTCGGCCTTGTAGCGCAATTGCTTCCATCAAATCCCTAGTTAGTGAACAGTGAATAAATAACCATGTAGAAATTTGATAATATGAATTATAAAAAAATTATCAGCGTCATTCATTCGGCAGTCTTAAGGTTGGGGATATTCAGGCTTTTATATCAGTTTGTGCAATAAAAATTCTCAATATTTTCCCCTAAATATCCTTAATCACGGGGATTGAAGATTAGGTATTCAGTCAACCATCATGAAATGAGTAGAATTGCCGAGGAAATGGATGAGTAGAATTGCCGAGAAGGCGATGGCTTACTATGTTCAATAAATTTTGCTGGTAATGGTCGGCATTTTAATGATTAAATTGGATCCAATCCAACCCTTCATCTATCAGGAAAATCCCACTCAAATCTGTCAAATTACACGCGCCCCTTATTGGCCGATTAAATGTCCAGAAATAATAAATTTTAGCCCATTAAGAGAAGCTCCGACCCTTTTACTAATCCGACTAATTTATCATTCTCACCCAATTTGATTGGGTGAATAAAATAATGAGATGTTATTTTTTCCGAAGGTACCCCCTAACTCAGGATGTTTAGAATATTTGTATTAAAAGACTATGCAACGTTCCTATTTTGTCAACCCATAAGATTTCGTACTAAGTGACAATATCTATTTAGGATGGAGAGCTTATGTTAGTACTGGATGGAATTGGAGTTGAATTGACATTAGAATTGCTGTAGAGCATTAATGTTTGGTTTGTTTTTATTTTAATACCATTAGTTACATACCTGATGAACACAGGTGAAAATTCCAATTTCCTGATGGAATTATAAGCTCTTTTAGAAAAAAGAACATGAGCGACTGATTGGGTCGTCTCTGAAACTTTAACTGGGAAATTTTATGGAGAGTATATTTCTCCTTAAGGAACCACTGTCAGCAACTTCGGAGTTAAAATTGTTATGCACTATCCAAAGAACCCTGGCCTCTCTCACATCCTTTTTAATAATCACCGAATTCAATTCTATCAATCATTGTATGCCATTCGCGGAATGAACTTGCATTTGATCGTTCTCAGGGAAAAAAGTATTTATGTTCTAAAAGCTCTCATTTGCGCGGAAGTTGCGAAGAAGGAAATTGAGGGAAAAGGGGCTTTAGTGGATATTTTATTCGAGTATTTTATATTGTTTCTAAATGAAATCGTGCAAAAAGTATGTATTGTATTGCATGCATAGGTATTTTAATTACTAAGTTGTAATTTAGCAATATCAAGACCTGAGCGATATTTCCGATCAGATTTACTCAGAAAACTTCACAGTAAACTTATTTACTCACATAAGTAGACATGATAGATTTGGGTAGAAATCGAAGTCCAAAAGCCAATTGAAGGAAGAAGAAATTATGATATCGATATTTCGGTCAATCAGGGCCTCGATCATGGATCTTCATAACGCGTGCCCTAGCGTTATTGTTTTTTTTATTTAACTTATGTCAGAGAGAACGTGATCTCCATTCTTCATTTTTCGCACAGCACTTCAAATCGCTTGTTATAATCAGTGGAGCGTATTTTATACAGCAGAATTAACCTCTAATTAAGGAATTGTATTTCATTCTTAATTAACTGTTTTCATGATTGAGATTATGCAGTTGATCCTAGACTATAAACGCACAAATGCAACAAACGCACGGGATTAATGCTGAAGAAATAAAATTATAATAGTGAATTAAACGTACATTACCACATGATGACTTCATAACATAAAGAAAACTTACGTTTTGTTCTATGCCAAGCAAATCTCCAACCTTGGATATCGCTTATATTATAAATTGGTGCAAGTATAAATCAAAATTATGCATCAATTGCTATCTCGGAAATTGATAAACGCTATTATTTAATAAAATCACTTAATTGTGCACATTTTTCACTTCCTAGCGCGTGCTGCACATTTATATTAGTCATTAAACCCAAAATCTCTATTACTAGTGTAAACATACCTGAAAATTATTCCATTGGAAATGGGAAGTGAGACTCACGATACGGGCTACAGCGAGATCAAAGTCGTCTATAGGATAACAGACGATATATCCATAGCTACCGGCTGATACTGCGAACCGTATCTCATATAGCCACGACCTTGATCAATTAGGGAATTTTTAGGCATGCATCGCGTGTCTGCTGCATGTATTCCAAATGGGGGAGCCGACGGGCCGCGACAGAGAAAATTGTAAATGTTTAAATATTTATAAAAAATGCATTTATGAATTGCCACTAAATTTTATTTTTGAAGTAGTTAGCTGGGTATGTTTAGATTACGGAAAAAAAGTTTCGGACGATTCTGAGATGGAGTATTTGAGAAAAGTTTATTAACAATGTTTTAAACATTAGTCATTAATAACAATAGGGTTTAGAAGAAAATAATTTTTTATTGATATATTTGCATTCAATAAAGATTTAGCTTTAAAAAGAGCTGTTAATCATTGCTGTATGACAATAACAAGCGGAGATATAAGTGATAATATGATTTAAGGCTCGGTTATTTGCTAAAAATGCGAAAAAATTAAAACATGCATAATTCACTCAAAAAATTTTTTTTCACAAAACTGTTCGAGATTACTTAGTTTGAGTTGATTTTGTTCCCATACACCAATTTTTATCAAAATCTGAGACCCTAAGGGACAAACGTTTGTTGAATTGAGGTGGAATGACCCATATACTATATTATGACATAATTTACGAAAATGATATGAGGACTCGAACATCCAAAGGAGGTGGACGTAATATATACATATCAATCAGAATATCCTTATTGCGGTGGTATTTCATCAATTAATAGAATTGGATGAATTAAAATAAATCTTATAGTCATTTTAACGACTGAATTAGAATAATTCGCGGCAACTTTGAAGCATCTGGGTACACTATTTCACCAGGTTTTAATGTGAAGCCTCCACTTTCAGAATGTGAGCAGGTTTCAAATTAGTTTTCGCGCCGAATATTTTGGTAGGTACCGATTATTTTTGGCCTCGGTTCCGGTTCTAAGCTCAAGAACCGGTGGAACCGAGAACCGAAGAACCGAACCGACCCATCCCTAGTATAAATCAAACATTGCTGTCTCTTCAACGACAGATACTACGAACAAGTAAAGGGTCTAGCCATGGGATCTCCCCTGTTCCCACTGTTGTCGGAGATTTTCATAAACAACTTCGAGAACAATTGATTCAAATCTGCATTTTCTCTCAGTTAGTTATGGAAGAACTCCACCCTCACCTACCAAAGCAACCTTCGGGTTGAACACTGTTGTGATTGAACTTCATATAATTGAAGAGTAAATTATAGATTCGTATTTTGAGAGATATTTTCTCATAATTAATTCGTTGACCATTCGAACGGGCCCAGCCAGAAAAGTTGGCTTTAATTTGTGAATGTTTTGTGTTTTCTGCTTTTTTATCTCTTTTCGAGTATCATGTGAACACGTACTACGTATTTTGTGAGAACCTGAGTATTTGATGGTAAAATATGACAAATAAAAATAATATAAATTCATGTAGTCTGCTCTTTTGGGTGAAATCTTTTGAAAATTAAACCTTGATAATTTCTATACTAAATAAAATTTTACCTTTTCAGCCTCGGTTCCTCCGCTATCGCGTTGCTTTCAGTACACGTATCCGTTGAGAATTTAGACAAAGAAAACTGGTGAATGTGTGGATATCATTAGGGATTTCATCCAGGGTTGCAACGAGCTTGTGAGCGAAATCCTTCCAGAACCTACCGATAGATATAATCCGCAGATTCTATGAAAGACAGTGGTGAGCGTGACGTAATTCTCACTGCCCCGACCAAGCGCTGCTCGCTTTCTATCTCTCCCCCCTTATATCGCAAGCGGAGACGCGAGTTGCGCGAAAGGGACGCACGGGGGAAGGGCACCGATCCGCGCGAATGACGAAGGGGGCTGCGCGGGGGTTAGACCTTGCGGAAGGGCTGAAGGAGGAAGGAAAAGGGCACTCTCTTTTCTCCCCCGGTACGTTTCGAGTTGAAGCACTCTGGCCAACTCCTCGAGCGAAACAACGGAATCCGTGTGTGTGTGTGTGTACACATAATATACACACGGATGAGGTATATATCTCTTCCATTCGAACGGTCCACCCAGTCCGCACCACCAGGGAGATGGACGGTTGAAGGGAATGGAGCGAGGAGGTGGACTGAGGGCTCATCTGGGGAAGGAAGAAGAGAGGGCGTGGATTGAGGGGAGGATGGGCGTCAACTCGGACTTATAAAACTTTTGTCATTTTTTTTTCATCCCGCCAGCCCTCTAAACTGCTCCCTGGCGACCCTTTGACCCTGCGAATACCCTTTTCAGCTTCCCCTGGACGACGGAATACTCGTCTCCTCCCGCGCTGCCGGAATCAGCCGTCGTTCTCCTCTCTCGCAAGGCATTGCCTATTTTCGTTTCCTCTCTCCGAGACTCTTCTTCTTTCCATGCTTTAATTATTGTCGGCAGTGCGGTCGCACCCTGGAGAGTCAAGAGGGCTCTGATGATTGTCGAAATGGGATTAGGAGTGAGGTCCGCGTTCATAATCTCAAACTCGGTCTAGTTAGTCAGAGTATAATTCCGAGCGTAATTGCTTCTCATGGTTTGGGAAATTAGCTTTCACGCTTCCGGATCCAAGCATAGAATCGTTCGCCTCAGAATCAAAATGATTTCATATGTAGGTTTATTATTGTATGCAAATGTATGTACTGCGAATGAAAATGAGAAAAATTAAGGAACAAATGTAGGCAGAAATGATAGTAAAATAGGCTCTCTTTCTTCATGTGATTCGAGCAGTTTTTTGTCATTCAAGGAACTCGATGATTCAGAGAGAAGAGAAATTTACTGCCGAGAAGTTTTTCGGCAGTGAATTCTTGTGTTACATTGGAGATGTATCATGGCTTCAAATATTAAAAAACAAGGGGCTTAATAATAAAATAGCATTTACATAATGATTTTATTAAAATATTTCCTTCTAAATTATTTATTTCACGTCGCAAGGCTTCATATTTTTACTTTTCTATGCAAAGTTCTATTAGTTCCTTAAACGGGAGCTAGACCTACTTATTTCCACGGTTAATCTGTTCATTAATACCCGTTATTTTTATCATGACATGGAATTATTTCAAGTTAAGTGTATTGTTTGTTTACGCATTTTTCAGTTTTCATAATCCATTTAATGACATAATAAAGCAGACTAAGAAATGCTTGTATTTTTGACCGTGATACATTCCAGGGTCATGGTGTAAGACAAGTATTTAAGTTTTGCTCAAGTTATCCACATGAATAATAGCACGTTATCGATAATTGCAATCAATTCTTGCTGCCATCCCGTTATTGAAAAAGAGTCTGGAAGTGGTAAGCATATCCACTTCTAGTGGGGAAAGCTGTACCTAATGAAATGCCTGATTTTAATTCCTCCGTTCTTTTGCGTGTGGCATCATTGAGTGATGCAAGTATTGAGTGGAATAGCAAATTAGGAAGTCAAGGAAACATGATTACTTTATCTGTAAGCGCCAGTTATTGTTGACAAACTCTGAAGTGGTTTCTTTCCTCGAAATTTTCACAAAAGTAGTCAATCTCTTCATAATGGCCGTAGTTTGTAACTTAATTAGGTATCCTCGCCACGCGCCTCACATCCGCGCTACCATCACAACGTTTACCCCTATCACACACCCTCGCTGTGGTTTGTAGGGTTCTTGGAAGATGTTAATTCTCAACTCAAAATTAACTCCGAAATAATACCCGGAAGCTGTAACAGTTTTCCAGGACACATTGTATTTTCAACTTTGAATTTTCTCTTTATCTTCATCATCATAAGACTTCGTTTGAGAAGAAAAAACTTTGTATCTTTCCACTTATAATTTACTATTTTGTACCTTCGCGCTAATAAATTATTCTTTTGCACAGTTCCACCAATAAATTATTCTTTTCCATGTTTCCAGTAATAATTTAATCTTTGGAGGTACAGCTAGTTTAAACGCTTCTGCGTCATCATCAGTTTTCTTTGAGAAGAATGAGATTTTCTTTGAGAATGCATGTATCAAAATCAGAAGGGCAGGAAATGTGTGGGTGGATTGGTGGGGGTGAGTAGTGGTTGAGATGGAGAGAGGGAGTCGAAGGAGGGGGTTTGAGGGAGGGGGCTCCTTTATATCCGGCTCCGGCCGCGGTAGCCAGATCGTTTACTTGCTGGCCTGGCAGCCTAAAGGTCGAGGTTTCGAATCCTGCCCAGAGCGTTATTCGTCATCAGCGGCGCAACAACACCCCGAATCGTGGGGGTGGGAGGGCAAACTCCTTGAAAAATCTGTACGAGGGGGGAAAGGTTAGGCCTTCCCGGGCAAGTTGAAGACGTATTTATCCTATGTGTGACAAATTTATCAAACTAGAAGTATAATAAAAACAGACTTTCATTTCGCAAGAAATAAAAGTATTGAGGCGTGAACTTCCTAACTTCCTCTTTATCTATGAAATTTGAATCAACCCTATACAGTTCTAGTCTTTTCCAATACGCCTACAGCACGCCAGCCACGCTCTGCTATTTAAAAAAATGAGTAGCTGCTCCCGAAATATTAATTGCACCAAGCAAAGTGGAATATAAAGCAAAGTGGTGATTAATAACTTCACAAAGTCTGGACGATTGGTGTGGCCGTCGCTTCCCGATCTTGTAATACCCTGGCGTCACCATCACAGGAGACTTATCATGCGAGAAATATCATCAGTCAACAATCCTTATATTGGTTTGATGCAGCTCTCCCCTCGATTATCCCTGTCTTGGCCAATTCACCTCTTTTCAGCTAAGGTCTCCATATGTATGTACATTATGCTTCTCTTTACCCTTGCGTTGGCTCACAGGGTATTGCGTAGATGTACTAGAGCAGAATTCTCACAGAGAGAAAATCATTCATCTTGTCGGTACTTGAATCTGGAAACCACTGATTTAGGCCATGTGCCTAAACCAGTTAAGTGACTAAGGCGTCCTTATTCCCTGTGGGCATTGGGATCTTGAGGCTTCAAAGAAACAAGATGTTAGACGAACTGCGGAGCATACGATGTCACGAAGTAGCCGTGATTGTCCTTACTGCGGCACCATCCACGAGGTTAAAGCCAACTTTAAACTCTAAGGAGTTTAACAAATTTAAGGATTGCGAACCAGCCGCTTAAAAACCAAAACAGATTTACCCACTGATATGCACAATTCTTCTATTGTTCATATCAGTGGGTAACTTCTAAGGTTTTCGCTGCTGGTTCTCAATCCAATATCGCCTACTGAGGTTTGGAATTTGGTGACAATGGTAAAAATTTACCCGCATTATAAAGAGTTATATTTTTCTTTACAGTGGGACATTGGGATTCATGGGGTAGTGAGCAGAAGGAAATCGTTATCTTATCCCTTCTTGTAAGTTTCGAAATTACGGATACCCCAATTTCATGTTAAATCCGATGGAAACTAACTCATTTGCATTTCATTTTACACATTTCACCTGTAGGTGAGCAACCAAGAATGAGGGAGCTCATGAAAAATCATGAAAAAATCTGATTTAATCCTTTGTATGTTTATTCCAGTTCTTGATCTGTCTTGGCGGTCTTATTTAAGTTATGATATCTTTTACCAGATCTTATAAATCTATGTTAGTTACATAGGTAGATAGAGGATGAATAAAAAAATTACTGTTCAGAATGTAAATGTAAATTCTTAAATTCCTAAAGTAAAAAATGATTATTCTTTGGTGTGTAGGACCATTGAAGTGTCATCGACGGTTCATATGGCAGTAGTTATGATATCCCTAAATGCCAAAATTTTTGACAGTTTTAAAATCTTGGAGTCGTCTTATGTGCAATGTAGTTTGTAGTCAATGTTACATCAAGGCCTAGATATTCCTCCTTTCCGGCATGTCATGGCTTAGGCTTTGGTTGCGATACCATTCGCCTGTTTGGCATGCGTTGAAGAAATTGTTATGACCTTCAAAGATGCTATATCGCAAAATCATTGCAACATAGTAATCTTGTAGTCAATGAATGTATTTATTTAAACCTAATCTAAATGTAACATCCTTACCAAAGTGGTTTTCCGTTCTACAGCGTTGCGTTGCCAGGGGCAAGGCCTGCGCGTTAACGCCCTGGCGACTGCGGCTGATATTGACTTATCGACTGATAGATCTTACGATATCACTGATGGACTGTTACTAGTCCATCTTAAAAGTAATAACTATCTAAACAATATTTGAGAGTGGTATGAATCAATATGGGAACAATATAGTGATTATTCCTTTTCATTCTTTGTGGATGATCTTCTGAATGAGTGACACGCGGAATGTTTAAGTGTGAAAATAATCAATATTGACATGAATAAAATTTCTTGGAAACAATGCGTTCAACTGCTCATACAATTAAATCGGTTTCATTGAAAATAATGGGATAATAAAGGCACCGAATAGCGTTTTGTTTTACTTACCTTATAATGCAATTACAGCAATGTGTTAAATTTGGTGCTTTCGCTTTTCAAAACTCAAAGGAAATCAATTATACACTGCGGCGAGCTTACATTTTTGATTTTTTAATTCCGCTTATATTCTCACTGTTACGAATGGAGATATTGTGTATCACTTTCACCATTGAAGTCCTCTTAATTTTTTCCTGCGACAATCCTTTCAAAATATAATATTGGGAGGGTTGTAGGAATTAGATTTCACAATAATGAAGAAACGAGAAATGTCCTTGCATGCTGCCAGAATAGGCATTTAGCTTAATGGATTACATTGGCTATGGCATATAATCAAAATAGGCCTGTTACAAAGAAGCTTGAAATTACATTTCCGTTTATTCATATTTTTTGGTTACGCCGTATTTTATGGTGTTGGATTTGATATTTCAGTACAATACTTGCGTAATGACTTTATTTCCTCCCATTTCATTTAAGTGACCGAAACTTGCAGATCGGACTCCAGCGGTCCCCTCAATTCCTATTTTCACCATTCGACGAGTGCTGTACATATAAATACTCCGATACAGTAGTTTATGATAAAATTGGTTGTGTGTATTAGATGTGTAGAGTATGTTTAGGTTGCTAGGTTGCTCAACGGAAATTTAAACATTTTTATAGCGTCTTCCAATGTGACTTGCTATTTCTTATGAAGTGGTCGTCCGTCAATTTCGTGTAAAACATTCATAATTTTTCACATTCAAGACTCTGCACTCTCTCTCAACTATCGTTGCCAAATTTTCGTCTATGTACCGATCTCTCTGAAGCTTTATATACCTATGTGATCTTATTAGTGATAGCTATGGGTAAAAACGTAAAAAATGCACTTTACTGATTTGATTTTTTGGTAATTCGACGGTTTTTTATCACGTACCCTTATGGTACATGGGATACTTTTTGTTATAATTCGGTAACACATGTACAGATTTTCTTCTTAATTTTAAACAATAAATAGCATATTATTATAATGCCTAATGACAAAATTCACGATGTCATACCGACTCAAACTTACGAAAAAGCGTATTTGGATATAACGTTCACCTTAATTTCGAATACAGTGCCGACAACTAACTACGGTAACCATAACATTCTTTGATTTGCTAATTCATAGCTTAATATTAAAATTAGCCATGTTTTCGTAGCTAAAACATCCTAAATAAAATCCCCAAACACTTTTATGCCTGCTAATTGGGAAAATCTATGGTATGTTGCAAAACTGATATGTGCTTTGGTGACGAAAATTTGCTTTTATTTGAACGAAGAACGATATTCTTAGCGATTTTTTAGTCATGAAAAGTAAGTTTGAAACTCCAGGAAGAAAAGTGGCAACACTTTTTTTTACGACGAATTCCAGGATAACAGAGTTAGACAATTCTCTCTTTGCTGACGGAGACAACAGGTACACGGCGCCTGAATTGATGTCCAAACGAATGTGGACGCCCTATAAGATTGTTCCTCCCTTCGAAGGGAACTTTTAGGTGATTTCGGACACGATTCCAGTTACCAACTCTATCAGAGGAAGAATTAAAACTGTGACTAATAATTTAGCTATCATCAAGTAGTATTACCGAGAATGGGAGTTGGATACGTGATTGTTTTAAATAACCATCTCCAAACTTTAGTATCCACTTCTTAAAAAATATATTCAGGAAGTTACGACGTTTTTACACCTAGCGATGCGTGTTGTGCCGTGGACACAATTCGGTGCCTGACCGAGTGAGGCTTAAGCCACCGAATTGCGTTTGACTCAAGTCGTTGGATCGTACCTTACGATCTTATTTTGATGACTCATTTTCTGCCTGCCTTTCTAGCTTCGTCTCTTCCTCTTTCTCTCAATATCTGCCTCCCGCACTCTGTTTTCTCTCCGGCTCTGACGTTTCCTTTGAGCTAGTTTCTTATCCTGGTCGTAAATCTTCGCCTGAGCACTCCGTTCTCCCGCAATCTTGACCTGGTCTTACTTACCTTCCCATTCCTTTCTTGATTGCTTTTATCCTTTCCAACGTACTCTGAAGTCCACTTCTGGCGCCCTTCATCCTCTTTCTTTCTCTTTCAAACGCCGCTGGAGTACTCTCCACGCTGGGATTATTCGTTATTTTTCGGGCTCATACTTTGGGACTTCCAGGTAGATGAAATTCATCGTCTCTCAATACTTAGGATTTCTGTGTCGCATTTTTTTCTATTTATGTAAATTCGTTTCATTTTAAACGTAGGGATTTGCCCTTTCTTATTTTTTCCGCATTGATAGTGCCATTTCAGTATGACGTTAGTACTGGAACTGCGATTCGATGGGGCCACAATTAGAGAAATCGGTAAAAAAATGAAATGTCGACATCCCAATGAAAGTAATCCCTAGCATTTGCTATTATTCATTGATAGTCATATATTTTTCGAACAGTAAAAAAATCATATTGTGGAATGGAACGTGTGATTTGATCTCATGATTTAACAGCATGCCTGGTGATGGTAAACCCCCTCTGCCACTCACCCTTGTGGCGGCTTTCAGTGTATTGTGTAGATGAAAGTATGCCATGCTATATTTCGTATATTGCCATATATCGTCTATATATTTACCCCCGAAAGCGCTGTCGAAAAGTCCTCCAAAATTTTGTCAGGACCGTAGTATGGTAACCTATCAATCTGAAGTGGCAATTGTGAAGGAGCCGAATGGAAATGATTTGACGGCTAAATGGTAAAAGTTGTTCGGATTCTCCACTGGGTCAATCCTCCATGGTTTCCGATGACTCGTGCATCGAAACGTCGGCAGCCATCGAGGATTAGATTGAACGACTTTTGCCAATTGCATGCGCTGGAGAATCATCAGAACTTTCTTCATTTTACGACTAAAGTCACAGTAATAATTGAGTACCCATAATTATGACTAATTTTTGCCGGTAATTTTGTGGTTGGTCCCCCAATTCATTGGTGAGGTCATCTTTAATCTTTACCTCGCAGCAATCGCTTCCTCCCATGATTCTTCATGTCTTCAGCTTACCTTCTGTTTTTCCTAAAAAAATCCATCATTTTCTTGTCTTTTTCGTGTTTACTCGACATTCTCCCCTCCATGTCTTTCAACATCCTGTTGCCTCTAAATGTATTCTCAATCTACTTTCGTTGCATGCTTTGGATTTCTCATATCAATTTCATATCCCTCGGGACTCTGGGAATCTTGTTTGTCCCCCACCCTTGCAGCTTACCCTGACCCTTTTATTCTTTACCCTCATATGAAAATTCTCCAACCTCTGCATACCATCATAATGTTTTTAATAACCAAGTTTCAGGAACACACGCTCCGTTATTTATGCTCATGTTGAACAATTTTTTTGCGAACTAATTGCGGAGTTCCAGTTATATTTCCTTTTCATAAATGTTTTCTTGGTATATAATTGCCATGATAAGTCTATTCTTCTATTTGTTCTATCAAATGTCCACCAAAATTAACACCCCAGTTTCTAGCCATGCAAAGAAAACAAAAAGAGCAAAAAAAACTCCACAATACTCAGCAGAATCTTTTGGTTACCACTCTGGCGTTTCCAATGAGGCAAATATTTTCAATTTTCCCTAATATTTTATAGCTCTCAATGTCGAGGAAATTTTCATTGCCAGAATATTAAGAAAAATGCCCCCAAAATCTACATGTTAGTATGTGTGGAAACTTACTAAACATAATGAACGTTTTAGAAGTTATTGATTCAATTAGAAAACGCAGGAAGTCATATTTAGGATCAAGAGGAACATAGGTAAGGTGGAAGGAATCCATAAAGGAGCTTGTAAGACTGAGGAGCGCCGCTGGATTCTCCGCTATAGCTGGGTTGTTTAACTTTTACGCGGTAGTTGTCTTTTGCCCGGAATAAGATGCATTGAAATAGAATAAAAGTTGGTAAGGGGATCATGAACCCAATTAAATTTACATATGACCAAGCCAGTCACCCAGGGGATTGCAGCCTTTGTCGTAAACTTTTCAGGATTGATGTGAGAAGGGAAGGATAAAAATTAAACCCAGGAAAATGAGAGTAATGATATTCTTTTGGTAGGCTTGGCTAAAAGTTAACTTTAAAGGGTGTGAGTAAGATGAGGTGAAGCGATTTACATAAGGAAGTTGAGTTTTGGATGAAGACTGTGTTTAGTAGCGTGGGATGGGAAAAATAATTGCGTTACTGATATTCGTAAGAAAATAAGGGAGCTAAAGATTGGGTCTGTACAGTCTGTAAGAGAAGACCCGGACGAATGTTAGGAAAAAGGATTTAGTATGGAGTATTTGTAGAAGAATTTCGAAGGAGGTAGAATAGGGAATTAAGTGATAATCGAAAAGAAGAGAAGATGGTAGAAGGTACCTATTACATTTGATAAGAGGGGGATAAACTTGGAAAGTGAAACTTTTCAGAGTCATTTTGACTGATCGAACAATCGTGACATTCAGCAGTTTCAACGAATGAATTATGCCGTGATCACAAACAGAAATCAGTTTCTGCTTCGCTTTGACACAATAAAAAACACTGAAATTAATTAATCGAAGTCAGCAAAATTCATGGAGCAGTTTCTACTCAGATGAATCTGATCGCAGAAATTAGCATGGCTCTACATGTAGCAACTACTTGCAAGTGCTCTTCATGTAGCTCGAGGAAAATGCGCGGAATTGATTGCAAATCGAATAATTTGAATTTCATGCGTGCGCTGTGACTTATTGGTACATATGAACGGAATTTATTTATAGTTAGCAGTGAGGCTTGAGATTGATTAAGTCTTCATGGGTTAAATTTGAACCCGTCCTAGATTAACTCTTGAAGTCGTTCGTTTATCTCACGGAATGAAATAAGTCTTCACCCAATGTAATCATGTCCATCTGTACACTTTTACTTTACACCAATTTGACTACATAAAAATAAAAAAAAACACAGACACGTCAATTATAGTCAAAATATAATTTTTGAAAATGATACATTAATAATATTATATATTTGTATATATTCCAACACTGCATTTTGGGGATTCTTAAAAAGTTAGACATTTAATGATATTTAAGGTGACATAATGTTAACATGCTGTTAATAGGACAGCATGAGCACAAAACACCCAATCATTATGCATCCTTAACGTTTAATTTCTAAAAACCCCCGGTGCAATTGTACATCCATGCATTGTGTACAATGATTTTTTAAAAACAATCACAATAATAATTTATAATTGAGTATAATTAACATGTTTTTGTTAAAATCTATAAACATTCAATAGTTTTACATCATGCTTCAGGCGCCTAACAACAGCATTGTTTTTTTAATTTCCAAGTCATTAAAATAAAAATATACTCTGGGGATACCATAAAATGTATGCATATTTTCATAATTAACTCTGTTGGTTAGTAGAAATTAATTATATGTGTTTTTATGTATTTATTGTGGGTGGAGAGACGAAAAAAACGGGTTAATCGGCTCAGTTACATCAACTTAATTTCCATTCATTCTGTTTTCTTTCTAGAGTCGTTTCCATCTCCAAAAGTTTTGACTTGCATGAACACGACACTGAATGGCCGAAACGGGTGTATTTAGTTGCAGGCAACTGCCTCCGCAGGCTTATTTATACTTCTTAGTCAAAGTTTTCGTCGGAAAATCAGGTACCGACATTGCTAGACTTTGGACTGCGTTAGTGAATGACGAACCTTCTTGCCTTTGGCGACGGGCACTGGGCCAGGGGCTCGAACCCAGACCTGTCGCCTTTGCATGGAGGATTACACATAGGTACAAATATTGAATGACACATTGAGTATTTTGAAGACACATAGTGAAAACTAGAAAGTTGAGTTTGCGATAATTTAATAAATTTTCTGTCATACTGTATCTAGAAAGAGATCACAGTGTAGCCATGCGAAGGCAGTATTATGAACAACAGCTTGTTTTCCCTGAAAGGTGATGCTACGTTAAAGGGAAAGTATTGATATCCTGTCATTTATAACCTACTTGTGCACCTGGACTGTGCAAACATCCATCACAATGCAACTTTTAGATTAGCGCGGGAATGCTTGCCCACAATTTAACCTGCTTCAGTTAGAGAGTTCCTTTTCCAAGAAGGTAGTCGCAAAAGATGCTTGGGACTTGGTTTCAAATGAAGAGTATATAAGCTGTTTCACTCAGACGTCGCATACAACTGTCTGTCCATAAATATGCGAAGGTTTGATTTCATTCAAAATTGGCATTATCAAAATGAAATTTAACTGTCATTATACGTTTTTGAGCCATTGAATAGAATAGGTCAATTTCAGAATATAGTTTTGAAATTTCGTATGCTATTTTTTCAATTATAATAGACTGAATCAGGGATATGTTAAGATGAAGGCAAGGAACAACGTAATTAGTAATTTCTTCCTTGCAAGGTTTTATCATCGTGGGATATCATACTAATACATTTTATTTGAATGATTTCAATGTTCTGTGTAAATATTACTCGTATGGGCAATATTTTCGAGGTTTAACAACAAATATCAATCTTGGAAAAAGCGGAAAATAAATTACTCAATGAATTTGTACGATTTGACTTTGAATAATATTACCCAAATTATTAGAAAACTGAAAAAATATTCTTTTGTTCAATGTGACGTAGAAATCGAATTTCATGTCGCCACTGATAAAGTTTCCGTGGTCTGTTGGACTTTTACATGATAATTTGGACATTTCATTGTTAACCTGAAAATAGCATTTAAAACTTTTGAGATAAATGAGTCAAAACGTTCCAATCTACGTGCAGCACTCCAATATAAAAGTTGCATTTTGATTAACTCTTGTCACCAATTCCTCCTAAGTTAATTTTTTAGGGGATCTTTATTGCGAATCATTCATTAGCTGTGGTTCAAAGGTTGATTGTTGATTTTCGCGCGCCTTTTTCCTAGATTGTAAAGAGTTTGATTTTGAAGAATTTGTATTCATTGTCGTGGTTTTCACTTTTCATTGAATTGTTTGTGAGGAAACAGAAAGAATATGCAATAACAGAGAAATATATAGCCATCAAATGGCGAGGAAACGTTTCGTGTTTGGGTGTGTGCATGTATGCTCAATAGGGGAAGGGGGCAATACGAAGGTCATCTATGATGCAAATGGCCTCAGCATCTCTTCTGCAGTCACCTCTCCATCACCATCTTCGTCCACAAATCGCCTAACTAAGACCTGTGCAAGACCGGGGTTGCCAGCCACTTCCTCTGCAAGCCATTGGTCAGGAAACCTGCGAATATAAACGGGGACAATAGCTTTAGAAACAGCGATCCATTTTCACTGATTTAATGAGAGAAAACTTGATTTTTTCCACACAAATTTTAATTGACGCGACCCGGGTTTCGAAGCAGGACGCCACTATCACGCTATGGATTAATTAAATAACAGATTTAATAATCTGTTATTTATTTATTCGATTTATATATTTCAGTCCAGAGATTCTTGTCCCTAGTTAACCTCAGCGACAATATGCATTGATAAGAGAAGACATTACTGATAAAACATAATAAGCGATCAAGGCTCGAGAGTCGTATCTTTTTCCAGTGTTAGATTAATGTAATAAAATTATATGTTGAATACTTGCATTTATTTTCTCCTTTACATATCTATTCATGTATCAGTTCATTGAAAAAATGACCGAATGATGCGATCATCATTGTAATAATTACTTAATGCTGCAATCAAACTAGCAGTTTTTTAACGCTGAATAAGTTTGTTACTGAAAGATTCCCATATTTCTGATGGAGGCAAAATGAGTTTGGAGTTAGTGTTGATAAAAATCAAAATATACAGATTACCGTGCAATTCATTTTGGAGGGAATGAGACAGAGGTGAATGATTCCCAGATATTTTTTAGAAACAACCGACTAAAATAGTGCGTTTTAAAAATTAACTTGTAGGCCATAATAACGGAAAGGCTACTAAATGATTTAGAAAAATTTTAAGGAATCGACTTTTATCTATGGATGACTAGCTAATCATCATTTAAAATGGCATATAACACCGTAGGCATCTGTGGCTGCAGTTGAAATTCATTAATAAAATGTAGAATAGAATACTTAAATAGTATATTTATTTGCCGATGAATGAAGAACAATTTAACTATATTTGTACGTACCTATGCGGCCTGTTGAAAAATTATTCAGATAAATAAAACCAGTAGTGGATAGTAGACCCCTTCAATATATCTGGACAGAAATATCTCTAATCTTTTACCTGTTATCAAACCAACAGCCATAAGATTACGTAGATTATGAAGGGTAGGTCACGAAGCAACTTAAAAAATGTTTTAAACATATAACAGATCAGTCTTAATTTTAATTAAACGATTCAAATTGTATTTCAAATTACGATGCTTGCACTTCCCAACATAATCATTTTAATAGGCTAATCGTAGGCAGTCATGATAAAGGCCTGTTGCAAAATTTTGTGATCTCCTGTGCGCACGTTCCAACTCCATATTCAAACCTACTATATACGGATCCGACATGCTCTAAATGAGGCCTGAATAGGGAGATGTAACATGGTTCAATTTATCACCGCATGCACACAAGACCCTATTTAAACTTAGGAAAGGAGTTAGGTGATTAAATCTCTCGGTCCCCTGATGTCCAACCCCAATGGAAGGTGCCAAGGCATTACAGTTCAGGGTCCCAACATGTCACCATGGACCCATAAACTCGATGAGGGTCTCCATACCCGGAAAATTTTGCGGCGTCATGGTCGAAGCAACAAAATAACTCGTGAGTCCTCTGAAGGAGACCACTAATGGGCTGCATTCAGGCTAATCCGTCGAGCGACTTCGAACTTTAGGAACAGTGCACAGCAAAGGTTCCTTTTCAATGTAGTTTTGCAGTTGATATTGCCGTTGCAGTCTTGGTCGTACAGAAAATCAGACTGCTTAGTGAAGCTGCACATGATAGCGCAACTTGCCACTTTTTGTTGCGCTGAGTCTCTCTCCGTTCTCAACCCTTTTTTGCTGCGGGTAACTGAGGAGCGAAAGGGAAATAGAGTTTATGGATAGGAAAAACGACGTATTGCTTCAAAAAAGCCAAAAACATTCTCAAACTCTTTCCTTTTGTCTTTTACCCTTAACCAGAAATCAGCTTGCAACTTCGTTTGCGAGCTCATGCGAAATTCTCTGTTATAATTGAATATGTCGGCTTGGAATCTTATGTTAGTGGGTACAGCGTCCGGCAAATGACCTTAGTTCGCGGGTTGAAATCCTGTCAAAGCTGCATATCACACTTCAGAAGTAATACTCGGGGATAATTGAACGAACACGATGCGACCTCTAACCTTTATCAAAAATAATTGACTATCAAAGATGGATGGAGCGAGAAAGAAGATGACAAATTTCGCGGAAAAATGAGCATGCGAGCTTTAATTTTTCATCAAATTGACCATAGGAGTGAGTGGTGTTGATGGCAGTTACGGCTTTTATGGGAAGAAAACTGATAGCCGAGGTCATTTGCACTACTATGATTCAAAATAAAATAAACATAGCTTCATTTGTAAAAGCATATATTGGCTACAGCGAATTAAAATACAATAGCGTCATTTACTAACACCAACATGGAGTCGTGCCGTAAATAAAAAATACTTGTTACCAACCAAAACTGTAGAAATATTCTCATTAAATGGAATCTAGCTGCTCACACAGATTAATACCGACGAGAAAATTTTTTTATTTACATTCTATTCATTTAGATACGGATACTACTTTTATTATTACAGTCGAACCTCGAAGAGGGAGAACTGTATGAAGTGATAATCCTACATAAGTGAGACTGTTCATCAAGTCCCTTCATTTTCACCCCATAAAATCTCTATAATTGAGAAAGCAGAAATCTATAAAAGTGAAAGTCATTTTTCACGACCGGGCCTCTATGCGAGAGATCGTCTCGCCCTAAGCGATAGCGTCTTTAGGAAGAAAAACATTGTGCGTGTTTGACTGGTCACGCACAGTTAGTTTGTTTTGTTTCTCGGAAGGTTGTCAGGTTTGACTATATGCAGTGGGAAATTAATTGAGAAGATTCGACCACTTAGTGAGGTTCGACGAATACTGACGAGGTCTAAGGGAAAAATTTTTGTCTTTTCATTGACTGGCAAACTTAAAATGATGACTGCGTACGAGAAAGGCAAGTTACGAAGTGAGATACTGGGTGAGTTACGGTTCCATAAAGTTACAGCACTCTGAAGGACTCGGAAATATTAAGAGAAACCGACCTGTTGAATTTCCTAACATCGAGAAGTTCCTAGTGAGTGGATCAAACAAGCCCTCAAAAACATTGATGGACCATTGCTGAAAGAAAAACCTAAGGATGTCACCGAAAAACTGGGAATATAGAAATTTTGCGATAAAATTAGCATTCTCATTAATTTGCAATAAAATTTATGAGATTGAAAAAATTTACGTAAAATACCAAAGTAGAAAAACAAAAAAATAATTGACTGATTTCTTTCCGTGTAACACTATTAAACGGTAAAGATGTTTAGATAACTTTATAATGAGATTAATTATTTTATTCCTGACATATTCCTCTATCTCTATGTATGTGAGAGAAGTCATATCTAAACCTCTATAGCTACGTAGGAAACTGGTTAAGTGAGAAACCTCGATAAGAGAGATAAAAGTCCTTTTTCATTCAAATCTCCCCAGGTTCGACTGTACTTGCTATAAGATTACTTTGAATTTTCCTTCATCATTACCAGTCAACAATCCTGAGATTGACTTGACGAAGCTCTTTACTGGATTCTCCTATTAGCTAACCTCTTCATATTTATGTAATTCTTCTCTTTCACATCCTTAAATCACTTGCTCGACTATATATTTCATACGACGCCTTCCATTACCATTCTTCCCGTCCATTTGCCCTTCAAAAATTGTCTTCATTTAACGTTTGAGGCTTAACTTTGTGGAACCACGAGGTAGAAATGAAACGTCGCGCTGTACATTCCACACACACACACTTTATTAACTTCGACCATGGTTTTGACATGTAAATGTCACTATCAAAGTCGCTAAGGACCTTGATAGTGAGGATTACATGTTAAAATTTATAAATTGTATGCGTGGAATGTACAACGCGACGTTTCATTTCCTATTGCCTTCATTATTTATAAAAAAATATGTTGGTGGCCCTCATTCAGGGGCCTGATCTTCCGTCTTAAAAAGTTTGTCGACCGCGGTGTACACCAACCAGATCAACCCACTACTGTTGATATTCAAGTGTGTCCGAGGGAGGGGAGGGGGTTGTCAGTTTCCCTTTGGGCGCATGTACCTGCTGCCGGGTCCGAATTGCCACGGGAAGGGGTTCATCTCTTTCCTCACTTCGTCCACCGCATCCGCCCCGTCGTCTCCGCCCACGTCGCTCCCCGCGAACCATCTGAGGCGGGAGCCGGCGGTGGAAGCCGGAGGCACGGGGTGCGCGCCCCCCCTCGGCGGGGGTCCGTCCTCGACGACCCCCACCCCGTTCTCCTCCCCGCCGGACCTCTTGCCGAACCCCCTCGCGACGGACAGCTCGAGGTTCTTGAACCCGCGGGTCGTCCTCTGCCCCCTCTGATCGCCCTGCTGGTAGGCTCCCCTCATGCGGGAGTAGCCGTTACGTGGCGTGGCGTCGACTGTGACGGCCATCAGGAGTGTGGCGGCCAAGAGAAGGAAGAAGGACAGGGCCAGCGGGCTGGGCGTCGCCGCCATTCCCCCGAGCCACGGCACCGACCCGCGCGGCGACCTCGGCATCCTCGTCCGGTTTCGGGGAGTGGTCTCTCTGGTTGGGAATGGTGCCCTCCCCCTTGGGAGTGGTAATCGCGAAGGTGCTTCGTTGACTGGGCCCTCCTTGGATCCTGTGGAGAACAAGTGGTTGGGGGTTGTGATTAAAACCGTTTCGGATTTTAGTAAACATTGGATATGTTCCAATAGAAAACGAAGATACAGCTTGGTGGAAAGTTCCTGGCACTTGCCCTTAAGCCAATTTTTGGCCTGGACGGAACTTATTTTGATAAAAGTTTTTAGTTCATTCAAACCTCCTTTTAGTTTTGCAACTAAAAGGAGGTTTGATTGAAAAAAGGTATTCTCTTTTGTGACTTGACTCGAACCACTATTAATCTCTCCAATTGTCACCGCTTCTCCTTTGTGTCGTATCGAAGTTACAGGAACCTTCAACCAAACTATACCTGCAATTCTCGATGGTTTTAAATTGACTGGTGGCATCAGCTCTAATGTTGCTCCTTCAATTTCATTACAGCTCAATAACTTAATTCATTTCTTGTGATGATAATCCTGAAACTAAATTATGATTACTCTTTCTATTGTTTCAACGTTTTATTTGGAATTTTGGAATCGTATCAAATACTGCGATTTAACTATTTAACAACGAGCAGGAGGAAAATGGTAGTGAACCTGTGCTAAATATGACACTCATATTTCATTAAAACAATTGACTAAATCATTATGTTTATAATGGTATTGCGTCAAGAGATTATGGATAATATTTCCATTGATTTATGGTTTAATTACGAATTTTCCTGCAAAATATTTTGATTTAACTCTTAAGTGACAGTATGAGGACAAATTTAAAATTTGTACTACTCTAATCACTACATAACGTTGAAAACGGGTGTGCTTGTTGCTCCCCTCGCTAAAGGCAGTAATAGATGTCTAAACTTGGTGGTAAAATTGTTTCATCACCAATTCGTATTCGCTACAAGGTAGCTTATTTCCTTACGTTCCTTACCTTCCTTACGTTAATTCCATGACCCGTCTGGTAATGGGAGATGTTATGGACATTAAATTTACCCTATCTTGGCACAATAACTAGGTATCACGCTCGTCTACTAAACTTCTGATAGCTTCAATTTTAACGTAGCTAGGATCCGAGTTTGCTGACTGGCATCTGGAATCAATACGGATAAGTATGCTATCCGTATTGATTCCAGTATGATATCCGTATTGATCTGTGAAACGATCCTCATAACAAACTCAACGGTGTTTTTAGTAATGATTGTTCAGAATTCTTCCATTCTTACTAGATTTTTAATTGCTAGAATTACAAAAAAATTCCAGAATGTAACAGTTTTTAATCTCAAGTCGTTTTGCAAAGGCTGGAAGTTGTGTCTTTGGCCAAATGTTTCATACGGCACATAATGGACCATCGTATCTCGTTTATGACAGGTTTTGATAAGATAAATTAATGCTTGGAAGTATTCCAAAACTCGGTAAGATATCGTGGATCCACACAATGCGCGCGTTTGCGTTTTTACAGACGACGCATTTTAAAATTCCCAAATTCTTTCTTCTGATGTTACCCGCACCATAAAAACGCTGTTCCCATCCATTAGAGAGAGTCGTAGACACCATCGTGGCGTGCACTGTGGACAAATCACCGCGACGGATAGCTACAAGTTGAGATCCGTTATAGCGCACTTCTTAGTCATCATTCGCTGCTGAGAAAAAGACCTCATAGGGGAAGTTAATCATGGCTATTTTAAAATTTTTTCCCAGTTGTTGATTAAGTTTTATCATAGCAATCACACTGAAAATGAGAAAGGATTGTGGACGATGTGAAAATTGATGGTAAGTCAAATTTGCGAGTGGAGCTCACATATTCATGAGTAGTCAGTATAAAGGCATTGATATAATTTTCTAACAATATTTTAATTACATACGCTTAGTTGTAATAAAAATGAGTGTTAAGTACATGGTGATTAAAATATGGCCCAAGATTCAAAGTGCACTTCACTTAACTAAAGTTAGTAGCGATGAAATCCTTTCTTGGAGCTTTTTCTCATACCCGTCGTTAAAAATTAATAGCTCGCGGAAAGAACGTGTGGTTTTTCCTTTGTTTTCATTATGATGTGTTGACTGATTAAATTTTCTTGTTAAAGCCGAACTGAGCCTTGATAAGGAGCCGTCTATTCATGCTCCGTTTGTGTGCGGAATTTTTCCAGTAATTTAACCAAAATTAGCGTATATGTAAATATTTCATTCGAAGACTACGTTTTTAAGTAAGCTTTTGTTGGAATTTATAGTTAATGGAGAAAGCAACTGTAACTCCCTTAGATTTGACGCGAGAGAAAAGGTTATAGGGTTCATCAAATGTTCATGGCCTTGCGTACACTTTTCTTGAATAAGATATTTCAGGCTTTCTTAGCGCTTTTGAAAATGAATTCTTTGGAGGTCCCTCCCTAGGGCGAAAACCTTTTTTGTTTTGATTTCCAATTTGGCGCAGTCGGTATGCACCGAGGCAACAAGATGAGACAGGCTTTCAAGAGACGTTGCGCGACAAAGAGATCTCTCATGCGGCTGGACTCCTTATCGTGCGCTACTGCCTTAAGGAGTTGGTGCCTTCAAAGAAACCCTTGGGTAACATTAGTAACCTTTGACTGCGGAACTGAGGCTGCATAGGTTCGTGATTGACGAATTAATTCCCGGAATACTCTACGTGCATTGGCATTACTCAAAGGCGTAGGAAAGTAACAAGAAACAGGTTATTCTGAAGCACGAAATACTTAAAAGTTTAGTTGCAAACCTGACTAGGATATGTCCGTTATTCTAATGTCAGGAAAGTAATTTATCCATCTAAGTGCTTAGGTTTTTAGCAATATTCAAACCTTAACATAGTTAACGTAGAACTAGGGGAAGAAGGAATGCGGAAACATTATTTCTATGTCAACATTTTCTTGTGAAAGTATACATTTTTAAAATTTCTGGAGGATAAATATCCTTTAGAAGAGAAAGGGAACCACAGGCCCTGGTCATGCTATGTCAATGTGCTGGCAAATACACTGCCCAGGATACCTTGAGAACTTCTGTGGAACGATCAGAAAGATTGCCTAAGAAAAAGGTCCATTTTCTTTCCTCTTTTTAATATGCTAATAATTGTTAGCAGATTGCGCTAAAACTATGCCTAAGTTTATATTATGATAGATTTTTTCGTTCAGTGATAAATATATATTAAGGTAATAATCATAAGTCGGCGCATGCTGACCAAATATGATTTACCTTGTATATTTCACGCGGTAAATGATTTTCCTGACATGGCTTGCTCATTATCATCATCATTGGTCAACAATCCTAGGATTGGTTTGACGCAGCTTTCCACTCGATTCTTCTATCGGCCAACATTTTTATTGTGACGTAATTCTTCTCTTTTACATCCTTCACATCCTGTTCCATGTATCTCATACGAGGCTTGCCTTTTCCAATATTCCCGTTCACTTTTCCCTCGACGATAGTCTTCATCAGGCCATGCTAGCTATAAATCTTTAGTGATATATTTAAATATGCGAGTTCAGGAATTTCAATAGTAGTCATTCACATTTTTCGCTAATAAGGAATGGGGGCTTAGTTTAATACTTTCAATTATATCCATTCTTTTTAAATTCGCTATTATCACGTTCAGTGAATATCATTGTTCCGTAAATAAAAATTAGGTCGATTTCCTAGTTTAGGACCTCTTTGGGTTTAACTTATTTGTGATATATATAACTATTAACGTGAACTATGGAAATTAGACTTTAAGTGGCTAGATTTGGCATTTCATTCGGCTTAGGCTTTATACAAACCTTTTATTGAAAACAATCGGTGACCATTGTGGCACTTTATTTGCTTTATTTTTTCCACTTCCTCACCCACTAACTGCTTTTCGTCATTTACAGGTTTTATTGGCGATGTTATTTTATATTTTTCCCTTGATCACTCTGAATTCTCATCCTCTCTTTATCCTGTGTGTATGCTGACTATCTTGGTCTTTAGCCTTCGTTGCCGTTTTTCCCACTGTTTATGGAAGGGAAATCAACGTGTCTTCTCGGTTTAGGTTTCATTACTTTTTTATCTTGCTAAAATCACGTCCGCTTAGGGTGTATCAGACAAAGAATTAGATGTTTACTGAGGTGTTATGACCAAAAGAACGGGGAATATGAGATGGCAAGACGACCATTTTACCATTTTGGTTGGGTATTTGCTCACTTTGACCTAGTTGTTATCGAAAAAACTGAAAATGAAATAGCCTAACCTTTTAACTTGTTGTTTTATTCTCTGTAACATATAATGAGGGTGGATAGCAATCTGAAAATAGTCAATAGATTTGATTGACGATATTCTCGTTCTTAGAGTAAATTTATGGGTTATTTTTGGGACAATATTCATTCACTGCCACTTTCTTCCTTAGGCGAGAGAATAGCCACCACCTGAAATTCTAACTATCCCTTTTAAGCTGTGAAAATTAGAAAATTCCCGTGCATTCCCTTTGCGAAAAAACTATTGGATTTCAACAGTTGGCCCAATTTACTGATGAAATGTTCAACTCAGTGGATTCAGTCTGTAACGTGGCAGGGAAATTATAAAAGTTTGGTTGAATATAGTTACATTTCAGTACTAAAATAGAAATGACCTTGCATGGAGATATAAATTTGTGGTTTGTACTGAATGGGGATGCATAAGATTCTGAGAGAAAAATGAGTGCCAATGATACAGTTGAATCGGTTGTTATGACTCTCTTTCATGGATTAAATCGAGCCCCCTCCCATTTTTTTTGTAGAATTTTTAATATTATAACGAATTTCAACTCACCGAATCATCTTCAGGTACAAAGAGGTCTCGTACCTGAAGATGACTCTGAGTGGGAACTCGTGACAATAATAAAATTCCTTGGAAAAATAAGTGGTGTTTGGTATAATATGGAGTCCTTCTACATCAGGACTTAATCTGTTCAACTATTTGACGGTGGTGGCGTGGTAGCCTAGGGGGTAGTGTTGAGCTGCTGAACATTTTCCATTCTTAAATTCACTTTTCATACACACAGGTTTTTCTCTATAAGTTAATATGTCATTCTCTACACCCATTACATTGTTGCAAGTGACCTTTGAAAAGCTATCATGTACACAAGGGGTCTCTGACAAAGTATCCCATTTCCTCCTTCCATTATGTAATTTTTTT